>WOAB01000797.1:2400000-3000000 GCA_027886185.1 Rheum nobile
GTACCAGGACTCATCACTCTCCCCTTCTTAGCTTCGAAGCATCCTCGCTTCGACGATGTGGGAAGTCCGGGAGATGGAGGGTGTGTGGTGGCGCGTCTCCCCTTCTTAAAGGTGAAAGTGGAGTGAGGGAGACCGCCACTAACAAAATGAGGCACAACCATACAAGAACCATCGTCGGGCGGCTCCGTGGGCACACCTACATGAGAGGGCTCATGGGCGAGCCACATGCACGGGTCCGGTGCCGACGGCATGCATAGGAGCGAAACATCGGGGCTGGCGGGCACAAGGGCCGGGGCCGATGGGGGCACGGGCATCGGGGCCAGAAGGGGCGCGTGCACCGGGGCCGATGGTGCCGCGTTCACCGGGGCCGGTGGGGGCACATGCACCGGGGCCGGCGGAGGCCAGACCACCGCAGCTGACGGAGACTCGAGTACCGCGGCCGACGGGGGCGCGGGGTCTGGGGCCGGTGGGGGCTTCGGCACCGGGGCCGGTGGAGGGGCGGGCACCCGGGACGGCGGAAGCTTGGGCACCGGTGCCGACGGGGGCGTGGGCATTAGGGCCGAAGGGGGCACGGGTATTGCAGCCCACAGAGGCTCGGGCACCGGGGCCGATGGGGGCGCGGGGTCCGGGTCCGATGGGGGCTTCGGCACCGGGGCCAGCGGAGGCGCGGGCTCCGGGGCCGGCGTAGGCGCGGGCACCCGGGCCGAAGAAAGCTTGGGCACCGTGGCCGACGGGGGCGTGGGCACCGGGGCCGGCGGAGGCGCGGTTTCCGGAGGCGGCAGGGACTCGTGCACCGGGTTAGGCGGAGGCCTAGGCACCGAGGCCGGCTGCGACACGGGCATCGTGGCTGATGGAGGCAGGGGCTCCGATGCCGATGGAGGTGCGGGCACCGGAGGTGGAGGGGCCACAGCCGTCGCGGGCGATGGGAAGGCTGATACGGTGTTACCCGTTATTGGCCCGATCTTGATGCGCAACGACTCCGAAATGCAAAGAAACAATCAAACAAAGGTGAAATCGGTGGAAGCTAAGAAAGATGAACAAAAGGAACGAGAAGAAACCTTAGAACCGGATGGAGAAACCCAATGGTGTTCGAAAACACCAAGAACTACCCAACCTGAATTACAAGACCTCGTCTCCTACAACTCCACACAAGAGAGGACAAATCCTCAAGAGCACGAAGAGGATGCGTTGTGTCGTCTTCAATTACCAACCCGAAAGAAGTTGATCTTCACAAACGACCAAGGCTGTTTTGATTGAACAAGATGCAAAAACTCTCTCTTTTGGAAAGTTTCTAATTCAGAATATGTCTTGAATAATATCTTGTTGGCCGAGAATGGCAAGGAAAAGGCCCTTAAATACTTCCCTAAAGAAGTCGGCCCAAAACACTAAAAACATACTAAAAACGAGTCTAAGAATATCCAAAACATATGACTAAAACATACTAAAAATAGAATGGAAGGTGCACACAAGTCATGCACTCAACCAAGCTAAGTGTGGACCATAGTCAATGAGAATGCCCTAGGTGTGGCCGTGACAACCTCCTCCGGGACTTGGTGTGCAAGTGTGGTTAGCTCCTCTTGAAGACGACGAGCTTGGCTCCTAGTCATAGGCCCGGATGGTGGTTGAGGCACGGATGGTCCTCCATCATCCTCCCCTTCTTGAAGAGGACCCGTCCACGGATCATGTGCTTGAGGTGTGGCTACGTCCGGTGTGTGGTGTGGCGTCAAGTCAGCCACATTGAATGTTGCGCTCACACCATAAGTATCCGGTAGGTCAAGGATATAAGCATTATCTCCTACACGGCGCAGCACCTTGAAAGGGCCATCTCCTCGAAGTGCAAGCTTGGACTTGCGCTGCTCTGGGAAGCGCTCCTTCCTCAAGTGCACCCACACGAGATCCCCTGGTTGGAACACCACTCTCTTGCGTCCCTTGTTAACCCTAGCTGCATTCCTTTCCGCACAAGCCTTGAGCTTCTCCTTGGTCCTCTCATGAAGCTCCTTGATGAACTCCACGTGTCTACCTGTATCAAAATTATCACGCTCCTTCATGGGAAAAGGAGCAAGATCAAGTGGAGAAGTGGGGTTGATACCATAAACACACTCAAAAGGAGACAAAGATGTAGATGAATGGATTGTCCTATTGTAGGCAAACTCCACGTGAGGTAGAGCTTCCTCCCAAGCCTTGAGGTTCTTCCGAAGTATGGCTCGAAGAATTGTAGCTAAAGTTCTATTAGTTACTTCTGTTTGACCATCCGTTTGAGGGTGGCTAGAGGTAGAGAACAAGAGCCTCGTCCCTAGTTTCCCCCAAAGAGTCTTCCAAAAGTAACTAAGGAACTTAACATCCCTATCACTTACTATAGTCCTAGGCACACCATGTAGCCTCACAATTTCCCTAAAGAAAAGGTTTGCGACATTAGATGCGTCGTCGGTCTTATGGCAAGCAATAAAATGAGCCATTTTAGAGAAACGATCAACTACCACAAAGATAGAATCACGTCCCCTTTTTGTCCTTGGTAGCCCCACGATGAAGTCCATAGATATGTCCTCCCAAGGGGCACTTGGGATGGGCAATGGACTATACAAGCCGTGGGGTTTGAGCCTAGACTTGGCTTTAAGACAATCCAAACATCTCCTAATAAGATGCTCAACATCTCTAAGCATGTGGGGCCAATAAAAGTAAGCATGTAGCATATGATAAGTCTTGTCCCTACCAAAGTGACCCATTAATCCACCCTTGTGGGCTTCTTCAACGAGTAACATTCGTAAGGAACAAATAGGTATGCACACTTTATCAACCCTAAATAAGAACCCATCAAACAAGTTAAACTTGTCACTCGAGCCCTTATCTAAACATGTCTTATAGATGGCACCAAAATCAGCATCTTCCACATACAACTCCTTAACATATGCAAATCCTAGAACCTTGGAGTCTAATGTGGTAAGCAAAGTGTATCTCCTAGATAGGGCATCGGCAACTACATTGTCTTTCCCCTTTTTGTATTTGATTACATAAGGGAAAGTTTCAATGAATTCCATCCATCTACCATGTCGCCTATCTAATTTATCTTGGCTCTTGAAGTGTTTTAAGGACTCATGATCCGTATGCAAGATAAATTCTCTAGGCCACAAGTAGTGTTGCCAAGTCTTTAATACTCTAAATAATGCATATAGCTGTTTGTCATAAGTAGAGTAATTAAGACTTGCCCCCTTTAATTTCTCACTAAAGAAGGCAACGGGCTTACCTTCTTGCATCAGGACGCCGCCTATGCCAATCCCGGAAGCGTCGCACTCCACCTCAAAGGGCCTTGTGAAGTCCGGCAAAACCAGTAATGGAGCTTGCGTCAATCTCCATTTCAAGGCATTGAATGCCCTTTCTTGCGCCTCCTCCCACACAAAGGCCGAATGCTTCTTGGTGACCTCCGTCAAGGGCGCAACAATGGTGCTAAAATCCCTCACGAATCTCCTATAGAAGCTGGCCAAACCATGAAAGCTCCTCACTTGGCTCACGGAGGTAGGCGTAGGCCAATATTGAATGGCCTTAATCTTGCTCTCGTCCACTTGAAGGCCTCTTGAGCTCACTACAAAACCAAGGAAAGTAACTTGATTAGTGCAAAACTCACATTTCTTCTCATTAGCATACAAGCACTCATTACGTAAAGTAGAGAGTACTTCCCTCAAGTGACGCTCATGCTCCTCTAGGGATCTGCTGTACACAAGAATATCATCAAAATATACAACAATAAATTTCCCTATAAAATGTCTCAAAACATGATTCATTAAATGCATGAAAGTACTAGGAGCATTTGTCAAACCGAAAGGCATGATAACCCACTCATACAAACCGAACTTTGTCTTGAAAGCCGTTTTCCATTCATCCCCCTCCTTCATCCTAATCTGGTGGTAGCCACTTCGGAGATCAATCTTGGTGAAGACGGATGCTCCATGCAGCTCATCTAGCATATCGTCTAGGCGGGGAATTGGGTGTCGGTACTTAATGGTGATGTTGTTGATGGCTCGGCAGTCCACGCACATCCTCCATGTGCCATCCTTCTTAGGCACCAAAAGCACCGGCACGGCACAAGGGCTAAGGCTCTCACGAACATGGCCCTTGTCAAGCAAAGCCTTCACTTGCTCTTGAACCTCTTGAGTCTCCTTTGGATTCATCCTATAGGCCGGTCTATTGGGGAGAGTTGCACCTGGAATCAAATCAATTTGGTGTTCAATACCTCTCATAGGGGGCAGGCCTGATGGCATCTCCTCGGGGAAGACATCTTGAAACTCTTCAAGCAAGCTAAGGATGAGGGGCGGCAAGGTGGATTTCAACTCCTCACTAAGCAAGCCAAAACTCTTGCACAAGAGCAGGAGAGTGGCGTCTTGGGGTAGATGTTCTTCTCTCATCTCCTCCTTGGAAGATAGCAGTACTTGAGACGTAGGTTTGGCCTTGGAAGAGCTCTTGGTCAAGCTCCCCTTCTTGGCTTCAACCTCCTTCTCTTGGTCCTTCTTCTTCTCATAAGCTTCGGCTACCTGCAATGGAGTCATAGGCTTTAGTACCACATTCTTGCCATTGTAATTGAAAGAATGACGGTTAGTATAACCATCATGAGTAACTCGCCTATCAAACTGCCATGGACGACCTAGCAATATATGGCAAGCATTCATTGGGACCACATCACATAAGATACTATCTACATAGTGCCCTAGGGTTATGGTCACATTGACTTGCTTAGCCACTTTAACCTCTCCACATTCATTCATCCAATGCGGCTTGTATGGCCTAGGATGATGGAAGGTCGGAAGTTGTAACTTAGTAACTAGTTCAGTACTAGCTATGTTACAACAACTACTCCCATCAATGATCATGTTACAAACCTTACCCTTAACCAAACATCTAGTATGAAATAAATTTTCCCTTTGGTTATCATCACAAGGGGCAGGTTGTACATGCAATGTTCTCCTACAAACTAAGGACTCACCATGTTCAAATTCAATACCATCCATTTCCTCATTAACATCATGCATAGGCTCGTCTTCAATAAACGGACCTTGCTCTTCACCCTCGGACTCAGATTCATAAAGTCCGAGATGGTTAATAACCAAGGTTCGTCTATTGGGGCAATCTTTCATCATATGCCCTCGGCCTTGACACTTAAAGCATATAGTATCCCTAGCTCTAGAAGAAGGAGAAGAGTTAGAAAAACTCCCTTGTGGCCCATTGGCCGGGCCGGGCTGTCGACTGTTGGACTGCGGCGGGGTGCTCGGTGGGGAACTTTTCCTCGGCGCATCTTGGCTCCTTGGCTGGCTCACGGTCTGGGCCTGGTTCCTACCAATTTGCGCCGGTTGAAAAGGCCTAGATTGGCTAGGGCCCCTCCATGAGTTCGGCTGGCCGCTAGCACCTCTAGCCGCTTGGTTGCCTTGGTTCCTAGCCTTGTATCTTTGGTTTTTCTCCAATTTGATGGCTAAATGCAGCAGCTGCGTGGGATCTGCATAGGGGTACATATCTACCTCGTTAGCAATATAAGGGTTAAGGATGCGAAGATACCTTGCCATGGTTGATTCTTCATCTTCCATAACATTGGCTCGCACCATAGCCGTTTGCATGGCGTTGAAGGCCTCTTCTACACTCATGCTTCCTTGCTTGAGGTTCTCAAGTCGCTGCTTTAGCTCTCTAGAATAATGTTGTGGGACAAACCGAGCACGCATTAGGACCTTCATTTGCTCCCACGTTGCAACCGGTGGGTCAAGTGCTCTCCTCCTTTCCTTGACAAGGTTGTCCCACCAAGTTAGGGCAAAGCCACTAAACTCAATGGAGGCGAGTTGCACCTTCTTGGCTTCAATGAAATTGTGGCAACTCCAAATCTGTTCAACCTTCATCTCCCATTCCATGTAGGCGTCGGGGTCGCACTTGCCTTCAAATGGCGGTATCTTGATCTTTATCTTCCCAATGCCATATTGCTCTAGCTCCCTCCTAGGTTGGTTGCCTTGGTAGCCTCTATAGCCACCGTAATGGCCTCGTGGTTCATAATAGCCGTAGGGGTCTCTAGGCTCTTGGCGACCATTGTACCGGTCTCCTTGGTGCCACATCTCCTCCTCCAACGCTACCTCATCAAACATGTCTTCTCTAAGCGGTCCCTGAGGCTCATGTAAAGGGTTAGCAACATAGGGCACCCCATCTTGGGGTGGCACTTCATTAGTGAAACGTCCAGCTACCCTATTAGCTCCTTCTTGAGCAAAAACAAGAGGAGAGGTGTTCCTTACTGGGGAGTTTCTCATGGTGCTGGTGCCTACTGCACGCGCGCGGCCAAGAGGCACCAAGTTGGCTCCGGAAGGCCCTCCAGGCACGGCATAGGTTCCTAAAGGCGCGGTCTCCTGAGTTGGCGCGGTCTCCTGGGGTGGTTGTGTAGCCTCAGCCGGGGGCACAAGAGCTGGGGGTGGTGTCCTTTATGCCGTCTCAAGGGCAGCCAAACGCGCGGTTATGGTGGCCATGGAGTCGGTCATTTGCTTGAACAAGTTAAAGACCTCCGGGTGCACCGGCGAGGGACTCCTAGTGCCCTCTTCTCTTGACGAACTATCTCCTGTCATCACACCAAAACAACTAAACACAGAACTTTGTCAAGGGTTAGGTAATTCCAAATTACTCACAAGTGTCTCACTCGTGTGTTTCACTCACGCTCGCTTCAATCCAATGCCAACCTTGTAGTGCAATCGGTTGGAAAGACCAACAATCTTCACGTGAGTCAAGTAATCTGGACAACACTCAACAACTCTAGATAAGCTCTATGCAATTGAAGTTTGGTGGTAGTTCGGACAAAACTCAAGAATAGCACTAAATTATGGTGATTAGTGCAAACTGAAAAATGACACAAATGACTTCGGAAAACAAGAAAAGAAGACTCAATGACTCAACAAACACCTTACAAGAATGTAAATGCAAGGAAAACAACAAGACTCAAAGCAATTTAACTCAAGAGGACAAGTTGTTACCTTGGCTCGCCTTGGCTTGTGCTAGTGGAGGCGGAAGAATGGTAGTATAGGATCGGTAGGAAGAAGTAAGGGTATAGGCACAAGAAAGGTGAGCAAGAGGAGGTAAGATGTCCGGGCGGCGGTGAGGACAGGCGCGGCGCGAGGCACGGGCGGCGCGGCGCGGCACTTGTGGCGTCAGCAGCCTTGGCTTATCCTTTGAGGCTGTACAAACTTAGGCTAAGTACTAAACCTAAGTATTAATGAAATACAATAGGCTTGTACTAAACTAAGGAATGAAATGAATGAAATAATAAAAATGATCGTCCTTTCTTCTTCTTTTTTTTGACGATTCAAATATTTTTCTTTGCTTTTTTTTTGACTTTTCTGATATTCTTTTTTTTTTTTGAACTGAATTTCGAATTTAAACTACAACCGAATTGAAATAAAAGAAATTAAAAAAAAAGATAAGCTAGAGAGATTTGTTGCCTTGATTGTAGGTGATGGAGGACCATCCACACCTCAACCACCATCCGGTCCTATGACTAGGAGCCAAGCTCGTCGTCTCCAAGATGAGCTAGCTACACTTGCACACCAAGTCCCGGAGGAGGTTGACACGGTCATACCTAAGGCGTTCTCATTGACGATGGTCCATAATGGTTGAGTGCATGACTTGTGTGCACCTTCCATTCATTTCCGTTTTTAGTATGTTTTAGCAGTGTTGATTGGATATTTTTAGACTCGGTTTATGGTGTTTTTAGTACTCGGTTTAGTATGTTTTTAGTGTTTTGGGCCGGTTTCTTTAGGGAAGTATTTAAGGCCTTTGTAATTGCCATTTTCGGCAACAAGCACATTATCAAGAATCTTATTTTCTGAAATAGAAACTTTCCCTCTTGAGAGAGAGTTCGTGACTTGTTCAATCCGAAAACAGCCTTGGTCGTTTGTGAAGATCAATTCCTTTCGAGTTGAGAATCGAAGACGTCACAAAGCATCCTCTTCGTGCTCTTGAGGATTCATCCTCTCTTGTGTGGAGTTGTAGAAGGCGAGGTCATCTACTTAAGGTGTAGTTGTTCTTGGTTCATCCGAAACCAAGGGTTTCTATTCCGGGTTTTTGGTTTCTCCTTATTCACTTTGTTCATCTCTTTCTTACTTCCGCCATTCACCTTTGATTGTTGTTTCTTTTGTTTTCTAGAGTCGTTGCGCATCAAGATCGGGCCAATTACGGCTAACCCCGTATCAAATTGGTATCAGAGCCAGGTTTTGGTGCCAACACCTTTCCATTGCCGATTTCACCATTGGTTTGTGTTCTTGAGTCTTCGGTTTGTGTTCTAGCATAACCGAACCTTTCTTCTCTTGTTTTTCTTTGTTTGAGTCGTCTAGTTGTTGTGTTTGTGCTTTAATTGTGTTTGTGTTTGTGGAGATCGGATCAGCCTCATCACCACCACAAAAATTGCCTCAGCCTTGCCGGAAACACTAGCTCCGGCCACCACCACCACCATTCCAACATAACCGTCCACCATCCCCACTTGAAGACCACGTTCCTCTCCACTCCAAGCTCGGCGAATTCTCCAAAGCCAGCAACGAAGAGCTCCTATCATTGCGGCGTGCAGATTCTCCAAGCCAAACCACTCGGCCCTCTCTCCCTATTTTTGAGGCGCACGTTGGAGAATCACAACAAGAGCCGGCTACCCACTCCTACAATCAAGGCAAACACTATCTTAGAACTTATCTCTTTCTTTATTCTAATTTCTTTAATTCCGAATTCAGTTGTGATTTCAAATTTCGAAATTTAGTTCAAAAAAAAAAGACAAGAAAGAAAAGAATATCAGCAAAAGTCAAAAAAAATAAAAATCATTTCGTCAAAAAAAAAGGACGAACTTTGCATTTTATTTCATTTCATTTCTTACCTTAGTATAAGTCTATTGTATTTCATTAATACTTAGGCTTAGTACTTAGTCAAGGGTGCCGACGCCACAAGTGTCGTGCCGCGCCGCCTCTGCTCGCGCCGCTTTTGCCTCGCCGCCGCCCGGAAACCCTAATCTTCCCTTGTTCACCTTTCCTTGTGCCTACACCCCTACATCTCTCCACCGATCCATACTACCATCCTTCCGCCTCCACTAGCGCAAGCCAAGGCGAGCCAAAGGTAACAACTTGTCCTCTTTGAGTTCTGAAATTTTATTGAGTCTTGTCCTCCAATTTGCATTGCATTCTCATTCGTGCATTGTAGTCTTCTTGAGTTAAATTGCTTTGAGTCTTATTAGTTTCCTTGCATTTACATTCTTGTAAGGTAATTGTTGAGTCTTTGAGTCTTCTTTTCTTGTTCTCCGAATTCTTTCGTGTTCTTCTTGGTTGCACTAAAATTCAGAATTAAAGTGCTATTGTTGCACCTTGCCAAATCATCATCACACTTCAAATTGCATAGAATTTATCTTGGTTATTGAGTGTTGTCCAGATTGCTTAACTCACGTGAAGTTTATTGGTCTTTCCAACCGATTGCACTACAAGGTTGGCTTTGGATTGAAGAGAGTGTGAGTGATACACACGAGTGAAACACTTGTGAGTGATTTGGATTTTCTCTAACCCTTGACAAAGTTCGGTGTTTAGTTGTTTAGTGTGATGGTAGGTGATAATTCCTCTAGTGATCAAGGCGACCGGAGCCCTTCACCGGTGACCCCGGAGGTCTTTAACTTATTCAAGCAAATGACCGACTCCATGAACCTCATAACAGCCCGCTTGGCTGCCCTTGAGACGGCACAAAGGGGACCTCCACCAGCCATTGTGCCACCGATTGTGCCTACACAACCACCCCAGGAGACGACGCCAAATCAGGAGACCGCGCCTTTGGGCACTTATGCCGTGCCTGGTGGACCTTCCAGAGCTAATTTGGTGCCTCTTGGACGTCCTCGTGCAGAAGGTACGGGCACCGTGAGAAACTCCCCGGTAAGGAACATTTCTCCTCGTGTTTTTGTTCAAGAACAAGTTAATAGGGTAGCTGGACATAACCCTAATGAATTGCCACCTCAACATGAGGTGCCCTATGTTGCTAATCCTTTGCATGAGCCTCAGGGACCCCTTAGAGAAGATATGTTTGATGAGGCAGATTTGGAAGAGGAGATGTGGAACCAAGGCAATCGGTTCAATGGTCCCCAAGACCCTAGAGAAGCCTACGGCTATTATGAACCAAGAGGTCGCTACGGTGGCTATAGGGGAAATCAAGGCAATCAGCCTAGGAGAGAGCTAGAGCAAGATGGCATAGGGAAGATCAAGATGCCATCCTTTGAAGGTTGAGCAGATTTGGAGTTGCCATAACTTCATTGAAGCCAAGAAGGTGCAGCTCGCCTCCATTGAGTTTAGTGGCTTCGCCCTAACTTGGTGGAACAACCTCGTCAAGGAGAGAAGAAGAGCATTGGATCCACCGGTTACAACATGGGAGCAAATGAAGGCCCTAATGCATGCTCGGTTTGTTCCCCACCATTATTCAAGGGAGCTAAAACAGCGGCTAGAGAACCTCAAACAAGGGAGCATGAGAGTGGAAGAAGCCTTCAATGCCATGCAAACAGCCATGGTGCGAGCCAATGTCATGGAAGATGAGGAATCGACTATGGCAAGGTACCTTCGCATCCTTAATCCTTTTATTGCTAATGAGGTCGATATATATCCCTATACAGATTCTACACAGCTGCTGCATTTGGCCATCAAAGTGGAGAAAAACCAAAGATACAAGGCTAGGAATCAAAGCCATCAAGCGGAGAGAAACCCTAGCGGCCAGCCGAACTCATGGAAGGCCCCTGGCCAATCTAGGCCGTTTCAGCCGACGCAATTTGGCAGGAACCAGGCACCTACAGTGAGCCAACCAAGGAGCCAAGATGCGCCGAGGAAAGGTGCACCACCGAGCACACCGCCGCAAGCCTCTAGTCGACAGCCCGGCCCGGCTAATGGGTCACAAGGGAGTTTTTCTAACTCTTCTCCTTCTTCTAGAGCTAGGGATACTATATGCTTTAAATGTCAAGGCCGAGGGCATATGATGAAGGATTGCCCCAATAGGCGAACCTTGGTTATTAACCATCTTGGACTCTATGAATCTGAGTCTGAGGGTGAAGAACAAGGTCCGTTTATTGAAGACGAGCCTATGCATGATGTTAATGAGGATATGGACTGCATTGAATTTGAGCATGGTGAATCCTTAGTTTGTAGGAGAACTTTGCATGTACAACCCGCCCCATGTGATGATAACCAAAGGGAAATTTTATTTCATACTAGGTGTTTGGTTAAGGGGAAGGTTTGTAACATGATCATTGATGGGGGTAGTTGCTGTAACATTGCTAGTACTGAACTAGTTACTAAGTTACAACTTCCGACTTTCCATCATCCCAGACCATACAAGCTGCATTAGATGAATGAATGTGGAGAAGTTAAAGTGGCTAAGCAAGTCAATGTGACCATAACCCTAGGGCATTATGTAGATACAATCTTATGTGATGTGGTCCCAATGAATGCTTGTCATATATTGTTAGGTCGTCCATGGCAGTTTGATAGACGTGTCACTCATGATGGTTATACTAACCGTCATTCCTTTAATTATAATGGCAAGAGTGTGGTACTAAAGCCTATGACTCCATTGCAGGTAGCCGAAGCATATGAGAAGAAGAAGGACCAAGAGAAGCCGGTTGAAGCTAAGAAGGGGAGTTCAACCCAGAGCTCTTCCAAGGCTAAAACCAAGTCCCCAGTTCTGCTGGCTTCCAAGGAGGAGATGAGAGAAGAGCACCTACCCCAAGACGCCACTCTCATGCTCTTGTGCAAGAGTTTTGGCTTGCTTAGTGAGGAGTTGGAGTCCACCTTGCCGCCGATCATCCTAAGCTTGCTTGAAGAGTTTCAAGATGTCTTCCCCGAGGAGATGCCACCGGGCCTGCCCCCTATGAGAGGTATTGAGCATCAAATTGATCTAATTTCGGGTGCTACTCTCCCAAACAGGCCGGCCTATAGGATGAATCCAAAGGAGACGCAAGAAGTTCAAGAGCAAGTGAAGGCTTTGCTTGACAAGGGCCATGTTCGTGAGAGCCTTAGCCCTTGTGCCGTGCCGGTGCTTTTGGTGCCCAAGAAGGATGGCACATGGAGGATGTGCGTGGACTATCGAGCCATCAACAATATCACCATAAAGTACCGACATCCAAATCCCCGCCTTGACGACATGTTAGATGAGCTGCATGGAGCATCCGTCTTCACCAAGATAGATCTCCGAAGTGGCTACCACCAAATTAGGATGAAGGAGGGGGATGAATGGAAAACGGCATTCAAGACAAAATTCGGTTTGTATGAGTGGGTTGTCATGCCTTTTGGCTTGACAAATGCTCCTAGTACTTTCATGCGCTTAATGAATCATGTTTTAAGGCATTTTATAGGGAAATTTGTTGTTGTCTATTTTGGTGATATACTTGTGTACAGCAAGTCCCTAGAGGAGCATGAGCAACACTTGAGGGAAGTACTCTCTACTTTACGTAATGAGTGCTTGTATGCTAATGAAAAGAAATGTGAGTTTTGCACTAATCAAGTTACTTTCCTTGGTTTTGTAGTGAGCTCAAGAGGCCTTCAAGTGGACGAGAGCAAGATAAAGGCCATACAAGATTGGCCTACGCCTACCTCCATTAGCCAAGTGAGGAGCTTCCATGGTTTGGCCAGCTTCTATAGGAGGTTCGTGAGGGATTTCAGCACCATTGCCGCGCCCTTGACGGAAGTAACCAAGAAGCATTCGGCCTTTGTGTGGGAGGAGGCGCAAGAGAGAGCCTTCAACACCCTAAAATGGAGATTGACGCAAGCACCTTTGCTGGTTTTGCCGGACTTCACAAGGCCCTTTGAGGTGGAGTGCGACGCTTCCGGGATTGGCATAGGCGGCGTCTTGATGCAGGAAGGTAAACCCGTAGCCTTCTTTAGTGAAAAGTTAAAAGGGGCAAGTCTTAATTACTCTACTTATGACAAAGAGTTATATATGCTTTATTTCGAGTATTAAAGACTTGGCAACACTACTTGTGGCATAGAGAGTTTATCTTGCATACGGATCATGAATCCTTAAAGCACTTCAAGAGCCAAGATAAACTTGATAGACAACATGGTAGATGGATGGAATTCATTGAAACTTTCCCTTATGTAATCAAATACAAAAAGGGGAAAGACAATGTAGTTGCCGATGCCCTATCTAGGAGATATACATTGCTTACCACATTAGACTCCAAGGTTCTAGGATTTGCATATGTTAAGGAGTTATATGTGGACGATTCTGATTTTGGTGCCATTTATAAGTCATGTTTAGATAAGGGCTCGTGTGACAAGTTTTACTTGTTTGATGGGTTCTTATTTAGGGTTGATAAAGTGTGCATTCCTAGTTGTTCCTTACGAATGCTACTCGTTGAAGAAGCCCACAAGGGTGGATTAATGGGTCACTTCGGAAGGGACAAGACATATCATATGCTGCATGCTCACTTTTATTGGCCCCACATGCTTAGAGATGTTGAGCACCTTATTAGGAGGTGTTTGGACTGTCTTAAGGCCAAGTCTAGGCTCAAACCCCACGACCTATATAGTCCATTGCCCATTCCAAGTGCCCCTTAGGAGGACATATCAATGGACTTTATCGTGGGGCTGCCAAGGACCAAGAAGGGACGTGATTCTATCTTTGTGGTAGTTGATCGTTTCTCTAAAATGGCTCATTTTATTGCTTGCCATAAGACCGACGACGCATCTAATGTAGCCAACCTTTTCTTTAGGGAAATCGTGAGGCTACATGGTGTGCCTCGAACTATAATAAGTGATAGGGATGTTAAGTTCCTTAGTTACTTTTGGAAGACACTTTGGGGAAAGCTAGGGACGAGGCTCTTGTTCTCTACCTCTAGCCACCCTCAAACGGATGGTCAAACGAAAGTAACTAACCGAACCTTAGCTACCATTCTTCGAGCCATCCTTAGGAAGAACCTTAAGGCTTGGGAGGAAGCTCTACCTCATGTAGAGTTTGCCTACTATTGACTGTCCACTCATCTACATCTTTGTCTCCTTTTGAGTGTGTTTATGGTATCAACCCCACTACTCCACTTGATCTTGCTCCTTTTCCTATGAAGGAGCGTGAGAGTTTTGATCCAGGTAGGCATGTGGAGTTCATCAAGGAGCTGCATGAGAGGACCAAGGAGAAGCTCAAGGCTTGTGGAGAAAGGAATGCCGCTAGGGTCAAAAAAGGGCGCAAGAAGTTGGTGTTTCAACCCGGAGATCTCGTTTGGGTGCACTTGAGGAAGGAGCGCTTTCCGGAGCTGCGCAAGTCTAAGCTTGCACCTAGAGGAGATGGACCATTCAAGGTGCTGCACCGGGTAGGAGACAATGCATACATCCTTGACCTACCGGACACTTATGGGGTGAGTGCCACGTTCAATGTGGCAGATTTGACACCTTACCACTCTCCGGACGTAGCCACACCGCAAGCAATTGATCCGTGGTCGGATCCTCTTCAAGAAGGGGAGGATGATGGAGGACCATCCACACCTCAACCACCATCCGGTCCTATGACTAGGAGCCAAGCTCGTCGTCTCCAAGATGAGCTAGCTACACTTGCACACCAAGTCCCGGAGGAGGTTGACACGGCCATACCTAAGGCGTTCTCATTGACGATGGTCCATAATGGTTGAGTGCATGACTTGTGTGCACCTTCCATTCCTTTCCCTTTTTAGTATGTTTTAGCCGTGTTGATTGGATATTTTTAGACTCGGTTTATGGTGTTTTTAGTACTCGGTTTAGTATGTTTTTAGTGTTTTGGGCCGACTTCTTTAGGGAAGTATTTAAGGCCTTTGTAATTGCCATTTTCGGCAACAAGCACATTATCAAGAATCTTATTTTCTGAAATAGAAACTTTCCCTCTTGAGAGAGAGTTCGTGACTTGTTCAATCTGAAAACAGCCTTGGTCGTTTGTGAAGATCAATTCCTTTCGAGTTGAGAATCGAAGACGTCACAAAGCATCCTCTTCGTGCTCTTGAGGATTCGTCCTCTCTTGTGTGGAGTTGTAGAAGGCGAGGTCATATACTTAAGGTGTAGTTGTTCTTGGTTCATCCGAAACCAAGGGTTTCTATTCTGGGTTTTTGGTTTCTCCTTATTCACTTTGTTCATCTCTTTCTTACTACCGCCATTCACCTTTGATTGTTGTTTCTTTTGTTTTCTAGAGTCGTTGCGCATCAAGATCGGGCCAATTACGGCTAACCCCGTATCAGTAGGAAGTGGGAGCCGGCTCTTTGTTAGGATCCTCCAAGGCGCGCCTCAAAAATAGGAGATTGAGGCCGAGAGGATCTGCACGTTGAGGCGTGACACGCCGCAAAGATAGGGCTCCTTGTTGCTGCGCTTTGGAGGGCACATCCGACTTGGGATGGAGAGGGAACGTGGGCTGGTAGTGGGAATGGTGGATGGTGGTGGCCGGTGTTAGTGTTTCCGGCAAGGCTTAGGCAATTTGTGGTGGTGATGAGGCTAATCCGATCTCCACAAACACAAGCACAATTAAAAACTCAAGCACAACAACTTAGAAGACTCAAGCAAAAGAAACAAGAGAAAATTGTTCGGCTATGATAGAACACAAAACTGAAGACTCAAGAACACAAACCGATGAGGAACTCGGTGGATCAATGGTGTTGGCACCAAAACGCAGCTCTGATACCAATTTGATACGGTGTTACCCGTTATTGGCCCGATCTTGATGCGCAACGACTCCGAAATGCAAATAAACAATCAAACAAAGGTGAAATCGGTGGAAGCTAAGAAAGATGAACAAAAGGAACGAGAAGAAACCTTAGAACCGGATGGAGAAACCCAATGGTGTTCGGAAACACCAAGAACTACCCAACCTGAATTACAAGACCTCGTCTCCTACAACTCCACACAAGAGAGGACGAATCCTCAAGAGCACGAAGAGGATGCGTTGTGTCATCTTCAATTACCAACCCGAAAGAAGTTGATCTTCACAAACGACCAAGGCTGTTTTGATTGAACAAGATGCAAAAACTCTCTTTTGGAAAGTTTCTAATTCAGAATATGTCTTGAATAATATCTTGTTGGCCGAGAATGGCAAGGAAAAGGCCCTTAAATACTTCCCTAAAGAAGTCGGCCCAAAACACTAAAAACATACTAAAAACGAGTCTAAGAATATCCAAAACATATGACTAAAACATACTAAAAATAGAATGGAAGGTGCACACAAGTCATGCACTCAACCAAGCTAGGTGTGGCCGTGACAACCTCCTCCGGGACTTGGTGTGCAAGTGTGGCTAGCTCCTCTTGAAGACGACGAGCTTGGCTCCTAGTCATAGGCCCGGATGGTGGTTGAGGCACGGATGGTCCTCCATCAAAGGAGGTGGAGAGGTTCTCCACGCGGTGCTCAAAGGCGGCCAGCCGGGAGTCGGTGGGGGCCTCCTTCTCGCAGCTGCGCTCGGCCTCGGCAATCTCGGCCAAGCGTTGCTCTAGTGCGGCCATCCGGGCATCGGTGGCCGTGGCAATCCCCTTCTCTCGGTGGAGGGCGGCGCACAAGGCCTCCGCAGTGGCTTCCTCAAGGTGGGTGTTAGCCTCCTTGATACGTCCCTATCTCCGAATGCCGGCACGAGTGTCATGGTGGCAAGGATCTAGATCTTGATATGAGTCGCTCTCTTGGATTCGAAGACCGGCCGTGGAAACCTTGGCTTTGGCCTTGTTGAATTGCACGAATGGCTTCGAATGGACGTCGGTGTGAACAGTAACTTTAGAGGTGATGGAGGACCATCCATGACCCAACCACCATCCGGGCCCATGACTAGGAGCCGAGTTCGTCAACTTCAAGATGAGCTCGCCAAGCTTGCACATCAAGTCCCGGAGGAGGTTGCTACGGCCACACCCAAGGCCTATTCGGTCATCATGGTTTCTAGTGGTTGAGTGCATGGCTTGTGTGCACCTTCCACTCTTAGAAACCTTCCTCATTTAGTATGTTTCAGCCGTGTGGGCTTTTGACATTATTAGACTCGGTTTTCTCTTTATTTCCGGTTTAGCTTATTTTAGTGGTTTAGGAGCCGGTTTAGTTAGCAGTATTTAAACTTGTTTTCTTTCTAATTTCAGTAGCAAACCATTATTCAAGAATACTTATTTCTGAAATCGAAACCTTCTCAATTTGGAGATTTCGTGAGTTTGCCAATCCGAGCTAGTTTTGGTCGAGTTGTTTGATTCAATTGCTTTCGAGTTGTTGATCTCCAAAGCGACACAAGACATCCTCTTCGTGCTTTGAAGATCCGTTCTTCCTTGTGTGGAGTTGTAGAAGACGAGGTCATCTACTTTAGGGTTGGAGGTTCTTGTTTCCTACGAATCAAGGGTCTCTAGTTCCGGGTGTTTGGTTTCTTCTAACCTATCGTCCATCTTTCCTTGTTGTTCTTCGTTTCTTTTCTTTTCCCGAATCTGATTTGTTTTTGTTTCTTGTTGTTCGTGTGTTGATCACCAAGGTCGGGCCTCCCTACGGCGATTCCCGTATCAAATTGGTATCAGAGCATAGGTTTTGGTGTCAACAAGTTGCATTGCCGAGTTCATCAATTCGGCTTTGGTATTGTGTCGTTTGGTTGTGCCTAGTGCATAGCCGAATCTCTTTTCCTTTTCTTGTTGTCTTGTGGAGTCGTTCTTGAGTTGTTGCTTGGGTTCTAACTGTTTGTGTCTTGTGGAGATAGATTGCATCTTGTGGAGATCGGTTTGTGCTTGGGAGAGGAAGAGACGATCACCCTCCTCACCACCACAAAACAGCCGTCAAAACTTGCCGGAAACCCCACCAAACACCACCACCATCACCACCTCAAACAACCGGTCACCACCTCCATAACCAACCCTAACCCCACGTTCACCACCACCCATATCCGGTGACTTCTCCACGTTCCACAACAAAGAACCCTAACCCTAATTGACGGCGTGCCAAGGTCCAACACTAGGTCACTTGCCCTCCAAGGCGTGATCACCAAGTCCCTTAGCCACGCCCTAAACCCTAACGGCAGAAGCTCCTAATCTTGTGGCGTGTGGGTTGACAAGTTCAAAGCAAGGCAGCTACAACTCCTACAATCAAGGCTTGGCTGATTGCTCCAACAAACCCACTCGGCCATTCACCCTACAAAGGTGGCGTGTGGCTTGAAGGAGTCAACAAAACCGGTTGCCACCTCCTACAAACAAGGCAACGTTCTCCTTTAGGCTTATCCCTCTATTTTTCTTATTTTTCTTTATTCCAAATCAGTTTGTAATTTGAATTTCGAATTTCCTTTTACAAAAAAAAAAAAAAAAAAACGAAAGAAAAGAATATCAGATTAGTCAAAAAAAAAAAAAAAAATTCAATCGTCAAAAAAAAAAGAAAAGAGAAGAGACGATCATTTGCATTTTATTTCTTTTCTAGCTTAGTCTAGTCCTTTGTATTTCATTTATACTTAGGCTAGATTATAGTCCAAAGTTGTAAGTGTCTCAAGGATCAAGCAAGGAGCCGACGCCAAGTGCTCTCTGCCGCGCCGCGCGCCCACCCAAGCGCCCGTCTCCGCAGCTCACGCCCCGCGCCGGTAACCCTAATTCCTTAACCTCACCTTCCCTTGTGCCTCACCTCTTCTCACCATCACACCGGTCTCTTCATCATCATTCCATCTTCACGAGCACAAGCCAAGGTGAATTGAGGTAACAACTTGTCCTCTTGAGTTCTTAAAACTTCTTGATTACTCGTCCATATCAAGCTTGCATTACATGCGTGCATGCTAGTATTCTTGAGTAAATTTGTTGAGTCTCATTAGTTACCTTGCATTTACATACTTGTGAGGTGTTCTTCATTGAGTCGTTGAGTCTTCTTTTTCTGATTTCTTTTGTGTTGTTAAGTGCACTAAAATTCAGAATATTAAGTGCCTTTGTGTGACCCTTGTTGATCGTCTTTCTACTACACCTTACGTCTACCTTATTTTGGTTGTTAAGTGTTGCTTGAAATCGATCAACTCACGTGAAGTATTTGAGTTTCACAACCGGCTGCACTACAAAACTAGTTGAGATTGAGCGAGGGTGAGTGAAACACACGAGAGAGACACCTGTGAGTGTTTTTGATTGATTCTAACCTTAACTCAATTCCGTGTTAGCTTGTTAAGTGTGATGGCAGATAATGATGATATTTCAAGTGGCCGGGACAATAGGAGCCCCTCACCGGTGCATCCGGACGTGGCTATACTCATCCAGAAGTTGACCGACTCCGTGTCCGTGATCACCCACCGATTGGCTGCCCTAGAGACGTCTCAAAGAACTCCACCACCAGTCGTGCCACCCCCGGTGACATTTGTGTCCCAACCACAAGAGACGGTCCAGAATTCAGCCCCCATTCCCTTAGGAACTTATGCTGAGCCAGGAGGTCCGTCCGGAGCCAACTTAGTGCCCCTTGGAGGCACCCGTGCAGTAGGTACCGGTACCGTGAGGAACTCCCCGGTAAGGCATCCTTCTCCTCTTGCCCATACCCATGATAGGCAGAATAGGGTGGCGCCAATGTATCAAGCTGAAATACCACCTCCACGAGAGGTGCCTTTTGTTGCTAACCCTTTGCATGAGCCACAGGATCCACTTAGAGAGGACGAGTTCAATGAGGCTGAATTTGAGGAAGATATGTGGAACCAAGGAGGAAGATTCGGTGGCTACCAAGGCCAACGAGGGGGCTATAACTACTATGAGCCCCGGGGCAGATTCGGAGGTAATAGGGGTTATCAAGGCCAGCCACCTCGGAGAGAGTTGGAGCAAGACGGCATAGGCAAAATAAAGATCAAGATGCCCGCCTTCGAAGGAAAGTGTGACCCCGATGCCTATATGGAGTGGGAAATGAAAGTGGAGCAAATCTGGAGTTGCCATAATTTCATAGAGGCAAAGAAGGTGCAGCTAGCTTCCATTGAGTTTAGTGGCTTCGCCCTAACTTGGTGGAACAACTTAGTGAAGGAGAGGCAACGAGCTTTGGACCCACCGGTGGCTACGTGGGAGCAAATGAGGGTTTTGATGAGGGCTCTGTTCGTCCCTCAACATTACTCCCGAGAGCTCAAGCAAAGGTTGGAGAACCTCAAGCAAGGTAGCATGAGCGTGGAAGAAGCCTACAATGCCATGCAAACCGCCATGGTCCGCGCCAACGTCATAGAAGATGAGGAATCTACCATGGCAAGGTATCTCCGAATCCTTTCTCCTTACATTGCTAATGAGGTGGATATGTACCCCTATACAGATTGTACCCAGCTGCTGCATTTGGCGATCAAGGTGGAGAAAAATCAGAAGTACAAGGCTCGGAACCAAGGAGGCCAAGCGGCTAGGAACCCTAGCGGCCAGCCGAGTCCATGGCGAGCCCAAACTCACAATAGGGCGAATCCCCCGGCGTCTTTTGGTAGGAACCAAGCTCAGTCCATGAGCCACCCTAGGAGCCAAGAAGCGCCGAGGAAAAGTGGACCACCAGGGACGCCGCCGCAAGCATCCAGCCGCCAGCCGTCGTCGGCCAATGGGCCTCAGGGAAGTACTTCGACCTTTTCTCCTTCTTCTAGGGCTAGAGATACCGTGTGCTTTAAGTGTCAAGGTCGTGGGCATATGATGAAGGATTGCCCCAATAGTCGAACGTTGGTCATTAACCATCTTGGACTCTATGAATCTGAGTCCGAGGGTGAAGATCAAGGTCCGACTATTGTTGATGAACCTATGCATGATGTAGATGAGGACATGGATTGTATTGAGTTTGAGCATGGTGAGTCTCTAGTTTGTAGGAGAACTTTGCATGTACAACCGACCCCTTGTGATGATAACCAACGTGAGAACTTATTTCATACTAGATGTTTGGTTAAAGGAAAGGTTTGTAACATGATTATTGATGGGGGTAGTTGTTGCAACATTGCTAGCACTGAATTAGTTACTAAATTGCAATTGCATACCTTTCATCACCCTAGGCCATATAAACTGCATTGGATGAATGAATGTGGCGAAGTTAAGGTGTCTAAGCAAGTTAATGTGACCATAACACTAGGACATTATGTTGATACTATATTATGTGATGTGGTCCCTATGAATGCTTGTCACATATTGTTAGGACGTCCATGGCAGTTTGATAGGAGAGTCAAGCATGATGGTTATACTAATCGTCATTCTTTTGATTATAATGGTAAGAGTGTGGTACTTAAGCCAATGACTCCTTTGCAGGTTGCGGAAGCTTTTGAGAAGAAGAAAGACAATGAGAAGTCGGTTGAGGCTAAGAAGGGGAGTAAGGCCGAGAGCACCTCCAAAGCCAAGACCACGTCTCAAGCATTGCTGGCTTCCAAGGAGGAGTTGAGAGAAGAGCACTTACCACATGAGACCGTCCTTATGCTCTTGTGCAAGGGCTTCGGGCTATTGAGTGAAGAGTTGAAGTCTACGCTACCTAGGAACATCTTGGCCCTACTTGAGGAGTTTCAAGACGTGTTCCCCGAGGAGATGCCACCCGGATTGCCACCTATGAGAGGTATAGAACATCAAATTGATCTAATTCCGGGTGCTACTCTTCCTAACAGGCCGGCGTACAGAATGAACCCCAAGGAGACCCAAGAGGTGCAAGAGCAAGTGAAGGCTTTGCTGGACAAGGGCCATGTGCGTGAGAGCCTTAGCCCTTGTGCCGTGCCCGTGTTGTTAGTGCCAAAGAAGGATGGCACATGGAGGATGTGCGTGGACTGCCGAGCCATAAACAACATCACCATCAAGTACCGGCATCCAATCCCCCGCTTAGATGACATGCTAGATGAGCTGCATGGAGCCTCGGTCTTCACCAAGATAGACCTCCGCAGCGGCTACCATCAAATAAGGATGAAGGAGGGGGATGAGTGGAAGACCGCCTTCAAGACAAAATTTGGTTTGTACGAGTGGGTTGTCATGCCTTTTGGCTTGACAAACGCTCCTAGTACTTTCATGCGTTTAATGAACCATGTTTTGAGGCGTTTCATAGGTAGATTTGTTGTTGTTTATTTTGATGATATACTAATATACAGCAAGTCTATTGAGGAGCATGAGGAACATTTGAGGGAAGTACTCTCTACTTTACGTAGTGCGTGCTTGTATGCTAATGAGAAGAAATGTGAGTTTTGCACTAATCATGTCTCTTTTCTTGGTTTTGTAGTGAGCTCCAAGGGTCTTCAAGTGGATGAGAACAAGATAAAGGCCATCCAAGAGTGGCCTACGCCTACCTCAGTGAGCCAAGTGCGGAGCTTCCATGGGCTAGCCAGCTTCTATAGGCGGTTCGTGAGAGATTTCAGCACCATTGCAGCCCCATTGACGGAAGTGACCAAGAAGCATTCGGTCTTTGTGTGGGAGGAGGCGCAAGAGAGGGCTTTCAACGCCCTAAAGTGGAGATTGACGCAAGCCCCTTTGCTGGTGCTACCCGACTTCACTAGGCCATTCGAGGTGGAGTGTGATGCATCCGGGATTGGCATTGGAGGCGTGCTTATGCAGGAAGGTAAACCCGTTGCCTTCTTTAGTGAGAAATTGAAAGGGGCTAGTCTTAACTACTCTACTTATGACAAAGAACTCTTTGCCCTATTTAGAGTACTTAAGACTTGGCAACACTACCTGTGGCCTAGAGAGTTTATCTTGCATACGGACCATGAGTCCTTGAAGCACTTCAAGAGCCAAGATAAACTTGATAGACGCCATGGGAGGTGGATGGAATTTATTGAGACTTTCCCTTATGTTATAAAATACAAAAAGGGAAAGGACAATGTAGTTGCCGATGCCCTATCTAGGAGATACACCTTGCTTACCACATTAGACTCCAAGGTCTTAGGATTTGCATATATTAAGGAGTTATATGTGGAAGATGCTGATTTTGGTGCCATCTATAAGACGTGTGTAGATAAGGGTTCATGTGACAAGTTTTACTTGTTTGATGGATTCTTATTTAAAGCTGAAAAAGTGTGCATACCTAGTTGTTCCTTACGTATGTTACTCGTTGAAGAAGCCCATAAGGGTGGTTTAATGGGTCACTTCGGAAGGGACAAGACATATCATATGCTATGTGCACATTTCTTTTGGCCCCACATGCTTAGGGATGTTGAGCACCTTATTAAGAGGTGTTTGGATTGCCTAAAGGCCAAGTCTAGGTTGCAACCCCACGGCCTATATAGCCCATTGCCCATCCCAAGTGCCCTTGGGAGGACATCTCAATGGACTTTATCGTGGGGCTGCCTCGGACTAAGAGGGGACGTGATTCTATCTTTGTGGTAGTTGATCGTTTCTCTAAGATGGCTCATTTTATTGCTTGCCATAAGACGGATGACGCATCTAATGTAGCCGATCTCTTCTTTAGGGAAGTCGTGAGGCTACATGGTGTACCCCGTACTATAGTGAGTGATAGGGATGTTAAATTCCTTAGTTACTTTTGGAAGACGCTTTGGGGAAAGCTAGGGACGAGACTCTTGTTCTCTACCTCTAGTCACCCTCAAACGGATGGCCAAACTGAAGTAACTAATAGGACTTTATCAACCCTACTTCGAGCCATCCTTAGGAAGAACCTTAAGGCTTGGGAGGAAACTCTACCACATGTAGAGTTTGCTTACAATAGGACAGTCCATTCTTCTACTTCATTGTCTCCTTTTGCATGTGTTTATGGTATAAATCCCACTACTCCACTTGATCTTGCTCCTTTTCCTATGAAGGAGCGTGAAAGTTTTGATGCAGGTAAACATGTGGAGTTCATCAAGGAGCTACATGCAAGGACTAAGGAGAAGCTGGAGGCTTGTGCGGAGTGGAATGCAGCTAGGGCTAACAAGGGGCGTAAGAGAGTGATTTTCCAGCCCGGGGATCTCGTTTGGGTGCATCTAAGGAAGGAGCGCTTCCCGGAACAACGCAAGTCCAAGCTTGCACCTAGAGGAGATGGTCCCTTCAAGGTGCTGCGCCGTGTCGGTGACAACGCCTATGTCCTTGATCTAACGGACACTTATGGTGTGAGTGCCACCTTCAACGTGGCTGACTTGACTCCCTACCATCAACCGGACGCCAGCCATTCCAAGCTTCATGATCCGTGGACGGATCTTCTCCAAGAAGGGGAGGATGATGGAGGACCATCCATGACCCAACCACCATCCGGGCCCATGACTAGGAGCCGAGTTCGTCAACTTCAAGATGAGCTCGCCAAGCTTGCACATCAAGTCCCGGAGGAGGTTGCTACGGCCACACCCAAGGCCTATTCGGTCATCATGGTTTCTAGTGGTTGAGTGCATGGCTTGTGTGCACCTTCCACTCTTAGAAACCTTCCTCATTTAGTATGTTTCAGCCGTGTGGGCTTTTGACATTATTAGACTCGGTTTTCTCTTTATTTCCGGTTTAGCTTATTTTAGTGGTTTAGGAGCCGGTTTAGTTAGCAGTATTTAAACTTGTTTTCTTTCTAATTTCAGTAGCAAACCATTATTCAAGAATACTTATTTCTGAAATCGAAACCTTCTCAATTTGGAGATTTCGTGAGTTTGCCAATCCGAGCTAGTTTTGGTCGAGTTGTTTGATTCAATTGCTTTCGAGTTGTTGATCTCCAAAGCGACACAAGACATCCTCTTCGTGCTTTGAAGATCCGTTCTTCCTTGTGTGGAGTTGTAGAAGACGAGGTCATCTACTTTAGGGTTGGAGGTTCTTGTTTCCTACGAATCAAGGGTCTCTAGTTCCGGGTGTTTGGTTTCTTCTAACCTATCGTCCATCTTTCCTTGTTGTTCTTCGTTTCTTTTCTTTTCCCGAATCTGATTTGTTTTTGTTTCTTGTTGTTCGTGTGTTGATCACCAAGGTCGGGCCTCCCTACGGCGATTCCCGTATCAAGAGGTTTACTGACACGAGTGGAACTTGGGACGACGGCGAGAATGAACCCGATGACATTGGGAGCGGGCTCGCTAGCAGCGGCAAGAACGAACCCGATGACACAGTGAATGTGCTCGTTAGCGACGGCGAGGATGATGGATCTCGCGATGAAGTGGCTGACGACGATGGAGAAGGCGAGGATGAACCCGGTGGCACTGGGTGTGGGTTCGATGGATCGAATGAAGGCGTAGTGATGAGAAACAACCCTCCAAAGGTGAGGCTTTGTTCCTCTAGAGGCTAGATCTAGACCAAGGGGAGCCTTCTTCTCCTTCCTAAGCTTGGGAGTCTTTCAATGGTGGCCAAGAGAGAGAGGGAGGGCGCCGGACTGAGGTGTGGACGAGAGGGCCCAAGGAGGTGGCGGCGCCGGCAAGCCCAAGGAGACCCTCCTTGGGGGTTCCTGGGCCGTGAAGAGCAAAGACCGAATGTGTTCTTGTGGTTCGAATGATGAGTATGAGATTTGATGAGAGATTGAGAGAGAAGAGTGTTTGAGAGAGTTTGGGTTGATAGAAGTAAGTGGAAAGCCTTAGGGAGATATACTCAACCTAAGGGAAATGTCCACTTCTATAATCTTCAACCAAATGACAAGGAAGCCAAGGAATGGCTTATATAGTTCTAGGGTTTTGGTGGACTAGGAGCCCATATGCAAATGGGTCCACACGCCCACTAAACAAAATGAAACTCTAATAGGCCTTAGTGAGTTAAAGCCCATATGCAAATGGCTCTTCACACTCACTTAAGGCAAGGCTAGAATTATGAAACTAAATAACCAAAATAGAAAGGGGATAAAAGCCTTAGAGGCTTGGATATAGACGCGCACATAAATTCCTTGGAATCGAAGCATGGTCGATGCTTGAGTGTCGTGGCATTGATGTGTCGGCGTCTTGGTGGTCAAGGCCTTGAATCCTTGTTGATGGGTGGTTGACACTCATCACTCTCCCCTTATTGAAGGAGAATTGTCCTCAATTCGATCATCGGGGACCGAGGGCACATAAGGCAAGTAGGCGTCCATAAGACGGCTTGGAAGAGCTCCCAACGCCATGGTATGTGTACTCCAAGGGGACGCCAAAAAGGCCCTAAGCAAGGTGGCCGTCGACATGGTCCTATAACAAAGAAACTCAACAACAAAATGTGAGAATATCCTACTCCCCGGGGTGGTGCTACGAAGGGCCCTAGGCACGGTCTAAAAGGGAGATGGGGTCGGTTCATGCGCAGCCCTAATGGGGTAGGTGATGGGAGGGCTTAGGTCTGGTGGCCATATGTGGAAAAGGAAAATAGTGGCCATCCTCAAGGCAATGTGTGAGATCCTACAAGTTAGGGGGTTGGCCATGTGGGAGAGATGAACTAGTAGCACCCAAAGAGAATCTCTCCCCTTCTTAGGAGTTGGCCAACCGACTACAAGAGTGAGATACACAACCACCCAAGTTCCGGTATAAGAGAATACAAGAATGCTAGGGTCAGGAGGGCAATACCTAGGACAAATCAAAGGGACAAACACCCAAGCACAGGGCCACCAACCAAGAGACAAGCTAAGGTGAGGTCCTAACGAAAGGGTCCCTAAGGAAGCTAGGTACGGGGATATCCTCAAAGGCTTCGTGTCAACCTGAAATACCATATGCATGAGGTGCCTAGGAAGGGATGTATGACCAGTCCATAAAGGTCCATAATCAACATGATACTCCATGGGTAAGGGGTTCCAAGGAAGCGCTCTAGGTATAATCCTCAAAGGTCCCCAAACAACATGACAAACCTTTTGTAAAGAAAACCTAGGGGAGGATCGAGGCATGCTCAAGGACAAGGAGGAGAGATGGCAGTCCATACCCCCATAATAGGCCCAAAAATCAACATGGCAAAGACGCATAATAAGGGCATTATCATGGTATGGGGTACGCATAATCAACACATGATGCGTCCTAAAGGTATGCCAAAGGATGGAATATGCAAAACACACAACATACGTCACTAGGAGAGGAAAGGAATGAGGTGAATACATCTCATGCAACAAGGATGGGGAGCTATGAAGCAAACATGAGTATGCCAAATCCAAGGGTATAACACTCAAGCCTTTTGTATTGCCTAAGGCACTACATGCAATAACAGGAGAGGTATATGCCATAGGAAGTGTAAGGTCATGTGCAAGAGTAGTTGCATCACTCTTCCTAAGCCTAAGTATATGCTTCATGATGCAACAAGTCAAACAATTGTCATACTTAGGCATGTAGGAAATAACAAGGAATAAGTAAAACTTTGTCGGCATGAAGTGAGACATGGAACTATAATGCAAACGAGAATGCGTGGTCCTAGATGCAAAACATTGTGTCTTCATAAATAAAGATCTATCCAAATGTGTAAATGGACATGCATGCAAAGTATCACTCAAGGGCATAAAAGGAGAGACAAAAGAAGGTACCTCCCTAAATATAGGGGACATTGGAGCGTCTTCGTTGTAGGGGTTAAGAGCTGGCCTCAGAAGCTTGTAAGGCTCGTCATCCATAGCATGGACCTCCTCTTGGAGTGAGAATGGCAAGCAAGAAGGAACAAGAGGTGTGGCATCCACCCAAGGCGTAGCCAAAGAGCTCATGGAGTTGCGAGTGATGATAGGGCGAGGCACCCACTGAGGCGCAACCAAGGCACCCCCAGACGCGGTCATAGATCCTTGAGGCGTAGCAGGGGCGCTGCACGGCGTAGCCGAGGTGCTTTGAGGCACAGCCAAGGCGCGTTGGGGCTCGGACAAGGCGCGAAAGGCTCGGGCAAGGTGTCATGGCACGGCGCGGATGAGGCGTCGTGAGGAGCGGCTGAGGCCATGTGAGGCGCGCCTGAGTTAATGTCAAACACGTCCAAAGGAGGCTGAGGCGCATGGAGGCTCTTCCAAGGCAAACTGAGGCGCGGCCATAGAACAAGAAGGCACAACCGAAACGATCTGAGGTGCGACCAAGGCATGTTGAGACGTGCCAATTGCAGCGTTGTTTTGGGCCTCTTTCCAAGGAGCAACCACGTCAATAGTAGCCTCTCCATGGGCTTCATGGTCAGAGATGTGGTGGTTGAGCATCAGGAAGGCGCGTTCACCTGCACTTGGGCTGGCTAGCGTGGATCTCGGGGCATAGTGGTGAGCCATGACGTAGACGAGTTGGGCCCAAGTGTGGATGGGCGGGAGGCCTCCGAGACGTAGGGACTCTTGCATCTTTGTCCACCACGTACGGGCATAGTCGGTGAAGTACCAAGTGGCGATGTACACCTCCTCGCGAACATCATAATCCGAGCGGCCAAAGACATAGCGTGTGTGGCGCTCCCATGCCAAGAACTCGGAACCATCGTCGTTGCAACCGGTGAAGGAGTAGAAGGACACCCCTACACCATGGTCCTCGGGCTGGCTAGGCACATAAAGGTTCGACTGGGGCCGAGCTCGAGCATGCCGGTAACCGGATGGCATTCGGTCATATCCTCCTCTTGGTGGCACGGAATGAGGCACTGAGGGGGCTTGGAGCTGCGGCCGGGGACACCATAGGAGGCTCGAGGTCGAGGGCGGTGGTATTGTTCAAACCCAATGGCTTTCTCGAGGAGATAATCGAACTCATCTTCCATTGGATAGTCCATGGCCTCGTCACCTAGGAAAACCAAAGGAAAACGTCAATCAAATGTTCCAAGGAAAGTGGTAAGACATAACACAAGACCAAATAAAACAAACAAGGGAAATGCAAGAAGGGAATATCAAACAAACAAACAACACACAATGATGTCTACACAACAAGACAAGTGAGGTCTAGGGCAAGCAAAGGGCAATCAAAAGAAAAGAGACTAAGACATAAGCAAGACAAGTCAATTGCTCATGCAAGGGTTGTCAAGGAAAGGTATGATATGTAACTTGCCAATTGGGAGTGTGACCAATGCACCTTCAAACCAAGTCAACTTGTATTCCTTAGGCTAAGTGGATAAAAGGCCAAAGTGAAACATAGGAAGACAAGGCCAATGGTGAGGGCAAAACGACCACCTAATGGGCCCCAAAGGCACGAATGGACAATGGCAAAGGCTAGACAAACATGGAGAGGAGGGCTTAGTGACCCAAGTTTCCGAGTGAGGGTGAGAGAGCCCACCAAGGGTTGTGACCCAAACCGAAAGAAGAAAAGAGACGTGACCTTTCCTTTGCTTTGTTTTCTCTTCTTTTCTTTTCGTTTTTTTTTTGTATTCTGTTTTTATTTTTATTTTTGATTGGGTCCTTTGCCTTTTATGTGGACCTCTTGAAATAAACTTGGCTCTTTCTAATACAAAGGAAGCAAGGCCGAAATGGGAATGTGTTTTAATTCAAGGAGTGGGGTCACAACACTTTTGTTTTGTGTAGGGAAGGGCAACAAGGGTATGCAGATTTTTGATTATGTGTAGACGTGCCAAGTCACCAAATGGAGTGTGTGACAAGGCTTGGAAGAAGGAGAAAAGGGATGTGCCTTTGCCACCTCATTTTCGGCCCTATGTGTACCCACTAAGGAATCTTCTTGCCCATCATCCACTAACCCATCATCTAGATGTACAATTTGTCTTTTACCTAAAATAGGCTAAGGAGACAAGAAGGACAAGGAGAAGGTGGGAATGGCCTTCCTCCCAAAAGTACAATAGTACAATCAAGGACAAGGTACAACCAAGGACAACAATTCAAACAAGGAGCAAGCACAAGCAAGCAAGGGCAGGATTTCGGCCATGGCAGCAATGTGGAGGCTGTAGGGGTGGTGGTGGTGGCAGTAAGGCGGCAGCCGCGGTGGTCCGGTCGCCGAAGGTGGTGGTCCGGTCGCCGGAAAGTGGTTTTTTTGAGTTTTTGGGGCTGTTTTTGAGAGGGGGACAAGAAGCAACTAAGCTAAGCACTAAAATAGCATGGAAAACATGAAAAAAGACATGGAAACAAGAGAAAAACTGAGCATGCAATCTCAACACAAAACAAGAAGAAACAAGAAAAAAAATATAGCTAGCAAGGAAGACAAAGAGCAAAACAAAAGGAACCATGGAAGCAACAAAGGAGAACATGCTAGCTATGGAAAAGAACCATAAAAAACGAATTTTGCAAGGGAGAAGATGACTTAGCTTGGGCTTTGTCTCTTGATACCAATTGATGAGAAACAACCCTCCAAAGGTGAGGCTTTGTTCCTCTAGAAGCTAGATCTAGACCAAGGGGAGCCTTCTTCTCCTTCCTAAGCTTGGGAGTCTTTCAATGGTGGCCAAGAGAGAGAGGGAGGGCGCCGGACTGAGCTGTGGACGAGAGGGCCCAAGGAGGTGGCAGCACCGGCAAGCCCAAGGAGACCCTCCTTGGGGGTTCCTTGGCCGTGAAGAGCAAAGACCGAATGTGTTCTTGTGGTTCGAATGATGAGTATGAGATTTGATGAGAGATTGAGAGAGAAGAGTGTTTGAGAGAGTTTGGGTTGATAGAAGTAAGTGGAAGGCCTTAGGGAGATATACTCAACCTAAGGGAAATGTCCACTTCTATAATCTTTAACCAAATGACAAGGAAGCCAAGGAATGACTTATATAGTTCTAGGGTTTTGGTGGACTAGGAGCCCATATGCAAATGGGTCCACACGCCCACTAAACAAAAGGAAACTCTAATGGGCCTTAGTGAGTTAAAGCCCATATGCAAATGGCTCTTCACACTCACTTAAGGCAAGGCTAGAATTATGAAACTAAATAACCAAAATAGAAAGGGGCTAAAAGCCTTAGAGGCTTGGATATAGACGCTTACATAAATGCCTTGGAATCGAAGCATGGTCGATGCTTGAGTGTCGTGGCATTGATGCGTCGGCGTCTTGGTGGTCAAGGCCTTGAATCCTTGTTGATGGGTGGTTGACACTCATCACGTAGCGTCAGCAGCGGATGGATTGATGGACTCGATGGGGTTCGAGTGGGCCGTAGCGTCGGCGGCAGGTTGGATAGGCTCGAGAGGACTTGAGTGGGGCCGTAGCATCGGCGGTGGAGGATAGACTCGATGGAATCGAGTGGCTGGCCGTAGCGTCGGCGGTGGAGGAAGGTGGTGAGAAGAGAGAGACTTTGGGGTGACGTCGGTCTAAGGTTGGAGGCAAAAGGCTCTCAACAAAGCTTAGATTAAAATTGACGTAACCTTGTTACAAGAGCCGATCTTGGCTTATATAGGGACGCGGCCTCGGATGGGCCGAGACGCGTCCAATGGGCTAGCCCACTATGCCATAGTGGGCACACGCCAAAAATAGAACTACTAAAAATAGACCTACTAAATTTAGAAAGTTCTAAATAAGGAAAGTCTTCAAAATGCAAGAAAAATACATCAAATAAACCTCTAAACCCTAAAGTAGCCCAAAGCAAGCGATGAAAGCACTAGGGCTTCGGCGACAGACGCGGCGACGAAGGCACCAGGGCGGCGCGCTGGGGCGCGAGTGTGGTACAGGCTTGGCTTAGGCTTCTTGTGGGTTCTCCATTGATGTGCTCGAGACAGACATGGAAGCGCCCGGCTGGGTCTCTTCTGGGCCGTGTATGCTGGCGAGGAGCCTTAGGGAAGGCGTGGCTTCAGGTGCGCCTTGGCTGGCCACTAGGCATGTGACCAGGGATTGGGTGGCCTTTGCAATGGCCTTGGCATGAGCCCTGGACACAGGCCCATCACTTCTCAAGCTCATGCCCTCTTCCTCCTCGGTGGCACTCATGGTGGGTAGGGTCGCATCACCCTCCCCCACTTGGGGGTGAAGCGTCCCCGCTTCACTCTCATCGAACTCTGGAGTCATGTAGGGGATTTGATCCGCGACGTTGAAGGTGCTATGGACTCCAAAATCTGGGGGCAAGTCGACTTGGTAGGCTTTGTCGCCAATGGCTTTGACAACCCGGAAGGGGCCATCTCCACGCGGCGGAAGCTTGGTCTTGCAACGACTTGGGAAGCGCTCTTTGCGTAAGTGCACCCACACCATGTCTCCAGGTGCGAAGGTCACCTTGCGCCGGCCGGTGTTGTGTTGGGCCTCATATTGCGCCGTTCTCCTTTCCAATTGCTCACGGGTTTGCCGGTGAAGCTCTTGCACTTGGCTTGCTCGATTGGCCGCGGACACGTGCTCACCATCCTTGAGTGGGTGCGGCAACATGTCCAAAGGAGTCAACGGGTGATGGAGGACCATCCACAACCCAACCACCATCCGGGCCCATGACTAGGAGTCGAGTTCGTCAACTCCAAGATGAGCTCGCCAAGCTTGCACACCAAGTCCCGGAGGAGGTTGCCACGGCCACACCCAAGGCCTACTCGGTGATAATGGTTTCGAATGGATGAGTGTATGGCTTGTGTACACCTTCCATTCTTAGAAACCATTCCTCTTTTAGTATGATTCAGCCGTGAGGGCTAGTGACTTTCTTAAACTCGGTTTTCTCCTTTTAATTCCGGTTTAGTATTGTTTTAGTGTTTTTAAGGCCGGTTCACTAGGAACTATTTAAGCCTTTTGTTCTTTCCCATTTCGGCAGCAAACACTTATATCAAGAATACATTTCTGAATTAGAAACTTCCCAAAAGAGAGGTTTTGTGTGTTTGTTCAATCCGAATTGGTTTTGGTCGAGTTGTGATTCTCAATCTCTTTCGAATTGTTGATCCGAAGCGACACAAGGCATCCTCTTCGTGCTCTTGAGGATTCGTCCTCTTGTTGTGTGGAGTTGTAGAAGGCGAGGTCTCTAGCTTTAGGCGTGGTGGTTCTTGGTTCAACCGATCCAAGGGTTTCCTAATCCGGGCTCTTGGTTTCTCCTTGTTCTTTCGTTCATCTCTTCTTTTCTTCCGCCATTTCTGACTTTGATTGTTTGTTTTTGCTTGTTAGTTTGTTGTGCACCAAGGTCGGGCCTCCCTACGGCAATCCCCGTATCAAAGTGGTATCAGAGCTGCGTTTTGGTGCCAACACCATTGTCTTCTTGCCGTTGTTCTTCATATGGTTTGTGTCTTGGACTTTTCGGTTTGTGTTCTCTACATAGCTGAATAGTTCTTTCTTGTTTTCTTGTTGAGTCTTTTCTAAGTTGTTGCTTGAATCTCTAATTGATCTTGTGTTTGTGGAAGTTTGGCTTTGCGTGTTGTGGAGATCGGACGACCCCCCCCCCATCATCACCACCTAAATTCACCTCCGCCTAGCCGGAAACCCTAAACTCCGACCACCTCTATCACACCAAGATCAACCGTCCACTTCTCCATTACCCTAGCCGGCGTGCTCACCAAGGAGCCTCACAAAAATCCCCTATCTTCACGGCTGCCCTAACCACATTCCAACCCCACTCGGCTAACAAGCCCTATCTTTGTGGCGTGTGGGTTGACACAATCAACAAACGCGGCAGCTAGCTCCTACAAGTGCGGCGTGCAGATCCTCTCCAAGCAACCACTCGGCCATTCTCCCTACAATTGTGGCATGTGGGTTTGAAAGAGTCAACAAGCCGGCTACTCTCCCCTAAAATCAAGACAACGAGCTTATCTCTTTTAATTTTCTTATTTTCTTTTAATCCCAATTCAGTTGTAATTTTGAATTTCGAATTTAGTCAAAAAAAAAAAAAAAAAATTATCAAAAAGAGTCAAAAAAAAAAAAAAAAAGGAGGACGATCATAGTGTTGCATTTTATTTCTTTTCCTAGCTTGGTCTATATCTTTGTATTACATTAATACTTAGGTTTAGATTTTTGCCTAAGGTTGTAAGTTGCTCAAGGGACAAGTCAAGGAGCCGACGCCCAAGTGCTGCACCGCGTCGCCCCACTGCCGCGCCGTGTCGCCCTCTGCCGCGCCGTGTCTCCCTCACCGCCGCTCGGTAAACCCTAAAATCCTAGCCTTTCTCTTCTCTTGTGCCAAACTCTTCCCCTATCACCACCGATCTCTACGACAACCATTCCGTCTTCTACTAGCACAAGTCAAGGCGAGCTAAGGTAACATCTTGTCCTCTTGAGTTCTTAAACTTTCCCTTGTTCTTATCATTACTTAGCATTGCATTACATTCGTGCATTGTGGTATTCTAGAGTTAAATTGTTGAGTCACACTAGTCTCCTTGCATTTACATTCTTGTAAGGTTTCTTTGTTGAGTCTTGAGTCTTCTTTTTCCGAGTTCATTTTGTGTTTCTTGATTGCACTAAATTTCAGAACCTATAGTGCTATTGTGTGAACCTTGCCGATCACTTTCTATTTCACCTTGCATCGAACTTATCTTGGTTGTTGATTGTTGTTTGAGATTAATCAATTCACGTGAAGTTTTTGAGCTTTCCAACCGATTGCACTACAAAACTAGTTGCGGATTGACGGAGAGCAAGTGAAACACACGAGTGAGACACTTGTGAGTGTTTTGATTTAACTCTAACCTTTAATCTAGTTCGGTATTAGTTTGCTTTGTGTGATGGCAGGAGACGACACCTCAAGTGACCGAGACAATAGGAGTCCTTCGCCGGTACATCCGGATGTGGTGACCCTCTTCCAACAACTAACCGATTCAATGGCCGTCATCACCAACCGGTTGGCTGCCCTTGAAACGGCTCAAAGGGTTCCCCTACCAGCTATGGCGCCCCCGGTGGCGCTAGCTTCTCGAGCCCAAGAGACGATCCCAAATCCAACCACCGTGCCTTTAGGCACTTATGTTGAACATGGAGGTCCTTCCGGAGCCAATACGGTGCCTCTTGGACGCACACGTGCAGTAGGTACCGGCACCGTAAGGAACTCCCCGGTAAGGAATACTTCTCCCCTTGTCAATAATCAAGAGAGGCCGAATAGGGTAGCTCCGAATTATCATAATGAAATACCACCTCCACGTGAGGTGCCCTATGTAGCTAACCATCTCAATGAGCCTCAGGATCCAGGTAGGGAAGACGAGTTTGATGATGATGCCCTTGAGGAAGAGATGTGGAACCAAGGTGGGAGGTTCGGTGGCTACCAAGGCCAGGGAGGGGCTTACGGCTACTATGAGCCCCGGGGCAGATTTGGAGGCAATAGGGGCTATCAAGGCAATCAGCCTAGGAGAGAATTGGAGCAAGATGGCATAGGGAAAATCAAGATTAAGATGCCATCGTTTGAAGGGAAATGTGACCCCGACGCTTACATGGAGTGGGAGATGAAAGTGGAGCAAATTTGGAGTTGCCACAACTTCATTGAAGCCAAGAAGGTGCAGCTAGCTTCCATTGAGTTTAGTGGCTTTGCCCTAACTTGGTGGAACAACCTAGTCAAGGAGAGGCAAAGGGTATTGGATCCGCCGGTGGCTACGTGGGAGCAAATGAGAGTGTTGATGCGAGCTCGGTTCGTCCCTCAACACTACTCTAGGGAGCTCAAGCAAAGGTTGGAGAACCTCAAGCAAGGGAGCATGAGCGTGGAGGAGGCCTACAATGCCATGCAAACGGCCATGGTCCGCGCCAACGTCATAGAAGATGAGGAATCCACCATGGCGAGGTATCTCTGAATCCTTTCTCCTTTTATTGCTAATGAGGTCGACATGTACCCCTATACAGATTGTACCCAGCTGCTGCACTTGGCCATCAAAGTGGAGAAAAATCAGAAGTTCAAGGCGAGGAGCCAAGGAGCGCATGCGGCTAGAAACCCTAGCGGCCAGCCGAACCAGTGGAGGGCCCAAAACCAAACCAGGACGTTTCCTCCGGCACAAATGGGCAGGAACCAAGCTCAGTCCATGAGCCAACCCAGGAGCCAAGAAGCGCCGAGGAAAGTTGGACCACCAGGAACGCCGCTGCAGCCAAGTGGACGCCAGCCGCAATCGGCCAATGGCCCTCAGGGGAGTACTTCTAACTTTTCTCCTTCTTCTAGGGCTAGGGATACCATTTGTTTTAAGTGTCAAGGCCGAGGGCATATGATGAAAGATTGCCCCAATAGTCGAACCTTGGTCATTAACCATCTTGGACTCTATGAATCTGAGTCCGAGGGTGAGGATCAAGGTCCGTTTATTGTTGATGAGCCTATGCATGATGTAGATGAGTAAATGGACTGCATTGAATTTGAGCATGGTGAATCCTTAGTTTGTAGGAGAACTTTGCATGTCCAACCTACTCCTTGTGAAGATAACCAAAGAGAGAATTTATTTCATACTAGATGTTTGGTTAAGGGGAAGGTTTGTAACATGATTATTGATGGAGGTAGTTGTTGTAACATTGCTAGCACTGAATTAGTTACTAAATTACAACTACATACTTTCCATCACCCTAGGCCATATAAACTGCATTGGATGAATGAATGTGGAGAAGTAAAGGTGGCTAAGCAAGTCAATGTGACCATAACACTAGGACATTATATAGACACTATTTTATGTGATGTGGTCCCTATGAATGCTTGTCATATCTTGTTAGGACGTCCATGGCAGTTTGATAGGCGTGTCAAGCATGATGGTTATACTAATCGTCATTCTTTTGATTATAAGGGTAAGAATGTGATACTCAAGCCTATGACTCCTTTGCAGGTAGCTGAAGCCTATGAGAAGAAGAAGGACCAAGAGAAGTCGGTTGAAGCCAAGAAGGGGAGCCATGCCGAGAGCACCTCTAAGGCTAAAACCATGTCTCAAGCTTTGTTGGCTTCCAAGGAGGAGTTGAGGGAGGAGCACTTACCCCAGGACGCCGTCCTTATGCTCTTGTGCAAGAGTCTAGGCTTGCTTAGTGAGGAGTTGAAGTCTACATTGCCGAGAGTCATCCTAACATTGCTGGAGGAGTTCCAAGATGTGTTCCCTGAAGAGATGCCACCCGGACTGCCCCCTAAACAAGGTATTGAACATCAAATTGATCTAATACCGGGTGCTACTCTTCCAAACAGGCCAGCATATAGGATGAACCCCAAGGAGACCCAAGAAGTGCAAGAGCAAGTGAAGGCTTTGCTTGACAAGGGCCATGTGCGTGAGAGCCTTAGCTCTTGTGCCGTGCCAGTGCTATTGGTGCCCAAGAAGGATGGCACATGGAGGATGTGTGTGGACTGCCGAGCCATCAACAACATCACCATCAAGTACCGGCATCCCATTCCCCGCCTCGATGACATGCTAGATGAGCTGCATGGAGCATCGGTCTTGACCAAGATAGACCTCCGCAGCGGCTACCATCAAATAAGGATGAAGGAGGGGGGTGAATGGAAGACGGCATTCAAGACAAAGTTCGGTTTGTATGAGTGGGTCGTCATGCCTTTTGGCTTGACAAATGCTCCTAGTACCTTTATGCGCTTAATGAATCATGTTTTAAGGCATTTTATAGGTAGATTTGTTGTTGTTTATTTTGATGATATACTAATATACAGCAAATCACTAGAGGAGCATGAGCAACACTTGAGGGAAGTACTCTCTACATTGCGTAGTGCGTGCTTATATGCTAATGAGAAGAAGTGTGAATTCTGCACTAATCAAGTTTCTTTTCTTGGTTTTGTAGTGAGTTCCAAGGGCCTTCAAGTGGATGATAGCAAGATCAAGGCCATACAAGATTGGCCTACGCCTACCTCCGTGAGCCAAGTGAGGAGTTTTCATGGATTGGCCAGCTTCTATAGGAGATTCGTGAGGGACTTTAGCACCATTGCCGCGCCCTTGACGGAGGTGACCAAGAAGCATTCGGCCTTTGTGTGGGAGGAGGCGCAAGAGAGGGCTTTCAACGCCCTAAAATGGAGGTTGACGCAAGCTCCTTTGCTAGTGCTGCCCGACTTCACGAGACCATTCGAGGTGGAGTGTGATGCATCCGGGATTGGCATTGGAGGCGTCTTGATGCAAGAAGGTAAACCCGTAGCCTTCTTTAGTGAGAAATTGAAAGGGGCAAGTCTTAATTATTCTACATATGACAAAGAACTCTTTGCCCTATTTAGAGTATTAAAGACTTGGCAACACTACTTGTGGCCTAGAGAGTTTATCTTGCATACGGACCATGAGTCCTTAAAGCACTTCAAGAGTCAAGATAAACTTGATAGACGACATGGTAGGTAGATGGAATTCATTGAGACTTTCCCTTATGTTATCAAATACAAAAAGGGAAAGGACAATGTAGTTGCTGATGCCCTATCTAGGAGATACACCTTGCTTACCACATTAGACTCCAAGGTCTTAGGATTTGCATATATAAAGGAGTTGTATGTGGAAGATACTGATTTTGGTGCCATCTATAAGTCGTGTATTAAGGGCTCATGTGACAAGTTCTACTTGTTTGATGAGTTCTTATTTAAGGCTGAAAAAGCGTGCATACCTATTTGTTCCTTGCGAATGTTGCTTGTTGAAGAAGCCCATAAGGGTGGTTTTATGGGCCATTTCGGAAGGGACAAGACCTATCATATGCTATGTGCACATTTCTTTTGGCCCCACATGCTTAGAGATGTTGAGCACCTTATTAAGAGGTGTTTGGATTGTCTTAAGGCCAAGTCTAGGTTGCAACCCCACGGCCTATACAGCCCATTGCCCATCCCAAGTGCCCCTTGGGAGGACATCTCAATGGACTTTATCGTGGGGCTGCCTCGGACTAAGAGGGGACGTGATTCTATCTTCGTGGTAGTTGATTGTTTCTTCAAAATAGCTCATTTCATCGCTTGCCATAAGACGGATGATGCATCCAATGTAGCTGATCTCTTCTTTAGGGAAGTCGTGAGGCTACATGGTGTACCCCGGACTATAGTAAGCAATAGTGATGTTAAGTTCCTTAGTTACTTTTGGAAGACGCTTTGGGGAAAGCTAGGGACGAGACTCTTGTTCTCTACCTCTAGCCATCCTCAAACGAATGGTCAAACAGAAGTAACTAATCGGACCTTATCAACCCTTCTTCGAGCCATTCTTAGGAAGAACCTTAAGGCTTGGGAGGAAGCTCTACCACATGTAGAGTTTGCTTATAATAGGACAGTCCACTCTTCTACTTCTTTATCTCCTTTTGCATGTGTTTATGGTATCAACCCTAATACTCCACTTGATCTTGCTCCTTTTCCTATGAAGGAGCGTGAAAGTTTTGATGCAGGTAGACACGTGGAGTTCATCAAGGAGCTGCATGCAAGGACTAAGGAGAAGCTGGAGGCATGTGCGGAGAGGAATGCAGCTAGGGCTAACAAGGGGCGCAAGCGCGTGGTGTTCCAACCAGGGGATCTCGTTTGGGTGCATTTGAGGAAAGAGCGCTTCCCGGAGCAACGCAAGTCCAAGCTTGCACCTAGAGAAGATGGTCCATTCAAGGTGCTGCGCCGCGTTGGTGACAATGCCTATGTCCTCGACCTCCCGGACACATATGGTGTGAGTGCCACATTCAACGTGGCTGACTTAACTCCCTACCACACTCCGGACGTCGCCCAGCCTGTGCATCATGATCCGTGGACGGATCCTTTCCAAGAGGGGGAGGATGATGGAGGACCATCCACAACCCAACCACCATCCGGGCCCATGACTAGGAGCCGAGTTCGTCAACTCCAAGATGAGCTCGCCAAGCTTGCACACCAAGTCCCGGAGGAGGTTGCCACGGCCACACCCAAGGCCTACTCGGTGACAATGGTTTTGAATGGATGAGTGTATGGCTTGTGTACACCTTCCATTCTTAGAAACCATTCCTCTTTTAGTATGATTCAGCCGTGAGGGCTAGTGACTTTCTTAAACTCGGTTTTCTCCTTTTAATTCCGGTTTAGTATTGTTTTAGTGTTTTTAAGGCCGGTTCACTAGGAACTATTTAAGCCTTTTGTTCTTTCCCATTTCGGCAGCAAACACTTATATCAAGAATACATTTCTGAATTAGAAACTTCCCAAAAGAGAGGTTTTGTGTGTTTGTTCAATCCGAATTGGTTTTGGTCGAGTTGTGATTCTCAATCTCTTTCGAATTGTTGATCCGAAGCGACACAAGGCATCCTCTTCGTGCTCTTGAGGATTCGTCCTCTTGTTGTGTGGAGTTGTAGAAGGCGAGGTCTCTAGCTTTAGGCGTGGTGGTTCTTGGTTCAACCGATCCAAGGGTTTCCTAATCCGGGCTCTTGGTTTCTCCTTGTTCTTTCGTTCATCTCTTCTTTTCTTCCGCCATTTCAGACTTTGATTGTTTGTTTTTGCTTGTTAGTTTGTTGTGCACCAAGGTCGGGCCTCCCTACGGCAATCCCCGTATCAACGGGTTCCTTCCATACACCACCTCGAATGGTGTCAACCTTGTAGTTGTGTGCCTGGACCTGTTATATGCAAACTCAACAAATGGAAGTAAGTCCTCCCAACGAATGGGATTGGCCTTGATCATGGTTCGGAGGAGGGCACCTAGGGTCCTATTGGTGACCTCAGTTTGGCCATCTGTTTGGGGGTGATAGCTCATGGAAAATAGAAGCTTGGTTCCTAGCTTCCCCTAAAGTGTCCTCCAAAAGTGCCCTATAAACTTCGAGTCTCTACCACTCACTATGGTCCTAGGCACTCCATGTAGTCTCACCACAAACTCAAAGAATAGCTCGACAATCTCACTTGCACTATGTGTGGTCCTACAAGCAATGAAGTAGGCCATCTTGGAAAACCTATCCACTACCACGAAAATGGAATCGTTGCCTTTCCTAGTCTTAGGCAACCCAATAATGAAATCCATGGACAAGTCTTCCCAAAGGCCATGTGGAATGGGTAGGGGTGTGTATAAACATTGGGGACTCGATCTAGCCTTCCCCCTTTGACAACTCACACAACTCCTACAATATCTCCTAACCTGCGTAGCCATATGGGGCCAAAAAAAGTGCTCTATCAAGGCGGCTAAGGTCTTAGCAATCCTAAAATGGCCACGGCCATCATCTGCATCTTGGATGAGAAGGTGCCTAATGGAATAACTAGGGATACACAACCTCACAGCCTTGTACAAATACCCCTCATCCACAAAGTATGACTCAAACTCACGACTCTCAAGGCATCTCTCATAGATAGGCTTGAAGAAAACATCAATCAAGTATAAATCTTTAATCAATGAAAATCCAAGCACTTTAGTTTGCAAATGAGTCAAAAGAGTGTACCTACGAGAGAGAGCGTCGGCCACGACGTTCTCTTTGCCTTTCTTGTGCACTACCACATATGGAAATGTTTCTATGAACTCCACCCATCGAGCATGGCGCCTGTTGAGTGTAGTTTGGCCCTTGAGGTAGCTAAGCGCCGAGTGATCCGAGTGAATCACAAACTCTCTTGGCCATAGGTAGTGTTGCCAAGTCTTGAGTACCCTAATCAAAGCATATAATTCCTTATCATAAGTAGGGTAGTTCAGAGTCGCACCTGTGAGCTTTTCACTAAAGAAAGCTATTGGCCTCTTCTCTTGGTGAAGGACACCTCCAATGCCCACATTGGAAGCATCACACTCAATCTCGAAATGCTTGGAGAAATCTGGAAGTTGAAGTAGTGGAAATGGCACAATGCCTTCTTTAAGGCTTCAAATGCCGTCTCATGCTTTGGAAGCCAAACCACTATGGCTCCCTTTTTGGTCAACTCGTGTAGAGGCGCGGCAATGGAAGAAAAATCCTTCACAAATCGGCGATAGAAGTCGGCCAACCCTAGGAATGATCTCACCATGGTGGGGTTGGTAGGTGTGGGCCACTCCTTGATAGCTTCTCCTTGCGAAGTGTCTCCAACACCTTTCGAAGGTGCTCAATGTGATCCTGCAAGCTACGTGAGTATACAAGTATATCATCAAAATAAACAACTACGAAATGTCCTAAAAAATCCCTCAAAACATGGTTCATTAAACGCATAAATGTACTTGGGGCATTAGTGAGCCCAAATGGCATAACAAGCCACTCATAAAGACCATATTTGGTCTTGAACGCCGTCTTCCACTCATCCTCTTCCTTCATCTGAATCTGATGGTAGCCACTTCTCAAATCTATCTTCAAGAACAGGGTGGCATCATGGAGCTCGTCAAGCATATCATCAAGGCGGGGGATTGGATGGCGATACTTCACCGTGATTTGGTTGATGGCGCGGCAATCCACACACATCATCCACAAGCCATCCTTTTTCGGCCCAAGGATCACGGGCACAGCACATGGGCTCAAGCTCTCGCGGACGTAGCCTTTGTCAAGTAACTCTTGGACTTGGCGTTGGAGCTCCTTGGTCTCCTCAGGGCCAGCTTTGTAGGCTGCTCTATTTGGCAAAGACGCTCCAGGGACCAAATCAATTTGGTGCTCCATCCTTCTGACAGGCGGCAGCCCCTATGGAAGGTCCTTGGGCAAGACGTCGGCGAACTCAAGCAACAACTCGGCCACAGGCGGCGGCAAAGGCTTCTCATCAGCGCTCTCTAGACTAGGAGTAGGCACAAGCAAGAAACAGGGCCTCTGACCTCTGAGTGCCTGCGTCATGTCACTGGGCCTCGCTAGAACAAGCCGATGCTCGCAGCGGCCTTGCAAATTGGGCGTCTGTGGTGATTTGGCGGCTAAAGGTTGAGGCAGCGAGGCACTGGAATCAGAATGGTGGGCACTGGTATTGTAGTGACCAGTGCTCGAGCCAGAATCGGTGTTGCCTGGCCAGGCCTCACTAGGCCTTTGTTTGCCCTTCTTTGCGGCAGGATGCGCGGCATTGGGGGCCTGCAGAGAGGCACTAGGATGGCTAGCAGTGGCACTCGACTTCTTGGTGCCAGTGCCCGACCCAAAAACAGTGTGTCCAGGATTGGGGTCGAGACGCTTTGTTGGGCCTTGTGGAGGCGCCTTGGGCACGGCCTCGGCGGCTTCAATGGCCTTTTGTCTATCTCTCTCGACCTGGTCCTGCAATATCTCATGGGGAGACATAGAGTCATGCGCTTCCCATGGTAGGTAAACACATAGGTGTTTAGATACCCATCGTGAAGCACGCGACAATCGAATTACCATGGACGCCCAAGTAAGAGATGGGTGGCGTCCATTGTAATCACATCACACAATATAGAATCTTGATATTAACCAATGGAAAAGGGTATGAGACACTGCCGTGAGATAGTGTTACCTGAGCTTGAAGATATCCATTGTAGGCCGTATGGTTGGGGATGTGGGGTGGTCTCCAAGTTGAAGTGTGTGACCACCTTGTCGTTGATGATGTTGCAACAACTCCCACCATCAATGATCACACTAAGGGAGGCCGTCTTGAACATGCATCTTGTGTGGAATAGGTTCTCCATTTGGTCTACAAGACTAGCCTTTTTCACCGTGAGGATGCGTCGCGTCACTAGGCTCAAGGGTGTGCCCGCATGAAGCGCCGTGGGCTCACAAGCATAGCCCTCCTCATTATCTTCCTCAAAGCCCTCTTCTATGGCCTCCAATGTGTCTTCTTCCTCCTCTTCAATGGAATCGTATCTAGCGGCGGCATTGGAGAAAAGAACCTTCTTGGCATTGGGGCAATCTTGCTTGTAATGCCCTCTCCCACCACATTTGAAGCACTCCAAGTCGCGCGCGCATTCTGTGCCTGCGGGGGCTTGTCTAGACGCGGGGGTGCGGCTGGACGTCGTGCTCGGCGCCGCGGCCTAGGCCAATATTGCGGACTTGGCTTGGCGCTGTGGATCTTGTGGCTTGGGAACGCACATTAGTAGAAGGAACTTGACTAGAGTTAGAGTCATACCTTCTTTGGCCATAGGCTTGGTAGGGCCCTTGACGCTTACACACTTGTTGGTTGTGAAGTTGTATTGCCGTGTGCGTGAGCGTGTTGAGGTCCTTGATGGGCAATATCTCCAATTGGTCTCGGATGTTGGTGTTGAGACCACTCAAAATTTTGGTCCTTAATGTGGAAGGAGCCACGCTTATGGACGCCTTGTAGTACTTTCTTATAGCTTGGAAAAGAACTCAAGTGGCGTCATCGACTCTTGTCTTGCCATGGCAATGTCAAGGCGCATTTGGTTCTTGCAGTCTTGTGGCACGTACTTGAGGGTCATCACGTATTTGAGTTGGTGCCATTCAGTTAGGGGCACTAAGTTTCTTCTAATCCGATCATCCATAAAGCGGTGCCACCAAACCCTAGCGGCGCCACGGAAGTGGATTGTGGTTACGCCCACATGCTCCTCCTCTAGAATCTTGCAATATAGTAAGGTATACTCTGTGTCCTGCAACCATTCAAGAAAAACTGAAGGGTTTTATTCACCAAAAAAGAAATCAATTTTTACCTTGACCTCATGGCGATTAAGTCTTGGCGCGGCGGCGGCCTGGGGCACTTGTTGCAAGCACGACGCTAGGATGTCCAATGGGGCATATTGGTGGCCTTGGGCCTGGGGAAACTGAGCATGGCCCAGTTGGTGTCGTCTTGCACCTCTGTTGCCGCGATCGTCGCCTAACGGGGCCTGTGGCTCGATTCCCTGGGCACGTCGACGACGCTGGTGGCCTTGATGAGGCGCGAGACGGCGAACATCATAAGGCATGTCATGCCTCCTCTCCATGTCACCGCGCCTGTCGTAGTCGGCTTAGGCCATGTTTGCGCCTTAGGGAAGCCTTGGTGGAGGGATCCAATCGGCGACAGACGCGGCGACGAAGGCACCAGGGTGGCGCGCTGGGGCGCGAGTGTGGTACAGGCTTGGCTTAGGCTTCTTGTGGGTTCTCCATTGATGTGCTCGAGACAGACATGGAAGCGCCCGGCTGGGTCTCTTCTGGGCCGTGTATGCTGGCGAGGAGCCTTAGGGAAGGCGTGGCTTCAGGTGCGCCTTGGCTGGCCACTAGGCATGTGACCAGGGATTGGGTGGCCTTTGCAATGGCCTTGGCATGAGCCCTGGACACAGGCCCATCACTTCTCAAGCTCATGCCCTCTTCCTCCTCGGTGGCACTCATGGTGGGTAGGGTCGCATCACCCTCCCCCACTTGGGGGTGAAGCGTGCCCGCTTCACTCTCATCGAACTCTGGAGTCATGTAGGGGATTTGATCCGCGACGTTGAAGGTGCTATGGACTCCAAAATCTGGGGGCAAGTCGACTTGGTAGGCTTTGTCGCCAATGGCTTTGACAACCCGGAAGGGGCCATCTCCACGCGGTGGAAGCTTGGTCTTGCAACGACTTGGGAAGCGCTCTTTGCGTAAGTGCACCCACACCATGTCTCCAGGTGCGAAGGTCACCTTGCGCCGGCCGGTGTTGTGTTGGGCCTCATATTGCGCCGTTCTCCTTTCCAATTGCTCACGGGTTTGCCGGTGAAGCTCTTGCACTTGGCTTGCTCGATTGGCCGCGGACACGTGCTCACCATCCTTGAGTGGGCGCGGCAACATGTCCAAAGGAGTCAACGGGTGATGGAGGACCATCCACAACCCAACCACCATCCGGGCCCATGACTAGGAGTCGAGTTCGTCAACTCCAAGATGAGCTCGCCAAGCTTGCACACCAAGTCCCGGAGGAGGTTGCCACGGCCACACCCAAGGCCTACTCGGTGACAATGGTTTCGAATGGATGAGTGTATGGCTTGTGTACACCTTCCATTCTTAGAAACCATTCCTCTTTTAGTATGATTCAGCCGTGAGGGCTAGTGACTTTCTTAAACTCGGTTTTCTCCTTTTAATTCCGGTTTAGTATTGTTTTAGTGTTTTTAAGGCCGGTTCACTAGGAACTATTTAAGCCTTTTGTTCTTTCCCATTTCGGCAGCAAACACTTATATCAAGAATACATTTCTGAATTAGAAACTTCCCAAAAGAGAGGTTTTGTGTGTTTGTTCAATCCGAATTGGTTTTGGTCGAGTTGTGATTCTCAATCTCTTTCGAATTGTTGATCCGAAGCGACACAAGGCATCCTCTTCGTGCTCTTGAGGATTCGTCATCTTGTTGTGTGGAGTTGTAGAAGGCGAGGTCTCTAGCTTTAGGCGTGGTGGTTCTTGGTTCAACCGATCCAAGGGTTTCCTAATCCGGGCTCTTGGTTTCTCCTTGTTCTTTCGTTCATCTCTTCTTTTCTTCCGCCATTTCTGACTTTGATTGTTTGTTTTTGCTTGTTAGTTTGTTGTGCACCAAGGTCGGGCCTCCCTACGGCAATCCCCGTATCAACGGGTTCCTTCCATACACCACCTCGAATGGTGTCAACCTTGTAGTTGTGTGCCTGGACCTGTTATATGCAAACTCAACAAATGGAAGTAAGTCCTCCCAACGAATGGGATTGGCCTTGATCATGGTTCGGAGGAGGGCACCTAGGGTCCTATTGGTGACCTCAGTTTGGCCATCTATTTGGGGGTGATAGCTCATGGAAAATAGAAGCTTGGTTCCTAGCTTCCCCTAAAGTGTCCTCCAAAAGTGCCCTATAAACTTCGAGTCTCTACCACTCACTATGGTCCTAGGCACTCCATGTAGTCTCACCACAAACTCAAAGAATAGCTCGACAATCTCACTTGCACTATGTGTGGTCCTACAAGCAATGAAGTAGGCCATCTTGGAAAACCTATCCACTACCACGAAAATGGAATCGTTGCCTTTCCTAGTCTTAGGCAACCCAATAATGAAATCCATGGACAAGTCTTCCCAAAGGCCATGTGGAATGGGTAGGGGTGTGTATAAACATTGGGGACTCGATCTAGCCTTCCCCCTTTGACAACTCACACAACTCCTACAATATCTCCTAACCTGCGTAGCCATATGGGGCCAAAAAAAGTGCTCTATCAAGGTGGCTAAGGTCTTAGCAATCCTAAAATGGCCACGGCCATCATCTGCATCTTGGATGAGAAGGTGCCTAATGGAATAACTAGGGATACACAACCTCACAGCCTTGTACAAATACCCCTCATCCACAAAGTATGACTCAAACTCACGACTCTCAAGGCATCTCTCATAGATAGGCTTGAAGAAAACATCAATCAAGTATAAATCTTTAATCAATGAAAATCCAAGCACTTTAGTTTGCAAATGAGTCAAAAGAGTGTACCTACGAGAGAGAGCGTCGGCCACGACGTTCTCTTTGCCTTTCTTATGCACTACCACATATGGAAATGTTTCTATGAACTCCACCCATCGAGCATGGCGCCTGTTGAGTGTAGTTTGGCCCTTGAGGTAGCTAAGCGCCGAGTGATCCGAGTGAATCACAAACTCTCTTGGCCATAGGTAGTGTTGCCAAGTCTTGAGTACCCTAATCAAAGCATATAATTCCTTATCATAAGTAGGGTAGTTCAGAGTCGCACCTGTGAGCTTTTCACTAAAGAAAGCTATTGGCCTCTTCTCTTGGTGAAGGACACCTCCAATGCCCACATTGGAAGCATCACACTCAATCTCGAAATGCTTGGAGAAATCTGGAAGTTGAAGTAGTGGAAATGGCACAATGCCTTCTTTAAGGCTTCAAATGCCGTCTCATGCTTTGGAAGCCAAACCACTATGGCTCCCTTTTTGGTCAACTCGTGTAGAGGCGCGGCAATGGAAGAAAAATCCTTCACAAATCGGCGATAGAAGTCGGCCAACCCTAGGAATGATCTCACCATGGTGGGGTTGGTAGGTGTGGGCCACTCCTTGATAGCTTCTCCTTGCGAAGTGTCTCCAACACCTTTCGAAGGTGCTCAATGTGATCCTGCAAGCTACGTGAGTATACAAGTATATCATCAAAATAAACAACTACGAAATGTCCTAAAAAATCCCTCAAAACATGGTTCATTAAACACATAAATGTACTTGGGGCATTAGTGAGCCCAAATGGCATAACAAGCCACTCATAAAGACCATATTTGGTCTTGAACGCCGTCTTCCACTCATCCTCTTCCTTCATCTGAATCTGATGGTAGCCACTTCTCAAATCTATCTTCAAGAACAGGGTGGTATCATGGAGCTCGTCAAGCATATCATCAAGGCGGGGGATTGGATGGCGATACTTCACCGTGATTTGGTTGATGGCGCGGCAATCCACACACATCATCCACAAGCCATCCTTTTTCGGCCCAAGGATCACGGGCACAGCACATGGGCTCAAGCTCTCGCGGACGTAGCCTTTGTCAAGTAACTCTTGGACTTGGCGTTGGAGCTCCTTGGTCTCCTCAGGGCCAGCTTTGTAGGCTGCTCTATTTGGCAAAGACGCTCCAGGGACCAAATCAATTTGGTGCTCCATCCTTCTGACAGGCGGCAGCCCCTATGGAAGGTCCTTGGGCAAGACGTCGGCGAACTCAAGCAACAACTCGGCCACAGGCGGCGGCAAAGGCTTCTCATCAGCGCTCTCTAGACTAGGAGTAGGCACAAGCAAGAAACAGGGCCTCTGACCTCTGAGTGCCTGCGTCATGTCACTGGGCCTCGCTAGAACAAGCCGATGCTCGCAGCGGCCTTGCAAATTGGGCGTCTGTGGTGATTTGGCGGCTAAAGGTTGAGGCAGCGAGGCACTGGAATCAGAATGGTGGGCACTGGTATTGTAGTGACCAGTGCTCGAGCCAGAATCGGTGTTGCCTGGCCAGGCCTCACTAGGCCTTTGTTTGCCCTTCTTTGCGGCAGGATGCGCGGCATTGGGGGCCTGCAGAGAGGCACTAGGATGGCTAGCAGTGGCACTCGACTTCTTGGTGCCAGTGCCCGACCCAAAAACAGTGTGTCCAGGATTGGGGTCGAGACGCTTTGTTGGGCCTTGTGGAGGCGCCTTGGGCACGGCCTCGGCGGCTTCAATGGCCTTTTGTCTATCTCTCTCGACCTGGTCCTGCAATATCTCATGGGGAGACATAGAGTCATGCGCTTCCCATGGTAGGTAAACACATAGGTGTTTAGATACCCATCGTGAAGCACGCGACAATCGAATTACCATGGACGCCCAAGTAAGAGATGGGTGGCGTCCATTGTAATCACATCACACAATATAGAATCTTGATATTAACCAATGGAAAAGGGTATGAGACACTGCCGTGAGATAGTGTTACCTGAGCTTGAAGATATCCATTGTAGGCCGTATGGTTGGGGATGTGGGGTGGTCTCCAAGTTGAAGTGTGTGACCACCTTGTCGTTGATGATGTTGCAACAACTCCCACCATCAATGATCACACTAAGGGAGGCCGTCTTGAACATGCATCTTGTGTGGAATAGGTTCTCCATTTGGTCTACAAGACTAGCCTTTTTCACCGTGAGGATGCGTCGCGTCACTAGGCTCAAGGGTGTGCCCGCATGAAGCGCCGTGGGCTCACAAGCATAGCCCTCCTCATTATCTTCCTCAAAGCCCTCTTCTATGGCCTCCAATGTGTCTTCTTCCTCCTCTTCAATGGAATCGTATCTAGCGGCGGCATTGGAGAAAAGAACCTTCTTGGCATTGGGGCAATCTTGCTTGTAATGCCCTCTCCCACCACATTTGAAGCACTCCAAGTCGCGCGCGCATTCTGTGCCTGCGGGGGCTTGTCTAGACGCGGGGGTGCGGCTGGACGTCGTGCTCGGCGCCGCGGCCTAGGCCAATATTGCGGACTTGGCTTGGCGCTGTGGATCTTGTGGCTTGGGAACGCACATTAGTAGAAGGAACTTGACTAGAGTTAGAGTCATACCTTCTTTGGCCATAGGCTTGGTAGGGCCCTTGACGCTTACACACTTGTTGGTTGTGAAGTTGTATTGCCGTGTGCGTGAGCGTGTTGAGGTCCTTGATGGGCAATATCTCCAATTGGTCTCGGATGTTGGTGTTGAGACCACTCAAAATTTTGGTCCTTAATGTGGAAGGAGCCACGCTTATGGACGCCTTGTAGTACTTTCTTATAGCTTGGAAAAGAACTCAAGTGGCGTCATCGACTCTTGTCTTGCCATGGCAATGTCAAGGCGCATTTGGTTCTTGCAGTCTTGTGGCACGTACTTGAGGGTCATCACGTATTTGAGTTGGTGCCATTCAGTTAGGGGCACTAAGTTTCTTCTAATCCGATCATCCATAAAGCGGTGCCACCAAACCCTAGCGGCGCCACGGAAGTGGATTGTGGTTACGCCCACATGCTCCTCCTCTAGAATCTTGCAATATAGTAAGGTATACTCTGTGTCCTGCAACCATTCAAGAAAAACTGAAGGGTTTTATTCACCAAAAAAGAAATCAATTTTTACCTTGACCTCATGGCGATTAAGCCTTGGCGCGGCGGCGGCCTGGGGCACTTGTTGCAAGCACGACGCTAGGATGTCCAATGGGGCATATTGGTGGCCTTGGGCCTGGGGAAACTGAGCATGGCCCAGTTGGTGTCGTCTTGCACCTCTGTTGCCGCGATCGTCGCCTAACGGGGCCTGTGGCTCGATTCCCTGGGCACGTCGACGACGCTGGTGGCCTTGATGAGGCGCGAGACGACGAACATCATAAGGCATGTCATGCCTCCTCTCCATGTCACCGCGCCTGTCGTAGTCGGCTTAGGCCATGTTTGCGCCTTAGGGAAGCCTTGGTGGAGGGATCCAATCGGCGGGGCGGTCTTGCAACTCCATGGGGTCGCCAAGAGGGGGATGGAAGTTCCCTGGATTGATCATCCCAGAGTCCTCCATTTCCTCATCATCAAACTCCTCGAAGTCATCTTGGTGGAGAGGAGTGTGGGAGAAGTATCCATCCGAGCCATAGCGAGGGGTTCTCGCACTTTGGTGACCCAAGTGGTCCTCCACGTTGAATGGGACTGGGGTAGGGGCGACAGGCCTCTAAGCCCCTCCTTGGCCTCTATTGCGCCGAGCTTGCCAGCGTTGGTGACTTGTCTCACGCCCAGATGTATGGACGCGGGTGTCGCGAGGCGTTGTGGAAGGCACGCGGCGTTGTCTGGCCCTGTCGGCTTCATACCTGTCATTAAACACATAAGGTTCAGAATATATACCTTGGGAGTCGATGGCCTCTTCGTCGTAGGTGTCGGAGCCCAGAGGCTGGAGAGTGGAAACGTAGCGTGCCTGGGGTAACACATGGTGATGAGTGTCAACCACCCATCAACAAGGATTCAAGGCCTTGACCACCAAGATGCCGGCGCATCAATGCCACGACACTCAAGCATCGACCATGCTTCGATACCAAGTCATTTATGCACACGTCTATATCCAAACCATTATGGCTTTTATCCCCTTTCCCCTTTTGTTAGTTAATCACGCATTTATATTTCTATTGTTGGGCGTTTAGCACTCATAGTTATTTATGCATTTCCTTTTTATTAGTGGGCGTGTGGACCCATTTGCATATGGGCTCATAGTCCACCAAAACCCTAGAACTATATAATTCACTCCTTGGTTTCCTTGTCATTTGGTTGAAGAATAGAGAATTGGAAAATACCTTGGATAGAGAAATCCTCCCCTAAGGTCTCCAATTAATTTCTATCAACCCAAACTCTCTCAAACACTTCTCTCTTCTCTCTTCTCAATCTCTCAATCTCTCATGATTCAACACTCAAATCTCCCTAGTTCAAATCAGTCCGTGTTCTTCTCAGCCAAGGAATTCCCAAGGGAGGGTTTCCTTGGACCTTTGCCGGCGCCTAGTCTCCTCTCGGTCACCTCCGACGCCCCACGACAGTCCCTCGGTCCCTCTTGGTTTCCGGCGGCCCAACACCCCTTTCAAGCACCATTGGAGGGTTTCCAAGCTTAGGAAGGAGAAGAAGACTCCCCTTGGTCTAGATCTAGCCTCTAGAGAAGCAAAGCCTCACCTTTGGAGGGTTGATTCTCATCAATTGGTATCAAGAGCCAAAAGCCCAAGCTAAGTCCTCTTCTCCCTTTCAAAAATTCGTTTTTGTTGGTTCAATTCCATAGCTAGCATGTTCTCCTTTGTTGCTTCCATGGTTCCATGTGTTTTGCTCTCTTCCTTGCTTGCTAGAACTTTTTTTCTTGTTTCTTCTTGTCTTGTGTTGAAGTTGCATGCTCAGTTTTTCTCTGGTTTCCATGCCTTTTTCATGTTTCAATGCTATTTTCGTGCTTAGCTTAGTTGCTTCTTATTCCCCTCCTAAAAACAGCCCCAAAAACCCAAAAAAATCCTTCTCCGGCGACCACCACCACCTCCAGCCGCCGAACCACCCTCTCTGCCGCCGTCACACCACCCACCACAACCCCTACTGATGCGATTCTTGGTGGACCCCACAGGCCATGGACTCACCTGGGTCTTGTGGGCTGTCAACCACCCAGCCAGTCCCTCAGTCGGAGCACGCCGGCTGGCATGGCCTAGCCCAACCAAGAACGCCATGGGCTGCAGCCCATACACCCCAACCTGTAAGGGTCTATTAGGCTTTAATTGCAGGATGTTGCCAGGGGGGATCGAACTCTGCCCTCATATCAAAGGGTCTCGAACCCTGCCCTCTTGTAGTTCGTGATATGATGGGCATTCCACTGCCCTCATATCAAAGGGTCGGGGGTTCGAGTCCCCCCACCAACATCCTGGAGGATTAACAGGCGCAAGCCTCCCTTCAGGTTGGGGTGCAGGGGCTGCAGCCCTGCTCTGTGATCAGGGCGCCAGCGGTCAGACCGCCGATTGAGGTAGACTGTGGGCTGGGCCGCTGGATCAGACCGCCGATCGAGGCAGACCATGGGAAGGCGGACCCAGGTGGGCTCGGATCACATCACCTACAGCCCCCACCTTGCTGCCATGGCCGAAACCTTACCCCTTGTGTGTTTGCTTGCCTCAATTAGAATTTCCCACCATTGCATGTAGTTGTGTCCTTTTGGGAAGGACCTCTCCCACCTTTTCTTTGTCCTTTTTGTCCCCTTAGTCTATTTTGGGTAAAAAGCCAAATTATACCTATAGATGATGGGTTAGTGGGTGGAATGCAAGGACACTCCCTTAGTGGATTCCATATTAGGGGGCCGAAATACATGTGGCAAAGGAACCTTTCTCTCTCTTTCCTCCAAGCCTTGTCCCCCACACTACATGGGTGACTTGGCACGTCTAACTATAACAAAAATCTGAATTCCCTTGTTGCCACTCCTTACAAAACAAGTGTTGTGGGCCTACTCCATCTTCCTTGAATTCATACAAACTCTTTTCGGCCTTTGTCTCCCTTTGCATTCGAAAAAAAAAAGCCATACATTTTCTCAAGTGGTCAAAACAAAAGGCAAGAGACCCAAATACAAAAAAAAAACAGAATACAAAAAAAAGATAAAGAAGAATAAAAGAAGAAACAAAGCAAAGGGAAGGTCAAGTTTTTTTTTTGTCTTTCTTTCTTTCGGTTTGGGCCACAACCCTTGGTGGGCTCTCCCACCCACACTTGGCAACTTGGGCCACTAAGCCCTCCCCTCCATATTCTTCTATCCTTTGTCATAACTACTTCCCCCCTTTTCAGGTCCATAGGGTGGCCAAATTGCCCCCACCCATTGGGCTTGCCATCTTAAGTTGCACTTTGCCCCTTTTATCTACTTAGCCTAAGGACTACAACTTAACTTGGTTTGAAGGTGTCGTGGTCCCACTCCCAATTCTCAAGTTACATGCAATGCTCTCCCTTGTCTCCTCTTGCTTGAGCCTTTGAGTTGTGTGTGCTTGTGTCTTAGGCATCATTTCATTTTCTTCCTTCTTCGGTTCATGTACTTGTTGCTTGTGAATTGGTTACTTGGTTTGTTTTGTGGCCTCTTGTAGGTGCGTCTACAAATGGAGGACCCCATGGATGTCGACGACCGCCGCTTTGGATATCCTTATCGCCACTCCGTCCATAGGCCCGCGGTCGGCTTTGAGTTCTGCCGCCACCATGACGAGGACGCTGATGAGTGTCAACCACCCATCAACAAGGATTCAAGGCCTTGACCACCAAGACGCCAACGCATCAATGTCATGACACTCAAGCATCGACCATGTTTCGATTCCAAGGCATTTATGCGCGCATCTATATCCAAGCCTCTAAGGCTTTTATCCCCTTTCTATTTTGGTTATTTAGTTTCATAATTCTAGCCTTGCCTTAAGTGAGTGTGAAGAGCCATTTGCATATGGGCTTTAACTCACTAAGGCCCATTAGAGTTTCCTTTTGTTTAGTGGGCGTGTAGACCCATTTGCATATGGACTCCTAGTCCACCAAAACCCTAGAACTATATAAGCCATTCCTTGGCTTCCTTGTCATTTGGTTGAAGATTCTAGAAGTGGACATTTCCCTTAGGTTGAGTATATCTCCCTAAGGCCTTCCACTTACTTCTATCAACCCAAACTCTCTCAAACACTCTTCTCTCTCAATCTCTCATCAAATCTCATACTCATCATTCGAACCACAAGAACACATTCGGTCTTTGCTCTTCACGGCCAAGGAACCCCCAAGGAGGGTCTCCTTGGGCTTGCCGGCGCCGCCACCTCCTTGGGCCCTCTCGTCCACACCTCAATCCGGCGCCCTCCCTCTCTCTCTTGGCCACCATTGAAAGACTCCCAAGCTTAGGAAGGAGAAGAAGGCTCCCCTTGGTCTAAATCTAGCTTCTAGAGGAACAAAGCCTCACCTTTGGAGGGTCGTTTCTCATCAATTGGTATCAAGAGCCAAAAGCCCAAGCTAAGTCCTCTTCTCCCTTGCAAAATTCGTTTTTTGTGGTTCTTTTCCATAGCTAGCATGTTCTCTTTTGTTGCTTCCATGGTTCCATGTGTTTTGCTCTTTGTCTTCCTTGCTAGCTAGACTTTTTTTACTTGTTTCTTCTTGTTTTGTGTTGAGATTGCATGCTCGGTTTTTCTCTTGTTTCCATGTCTTTTTTCATGTTTTCCAAGCTATTTTAGTGCTTAGCTTAGTTGCTTCTTGTTCCCCTCCCAAAAACATCCCCAAAAACCCAAAAAAAACCACTTTCCGGCGACCGGACCACCGCGACTGCCGCCTTACTGCCACCACCACCACCCCTACAGCCTCCACATTGCTGCCATGGCCGAAATCCTGCCCTTGCTTGCTTGTGCTTGATCCTTGTTTGAATTGTTGTCCTTGGTTGTACCTTGTCCTTGATTGTACTATTGTACTTTTGGGAGGAAGGCCATTCTCACCTTCTCCTTGTCCTTCTTGTCTCCTTAGCCTATTTTAGGTAAAAGCCAAATTGTACATCTAGATGATGGGTTAGTGGATGATGGGCAAGAAGATTCCTTAGGGGGTACACATAGGGCCGAAAATGAGGTGGCAAAGGCACATCCCTTTTCTCCTTCTTCCAAGCCTTGTCACACACTCCATTTGTTGACTTGGCACGTCTACACCTAATCAAAAATCTGCATACCCTTGTTGCCCTTCCCTACACAAAACAAAAGTGTTGTGACCCCACTCCTTGAATTAAAACACATTCCCATTTCGGCCTTGCTTCCTTTGTATTAGAAAGAGCCAAGTTTATTTCAAGAGGTCCACATAAAAGGCAAAGGACCCAATAAAAAAAAACAGAATACAAAAAAAAACGAAAAGAAAAGAAGAGAAAACAAAGCAAAGGAAAGGTCACGTCTCTTTTCTTCTTTCGGTTTGGGTCACAACCCTTGGTGGGCTCTCTCACCCTCACTCGGCAACTTGGGCCACTAAGCCCTCCTCTCCATGTTCGTCTAGCCTTTGCCATTGTGCATTCGTGCCTTTGGGGCCCATTAGGTGGTCGTTTGACCCTCACCATTGGCCTTGTCTTCCTATGTTTCACTTTGGCCTTTTATCCACTTAGCCTAAGGAATACAAGTTGACTTGGTTTGAAGGTGCATTGGTCACACTCCCAATTGGCAAGTTACATATCACACCTTTCCTTGACAACCCTTGCATGAGCCATTGACTTGTCTTGCTTATGTCTTAGTCTCTTTTCTTTTGATTGCCCTTTGCTTGCCCTAGACCTCACTTGTCTTGTTGTGTCTATCATCATTGTGTGTGTTGTTTGTTTGTTTGATATTCCCTTCTTGCATTTCCCTTGTTTGTTTTATTTGGTCTTGTGTTATGTCTTACCACTTTCCTTGGAACATTTGATTGGCGTTTTCCTAGGTGATGAAGCCATGGAATATCCGATGGACGATGAGTTCGATTATCTCCTCGAGAAAGCCGTCGGGTTTGAACAATACCATTGCCCTCGACCTCGAGCCTCCTATGGTGTCCCCGGCCGCAGCTCCAAGCGCCCCTTAGTGCCTCATTCCGTGCCACCAAGAGAAGGATATGACCGAATGCCATCCGGTTACCGGTATGCTCGAGCTCGGCCCCAGTCGAACCTTTATGTGCCTAGCCAACCCGAGGGCCATGGTGTAGGGGTGTCCTTCTACTCCTTCACTGGTTGCAACGACGGTGGTTCCGAGTTCTTGGCATGGGAGCGCCACACACGCTATGTCTTTGGCCGCTCGGATTATGATGTTCGCGAGGAGGTGTGCATCGCCACTTGGTACTTCATTGACTATGCCCGTACGTGGTGGACAACGGTGCAAGAGTCCCTACGTCTCGGAGGCCTCCCGCCCATCCACACTTGGGCCCAACTCGTCTATGTCATGGCTCAGCACTATGCCCCGAGATCCACGCTAGCCAGCCCAAGTGCATGTGCACGCGCCTTCCCGATGCTCAACCACCACATCTCCGACCATGAAGCCCACGGAGAGGCTACTATTGACGTGGTTGCTCCTTGGAAAGAGGCCCAAAACAACGTTGCAATTGGTGCGCCTCAACATGCCTTGGTCGCACCTCGGATCGTTTCGGTTGTGCCTTCTTGTTCCATGGCCGCGCCTCAGTTTGCCTTGGAAGAGCCTACATGCGCCTTGGTCGCACCTCAAGTACCCTTGCATGCGCCTCAGCCTCCTTTGCACGTGTTTGACACTGACTCGGGCGCGCCTCACATGGCCTCAGCCGCTCCTCACGACGCCTCATCCGCGTCGCGCCATGACACCTTGCCCGAGCCTCATCGCGCCTTGTCCGAGCCCCAGCGTGCCTTGGCCGTGCCTCAAAGCACCTCGGCTAGGCCGTGCAGCGCTCCTGCTGCGCCTCAAGGATCCATGACCGTGTTTGGGGGTGCCTTGGTTGCGCCTCAGTGGGTGCTTCGCCCTATCATCACTCGCAGCTCCATGAGCTCTTTGGCTATGCCTTGGGTGGATGCCACACCTCTTGTTCCTTCTTGCTTGCCATTCTCACTCCAAGAGGAGGTCCATGCTATGGATGACGAGCCTTACAAGCTTTCAAGGCCATCTCTTAACCCCTACAACGGAGATGCTCTAATGTCCCCTATATTTAGGGAGGTACCTTCTTTTGTCTCTTCTTTTATGCCCTTGAGTGATACTTTGCATGCGTGTCCATTTACACATTTGGATAGAGCTTTATTTATGAAGACACACTATTTTGCATCTCGGACCACACATTCTTGTTTGCATTATAGTTCCATGTCTCACTTCATGCCGGCAAAGTTTTACTTCTTCCTTGTTATTTCCTACATGCCTAAGTATGACAATTGTTTGACTTGTTGCATCATGAAGCATATACTTAGGCTTAGGAAGAGTGATGCCACTACTCTTGCACATGACCTTACACTTCCTATGACATATACCTCTCATGTTATTGCATGTAGTGCCTTAGGCAATACAAAAGGCTTGATTGTTATACCCTTGGATTTGGCATACTCATGTTTGCTTCATAGCTCCCCATCTGTGTTGCATGAGATGTATTCACTTCATTCCTTTCCTCTCCTAGTGACGTATGTTGTGTGTTTTGCATATTCCATCCTTCGGACGCGTCATGTGTTGAGTATGCGTACCCCATACCATGATAATGCCCTTATTATGCGTCCTTGCCATGTTGATTTTTGGGCCTATTATGGGGGTACGGGCTGCCATCTCTCCGCCTTGTCCTTGAGTATGCCTAGATCCTCCCCTAGGTTTTCTTTGCAAAGGTTTGTCATGTTGTTTGGGGACCTTTGAGGATTATACCTAGAGCGCTTCCTTGGAACCCCTTACCCATAGAGTATCATGTTGATTATGGACCTTTATGGACTAGCCATACATCCCTTCCTAGGCACCTCATGCATAAGGTATTTCAGGTTGACACGGAGCCTTTGAGGATAGCCCCGCACCTAGCCTCCTTAGGGACCCTTTCGTTAGGACCTCACCTTAGCTTGGCTCTTGGTTGGTGGCCCCGTGCTTGGGTGTTTGTCCCATTGATTTGTCCTAGGTATCGCCCTCCTGACCCTAGCATTCTTGTATTCTCTTATACCGGAACTTGGGTGGTTGTGTATCTCACTCTTGTAGTCGGGTGGCCAACTCCTAAGAAGGGGAGAGATTCTCTTTGGGTGCTACTAGTTCATCTCTCCCACATGGCCAACCCCCTAACTTGTAGGTTCGCACACTTTGCCTTGAGGATGGCCACTATTTTCCTTTTCCACATTTGGCCACCGGACCTAAGCCCTCCCATCACCTACCCCATTAGGGTTGCGCATGAACCGACCCCATCTCCCTTTTGGACCGTGCCTCGGGCCCTTCGTAGAGCCACCCCGGGGAGTAGGATATTCTCACAGTTTGTTGTTGAGTTGCTTTGTTGTAGGACCATGTCGGCGGCCACCTTGCTTAGGGCCTTTTTGGCGCCCCATTGGAGTACACATACCATGGCGTTGGGAGCTCTTCCAAGCCGTCTTATGGACGCCTACTTTCCTTATGTGCCCCCGGTCCCCGATGATCGAATTGAGGACAATTCTCCTTCAAGAAGGGGAGAGTGATGAGTGTCAACCACCCATCAACAAGGATTCAAGGCCTTGACCACCAAGACGCCGGCGTATTAGTGCCACAACACTCAAGCATCGACCATGCTTCGATTCCAAGACATTTATGCGTGCGTCTATATCCAAGCCTCTAAGGTTTTTATCCCCTTTCTATTTTGGTTATTTAGTTTCATAATTCTAGCATTGCCTTAAGTGAGTGTGAAGAGCCATTTGTATATGGGCTTTAACTCACTAAGGCCCATTAGAGTTTCCTTTTGTTTAGTGGGCGTGTGGACCCATTTGCATATGTGCTCCTAGTCCACCAAAACCCTAGAACTATATAAGCCATCCCTTGGCTTCCTTGTTAGTTAGTCGAAAATATAGAATTGGAACATTACCTTGGGTAGAGTAAACCTCCCCTAAGGCATCCAATTAATTCTATCAACTCAAACATCTTCCAAATCTCTTTCTTCTCTCAATCTCTCACAATCTCTCACTCAAATCCACAAGCATCAAATCGGTTCAAGTTACATCTCGGTCAAGGAACCTCCAAGGGAGGTTCCCTTGGTCTCACGCCGGCGCCGCCCCTCCCCTTTCAAGCTCCGGCCAGTCCAACCTCAGTCCGACGACTTCCCCCTTGGTTTCCGTCGGCCCAACACCTCGTTCAAGCATCATTTGCAAGGTTCCCACATTGAAGAAGGAGAAGGAGGCTCCCTTGGTCTAGATCTAGCTTAAGGAGAAGCAAAGCCTCACCTTTGGAGGGTTGTTTCTCATCAGTGTGCGTCGTCTTCATGGATCTAAACAAAGCTTGTCTCAAGGACAAGCTTGGTGCGACCGTAAGAAATCCTTGTTTATTTCGTAAGTCAAGCCTGTATACTCGCCGGTAAAAAAAATAGCTTTGGCCATTGTAATGTCAGCTTGAAAGTTGCGTCCCTACTTTCAAGCCCGTTCAATCTAGGTCTTATCAAATTTACCACTATACAATTTTTTTCACAGGACAACAGTCTCAGGAAGGCTTACTTACTAAGTGGGTGATCGAGTTGTTAGAGTTTGAGATTGGCTACAGACCAAGGCCACCAATCAAAGCACAAGCTCTGGCGGACTTCATTATAGAAACTAGTTTCCGCGAACTTAGCAACGAGGGCTTGTTGGAGGAGCAGGCCAGTTGGGTATTGTTTGTTGATGGAGCGTCAAATGAATAAGAGAATGGCGTTGGGGTAGCACTTTACTTTTCTCTCCAACGGGTCGAGAAAAGTAAAGTGCTATAGTGATTCAGAGATTGTTGTGAAGCAACTCCAAGGTGTGTATGAGGCCAAAACTAGAAGCTTGCCCACGTATTGCACAAAGGCAAAGATCCTTTCATCAGCGTTGCATCACTTTGAGATTCACTCAGTTTCTAGAAGGGACAATGTGAGAGCAGATGAATTGGCCAAATTGGCCTCCCAGGACAAGTTGTAGCGAGAGGGATGCGTCTGGCTAGAGATAAGGACACAAAGAGCTGTAGGTTGCAAAGTCGTAATGACAGAGGGAATCCAACAAGAGAAAGAAGATTGGAGGACGGCACTTTGTGAATATATGGAGAAAGGAGTTAGTCCATCTGACCCGAAACAGAGAAGGAAATTTCACATGAGGGCTTCACGCTATTACATTAGCGAAGAAATCCAGTATAAATGGGGCTATATGATGGCTAGGAAGAAGTGTCTTTCCCTGACAAACGGGTACAACATAATGTTGGAAGTGCATGGGGAGCTGTGGCAGTCATTCCAAGTGGAGGGCCCTAGTGTACAAGACTCTGACCGGATACTTCTGGCCAATGATGAAAGCGGATGCATTGCGAGCATCTATGTCATGTTAAGAGTGCCAGATCAACGCCCCAATCAATCCCCAACCGAGGGTGAAAATGCAAGTTATAAGCGCAAAGTGCCCCTTTGCGAAGTGGGATATGGATATCCTTGGTCCCTTCCCCAAAGCACCAGGGCAACTTCAGTTTATTTTCGTCGAGATCGACTATTTCACAAAGTGGATTGAGTCAGTCTCATTGGCATCCACCAAAGTTGAGCAAGTCGAAAACTTTATCTGACATATCATTATATGCATATTCTCCCTCCCTCAGAATATAGTGACCGAGTGCGGACCCCAATTCAATACGGAGAAACTCAAAAGTTTCTATGAGGGCTGGGCATCAAACTCCATCTTGCGTCAGTGTCACATCCGCGAACTAATGGGCAAGTTGAGAACGCCAATGGGAAGATTATGAGCGGGCTGAAGCGATTCTCTACTAGAGCCTAGGGAAGATGGGCCGCGGTGCTCCCATTGGTCTTATGTGTGAACAAAACAACCTCTAAAAGGGGCACATGGGAAGCACCTTTTGCACTCATGTACGAGGGTTGAAGCAGTAGTCCCCATGGAGCATCTTTTTCCCAGTGAACAGATCATACACTACAACGAAGAGGAAAATACCGAGAAGATAAAGCTAGAGTTGCAGCTCCGAGAAGAAGTGTGAGAGATGGTTGAAATCGCGAAAAAGAATACAAGCGATGCATTGTAATCTACTACAAAAAGGGAGTAAAGGTAAGAGGGTTCGCAAAGGGTGATCTCGTCCTCCGCAAGACAGAAGGTGGTATATTGGATCCAAACTGGGAAGGTCCATTCATTGTGGTGGAAGAAGTGGGCTTGCAAGTTGAAAGACCACACGGGTAATCCCATTTCGAACACTTGGAATGTGATGAGGTTGCAGAAATACTATCTATGGGAGCCTAATTTAGCCCGACCCAAGTATGGGGCTCAAGCAAGAGAAAAGCTTATTGGGCAGGATGGCCTAACCTGGAGCAAAGCCCTAACAACACTTTCTCGGCTTGATCCGGTTATGCGGTCCGGGGGCCCTCTTCCCGGCCTGCCCAGATGGCCCCTCCCGGCCAAGTCTGGGTACGCGGCCCAGGAACCCCCTCCCCGACCTGGGTCGGCTACGCGACAATGGCATGTTGGCCTCAGGTATATAAGGAGGAGGTTGCAAATCGAATAGGGATTCTCTATCTCCCACCCCATCCGCTAGATACCAAAAGCTCCATCTTCCCGCACTCTCTCAGTACTTTTTACTCTTCATTGGCTCTATCTCTTTCTCTGCACCACCTGCGAGTTAAGCACTGACTTGAGCGTTAGAGTGGCATTCCCGGGGAAACCTCGGGCTCCTCTTCTTGTTTCAGGGCTGGACTCAAGGCTGGACGGCGTTTGACGTGACCGAAGGCTACCAGCGGGGAACGGGGAGGAAGGCAACTGGAGGAGACGAGCCGGAGTTGGTTCTGTATGGACTGCCAACTATTTCCACTTGGAAACCCGAACGATCACATTGGCGCCGACCCTGGGGACTCCTCAAACAACTAGTACACCTCCGGCCATGTCAGACGCCGAGTCCACCGCTCGCACCCACCAGACTAGGTTCAACGAGTTCCCAACCCCGAGTGAGCCACACCCTTTCATGAACATGGAGGAGGAGCAGTTTCAAGGCTTCCAAGGATGGCAGTACACTAGCCCAATGTTTTGGGGGCCGTACACGCCTCAAGGAGCGCATCCCTACCTACCAGTGGAGCCATACCCTTAATACACATTTTCATAAGAGCCTTACCCACCCTATGGGTATGGATAAATGGAGCCACCTGGACCACCTATGCCAAACCCTCCTCCATTCCCACGAGGAGTGAGGCAAGCCAGGCCAGCACCGCATACTGGCCCCCACTGACCAGCTCCGACGGCCAACAAGCCCGGCCGACATCACAATCGGGAAAGGAGGCACAACTTTTTGCATGCAGTGCCCCATCAAGCTGCGGACTACCCTGAAGCACGTCGTGATATCACTGACGTCTCGGCTCTGTACGGCTCTATTCTTTCACGAACAAAGTGCTAGTGGCATTCCCCCAGCTCCACGTCAGCGCCACTTTGACCATGGGGGAATACGCCGACGAGGGAGATCCCCAAGACTACATCTCCAAGTACAAGTATGCGATTCTGTCCTATCGTGCGGATGGGCCGACAATGTGCAAATTATTCCCCAGCTCACTTACCAGGGCAGCCTTGACGTGGATGATTAATCTCCCGACCGGAAGCATCGGCAATTTCACCCAACAAGAGGAGTCGTTCCTAACACACTTTGGGAGTTCGCGGAGGAGGCGCCATGGGATGCAAGAAATCTTCACCCTAAAGCAAAAAGAGACCAAGACTCTAGCTTCCTTCATGAAAAGGTTCACGCCTGAAGTCATACAGGTCTGCGATTTTGACAAGAAGGTAGCAAAGATTGCGTTCATCCAAGGGCTAGCAAACTAGGATTTCAAGTTCTCGGTTACCAAGAAGGAGTCCGCTGATGAGATGGCAAGTCTATAATGTGGTCCCCCGGGTGCGCCCCGGAACGAGCCTAAGGGGCGGTACCACAGGCCGTGGGAATCAAGGATGCCTCCCGCCACCACAGACAAAGGGAAAGTCCCAGAACGCGTTCCAGTACACACGGTGTCAATGAACCCACCAGCTCAGCAACTCAATCCCTTTCTCAAACATTGCAGATCTCAAGCAGCACCCCAGCAAGGCCAACCCTCCCAGAAATTCTACTATTACCACTAGTCCAAAGCGCACGATAGATGCAAGTGCTGGGGTACGGGCTTCCGGCAAAAAAGACGACCTTGGGCTCCCTGTTCGCCAAGGGCATAAGAGCCATAAGCCGCAAAGCCGGTAGGAATCAAGGGCCACCTCCTCCGCCGTCACCGCGGAGGGACAACTTCCCTCCTCCAGACGGGTGCGTGGGGACAATCGCAGGAGGCGCGAGCCCCTGAAGGGGGACAGCATGAGAGCAGCGCAAAGGTATGCACGTGGATGAAAGCATAGCTCTACAATGCTAGTACTCAGCGTGGCCAACAACTCGCCGATAGGACACCAGCTCTCATTCACGGAAAAGGACGCTGAGGCCGTGGATGCCCCTCACTATGACCGCTTGGTCATACATGCCCATTTTAAAACTAAGCTTGTTAAGAGGGTCCTCATTGATACAGGAAGCTCCGTCGATATCCTGTATTGGGATGCCTTCTTGCAACTAGAGATCCCGCCCGTAGAACTCCGGCCCACTCATTGCACACTAGTCGGTTGCTCGGGGGAAAGAGTTAGCGTCTCTGACATCATCACCTTGGATATCATCTTAGGCAATGAAGGAACCCCACGTAGGTCTTAGTAGGTAGATTTTATGATCATGAGTATACCCTCCGCGTACAATGCAATTTTAGGGCTGGTGTCCCTCAACAAGTTCTAGGCTGTCGCATCAGTATACCATCTCAAGGTGAAGTTTCCAGTCCGCGGAGATGTAGGGGTGTCGAAGGGCCTACAAGCTAAAAGCCGAGCTTGCTATTTAACCACTTTGAAGGGGAAGGGCCTCGCAGAGCAAGTTTTGCATGTCCATGAGCTCGAGTCAAGAGCAGAATCCTCGGAGAGAGTCCAAGAGCAAGCTGATTTGGAAGTACCTGAGCAAGTTCATCAGATCATTGAGAACGAGGAAACAAGAGCAATAACTCCCTTCAGCAAAAAGGACGAGAGGATGTTCTTGTGAAGATGCCTGGGCGTAGACGACCAAGTGCAAATCGAGGAGATATTTGGAAAGTCTAGGGACATTTTCTCGTGGACGCCAAAGGTTTTAATTGGCATTCCCCGGATGTTGATTACCCATAGCTTGAACATCATCAAGGGAACCAAGCCCCTGAGGCAAAAGAAGCGAATGCAAGCCAGCGACAAGGCCGAAGGAGCCCGTGAGGGGATTCTGAAGCTCCTGTCGGCTGGATTCATCCGCGAGATTCAGTATCCTTCCTGGCAAGCCAATGTGGTCATGGTGAAAGAGTTGAGCGACAAATGGAGAATGTGTGTAGACTTCTGCGACCTAAATCAAGCTTGCCCCAAAGATAGCTACCCGCTCCCGTCCATCAAACGTCTAGTAGACTCCACTGTGGGGCATAAGGCCCTAAGCTTCCTCGATGCATATTCCGGCTATAGCCAGATCAAGATGAACCCCCGTGACGTGCACACGACTTTTATTACAGAGGCGGGAACTTATTGCTATCGGGTGCCCTTCGGCCTCAGGAATGCGGGAGCTACTTCCAGAGGATTGTAGATTGCATTTTTTGCGTCCTAAGAGGCAAGTTTTTAGGCTTTTTGGTCAACACCATAGGAATCGATGTTAACCTAGAGAGGATTGAAGCTATCTTTGCAATGACCTCCCCGCGGAACGTTAAGGAGGTGCAACCTTTTCTTGGGCGCAGTGAACTACTGGGGCATATTTTGTGCCCGACTGTCAGAAAGAAGCCTCCCCTTTTTCAAGGCCCTTCGCAAGGTCCACAACTTTGAATGGATGCCGGAGTGCGCGACATCCTTCGAGGATTTGAAGAGCCACTTGAAGCGATTACCTACCCTGGCGGCACCAGCGTCCGGAGAAGAACTCCAATTCTACATCGCGGCGGGAGATACTACCGTCAGCGTCGTCATCGTGAAAGATGCACGGATGCTAGTCTACTTTGTAAGAAAGACTATGCTGCCAGCGAAAACACGATACTCGCCCGTGGAGAAGCTAGCTCTAGCAGTCGTCACGGCCGCCGACAAGTTAATTCAATCGACCTACCCTTTCGGGCAGGATGACAAGGTGGGTAGATGCACGAGTTACCCCGTGCAGGTCCTCTCTGACTTCCCATTGCAAAACCTACTCCATCGACCTACCCTTTCGGGCAGGATGACAAGGTGGGTAGTCGAGCTCTCCGAGTTTGACATTTTATCAAGGCGCAATCTCTCGCCGAATTCTTGCTCGAGGTCAACTTCAGGGATGAGGCTGTCACGGAAGCAACAGGGGCGCTGACGTGTTGGGTACTCTTCTCCGACGGAGCAGTGAATGAAGGAGGCCGCGGAGCCGGTCTGGTGCTCACGTCCCCCGGAGGAGAAGTATTGGAGTATGCGTTGGCCCTAGAATTCAAATCCACCAACAACGAGGCAGAGTACGAAGGTGATGTGACCCTACTTAGGGTCAATCATGAAGATCAAGAAGGCCAAGATCCTCAAGCTACTTTGCTCCTTCTAGGGCCTCCTTTCTCGGCGTTGGCGCTCATAACTACTCCAACCCCAACTCCATTGACCCCGCCACCACTTGGCTCACAAACCAAGGAGACACAAGGCTCCACTAGACCCAAGAAGGCCCCACAACCAAGGTCGTTCGAGGAAAATGGTCAAATATTCAACCAACTCCAGCTGGCTTCCAGGACGCGTGCACTTTCTAGGGTTTTCATGTTCCTTCTCGGCATTCTCCACCATCATGGAAACTTTGCTCGAGCCATAGCTTGTCTATCATTAATAATAACTCAAAAGAAGCCATATGACCCAAGGAGTGCCGAGCAAATGTGAAGGGTGCTCGGTGGTTCTAGTGCGCCAAGCCAGTGACACGCTCGCACCCGCCCCAGAGTGACATACCTTCATTCCTCATGGTCTCAAATTGAATTCCCTCGTGTGTTTGGGCCCATTGTTGGAGGAGGCCCACTTAAATCATCCAGCTACCATGTTCTAGAAGGGAAAGAAAGCTCAAAAGACTTCTGGTTTAAGAGTTATTAGATCTACAAGACACTAATTAGAGGAAGCTTTTACTAGGTTAGTTCAAGAGTTTTAAACTCCAAATTTGTATATTTTTAAGCAAGCCTTGTGAGCCTTTTGTAATCATCATATTCTTAATAAAAAACCAGCAGCTTTAAGCTTCTTTCTTTCAAAGAAAATTCCTTAGCTCGTGTGTTATATCGAGTTCATCTTGTTCTTCTCCTTTGGGTGAGTCACATCCTATCGAAGAGGTTCAACCTTGTTCTTCATTGGGGGTGCATCATATCTTCCTTTGAAGTCCACCTATCCAGCCACTCAACTTTACCATTCGCTCATCTAAACATGATGCGGGGATTAGCCGCGATTAGCCCGATCTTGACGCCAAGTGACTCAACAAGAAGAAACAACAAACAACAAGGTTAGAAATGCTCAAGATGCACGAAAACTGAGGTGAAGACATTAGAAGGTATGAAGGAAAACCAACTTGAAATAATGAAAGAACCTTGAATATAAATCACTTCAAGACCCAAGTCAAATGAACAAGAGACCAACCAAACCATATACCATCTTAGAATCTTACACCTTAGAACTCGGCAAGAAGAACATTAGAAAACTGAAATGAACAACAACAAACAAGAGGGGATATAGGGAGAACCGAGTTGAACAATGGAGAAACCCAAGGAGCTCGAAGGTCTCCAAGAACCAAACCGAATGACAAAACAACCCTTCCTTCTACAATCTCACACAACCATGGACGAATCCAAGGAGCACGAGAAGGATGCTTGTGGACGCCTACGAACACCAATCTTATGGAGGAGATCGACATAACGCAAGTCAAACCAAGCTCTTCGAATCAACCATGAGAAACACTCCCTTGGGAGCTCTCATTTCCATTGTGCCCAAGGCAACAAATGAGTTCCAAAAATTCACTTCAACATACTGAAAATAACAAAGGGCTTGGCCTTCAATACTCCCTAGGGGCACGGCCCAAACATGCTCAAAAGGCCTAACTAAGGCAGCCCAAAAGTAGCCCTGAAACAAACCCAAAAAGGTGTCCAAAATACACTTAAAAATAAGCAAATAAAACAAGTCTTGGCTAGTGCTTGTACTATGATTGTGGGGCCCTTCGTGATCACTCTTGGCTGGTGCTTGTACTATGATTGTGGGGCCCTTCGTGATCACTCTTGGCTGAACTACTAGAACAAATCTTGCAATGGGTTCGGTCATGGTTAGCTCCCTTAGCACATGATGGTTCACCAAGTACTTCATCTTCTAATGTAGGTGCCCTTGATAGTGAGCTGGATGATCCTTCATCAAAACACTCATTTCCACCCTCCTCAAACTCCTCCTTCGCAGAACCAACATCATCAACATCTTCTTCATTGAACTGCATGCGACCCTTCAATATATTCCGCACAACTTTTGATTCCCTCATCCGTTCATGCTCTAATTTTGAGGAAATCATCTAGAATTCCGGATCTAACTCTGGGCTTTAGGATCACCCAATTCGGAGTCTAGACTAGAGAGAACAAGCCAGTTGAAGACCGGACAAATTTCGTGGAATTCAGGATCCTTCCTTTGAAGCCAGGACGTGTACTCTCCTCCACTTGGACCTCAGTTGGAGCGTCTCCCTTGCACCGTGGATGAAAGAAGGCAGATCCTATCACGTGGTATCAGAGCCACGCAAGGTAAGGCTCGAAATTTTGTTGTAAAAGTCGGTCTTAGTTCGTCTTGCAAACAATCTTGTTTTTGTGCCATTGTTGAGTTGTGTTGGCTGCAATTCTTGGATGAAACGTGGGATTTGCAAGGTTGGAGACAACCTTTGATTTGATTTTAAATTGTCCTTCAATTACTACTTGCAATAACTAAAGTCTTTTCATTCAATTCAGTTGAGTTCTCTTAGGTTTCCTGCATTGATTAAGCCGAATTTCCCTGTTTTTCTTTGTCATCTTTAAATCTTGATTGAACTTGTGTATTGTGTGTAACAAAATGAACCAAATCAAGGATTAAAAGATACGGGAAAAGACTTGAGATAACTCAAGCCAACTGAAAGTTAATCAAAATTGAAATTCCAGCAAATTGTAGACTTGTGCACAACTCAGTCGAGAGACTTTGTTATAACATTGTTGTAATCTCAAAGTGTAATCAAAGGCTTATAGCCAAGGAAACTCGAGAAAGAAAGGCTAAGTAGCCAGAAAAAAGTCGAGTAAGAAGTGAAAGTTCGAGAAAGAGTGGCAAAGCCAGAAAAAAGCGAACAAAGTTGAACTTGAGGACCTTGTGCTAGTACCTTATTTGGTGTCTGGAGTTGGTTCGTTTTGCTGCATAATCCCCGAGTCCATTCAAAGTTTGTTATGGGTTTTATTGGTTTGCAAAACTACCCTCAATTGGCCCTGTTTTTTGAGAGCTTGCAATTCTGAATATTGTGACAACTTTTATTTCAAAATTTTGGCAATTGCTAGGCTCAAGGTTCCATTGATATGGTTGGCCTTGTTTGCTTGGTATTTGCCTTGGATACTAAATTTGCAAGGAGACCGAATGGAGATGTCTAGCTTGGGCCGTATGTCACAAAGGGATTTCCTTTCCTTCCGGGCTTATGGTGCATATAGGGGGGCTCAACAATGTATCTACCCTGACTATGGCTATAGAGAGGAAGAAAGATGGCACACCCCAACAAGGCATCAAACCATCCATCATTTTGAACCTTATTACCATTCTTCGTCTAACCCTTCCGTGCAGGCCAAGGGAGTCTATGACTCACCAAACTCATCTTTTAGCACGTCCAAGGGCAGAGAAAGAATGCCTCCACCGCCCCGGGTTATGACACGCGACATTGTATGTGCCATGTGTGATGGGCGAGGTCACGTGGCTGAAATTTGTCCAAACCAATACTACACTTACAAGGATGAAGGATCCTTTGAGAGTGAAGCTTTTGTTGATGCTTGTGTGAGAGAGGAGGTCTGATGGAGGACCATCCATAACCCAACCACCATCCGGGCCCATGACTAGGAGCCAAGCTCGTCGTCTCCAAGATGAGCTAGCCATGCTTATATGCCAAGTCCCGGAGGAGGTTGTCCCGGCCATACCTAAGGCCTTCTTGTTGACAATGGCTTATAATGGTTGAGTGTATGACTTGTGTACACCTTCCATTAGCCTTACTTTCCCTTTTTAGTATGTTTTCAGCCGTGTGGGCTATGATACATTATTAGACTCGGTTTGCTTGCTTTATTTCCGGTTTAGCTTGTTTTTAGTGTTTTGGGCCGGTTCTCTTAGGGAACTATTTAAGCCTTTTGTAATTTCCATTTTAGGTAACAAACAACTTATTGAGAATACAGTTTCCGAGTTAGAAACTTCCCAAAGAGAGAGTTTCGTGTTTGTTCAATCTAAGCTAGCCTTGGTCGAGTTGTGAAGCATCAATTCCTTTCGAGTTGTTAATCCAAGACGACACAAGACATCCTCTTCGTGCTCTTGAGGATTCGTCCTCCTTTGTGTGAAGTTGTAGAAGGCGAGGTCATCTACTTTAGGTGTGGTTGTTCTTGATTCATCCGAATCAAGGGTTTCTACTTCCGGGTTTTTGGTTTCATCTTGTTCGATTTGTTCATCTCTTCTTACTTCCGCCATTCGTACTTTGATTTGTTGTTTCTTTGCTTCTTAGAGTTGTTGTGCATCAAGATCGGGCCATCCTACGGCTTACCCCATATCAAATTGGTATCAGAGCCGTGTTTTGGTGCCAACACCATCCTTTGCCGATTCCATCAATTGGTTTGTGTCTTGAGCCTTTCGGTTTGTGTTCTTGCATAGCCGAATTGTTCCCCTTTGTTCTTCTTTTGTTTTCTTTGTTTGAGTCTTCTAAAAGTTGTTGCTTGAAGTTCTAATTGCGCTTGTGTGTTGTGGAGATCGGACGGCCTCATCATCACCACCATAAAATCACCTCCGCCTAGCCGAAAACCCCAACTCCGGCCACCATCATCACCACCACAGATAACCGTCCCCTATCTCCATCACCAACCCCACGTTCCCCATCATCTCCACCCGGCGTGCTCTCCAAAGTGTTTCAACAAGGAGATCCTATCCTTGTCGCGTGCCCTACCAAAGTCAGCAACCACTCGGCCATATCTCCCTATTTTTGTGGCGTGTGGGCGTGAGGATCACAACAAGAGCCGGCTACTCCCCCTAAAATCAAGGCAACAACTAAGTGCTAGCTTATCTTCCTTTTTATTTCTATTTCTTTAATTCCGATTTCAGTTGTATTTCAAATTTCGAATTTAGTTCAAAAAAAAAAGACAAGAAAGAAAAGAAAAGAATATCAGCAAAAGTCAAAAAAAAATCATTTCGTCAAAAAAAAAAGAGAAGACGAGTTTACATTTTATTTCATTTCATTCTTACCTTAGTATAAGTCTTTGTATTTCATTAATACTTAGGCTTAGTATTTTGGTCCAAAGTTGTAATTGCTCAAAGGATAAGCCAAGGTGTCGACGCCCCAAGTGCCGCGCCGCGCCACCCCCTTGCTGCGCCGTGTCACCCCCTGCCGCGCCGCGCCTACCTCACCGCCGCCCGGGAAAACCCTAATTTTCCTAGCTTTCCTTTTCTTGTGCCTATTCCCTACATCGATCACCACCGATCCCTACAACCATATTTCCGCCTCCACTAGCACAAGTCAAGGCGAATCAAGGTAACAACTTGTCCTCTTGAGTTCTTAAATTTTCCTTGAGTCTAGTCCATCATTTGCATTGCATTTACATTCGTGCATTGTAGTCTTCTTGAGTTAAATTGCTTTGAGTCCCATTAGTCTCCTTGCATTTACCTTCTTGTAAGGCTTATTTGTTGAGTCTTGAGTCTTCTTTTCCGACTTTCTTTTGTGTTCTTCTTGGTTGCACTAAATTACAGATTTATAGTGCTATTGTTGAACCCTTGCCGAACCACCTTTGCACTTCAAATTGCCTCGAATTCATCTTGGTTGTTGAGTGTTGTCCAGATTTATCCACTCACGTGAAGTTCTTGATCTTTCCAACCGATTGCACTACAAGGATTGCTTGGATTGAAGAGTGTTGTGCGTAAGCACATGCCAGGACCCGTACAGTACAAGACGAAGGGTGCCAAGAACTCGTGTTTAGGAAACTCTTGGCTAGACTCTCAAAGACGACACTCTAATGTGTTTTGGGTTGTTTTTGGGTTTTGGCTTGATGGAGATTTGAATAAAAAGGGAAATGGATATAACTCTTTACGAAGGATTCGAGAAGAGTTTGGGATAGGCATCTTATGAGTCTTGGATACAACTCACCAAGAAACACAAGACGAGATTGATCGATCATGGATGTAACGCACCATGACCAAACAATAACCTTTGGATGTGACACACCAAAGGGTGTTTTGGATGTGACAAACTGCTCACGTTTTTTTTAATAATCTCCAATTCAAGTCTAAAAAATTACAATGCATGGCCACCATTATATAGGTGCCAAAAAAAACAAAATAAGAAAATATTTAATTAATTAAAACTAACTACCACTAAGCCTAGCACTAACGTAGCTAACTACCCACTAAGCCTAGCACTAACATAGAGCACTAACTATCTAAACTAACTAATTAATTAATTAACGAAAATTAGAAATAACAAAAACAATAAAACACAAATCAAACATCTTCCGCGGAGACAGTTTCTGGCCTAACTTCGGAAGGTTCGTTCTCTCTCTTCTGTGATCGGAATGGGGTGATTCCAACGCCCAGAGATAGATCGTGAAGTCTAGTTTCACGCCTCAAAATTTGAGAGTGATCGGAGTTGGGAATCAGAAGATACGGCACTTTTACTAAGGTGACCCATGGTCACATCCATGTAGCTCGGTTGCTTCTTCCTCTTCATTGAACCGATCTTGACATGTCTTTGAGGTGACCCATGGTCACATCAAAGAGAGAGCGAGTGATACACACGAGTGAGACACTTGTGACTGTTTTGGATTATCTCTAACCTTTGACATAGTTCGGTGTTAGTTGTTTTTGTGTAATGGCAGGTGAAAACTCTTCTAGTGATCAAGGCGACCGGAGTCCTTCGCCGGTGCATCCAAATGTGGCGAGCCTATTCCAACAAATGGCCGACTCTATGGCCACCATCACCGCCCGCTTGGCTGCCCTTGAGACATCACAAAGGGTACCCCCACCAGCAATGGTACCCCCGGTTGAGCTTGCTCCACAAGCCCAGGAGACGGCGCCAACTCGAACCACCGCGCCCTTGGGAGCCTATGCAGAACATGGTGGTCCTTCCAGAGCCAACTCGGTGCCCGTGCACGTGCAGTAGGCACCGGCACCGTGAGGAACTCACCGATAAGAAACACTTCTCCCCTTGTTAATGCTCAAGAGAGGCCGAATAGGGTAGTTGGAATTTACCCTAATGAAGTGCCACCTCCACACGAGGTGCACTATGTTGCTAACCCTTTGAATGAGCCTCAGGATCCACTTAGGGAAGATGCATTTAATGAAGCAGAATTGGAGGAGGAGATGTGGAACCAAGGTGATAGGTTTGATGGGTACCAAGGCCAAAGAGGAGCCTACGGCTACTATGAACCAAGAGGCCGTTATGGAGGCAATAGGGGTTACCAAGGCAATCAGCCTAGGAGGGAATTAGAGCAAAACGGCATTGGAAAGATCAAAATCAAGATGCCGTCGTTTAAGGGCAAATGCGACCCCGATGCCTACATGGAGTGGGAAATGAAGGTTGAGCAGATTTGGAGTTGCCACAACTTCATTGAAGCCAAGAAGGTGCAGCTCGCCTCCATTGAGTTTAGTGGCTTTGCCCTAACTTGGTGGAACAACCTTGTTAAAGAGAGGAGAAGAGCCTTGGATCCGCCGGTTGCTACATGGGAGCAAATGAGGGCCCTAATGCGTGCTCGGTTCGTGCCACAACACTACTCAAGAGAGCTCAAACAGCGGCTAGAGAACCTCAAGCAAGGAAGCATGAGTGTGGAGGAGGCCTACAACGCCATGCAAACGGCCATGGTCCGCGCCAATGTCATGGAAGATGAAGAATCGACCATGGCAAGGTACCTTCGTATCCTTAACCCTTTTATTGCTACTGAGGTCGATATGTATCCATATACAGATTCTACCCAGCTGCTGCATTTGGCCATTAAAGTGGAGAAGAACCAGAAATTCAAAGCAAGGAATCAAGGCTCGCATGCGGCTAGAAACCCTAGCGGCCACGGCCAACCGAATTCATGGAAGGCCCCCGGTCAACCTAGGCCGTTTCAGCCGGCCCAATTTGGCAGGAACCAGGCACCCACAGTGAGCCAGCCACGGAGCCAAGAAGTGTCGAGGAAAGGTGCTCCACTGAGTACACCGCCGCAAGCGTCCAGTCGACAGCCCGGCCCGGCTCATGGTGCCCAAGGGAGTTCTTCTAACTTTTCTCCTTCTGCTAGAGCTAGGGATACCGTGTGTTTTAAATGTCAAGGCCGAGGGCATATGATGAAGGATTGCCCCAATAGTCGAACCTTGATTATTAACCATCTTGGACTCTATGAATCTGAGTCCGAGGGTGAAGATCAAGGTCCGTTTATTGAAGATGAGCCTATGCATGATGTTGATGAGGATATGGACTGCATTGAATTTGAGCATGGTGAATCCTTAGTGTGTAGAAGAACTTTGCATGTACAACCGACCCCATGTGATGATAACCAAAGGGAGAATTTATTTCATACTAGATGTTTGGTTAAGGGGAAGGTTTGCAACATGATTATTGATGGGGGTAGTTGTTGTAACATTGCTAGTACCGAACTAGTCACTAAGTTACAACTTCAAACCTTCCATCACCCTAGGCCCTATAAACTGCATTGGATGAATGAATGTGGAGAAGTTAAAGTGGCTAAGCAAGTCAATGTGACCATAACACTAGGGCATTACGTAGATACTATCTTATGTGATGTGGTCCCAATGAATGCTTGTCATATCTTGTTAGGTCGTCCATGGCAGTTTGATAGGCGTGTCAAGCATGATGGTTATACTAATCGTCATTCTTTTGATTTTAATGGCAAGAATGTGATACTCAAGCCTATGACTCCTTTCCAGGTGGCCGAAGCTTATGAGAAGAAGAAGAACCAAGAGAAGTCGGTTGAGGCCAAGAAGGGGAGCAATGCCGAGAGCTCTTCTAAGGCCAAGGCCAAGTCTCAAGTGAAGTAGCATCCAAGGAGGAGATGAGAGAGGAGCACCTGCCCCAAGACGCCACTCTCATGCTCTTGTGCAAGAGCTTTGGCTTGCTTAGTGAGGAGTTGAAGGCCACCTTGCCGCCGATCATCCTAAGCTTGCTTAAGGAGTTCCAAGACGTCTTTCCCGAGGAGATGCCACCGGGCCTGCCCCCTAAAAGAGGTATTGAGCACCAAATTGATTTAATCCCGGGTGCTACTCTTCCAAACAGGCCGGCCTATAGGATGAATCCAAAGGAGACGCAAGAAGTTCAAGAGCAAGTGAAGGCTTTGCTTGACAAGGGCCATGTGCGTGAGAGCCTTAGCCCTTGTGCCGTGCCGGTGCTTTTGGTGCCCAAGAAGGATGACACATGGAGGATGTGCGTGGACTGCCGAGCCATCAACAACATCACCATAAAGTACCGACATCCAATTTCCCGCCTCGACGACATGCTAGATGAGTTGCATGGAGCATCCGTCTTCACCAAGATAGATCTCCGCAGCGGCTACCACCAAATAAGGATGAAGGAGGGGGATGAATGGAAGACGGCATTCAAGACCAAATTCGGTTTGTATGAGTGGGTTATCATGCCTTTTGGTTTGACAAATGCTCCTAGTACCTTTATACGCTTAATGAATCATGTTTTAAGGTATTTTATAGGGAAGTTTGTTGTTGTCTATTTTGATGATATACTTGTATACAGCAAATCCCTAGAAGAGCATGAGCAACACTTGAGGGAAGTACTCCTTACTTTACGTAATGCGTGCTTATATGCTAATGAGAAGAAATGTGAGTTTTGCACTAATCAAGTGACTTTCCTTGGTTTTGTAGTGAGCTCAAGAGGCCTTCAAGTGGACGAGAGCAAGATAAAGGCTATACAAGAGTGGCCTACGCCTACCTCCGTGAGCCAAGTGAGGAGTTTTCATGGATTGGCCAGCTTCTATAGGAGATTCATGAGGGATTTCAGCACTATTGCCGCGCCCTTAAAGGACGTGACCAAGAAGCATTCGGCCTTTGTGTGGGAGGAGGCGCAAGAGAGGGCTTTCAACACCCTAAAATGGAGATTGACGCAAGCTCCTTTGTTGGTGCTGCCGGACTTCACAAGGCCCTTTGAGGTGGAGTGTGATGCTTCCGGGATTGGCATAGGAGGCGTCTTGATGCAAGAAGGTAAACCCGTAGCCTTCTTTAGTGAGAAATTGAAAGGGGCAAGTCTTAATTACTCTACTTATGACAAGGAATTGTATGCTTTATTTAGAGTATTAAAGACTTGGCAACACTACTTGTGGCCTAGAGAGTTTATCTTGCATACGGATCATGAATCCTTAAAGCACTTCAAGAGCCAAGATAAACTTGATAGACGACATGGTAGGTGGATGGAATTCATTGAGACTTTCCCTTATGTTATCAAATACAAAAAGGGAAAGGACAATGTAGTTGCCGATGCCCTATCTAGGAGATACACCTTGCTTACCACATTAGACTCCAAGGTCTTAGGATTTGCATATATAAAGGAGTTGTATGTGGAAGATTCTAATTTTGGTGCCATCTATAAGTCGTGTATAGATAAGGGCTCATGTGACAAGTTCTACTTGTTTGATGGGTTCTTATTTAGGGCTGAAAAAGTGTGCATACCTATTTGTTCCTTGCGGATGTTGCTCGTTGAAGAAGCCCATAAGGGTGGTTTAATGGGTCACTTCGGAAGGGACAAGACCTATCATATGCTAAGTGCACACTTCTATTGGCCCCACATGCTTAGAGATGTTGAGCACCTTATTAAGAAGTGTTTGGATTGTCTTAAGGCCAAGTCTAGGTTACAACCCCACAGCCTATACAGCCCATTGCCCATCCCAAGTGCCCCTTGGGAGGACATCTCAATGGACTTTATCGTGGGGCTGCCAAGGATCAAAAAGGGACGAGATTCTATCTTTGTGGTAGTTGATCGTTTCTCTAAAATGGCTCATTTTATTGCTTGCCATAAGACCGATGATGCATCAAATGTAGCTAACCTTTTCTTTAGGGAAATTGTGAGGCTACATGGTGTGCCTCGGACTATTGTAAGTGATAGGGATGTTAAGTTTCTTAGTTACTTTTGGAAGACTCTTTGGGGAAAACTAGGGACGAGGCTTTTGTTCTCTACCTCTAGCCACCCTCAAACGGATGGTCAAACGGAAGTAACTAATCGAACCTTATCCACCCTACTCCAGCTATCCTTAGGAAGAACCTCAAGGCTTGGGAGGAAGCTCTACCCCATGTAGAGTTTGCCTATAATAGGACTATCCATTCTTCTACTTCATTATCTCCTTTTGAGTGTGTTTATGGTATCAACCCCACTACTCCACTTGATCTTGCTCCTTTTCCTATGAAGGAGCGTGAGAGTTTTGATGCAGGTAGGCATGTGGAGTTCATCAAGGAGCTGCTGAAAGGACTAAGGAGAAGCTTAAGGCATGTGCGGAGAGGAATGCAGCAAGGGCAAACAAAGGGCGCAAGAGAGTGGTGTTCCAACCAGGGGATCTCGTATGGGTGCATTTGAGGAAGGAGCGCTTCCCGGAGCAACGCAAGTCCAAGCTTGCACCTAGAGGAGATGGCCCTTTCAAGGTGCTGCGCCGAGTAGGTGACAATGCCTACGTCCTTGACCTACCGGACACTTATGGTGTGAGTGCCACCTTCAATGTGGCTGACTTGACGCCATACTACACACCGGACGTAGCCACACCATTCGCTCATGATCCGTGGACGGATCCTCTCCAAGAAGGGGAGGATGATGGAGGACCATCCACAACCCAACCACCATCCAGGCCCATGACTAGGAGCCAAGCTCGTCGTCTCCAAGATGAGCTAGCCATGCTTATACGCCAAGTCCCGGAGGAGGTTGTCCCGGCCATACCTAAGGCCTTCTTGTTGACAATGGCTTAATGGTTGAGTGTATGACTTGTGTACACCTTCCATTAGCCTTACTTTCCCTTTTTAGTATGTTTTCAGCTGTGTGGGCTATGATACATTATTAGACTCGGTTTGCTTGCTTTATTTCCGCTTTAGCTTGTTTTTAGTGTTTTGGGCCGGTTCTCTTAGGGAACTATTTAAGCCTTTTGTAATTTCCATTTTAGGTAACAAACAACTTATTGAGAATATAGTTTCCGAGTTAGAAACTTCCCAAAGAGAGAGTTTCGTGTTTGTTCAATCTAAGCTAGCCTTGGTCGAGTTGTGAAGCATCAATTCCTTTCGAGTTGTTAATCCAAGACGACACAAGACATCCTCTTCGTGCTCTTGAGGATTCGTCCTCCTTTGTGTGGGAGGAGGCGCAAGAGAGGGCTTTCAACGCCCTAAAATGGAGATTGACGCAAGCTCCTTTGTTGGTGCTACCGGACTTCACAAGGCCCTTTGAGGTGGAGTGTGATGCTTCCGGGATTGGCATAGGAGGCGTCTTGATGCAAGAAGGTAAACCCGTAGCCTTCTTTAGTGAGAAATTGAAAGGGGCAAGTCTTAATTACTCTACTTATGACAATGAATTGTATGCTTTATTTAGAGTATTAAAGACTTGGCAACACTACTTGTGGCCTAGAGAGTTTATCTTGCATACGGATCATGAATCCTTAAAGCACTTCAAGAGCCAAGATAAACTTGATAGACGACATGGTAGGTGGATGGAATTCATTGAGACTTTCCCTTATGTTATCAAATACAAAAAGGGAAAGGACAATGTAGTTGCCGATGCCCTATCTAGGAGATACACCTTGCTTACCACATTAGACTCCAAGGTCTTAGGATTTGCATATATAAAGGAGTTGTATGTGGAAGATTCTAATTTTGGTGCCATCTATAAGTCGTGTATAGATAAGGGCTCATGTGACAAGTTCTACTTGTTTGATGGGTTCTTATTTAGGGATGAAAAAGTGTGCATACCTATTTGTTCCTTGCGGATGTTGCTCGTTGAAGAAGCCCATAAGGGTGGTTTAATGGGTCACTTCCGAAGGGACAAGACCTATCATATGCTAAGTGCACACTTCTATTGGCCCCACATGCTTAGAGATGTTGAGCACCTTATTAAGAGGTGTTTGGATTGTCTTAAGGCCAAGTCTAGGTTATAACCCCACGGCCTATACAGCCCATTGCCCATCCCAAGTGCCCCTTGGGAGGACATCTCAATGGACTTTATCGTGGGGCTGCCAAGGACCAAAAAGGGACGAGATTCTATCTTTGTGGTAGTTGATCGTTTCTCTAAAATGGCTCATTTTATTGCTTGTCATAAGACCGATGATGCATCAAATGTAGCTAACCTTTTCTTTAGGGAAATTGTGAGGCTACATGGTGTGCCTCAGACTATTGTAAGTGATAAGGATGTTAAGTTTCTTAGTTACTTTTGGAAGACTCTTTGGGAAAAACTAGGGACGAGGCTTTTGTTCTCTACCTCTAGCCACCCTCAAACGGATGGTCAAACGGAAGTAACTAATCGAACCTTATCAACCCTACTCCGAGCTATCCTTAGGAAGAACCTCAAGGCTTAGGAAGCTCTACCCCATGTAGAGTTTGCCTGTAATAGGACTATCCATTCTTCTACTTCATTATCTCCTTTTGAGTGTGTTTATGGTATCAACCCCACTACTCCACTTGATCTTGCTCCTTTTCCTATGAAGGAGCGTGAGAGTTTTGATGCAGGTAGGCACGTGGAGTTCATCAAGGAGCTGCATGAAAGGACTAAGGAGAAGCTTAAGGCATGTGCGGAGAGGAATGCAGCAAGGGCAAACAAAGGGCGCAAGAGAGTGGTGTTCCAACCAGGGGATCTCGTATGGGTGCATTTGAGGAAGGAGCGCTTCCCGGAGCAACGCAAGTCCAAGCTTGCACCTAGAGGAGATGGCCCTTTCAAGGTGCTGCGCCGAGTAGGTGACAATGCCTACATCCTTGACCTACCGGACACTAATGGTGTGAGGCACACCTTCAATGTGGCTGACTTGACGCCATACTACACACCGGACGTAGCCACACCATTCGCTCATGATCCGTGGACGGATCCTCTCCAAGAAGGGGAGGATGATGGAGGACCATCCATAACCCAACCACCATCCGGGCCCATGACTAGGAGCCAAGCTCGTCGTCTCCAAGATGAGCTAGCCATTCTTATACGCCAAGTCCCGGAGGAGGTTGTCCCGGCCATACCTAAGGCCTTCTTGTTGACAATGGCTTATAATGGTTGAGTGTATGACTTGTGTACACCTTCCATTAGCCTTACTTTCCCTTTTTAGTATGTTTTCAGTCGTGTGGGCTATGATACATTATTAGACTCGGTTTGCTTGCTTTATTTCCGGTTTAGCTTGTTTTTAGTGTTTTGGGCCGGTTCTCTTAGGGAACTATTTAAGCCTTTTGTAATTTCCATTTTAGGTAACAAGCAACTTATTGAGAATACAGTTTCCGAGTTAGAACTTCCCAAAGAGAGAGTTTCGTGTTTGTTCAATCTAAGCTAGCCTTGGTCGAGTTGTGAAGCATCAATTCCTTTCGAGTTGTTAATCCAAGAGGACACAAGACATCCTCTTCGTGCTCTTGAGGATTCGTCCTCCTTTGTGTGAAGTTGTAGAAGGCGAGGTCATCTACTTTAGGTGTGGTTGTTCTTGATTCATCCGAATCAAGGGTTTCTACTTCCGGGTTTTTGGTTTCATCTTGTTCGATTTGTTCATCTCTTCTTACTTCCGCCATTCGTACTTTGATTTGTTGTTTCTTTGCTTCTTAGAGTTGTTGTGCATCAAGATCGGGCCATCCTACGGCTTACCCCGTATCAAGGTCAAGAGTGAACTGAATGCTAGTCACCTTTCCCTAGTTTTAGGCAGCAAAGAAGAGCCGCTTAAGGGTAATGAAGCCGAGGAAGACAATTTGGTGGTTCAAAAAGAGGCTAAAGATGAGGATTCTCTTGCTACTGAATCACCATCGTCTATGGCCAACGGAAAAGATCTTGAACCAATGGAAAAAGAGGAGAAATACTTGGAGCCATCTCCAACTCCTCCAAGACGCAAGTGTGGGCCTACAATCAAACGTAGCTCCTTAGCATCATTAGCTACTCCATGGTTCGACGTAACACACATGGTTCCTTCAAGCTTGCCATTTCTTCTCCAAATAGAGGTTGGCACTAGCAAGGATGAGACATATGTTCCATTGAAGATTTACTCTAAGGGAGAATCTCTTGATCCTACTCTTTCTATCCTTTCTCCCTTTCATCAAACTGAAAATTGTGTAAGAGCTATAGAATGTCAAGTCCATGATTCTGGTTTTGTTGATAGAACTAGATTTTCATGCTCTCACCATAGTTCTCTTGGTCAAATCATGACTTGTTGGATACCTTTACTTCTTGATAATCATGTGTACATGTCCTTGCATTTGTGCCATCCAGTTCCTTCAAGTAGAACTAGGCATTCATGTGTGCATCATTGTTCTCATTCACAATTCTTGTTTCATGAGAAAAAATTTGTACTATGCTTTGCATTTGTTGCCAAGTATGTCATGTGCATTTCATGTTCTATACTTAAGCATATCTTTAGGCTGAAACTGGGCAACACTTGTACATGGAAGTTCCTCCATGGGCATTCACTAGATCTAAAGATGTGTGCGCACATGTGCCCTTCATTCTCTAAGAACTTCTTGGTCCCTCACTTCCTTGTTTTGCTTTGTGTAGTTTTGTGTGCTCTAAACCTTTTTCTTGAGGTGCACTCAGATTTGAGGAAGAATCATTTTGAAGGAGGGGAGGATGATGTGACCCTGCTTAGGGTCAATCATGAAGATCAAGAAGGCCAAGATCCTCAAGCTGCTTTGCTCCTTCTAGGGCCTCTTTTCTCGGCAGTGGCGCTCATAACTACTCCAACCCCGACTCCACTGAACCCGCCACCACTTGGCTCACAAACCAAGGAGACACATGCTCCACTGGACCCAAGAAGGCCCCACAACCAAGGTCGTTCGAGGAAAATGGTCAAATATTCAACCAACTCCGGCTGGCTTCCTGGACGCACACACTTTCTAGGGTTTTCATGTTCCTTCTCTGCATTCTCCACCATCATGGCAACTTTGCTTGAGCCATAGCTTGTCTATCATTAATAATAACTCAAAATAAGCCATATGACCTAAGGAGTGCCGAGCAAATGTGAAGGGTGCTCGGTGGTTCTAGTGCGCCAAGCCAGTGACAAGCTCGCACCCGCTCCAGAGTGACATACCTTCATTCCTCATGGTCTCTATTTCAATTCCCTCATGCATTTGTGCCTATTGTTAGAGGAGGCCCATAACTCATCCAGCTACCATGTTCTAGAAGAGCAAGCTCAAAAGACTTCCGGTTTAAGAGTTATTAGATCTAGAAGACACTAATTAGAGGAAGCTTTTAGTAGGTTAGTTCAAGAGTTTTAAACTCGGATTTTGTATTCCTATTTAAGCAAGCCTCGTGAGCCTTTTGTAATCATCATATTCTTAATAAAAAACCAGCAGCTTCAAGCTTCTTTCTTTCAAAGAAAATTCATTAGCTCGTGTGTTATATCAAGTTCATCTTGTTCTTTTCCTTTGGGTGAGTCACATCCCATCAAAGAGGTTCAACCTTGTTCTTCCTTGGGGGTGCGTCATATCCTCCTTTGACGTCCACCTATCCAGCCACTCAACTTTACCATTCGCTCATCTAAACACTCATCTCCACCCTCCTCAAACTCCTCCTTCGCAGAACCAACATCATCAACATCTCCTTCGTTGAACTGCCTGTGACCCTTCAGTATATTCCGCACAACTTTTGATTCCCTGATCCGTTCATGCTCTAATTTTGAGGAAATCATCTAGACTTTTGGATCTAACTCTGGGCTTTGGAATCACCCAATTTAGAGTCCAGACTAGAGAGAAAAATCCAGTTGAAGACCGGACAGATTTTCTGGAATTCAGGATCATTCCTTTGAAGCCAGGACGTGTACTCTCCTCCAATTGGACCTCAGTTGGAGCGTCTCCCTTGCACCATGGACGAAAGAAGGCAGATCCTATCAGAAGGTATCTTGGAGGGAATTGAATTAGCCATCGTGAATGGGCATAGAGCATGACCTGCTATAGCGACTTTGAAGTAGTGGTTAACCAAGTGCAAGGAATCTACAAGGCAAGAACTGGGACTTTAACTGAGTATTGTAAGCGAGTGAAGGCGCTGGCTAAGGCTTTGCGCCAGTTCGAGATACATTCCATCCCAAGGTCCAAGAACACGGCAACAGATGCCCTGGCTAAGCCTGACCTGCTATAGTTCGAGATACATTCCATCCCAAGGACCGAGGTCGGCCAATTGCACTACCGGCATGGCACGGGTAGAAAGCAAGAAACAACCCGCCATTCAAATGCAAGTCATCTCGATCAGCGAAAGCCCCGATTGTAGGATGCCACTGAAGAAGTACCTAGAAAAGGGATCCTTCTCTTCCGACAAGGACGAAAGGCGTAGATTGCATGTCTGAGCCTCACACTTTTAGATGAAAGGGGACGTGTTATACAAGAAAGGCTATAACTCGTCAGGTCTCAAGTGTGTCTCGCTGGAGCAAGGCCACTAGCTCACGGAGGAGATTCACGACGGCATATGCGATATCCTGATGCGGGGATTAGCCGCGAGTGGCCCGATCTAGACGCCAAGTGACTAAAAGGGAAGGTGGAAGATGAAACACAAGAGAAGCACAACAAGAACAAGTTAGCAAATGAAACAAGAACAAGAAAAACAAAGGGATATAGAGAGAACCAATTGAATAGGGGTAAGACCCTTAGAGCCCTAAGTCGTCTCCCAAGAACCAATACCGAATATCAATCAACTCCTTCTTCTACAACCTCACACAACAATGGACGAATCCAAGGAGCACGAGGAGGACGCGTGTGAGGCCTACGAGCACCAATCTTATGGAAGAGATTGACACAATGCAAGGGAAACCAAGCTAGTCGAATCAACACTTGAGAAACACTCCCATGGAGCTCTCATTTTCATTGTGCAAGAAGCAACATAATTTCAGCCAAAAGTTCTACAAAAGACAAGCAAGAGGCCTTATATACTACCCTAAGACAAAGGCCAAACAAGCCAACAAAAGGGTCCACACAAAGGCACTTAAAAGGGTCTTAAAATACACTTAAAAGAGTAAGGAAGAAAGTCCCTAAGTGTCCCCCACAAGAAGCCAAACAAAGCCCGGGACAAAGGCCAACAACTCGAGCCCTTGTGAGTGGGCCATCTCCTTTTGGGGGCGTCGTAGGTGAGACCTCGGATGCTCCCGCATCATTCTCCCCTTCTTGGAAAGGATTCGACCTCGAATCAAGCACGTCTCTTCGAAGTGTTGGCGCCTTATTTGAATCCTCGGATGATCCTGTATCATCCTCCCCTTCTTGGAAAGGATCCGTCCTCGGATCCCGTTTAGCTTTAAGGTGGGGCTCCCTCCATAGTCATCATCTTCCTTGAGATGTAACTTCCTCTTGAATGCTAGAAAGGCTTGTCCCGGCTTTGATGAGCTAGTTGATCTCTTCGGGAACGCCTTGTGGCTCTTCATGCCTTCCTCCTCCTTAGCCTTGCTAAACCCCTTGTCATACTCTTCCGCAACCTGCAAGGGAGTCATAGGTTTAAGTAACACATTTTTGCCATGAAAAGAGAAGGAATGGTGATTAGTATGTCCACACAATTGCAAGAATGTAAGCACAAGTCTTCCAATTACTAAATGACATCCAAACAAGCATGCCAATAGTATTCCACTCTTTTTCCTAGTTCTATGTTCAAGCTTAGGAGTGCAACTATTAACATAACACACATACATGGACATAAGGATCATATTATGAACAAGATGCATTCCACAATATGAAGGTCTAGTTTTGAATGCAAGGACTGATTTCTTCATGTGTATTGTCCTATATGGAATGATATGCTCATTTTTAAACTCAAGAGATGGAATCAAAAAGGCGGAGATAAGTGTTACTTCCCTTTCATTAGTCTCCATTGGCATATCTTCCTTCTCTTGCTTGGGCTCCTTAACATCCTTAGCTTCAACTTCTTGCCTCCAATGGCACCATCATATTGACCAAGCGATCAAGGTTGGCCGATATTTCCTTAAGCATGCCCGAAATTTCCTCCAATGGTGTTCGTGGAGCATTAGGAGCAACGGTTGGGGGCCTTAGGCTTGGCGTGGAGTAGCTTGGTTGAGCACTACTCCTTGGCTCCACATGAGGACTTGAGAAGGATCCATTGTCCCTTCCTTGTGGGGAGTCTTGGACATATGGTTGATAGCCTCGGTTTTGGCAATCACTTCTCCAAGACACGGTTGGCCACTAGAACCTCTTCCTCCTTGGTTTCTAGCCATGGTGGTCTCTTCATCTTGAAACACATTTGCTCTAACTCTTGCAACTTGCCTAGCATTGTAAGTCTCATTGGCACACATTGATCTTTGTCTCAACTTCTCTTGCCTTTGCTCTAGAACATGGATGAGATGTTGAGGCACAAAGCGATATCTCATCAAGGCCTTCATTTGAGCCCAAGTTGTCACGGGTGCTTCTAAGGCTATTCTCCTTCCTTTCACAAGATTATCCCACCATGTTAGTGCATAATCATGGAATTCAAGGACGGCGAGTTATACCTTTTTATGCTCGGGAAAGTTGTGGCAATTCCATATTTGTTCCATCTTGATCTCCTATTCCATGTACACATATGGTTCACTTTCGCCTCCAAAAGATGGGATCCTCACCATGGTATTGCAAATACCATCTTGCCCTTGCTCTTGGTCTCTCCTTCTTTGGAAGCCTAGATGTGGCACTTGCTCCCATTCTTCATCGTCATAGGTTCGCCTTGGCTCCTCATGATAGGAAAGCCTTGGAATTCCTCGGCGCATTTCGTGCTCGGGTGGCATGGCACCGAACCCTCCATGTGATGGGCTTCCTACATAATACATGATCAACAAACTCCAAGAAACAAGTTAGGGTTAGTGAAATCAAAACAAACTCACAAGTGTTTACACTCGTGTGTTTGATCACTCACTCTCTTGTTGATGTCGATGCAAGCTTTTGGAGTGTAGAGTTGCCTTGAGAGGGACAAAAACTTCATATAAGCATTGGTGAACTTAGACAACACAAACCAAAGTGAGTAGCTCTTGGACTTAGATATTGGCAATTCAATTTGATTGAGCTAGACCATGTGTTTGGAAGCTTGGAATTGAGCTCAAAGAAGACACACAATTGGACTCAAGATATCAAGAAAGAAGTCACAACAAAGATACACAATGAAGACACAAGGAAATGTGTTTAGAAGACTCAACAAAGCAATGCCATTCCTATATTGTTCTACTAATACTCATAAACACATGATCAAGTTGCCAATGATATGGAATGTGTTTAGGAAATCAAGGTCTTGTAGGATATCAAGCTTGGGATGGGGCTTGTAGAGGTCAACAAACACTTGAAGATGATAGCATATGATCAACAATAATCAAGGTCTTCATACAAGAACAAGAACAAGCCTTTTCTCTTTCTTTCTTTTTTTGGCTTTTGTTTTTCTCTCTCTTTTCTTTCTTTTTCTGAATTTAAAAAAAAAAAAAAAACGTGCAAGACTAAAATAGTACAATAGAAATACAAATGGTCTTGCTTCCTACTTGACTTTTGAAGCAAAAAGATGATATGGAGCAAATCACAACTTTCTTGGCTTCTTTCCATGTAATCACACGTGCACATGCATAATATAAGAGGTAGAAATAGTGTTGGCTGCCCACTTTTTGACTTTCAAAGCAACAAGGATGATATGACTAATAGTACCTAGGATAGTACAAGAGTTGGTGAGACTTTTGGGGCATGGTACAAGCTGATTTTTAGGGATAAAGTAAGGGAGTTGGTGAGTGTTTTGGGGGCTGAAATGATGGTCTTTTTGGGGCTGAATTTCGGCAGCCTTGAAGGGGGTTTGGTGGTGGTTGAGTGGTGGCTGAAAGGTGGTGGTGGTGGTGGTTTGTTGGTGGCGATTTTAGGAGGTGATAGTGGCAACAAAAATCACACATTCACAAGCACAAGCACAAGCAAAACAAACTAAAAACAACAAAGCATGAAGAACAAGAAGAACACAAGGAAGAACACAAAGAAGAAAATGGAAAAAGAAGACTCAAAAGAGCTAACCAAGGGTGGTGGCTCGGCTGAGTGGTGGTGGCTCGGCGTTGACGAGCTCTGATACCAATTTGATGCGGGGATTAGCCGCGAGTGGCCCGATCTAGACGCCAAGTGACTAAAAGGGAAGGTGGAAGATGAAACACAAGAGAAACACAACAAGAACAAGTTAGCAAATGAAACAAGAACAAGAAAAACAAAGGGATATAGAGAGAACCAATTGAATAGGGGTAAGACCCTTGGAGCCCTAAGTCATCTCCCAAGAACCAATACCGAATATCAATCAACTTCTTCTTTTACAACCTCACACAACAATGGACGAATCCAAGGAGCACGAGGAGGACGCGTGTGAGGCCTATGAGCACCAATCTTATGGAAGAGATTGACACAACGCAAGGGCAACCAAGCTATTCGAATCAACACTTGAGAAACACACCCATGGAGCTCTCATTTTCATTGTGCAAGAAGCAACATAATTTCAGCCAAAAGTCCTACAAAAGACAAGCAAGAGGCCTTATATACTACCCTAAGACAAAGGCCAAACAAGCCAACAAAAGGGCCCACACAAAGGCACTTAAAAGGGTCTTAAAATACACTTAAAAGAGTAAGGAAGAAAGTCCATAAGTGGCCCCCACAAGAAGCCAAACAAAGCCCGGGACAAAGGCCAACAACTGGAGTAAACTCGGCCTGGACCCGGCCGAGTTTGGTGGGCCGAGTCAGGACATGGTTCCCTTAACTGGATGCAACTCGGCTTGGACCCGGCCGAGTTGTGTGGGCCGAGTCAGGGCCTTGGCTCTCAACTCTTGTGATCGCCATTCTCCCGCGCTTGGCTCGGCTCGGAAAGTCACAACGGTCCTTAGCATCGGTTCGGTGAGGTCCTCGACGAGGGTCGGCTCCCTTGAGACGTGAAGGCTAAACCAAGCTCTTGAGTTCCTCTTGCATACGCTTGGCTCGAGCCCTTGTGAGTGGGCCATCTCCTTTTGGGGGCGTCGTAGGTGAGACCTCGGATGCTCCCGCATCATTCTCCCCTTCTTGGAAAGGATTCGACCTCGAATCAAGCACGTCTCTTCTAAGTGTTGGCGCCTTATTCGAATCCTCGGATGGTCCTGCATCATCCTCCCCTTCTTGGAAAGGATCCGTCCTCGGATCCCATTTAGCTTTAAGGTGGGGCTCCCTCCATAGTCATCATCTTCCTTGAGATGTAACTTCCTCTTGAATGCTAGAAAGGCTTGTCCCGGCTTTGATGAGCTAGTTGATCTCTTCGGGAACGCCTTGTGGCTCTTCATGCCTTCCTCCTCCTTAGCCTTGCTAAACCCCTTTTCATACTCTTTCGCAACCTGCAAGGGAGTCATAGGTTTAAGTAACACATTTTTGCCATGAAAAGAGAAGGAATGGTGATTAGTATGTCCACACAATTGCAAGAATGTAAGCACAAGTCTTCCAATTACTAAATGATATCCAAACAAGCATGCCAATAGTATTCCACTCTTTTTCCTAGTTCTATGTTCAAGCTTAGGAGTGCAACTATCAACATAACACACATACATGGACATAAGGATCATATTATGAACAAGATGCATTTCACAATAAGAAGGTCTAGTTTTGAATGCAAGGACTGATTTCTTCATGTATATTGTCCTATATGGAATGATATGCTCATTTTTAAATTCAAGAGATGGAATCAAAAAGGTGGAGATAAGTGTTACTTCCCTTTCATTAGTCTCCATTGGCATATCTTCCTTCTCTTGCTTGGGCTCCTTAACATCCTTAGCTTCAACTTCTTCCTCGGGTGCTTTTGCCTCCAATGGCACCATCATATTGACCAAGCGATCAAGGTTGGCCGATATTTCCTTAAGCATGCCTGGAATTTCCTCCAATGGTGTTCGTGGAGCATTAGGAGCAACGGTTGGGGGCCTTAGGCTTGGCATGGAGTAGCTTGGTTGAGCACTACTCCTTGGCTCCACATGAGGACTTGAGAAGGTTCCATTGTCCCTTCCTTGTGGGGAGTCTTGGCCATATGGTTGATAGCCTCGGTTTTGGCTATCACTTCTCCAAGAGTTTGGCTGGCCACTAGAACCTCTTCCTCCTTGGTTTCTAGCCATGGTGGTCTCTTCATCTTGAAACACATTTGCTCTAACTCTTGCAACTTGCCTAGCTTTGTAAGTCTCATTGGCACACATTGATCTTTGTCTCAACTTCTCTTGCCTTTGCTCTAGAACATGGATGAGATGTTGAGGCACAAAGCGATATCTCATCAAGGCCTTCATTTGAGCCCAAGTTGTCACGGGTGCTTCTAAGGCTCTTCTCCTTCCTTTCACAAGATTATCCCACCATGTTAGTGCATAATCATGGAATTCAAGGGCGGCGAGTTATACCTTTTTATGCTCGGGAAAGTTGTGGCAACTCCATATTTGTTCCATCTTGATCTCCCATTCCATGTACACATATGGTTCACTTTCGCCTCCAAAAGATGGGATCCTCACCATGGTATTGCAAATACCATCTTGCCCTTGCTCTTGGCCTCTCCTTCTTTGGAAGCCTAGATGTGGCACTTGCTCCCATTCTTCATCGTCATAGGTTTGCCTTGGCTCCTCATGATAGGAACGCCTTGGAATTCCTCGGCGCATCTCGTGCTCGGGTGGCATTGCACCGAACCCTCCATGTGATGGGCTTCCTACATAATACATGATCAACAAACTCCAAGAAACAAGTTAGAGTTAGTGAAATCAAACATCCTCACAAGTGTTTACTCTCATGTGTTTGAACCTTTACCCAAATTACTAAGGTCACATGCAAGACTTAAGGATTCAAACAAAGGAGCAAGCAAGGACAAGGCTAGGGCCGGCCATGGCAGGGCATGTGGTGGCTGGAGGGGTGGAGGGTGGTGGAGCTACGGTGGTCCGACGGCCGGAGGTGGTGGAAGTCGTCGGAAAGTGAGTTTTTTTTTTTTTGCATTTTTGGGGCTGTTTTTGGGAGGGTTTGGGTGGGCTGAACAAAGCAACAAAAATAACTATTAACTATTGATGAGAAACAACCCTCCAAAGGTGAGGCTTTGCTCCTCTAGGGGCTAGATCTAGACCAAGGGGAGTCTTCTTCTCCTTCCTATTCTTGGAAGCCCTCCAATGGCACTTGAAGAGGGGGTTGGGCCGCCGGAAACCGAGGGTGGGCAGTGGGCTTCCGGAGGTTGCCGAGAGGAGACTAGGCGGCGGCGAGCTCCAAGGAAACCCTCCCTTGGGGGTTCATTGGCCGTGAGGGAGCTTGAACGAGTGGTATGGAGAATTTGAGTGTGAGTTCATGAGAGATTGAGAGGAGGAGAGTGTTTGAGAGAGTTTGGGTTGATAGAAATTAATTGGAGACCTTAGGGGAGGATTTCTCTACCCAAGGCAATATTCCAATTCTCTATTCTTCAACCAAATGACAAGGAAGCCAAGAAAAGGCTTAAATAGTCTAGGATTTTTTGGAGTGGGCTAGGAGCCATAGGCACATGGATCCACACGCCCATCCAGTAAAAGAAATGCCCTAAATATCCAAAATAAAAAGGCACTAACATAACTTAATTGCCAAAAAGGGAAAAGGGATAAAAGCCATAAAGGCTTGGATAGGAACGCGCGCTTGAATGCCTTGGAGTCGAAGCATTGGATGCTTGATTGTCATGGCATTTGAAGCGACAGCGTTTTGGCTACTCCGAGAAGGGTCGGGCTCGGGCCTTCGTCCCCGGGCCTTGAGTGTCCATGTTGATGGGTGTTTGGCACTCATCAACTATCCTAAAAGCAAGCAAAAGAAGCATGGAAGTAAAGAAAAACTGAGCATGAGCAACTCACACAAGAACATGAAGAACAAGAAAATTTTCAAGCTAACAAGAGAGAACCTAAGCCTAGAACATGTTCATCATGGCAACAACAAGGAATCTCATGCAAGCTATGAAAATAATCATGAAAAACTGAATTTGAAAGGGGAAAGAACAACTTAGCTTGGACAATGGCTCTTGATGAGTGTCAACCACCCATCAACAAGGATTCAAGGCCTTGACCACCAAGATGCCGGCGCATCAGTGTCACAACACTCAAGCATCGACCATGCTTCGATTCCAAGGCATTTATGTGCGCGTCTATATCCTAGTCCACCAAAACCCTAGAACTATATAAGCCATTCCTTGGCTTCCTTGTCATTCAGTTGAAGATATAGAATTGGAATATTACCTTGGGTAGAGGAATCCTCCCCTAAGGTATCCAATTAATTCTATCAACTCAAACTCTCTCAAACACTCTTCTCTCCTCAATTACTTCAATCTCACGCTCACCATTCGAACCACAAAGAACACATTTCGGTCTTAGCTCTTCACGACCAAGGAACCCCCAAGGAGGGTCTCCTTGGGTTTGCCGGCGCCGCCTCCCCTTGGCCACATGTCCTCAGTTTTCCGGCGGCTCCACCACCCCCTCAAGCACCATTTGCAAGCTTCCCACGTCTAGGAAGGAGAAGGAGGCTCCCTTGGTCTAGATCTAGCTTCTAGAGGAGCAAAACCTCACCTTTGGAGGGTTGTTTCTCATCAATTGGTATCAGAGCCAAGTGTCCAAACTAAGTCCTCTTCTCCCTTTAAAAATTTCGTTTTTATGGTTCTTTTCCATAGCTAGCATGTTCTCCTTTGTTATTTCCATGGTTCCATGTGTTTTGCTCTTTGTCTTCCTTGCTAGCTAGATTTTTTTTTCTTGTTTCTTCTTGTTTTGTGTTGAGATTGCATGCTCAGTTTTTCTCTTGTTTCCATGTCTTTTTTTCGTGTTTCCATGCTATTTTTATGCTTAGATTAGTTGTCCCTAGCTCCCCTCCCAAAAACAGCCCAAAAACCCAAAAAAACAACTTTCCGGCGACCGGACCACCGCGCCTGCAGCCTTACTGCCACCACCACCACCCCTACAGCTTCCACATTGCTGCCATGGCCGAAACCCTTCCCTTGTGTGTTTGCTTGCTCCATTTTTGAATTGTTGTCCTTGTGTGTACCTTGTCCTTGATGTACTTTGTCCTTTTGGGGGAGAGGCCTTTCCCACCTTCTCTTGGTCCTTTTGTCCTCTTAGTCTATCTTGGGTAAAAGCCAAATTGTACCTATAAGATGATGGGTTAGTGGATGATGGGCAAGAAGCTTCTTAGTGGGTGCCACATGGGCTGAATTTGCTAGTGGTTGGGCACCTCTCTCTCACCTTCCTCCTAGCCTTGTCACACCCCTCAATTGGTGACTTGGCACGTCTAATCATCAAAAAAACTGAATACCCTTGTTGTCACTCTGTACAAAAAAAGTGTTGTGGTCCACTCCTTAAATTCAAACACCATCACCTTAGGTTTGCTTCCCTTTGCACTAGAAAAAAGCCAAACTTATTACAAGAGGTCCAAACATTAGGCAAAGGACCCAATAAAAAAAACAGAAAAAGAAAGGAACGAAAACGAAGCAAAGCAAAGGGTGGGTCACACTTCTCACCTCACATTGGGCCACAACCCTTGGCGGGCTCTCTCGCCCTCACTTGACAACTTGGGCCACTAAGCCCTTCTCTACGTATTCCTCTCGCCTTTGCCATTGTCAATTCGTGCCTTTGGGGCCCATAGGGTAGTCGTTTTGCCTTCACCTTGACCTTGTCTTCCTATGTTGCACTTTGGCCGTTTATCCACTTAGCCTAAGGAATACAAGTTGGCTTGGTTTGAAGGTGTATTGGTCACACTCCCAATTGGCAAGTTACATATCATGTTTTTCCCTTGTCACCCCTTGCTTGAGCCATTGACTTTGTTTTTTCCTATGTCTTAGTCTCTTTTCCTTTGTTTGTCCTTTATAAGTTACTTTCCTTGTGCCTTGTGAATCGTTTACTTGGTTTGCTTGTGGCCCTCTTGTAAGAGAGTCTACAAATGGAGGACCCCATGGATGTCGACGACCGCCGCTTTGGGTATCCTTACCGCCGCTCCATCCATAGGCCCGCGGTCGGCTATGAGTTCAGCCGCCACCATGACGAGGACGCGGCTTGGGCGGATGTGGGCCACCGGGGTTATGATCGCCGTGACCCGGATTGGCTACCCCATCCCCGTGGCCGCGCCACCCGCCGCGCCGAAGGCCATGATGTAGGGTGGCTACCGCCCATATATGACACCGAGTCGATGACCGCACGGCTTGCCGAGGAGAACTGCGCCAAGGAGGTTGCCGCCCGCCATAAGGCAGCTGCCGACGCCTTGCGCGCGGCCCACGTCGAATTAGCTGTGCTCCGCCGTGAGATGGAGGCCGCCGCCGCCGCTGCCGCCACCGTCGCCGCCGTCGACGCTCGCATGGCTGCCCTCGAGCTTAGCTTGGCCACCTGATGCGGGAGCATCCAAGACTACACCCAAGGTTCCCACAAGAGGAGGTGGTCCGCTCACAAGGGCTCAGGCTAAGCTCATGCAAGAAGAGTTCGAGAACTTGGCTAGCCATTATGTCTCAAGGGAGCCCGCCCTAGTTGAAGACTTCACCGAGCCGAAGCTAAGGACGTTGGTGACCTTTCAAGCCAAGCCGCGCCAAGACGAACGAAGACCTCAAGAGTTGGAGGGCCCTGACTCGGCCCAAGCCACCAAACTCGGCCGGGTCCAGGCCGAGTTGTGCCCAGGGAAGCCAACCAAGACTTGGCCCTGACTCGGCCCACAACTCGGCCGGGTCCAGGCCGAGTTCCTCTCAGAGAAGCCAAGCCATGGCCTGACTCGGCCCACAACTCGGCCGGGTCCAGGCCGAGTTGTCCTCAGTTAGCCAATACCGAGCCTAACTCGGTCACAAACTCGGTCGGGTCAGGGCCTTGTTTGGCCGAGTTTGTCCTATTTTACCCCCTTTTGTATTGTTGTCTTGTTGGGCTTGTGTGGGCCGACCCCCTTAGGCTATTTAAGACCTTTAGCTTTCTTTGTAACTCAGTTTTTTTCCCGAGTTATGAACCTTTGCTTTATGCATTATGAAGATTGAGAGCTCCATGGGAGTGTTTCTCAAAGTTGATTCAAACTTGCTAGGTTGCTCTTGCGTTGTGTCAATTTCGTCTATGATCTTGGTGCTCCAAGGCTTCACTCGCCTCCTTCTCTTGCTCTTTGGACACGTCCATCGTTGTGGGAGATTGTAGAAGGAAAGGTCATTTGTGCACATTGGTTTGGTTATTGGCGACATTGTTTGCCAAGGGTCTCTCCATTGCATCTTTCGGTTGTTCCTATATCCTTGTTTATTTCTTTGTTTCCTATCATTTGCTAACTTGTTCTCTTGTGTTTTCTCTTGTTTCCACCTCCATCTTCCAATCGAGTCCTTGGCGTCTAGATCGGGCCACTCGCGGCTAATCTCCGCATCAAATTGGTATCAGAGCCATCTCGACGTCAAGCCATCACCACCACCCAGTCGAACCACCATCAAGGTGTTCTTCTTTGAGTCTTCTTTTCCATTTTCTTTTGCTCTTCATTGTTCATCTTGTTCTTCATGTTCATCTTGTTCTTCATGTTCTTCATGCTTGTTGTGCTTAAATTGTGATTACTTGTGCTTGAGCATGCATGAACTTGTTGCTTCTTTGTTGCCACCACAAAACCCCATCACCACCACCTTCCACCACCACCAAACACCCCCTCCAAGCTGCTGAAAACTCCCCCACGAAACCCAGCTGCAACACCCTTAAACCCCCATCCGAAAATCCCCTCAAACCCACTCAAAAACCCACAAAAGCAACCCCAAAACCCAGCTACACTTAGCCCCTAAAACCCACCTACATTCTAGCCCCAAAACCCAGCTATTTTCTGCCCCAAAGGTCTGTCATTTCAGCCCCAAAAGGCCTGCAAAAACTGACCCAAAAAGGCATGCAAAAAGTGCATTTTCCCCCACTTGCTACCTAGGACATCTTTACCCCAAAAAAAGTGAACTAGAAGCAAGATATCCTTTATTTTTTTCTTGTTTATTTGTAACTGCACATTTTTTTTATTAAAAAAAAATCAGAAAAAGAATGAAAAAGAAAAGCAAAAGCCAAAAAAAAAAAAGAGAAAGGCTTGTTCTTGTTTTATTTCTTGTTCTAGTTTACATTGTTGCACTTAATTTTTGTATTGTATCACATTGCAAGTGTTGTGATCGACATCAAAAAAAAATAGGAGGAAGAAGCTCGACTGAGCCAAACTCGGCCCCCACCCAGCCGAGTTTCAGACCGAGTCAGGCTCAGTCACCCCGAGTGCCTTTGAACCTTACATTGAACCTCAAGCTTGATTGCCTACCCCTTACCACTCTTTATTCCTTTGGCAACTTGTTTATGTGTTCATGAGTATTGGTAAAAACGAGTTAGGTATGACATTGCATTGTTGAATTTCCTAAACACAATTCCTTGTGTCTTCATTGGAATCTTTGTTGTGTCATCCTTCTTGTTGTTTTATTGTGTGTGTCTTCTTGAGCTTATCTTTCGAAATCCAAGAGCTATTCTCACCTTTGGTTGTGTGTTGTCTAAGTTCACCAAGTTCTATTGAAGTTTTTGTCCTTCTCAAGGCAACCTTACATTCCAAAGCTTGTATCGAATCAACAAGAGTGTGAGTGATCAAACACACGAGGGATCAAACACTTGTGAGGATTGTTTTGATTTCACTAACCCTATAAGACAAAATTCATGAACCTGCTAGTTAAAACTCATGAACCTGCAAGTTAAAACTCATGAACCTATAAGATAAAACTTATTAAAGTACAAGATAAAAAACTCATGAACCTGTAAGATAAAAAAACTCAAGAACCTCAGGAAAAAACCCATGAACCTATAAGGCAAAACTAATGAACCTGAAAGACAAAACTCATGAACATGCTAGTTAAAACTCATGAACCTGCAAGTTAAAACTCATGAACCTATAAGATAAAACTTATTAAACTACAAGATAAAAAACTCATGAACCTGCAAGATAAAAAACTCAAGAACCTCATAAAAAACTCATGAACCCGTAAAACAAAACTAATGAACCTGTAAGACAAAACTCACGAACTTTCAAGTTAAAACTCATGAACCTATAAGATAAAACTTATTAAACTACAAGATAAAAAACTCATGAACTTGCAAGATAAAAAAACTCAAGAACCTCAGGAAAAAACCCATGAAACTATAAGGCAAAACTAATGAACCTGAAAGACAAAACTCATGAACTTGTTAGTTAAAACTCATGAACCTGCAAGTTAAAACTCATGAACCTATAAGATAAAACTTATTAAACTACAAGATAAAAAACTCATGAACCTGCAAGATAAAAAACTCAAGAACCTCCTGTAAAACAAAACTAATGAACCTGTAAGACAAAACTCATGAACCTGCTAGTTAAAACTCACGAACTTTCAAGTTAAAACTCATGAACCTATAAGATAAAACTTATTAAACTACAAGATAAAAAACTCATGAACCTGCAAGATAAAAAAACTCAAGAACCTCAGGAAAAAACCCATGAACCTATAAGGCAAAACTAATGAACCTGAAAAACAAAACTCGTGAACCTATGAGATAAAACTTATTAAACTACAAGATAAAAAACTCATAAACATGCAAGATAAAAAACTCATAAACATGCAAGATAAAAAACTCAAGAACCTCAGAAAAAACCCATAAACCTGTAAAACAAAACTAATGAACCTGTAAGACAAAACCCATGAACATGCTAGTTAAAAGTCATGAACCTTAGAAAAATCTCATGAACTTGTAAAATAAAACTCATGAACCTATACGCCATAACTCATGAACCTACAAGTTAAAACTCATGAACCTAAAAGTTCAAATGCATGAACCTGCAAGGAAAAACTCATGAACCTGCAAGATTATCGGCTTAAACTTCTCTTGTAGGGTTTATCAACCTCTAAAATGTAGCCTATGAGGGATTTGAACCCACATCCATGTGAATAAACACATTGCTCTACCATTTGAGCTAATAGGCTATGACAACCAATACACAATTTCAGCCTTTTGTCATTCAAATTCAGCACATGAAAGACGAACTGCACAAACCCAAAATCAAAGCTTTACATTCAAGTCCAAGAGTACAAATAACCTAGGTTTTATTAAAAACTAGTTCATGATAATTAATCAAATGATTCAAACACTTTGTCTAACATATAGACATCTCAAGGCCTATAAAACAATTGTCTATCCAGCATTCTGCATAGAAAACTAGTAAATCCAGAGAGAAAATTCATGAACCTGCAAGTTAAAACTCATGAACCTACAAGTTAAAACTCATGAACCCGTAAGTTAAAACTCATGAACCTGCAACAAAAACTCATGAACCTGCAAGATAAAGCTTATGAAGCTATAGCTATATAAAAAACTCATGAACATGAAAGATAAAACTCATGAACATGTAAGATAAAACTCATGAACCTACAAAACAAAACTAATGAACTATAAGACAAAACTCATGAACTTGCAAAAAAAAATCATGAACCTTTATTGTACGGTTTATGAACCTTGAAATAGTAGAAGGCTCAAATGGTAGAGCGCCCAGATGCATGAACACTTTCCATACTGGGACACTGGAGAAATAACTTATCTGTAAAACAGAGATGTTAGGACATATCGAATAAACCCACTAGTATTAACCTAACTTACAAAGTGAACCAAGAAGCATACGGGGGTGCAAATTAGTACAGGAGTTCAGGTTCAGGTCATTTAGCTCTGCACAGTTCAAGTATAGAGCCTACAAACAATATCATTATACAATTCAGAAACAGGAGGGATAGGCTACTGTATGCAAAGCAAAAGAAGAAAAAGATGAACTTACATCCAAGCCTGAACAGCCCCACAAGCTGAGTTTTTTCAACTGATCATGTTTAATGATAAGCTTCTGATGATTAATGTGTAGTTTTTTCAGCTGATCATGTTCAAGTATAGAGCCTAAGGAAACCAGTTACCTACCAACATGTAACAAAACTAACATGAACGTGACAAGAATCAAGCTTAGACAGATAATTGAAGAGTAGGCCCAAGAAGGAAATGCATACTTGGAAGTCAGTTGTGCTCAACCATTGAGTTTATCTACGAACTGCTGGACATTATACTCACTATACTGTGATTGATCCCAAAGCTCATCCAGCTCATTAAGCATTGATTTTAAGCCTTTACCACCACCAGATGCCTTTTGACTGCTCCCCTCGGATCTCCATGGTCCGTACACTCCTCCTCTCATCCTCCTCCACCTCTTCCTCCGCCACCGCCACTGCCTCCTGCGACTCCACCGACTCAGCACGAGTGGTGCTGGCTACTTAGCATTTCGGGAGTCCGCTTACTGCAGTGCCCTTTGTAGTGTCTGGCGTTTGCCAATCAATCATCGGTAGCACAATGGCGTGGCACTGGAGGCATTCGGCACCCAAAGGCCAGGAGAATGTTGGATCATGAAAATGTTTTCTAAGTGTTGTGTTCTTCAGAGGATAGATTTCTGGAATTTCTTCCTTGTGCTTGCTTTTGAGTCTTTGACATATGGCGTAGTGCTTCTTTATTTGTGTTCTTTCTTGACAGGATGAAGTGATATTTTTTATCCAATAAAAGATGGGTTCTGATTGCTCTTGGGATTTTGTTGTTACAAGTTTAACCTTGATTTCTGTTCAATATGATTACGTGCTAATGTAACTGTAGTTAAAAGATTTTCAAACTGCTAGTACTCATCTGAAACACTTTCTCTAATGATGTTCTGAGTTGAATCACCATTATAACTTTTAAGCACCAGAAATTTCTGGTAAAAGCAGTTTTTCCATTTACAAGATGACTTCAACCCTCAAGCAACAACCTTTCAAGTTTCAACCATTTTATCTTGTTCAGATTATTGACATTTGTTTTTTTTTCCACGTTTCCATTGAAAAAATGCTTGAAGGACTTGTACTGGTCAATTGTTGTATATAGATCTTTAACATCCAAAAACAGTTTCAGAATCATGAAGACTATTCCATATAACTACGGAATATCATTGAAATTTGACTTCCAACAAGGTCAAAAGAAGTTAAGTTTCTCGGAAAAATAAGAAAAGTAACATTCTCATTAAAATGACTATTTCATTGCTTTATTTATTTACTTATTACAAATAACTCAAAAAAGCAAACTCAACAGAAAGCAGGAAATAACAACCAGCTAAAAACCACCCAAATAGATGAACCCAATGACAACCATCAATTCCTCTAAAGCCAAAATACTTGTCCAGCACCAAGATTATGAAGGAAGCGAAAGCTTAAATAAAAGCCTTTTTTTTCTACTCTAACTTCCAACACTTGGTTCTCTCTACAAACCCCCCATCCTTCCACCACAAAACACCACCAACCACTAAAAAAACTAATACATGCCATACTGAACAACCGTACCTATGTTTTTGTGAGTGCCCATGGCGACAGCGGTTGCTCCAATGGGCCCAAACTGGGACTGTGCCTGAATCAGCTTTGCATCCAGGGCAACCCTGCTGTTGAACGAGACAGAATTTGGTTGTGCTTGGTGGTGGTGGTGGGGTTGATGGTGAGGGTATGGGTTAGGGTTAGTGTTAATGTCAATGGTGACTTCTATTCCACTTTGACTGGCCATATTCATGGGGATTGGTTTGGTTGCAGGTCCCACGGGAGGACCCAGATCAGCAACCATCACCTCGCCGAGCTTCATCTGGTTTGGTGTAGTAGCTGGCCTGAAGAAGTAATGGGGCGACACGGAGTGTGGGGGGGCCACTCCATTTCTTACCATTCCCCTCCCTGCCTCGTATTGGACCTGATCGACTACTGTGTCAATATCTCGACGGTTGCTGCAATACTTTGCCCTGATAATTCGGGCCCAAAGAGTGTAAGGTTGAGTGAGCACCCTCCAACCGACGGCGACGGAGATCGAGACACAAATACGACGGATGACTGGCTGAGAGCGAACGTGGATGAATGACTTCTTGATACGAAGACTGTTCCGTCTTCAGATCCAGAGCAAACAGAAAATTCGACAAACATGAACTTTCTAGGGTTTAAATTCAAGCTAAAACAAAATTAGAATTTGGCTAATCTGAATTTAACTCGAAGCAAATTTCAACGGTGAATCGAAAACAACAATGTTGACGAGAAGATGAAGCTTGAGCAGATGGAGGGGAATCAATGGAGGATCGCCCATGGCAACAACAACGGCGAGAGCGAATTCTCTAAGGGTTTCGATGAGATTTGCGGCGTGGAGACGAGAGAGAAGAGTTTCAAATAGAAAATTACATTTATGCCCTTGAAAGCTTTTAAAATTTTTAAACACGCATTTTATCACATCCGTTAGATGGCGATGATCCAACGACCTACAGATGTACGCATGGTTTACAATAAGCCATATGCGCATTTGATCCGGACTCTTCATATGTGAAGCTCATGACAAACTTTTTGGCGATTCGGGGCTGCCTTGAGAGACTCTCTATGAAGGATTTGGTCTACCCTTGGTGGTTAGAGTCGACCACCACCGCCTCTTGTTGGATGCTTATCCGCTTGGATGAAGGTTAGACATTCCATATGCAAATTTGTCTAATGCTGCTGCTCATCTGTCATATGCTATGTTGCAACTTTTATTGGTTGAGATAGGGAATGCCATTTGTTCATGGGATTTTTAGCTTTATTCTAGTGTTACGGGCTGAAAGTGTTAGGTGATATTCTAGGCTAAACTCTTTTATTATGTATCTAGCCTTTATACCACTTGATGTGAAATCACTTGGTTGCCACGTTCTTGGATGGATAGAACTCGCCTTGGCGCGCAAGAGATCTATTTTTTCTTTCCTATCTTTGGAGAAGTATAACTTTTGCCCCGTTACTTCAAACTGAGTGATTTCAACGTCGGGTTAAAGATCAAGAATTCAAATATAACTCCTCCAAATTTCACGTCAGTTGGATAAGTAGAACTCGAAACTATCAGAAACAAATTTAGTGCGGAAATCTTCGAGAATGTTATGGATCCGATTTATTTGATTGATTAGCACGAAAGGTTGGTTTGTTTGAATGGTTTATACTTTGGAAAGAGGAAGTTTTGGACTGAATAATCTTAAAGACAACTTAATTAGCCAAGTTGCTCTCAAAACTCAATCTGATTTTCATTAACATAGAAAGAAGTTTATAGACAAAAGAAGAGTAGGGAGCAAGGAAGAGAGATGGCACACATCAACATGGCCGGCCCTATCTCTCCATCTAATCCTAAGCCTACTAAAATAATAAAATAACATAAATATTGAAGTCTAACAAAGAACTACAAAAAATTGTAAGAGCAAGAACTTTTAATCTCACAAACTGCCACAAATAGTAATTTTTGAAATTGAAACAAATGATAGGCATGCAACATCCCTTGCATGTAGGTGAGTAAAACACAACTATGGTTAGGGCTGAGCATGGGCTGAGAAAACCGAACCCGAACCCGACCCAAAAAACCCGAACCGAACCCGAACCCACATGACTTCGGTTCGGGTTTCGGTCTGAATTTATTAGGATTTCGGGTTCGGTTCGGATTCGGTTTTTAGTGTGTTTTTATGTACGAATGCTGTTTTGGCCCGAACCCGAACCGAACCCGAACATTCGGTTCGGTCTTCGGTCCCATTGTTTTGGGGTTTCGGGCTTTTCGGTTTGGGTCGGGTTTAGGCCCATGCTCAGCCCTAACTATGGTGGCTCCTTTGGCTCTTGAATCACCTCCTCTAAATCCCTCCAAGTCAAGGCTGGTCATGAGTCATATGAAGCGTGGTTGTTCGGACCACGGTTTTTTTTGTTAAGTGGACCGCGGTTTATGAAGCGGTAAAAGAGTCGAACTGTGTTTTTCTGTAATCGCGATAATAAATGGGACCGCGGTTCTTTATAAGCAACCGCAGTGCACGTCCGATATTTAAAAAAAATGTAAACAGACAGCGGTTAATTTCGAAACCGCAGTCCCAGTGTCTGTTATTATAAAAAAAATAACAGCAGCTCTTTCATAAGAACCGCTATCTAATGCTTTTTTATTGCAAAAAAAATTGTGTACACCCGCCTGTTCATTACACTATTGTTCTAGAAACAATTGATCTTTCTATCATGTACATATTCAGAAAACACCACAAACTTAACATTATAAGAACAATGGTTTGGTTTTGCAAGATAATGGGATCATAAACTTTAGTACTCGTTTATGCTTGACATGACTGCTTGACTTCTTAGTGACACATCATGTACTTTCATAAGTAATGTTGAGTAAATCTTTTGGCTCTGCAAGGGCGGAAAAGTTGAATAATATATAAGTGAAACAATTGCTTAATGTCTTTCATTATTTAACATTCACCACACAAGAATTCTCTCCTCACATAGATATGCAAACATAACAGATCAACACAAATTAGCTCAAGAATAAGAAACTTGAGGAAAATACATTAAGTGCAACCTACATAATTTATAGAAACATCTAGCTGCAAACAAAAATATACTAAGAGATCATATATGTTTTTTAGAATTAGGAAAAAAAAGGATAACTTGAGGGTTTAGAAACTGAATTATGTACTTATATATAGTATATTATATATATAGTATATGAAGAGAAAGACATACACATCGATCAATACATGCAACAAGGATTCATAGTGGTGGTTCAACTTCATTATTGATCAACCATCTAATTAATCTCAAAATCATAACTAATGATGCACTCAAAAGATTCAAAGTGGCAGAAAGCTAATTAATATGAGTACATGAGAATTCTAGTTTAATTTCTTCCATAAATGCACCAGCAACATCTTTCTCAGAAAAAAAATTAGATAGTTTGACAGATTGTACGCTCCTTCCAGTCATTAGTCAGTTTCTACACTATATTCATACTTGCTTTACTATATATCATTGGAGAACACATTTTGACTGAAAGGAAAAAAAAAGAGTAAAATATTATATTTTTGGTATACATAGTAAGAGAATTGTTTGAAATGCGAAGAACTAACCTATTACTCATACGGGAGTCATAGGCATGTTATTCTCTTAAAGAAGCAAGGTAAATCTTTCAATCCTTTATCCTATCTAAGATTTGTTTGACTAAATTGAGAATGCTATTTAAATTTTAAACAAGGTGGATAAAAACAAGTACAAACTTCAATAAGACACATAAATTCTATTACCAATACAATAGTTGAAAATGAAACTGATGAGTGCCAACCACCCATCAACAAGGAGCCTCAAGGTGATGAGTGACAACCACCCATCAACAAGGAGCCTCAAGGCCCGATGACTAGGGCCCGGACCCGAGCCATGGCCCAAGCCATCACCGCCCTAGTCCACTGTGCCCTCACTAGCCAAGGCGCCGGTGAGCCTCCAGCCCAAGGCCCGCGCCTACTCTTGTGCCTCACCGTGGAGGAGCCAAGGCCTTGACCACCAAGGCGCCGACACCTCAATGTCACGACACTCAAGCGTCGACCATGCCACACCAAGGCACTAATGCTTCGATTCCAAGACATTCAAGTGCGCGCCTCTATCCAAACGGCTTTTATCCCTTTTCTACTTTTGTCATTTCCTTATGTTTGGACTTTGCTATTTTAGGGTGGCAGGCGGCGGAGGCACGGTGGTCGGTGGTGGTGACAAGGTGGCCGGAGATAATTTTTTTGGTATTTTGGGCTGAAATTTTGTGGAGATGAAGGAAATGGAAAGGGGAATTGGAAATGAGGGAAGTAAAGAAAAAATGAGAGAAGAAATTGCACTTAACTTAGTCGTTGGCTCTGATACCAAATGATGTGAATCAAACCTCCAAAAGGAGGCCTATTTTCACAGATTTGCTCGACCGTGGCTAAGAAAGCTTGGTCTTCTTATCTTGGGCAGCAAAGGAGTCTTCAATGGTGTTCTTGAGGATATCTTGAAGTGTCTTGATGGCGGAAGCAAAGGTGAAGTCTTCGAAGCTCCCTTGGAATGAGAATGGCCAAGGAAACCTCAAAGGAGGTTCCTTGGCAAGCGTTTGTTCTGTTTGCAAGAACAAGATTGTTGTTTGGTGTTTGAATGATTTCGTGTGAAAGAAGGAGAAGAGAAAGAAGTGATTTAAAGTTGGAAGATATGGTGGAAGTCTTGGGGAGGTATTCCTCAAACCCAAGATGGATAATCCACTCTATTAATCTTCAACTAAGGTTATAAGAAAGCAAGTAAAGCATATAAATACTAGAGTGCTAGGGTTTCGGCCACATGGCCTTGCTAAGCTAATGGGCCTCTTGGGCTAGAAGTCCATAAACATATGGCTTCACACACCAAAGAGGTAATGCTAGAAATTATAGACATCATACTAAAATAGAAGGATAAGAGTCGAAGCTCGGATAGGCAAGACATCGGGCATGCCAAGGAGGGCGTCGATCTCTTGAATTCCATGGCATGTCATGGTGTCGAGGACTTCAATGTCTTGATGTCGAGGAGGTGAGCAGCGTCCGGCCAGGTGATGGAATTGGTGAGTGCCCAGGCGCTAAGGTTGCGAGGGTCCGGCCAAGGCATCTTCGAGCCATCATCGTTGATGGAAGTCAAGGGAGGTTGGCATCTATCACCGGGACCCATTAGAAACCAATTGATATAATCAGTAGATAAAAACAATAATAAGGCAAAATAAGATAAATAAATAAAAGAATTTACTTACCGTAAAAAGGGTAGAGGATTCCCAGGTGAAAGCTACTTGGACAATTTTTGACTTGAAAATAGAGCATAAACATAACATGTTAGATGAACTTCGTTCCTTATAATTAGAAATTACACTTGTATTTACTGTGAATGTCAATTAAGTAAAGGAAAACATGCTCTTAATGTACTATGTATTTGCAAATGACGATGTGCTGAAGATAAACATATATAGCAGTTGATGAATATGACATCTTAAAACAGAAGTAGTGGTAATTGAACATGAGTTCCTTTGTACCACCACCAACTACTATTAATGGATAAGTACTTGTTAGTATGATATATTTTACACTTGAATCAGCATTTCAGAATAATGGATACTTGTGAATCACTTAAAAAGGCTTATCAGCATATCATCAAGACAAAATGAATCACCCTAAAAAAGTAAAAATACCACATCATTAGATTTGAGTTTTTTTCCTTGTTGGTGCCACCATGCCATTAAGGGTTTGTTTGATAGGGGTGTTTATAAAGAATTTTTTGTTTATAAAGAATTTTTTTGAAAAAATAGTATTTGAATATTTGGTATTGTAGGAAAATGTGAAAAGGAGGAAAAAAGTGGGTTTTGTCACTCACTTCATTTTGTAATTCTTTAGTACAAATTTCTTGAGCAACATCGTGAATTCATTTAACATCGTTGCCCGAGCCTGATTGCAAGGTTGCAATAAAAATATCTAAAAACCAACAGAATAGAGCAAAAGAGAAATTTGATCAGATCGAAAAAGAAGAAAGCAACAACTGTGAAACGAAATAGATAGATTTGCGAGCAAAACGTAGTGAAAACTCACTTTTTGCTTGCTTTGGACAGACACTCGAGATGATTTCGGGCCTTTATAAACGCTTCATCCAAACCCTGCAAACAGTAATCAACCCAAAAAATTAGTAAAAGAACAATGGAGCTCTAAATCTAAGAATTGTCATTTGCCAATATAACAAGATGGGAGAGGGACCTTGCAATGTAGTCATCAACTCGTGGTTGATATGGACATTAAACGACAATTAAATATCAATTAGTATAACCGCGGTGATAAAACGGGGCAACATTTTTATATTTGCTTGACCGTTCCAACTAAAATCCAAATAATGCATCTCAAACCCTAAATTTCAAGTACCATTAGGGCTTGTTTGGTATCGATATCAAAGATATGAGATATCGGGTATGAGTATCAGTATGGATATCAAGATATGGGTATGAGTGATATCAAGGTATCGGATATGAGTATGGGTATGAGTGATATGTTTGATATACCAATTTTCTGAAAGATATCAAAATAACACTCCAATTTCACTCTGATATCACTGATATCGATATCTACCTATACCAAACAGCATATATCAGTTTGATATCGATATCAGGATATACCAAACACAGATCATGGGTATGACTGATATCTCATACTCATACCTGACATCCTGATATCAATACCAAACGGGCCCTTAATCTATCTGGTAAACCCTAATTTAATTCAAATACAAATCAAGCCCATTCAAAATCAAAGATGAAAAAGTGATAACGAATCGGATTGATTAAGAGTACCTGCACTTAAAAATGAGGATTCCAAGGTCGATGGTGCCACAAATTATGAGCTTGAAGGAGCACTTCTCTAGAGTAGGGTAGTGGGGGCCAGATCGTGGGAAATCGATGCTTGCCCTTGATGGTGACAAAGCAATGATGGCGGAAGTGGTTGATAGAGTGGGCGGTGAAGACGGTGTAATAGTTAAGGGTGAAGAGGTCGGGTTGAGTGAGGTCGTCAGCACGGTACCGGATCTCCAAACAAGGGAGGCGGCTTTGCAGACCGGCGACGATGAGGGAACAACAAAGGGGAGGGTTAGGGAAGGACTTAGGCATGTTAATAGGGCGGGTTCGGGGTGGAGAGTAGTATCCCTGTCCCCATCCCTATTTAGAAAAGCACTCCCCGTCTCCGTCCTCATCCCCACGTGGAGAGCTAAAGTTGTCTCCATCCCCATCTCCACCAAATCCTCGTCCTTGTCGGAGATTCCCCGTCCATGTCGAGGATTCTTCGTCCCCGTTAATTTTTCTCAATTAACATTTGTTTTGGGTCTTTTCGTAGAAATGCATATAATTTCTCCACTTATAGTCAAACAAGTTCCCCATAAATATCCTCATTTAACCCCACGAAACTTTTCTTGCTTGTTTTCCTTTAATAATTCTCTAATCAATCTACATTGTGAAACAAAATACAACAATATAATACGTGATTTGAATTCAATAAAAAACAAATCCATAAAATTTCATAGTACGTGCGTACTAATATTTATAAATGTCTATTACACCGTTTTTTCAAATAAAAAAATCAATTACCAACTATAAATTATAAATATGAAAAAATACTGTAAGCTCCCGACTACATCCATGGGAAATCTCATCGAGTTTTCAAATGAGGATATTCAATGGGTAATCCCGTGGGAAAACTCAATGGACGATATCACGGGGATTACCAATGGAGATACTTGTGGGGATCCTTGGCGGGGACGGGGCAGGGAGTGGGGTGTGGAGCTCTATCCCCGTCCCTATCCAGACGCAGGGATGTGTTTTTTGCCCCATCCTCACCCCCGTTCCTATTTAAAATCCTCATCCCCACCCCCATAGCGGGGAATCCCCACGAATAACGGGGAATCCCCGCCTCATTGACATCCCTACAGGACTAAAGAAGTAGATCGTAATTTTTTCTAAGTGTTGGGAAGAAAATGGAAAGCCAAGGATAATTTAATTCCAAAAATCCTTACACCACGGTTCTTACCTTTGAACCGCGGTGAGAGTTAAAAAATCTGATTTGCACATCGGTTTTTAAGCATTTTATACTAAGAATTTTGTTTTGTACTAGTAATTTTGTAATTATTATGTCCTCTTGTTTCACATTTTCTTTTCAATTTTGTTTTATACTTAACCTTATGGTTGAGTATTTTGTAAATTCTTCAAACTCTTTTTTTATAAAATTTATCATATTCAAAACCACTTAGGTAAATGAAATAAATAAAGTTTAGATTGTGGTTACGAGCTAGGATGTAGCATGTAATAGAAACTTTTACACGCTACCAGGTAGCACATAAAAAGACACTATATAAGGCTGTTACTATTCGCACTACGGTTTTCGACCTTTCGCACTACAAACAGCTACGCCAACATCTGGCGTACACCAGATACAAGCGTAGTAGACCAAAAACGTATAAATACGTGGGAATTAAAAAAAATTAAAAATAAAGGAGCTACGCCAGATTCTGGCGTAGCATAATTATATATAAAAAAAGAGCTACGCAAGATTCTGGCGTACGCCAGAATCTTGCATACGCTTTTAGGTTAAAAGCCAGCGCCGCGTCTCCTTTCTTCTTCTTCTTCTCTTCCTTCCTTCCCCGACGGCGACGATTTTTCTGTGGATCCCGTTCCCGATCCCGATTCCTCTCTCCTCTCCTCTTCCTCTCTTCCTCATTTCCCTCTCTTCTCTCAATCCTTCTCTTTCCATCCAAGAAATGAGCTCCCCGAGCTATGGTGGTGGCGTGACGGCGGAGCAACTTCCGACCACGGAGGCGAAGCAGCTTCCGACGACCGCCTCAACTGGTGCCGGTTCTCCTCTTGGCGGCCTCGAGGCTGTTGGTGGTGGCGGTGGTGCTCCTGGTGGTGGCGTCGAGGCTGTTGGTGGTGGCGGTGGTGCTCCTGGTGGTGTTGGCGGTGGTCCTCATGGCGGCGCTGCTCCTGGTGGTGGCGCGGCGGTGGGGCAGGTCGTGGCTAGCGCCGCTGCTGGTGGCGCAGTTGGTGGTGGTGGCGGTGACGGTGGGGCAGGAGCCGGCGTTCGTGGGCGTCGTACCCGTGGTCGTGGAGCGTCCACTTTGGCTCCAGACGCGACGCCTGTCGGGACAGGACGAGGAGGAGGTTTACGACAGGTAAATTTAATTTGGCGTAAAATTTTCTCTTTCAATAGACGTTAAATTTGGTTGAGATTAGAATTTATATTTGAAATTTCATTAGAAGTTAATTTGGATCTAATACCTCTGAAATATTTAGATAATTATTTAGATTTTAAATTATAAATACATACATATATTTGGGTTGAAATTATGCTTGAAATGTTTAGATAATTATTTTGCATTAAATGTTTACATAATTATTTTGCCTGAAATGTTGTAAATATATATTTAGTTATATCAATTCATGCAATGATAGTATGTATTCTCTGATCGGTATTTGTATGCCCTGATTGGTATTTTATTTAAAAAATTTACAAAAATAAATGTTTACATTAAAATCGACATTCGTAATCTTAAAAATAAATAAATAATTATGTATTAATTAATTTATATTAATTCTATATTTTTTTTAACAAAAAAATTAATTAATTAAATATTAACGAAAATGATATGAAAGTAAAAGAAGATACATCAGTCGTTGCATAATTTTTAATTCATTGTAAAAAAAATTATAATTAATTCAATATAAATGTTTTGTAATTTTGTATAAAACGTCGAAATGAAATAAATAGTCAAAAAATTGTAATTCAATATAAAATAAATATTTGTAAAAATTGTTTGAAATTTATTTTTTTCAAAATTCGTAAAAAGGCCATACAACAGTCGTTGCATTCCGTTCCACAGCCGTACAAAGGCTCTCGTCGATTGGGACATCGACGGGTCACAGGGTCGGCCTGACGCGATGATGGAGCTACGGCGGATTTGGGTCCGCGACTGGACCCAAATCCGCCGGCGTATCAAGGGCCTAAGCTTGTATTACACGCCTTCATTGGTAGGCACAAGCAAGGACCATCCCAGGATAAGAAACATAGCGCAACTTGATACGCCGTGGCAAACACCAAACCGATTAGAGGCATGTCGAGCCAATATTGCGAGGAGCAAGGACTTATGACATAGTTCACCCGGAATATAAGATCGTGTCGTAACTCATTCTCGGTGCTAGTCTGGACAGTATTTCCATGTACACATCTCTATTGTCCAACAACTCTGCCGCTAGATGCATTCGAACCATAGGGTAATAATGCTCTTCGTACCCCAACAGTACAGCTAGTGACCGATATCCACAATGCCCGTCCGGAATTACATCTTTCGCCTCCTTAATGTATGGAAACCAAAAGTAATCCACATTCTTAACCCCAAAGTTCACCCCCATATAAGTAATGGGTTGGTCAGGGAACTGTGATCCAGACGCTTCACTTTTATCCTTTCTAGGACGGCCACGACCCCTACCTTGGCTACCTTGGGTCCCATTGTCATTCTCCTTCTCCTTTTTATCTCTTTCTCCTTCTCAAACTCCTCTAACTCGGCCCTTCTATGCTCAAACAAGCTCGGCTCCCTCTTGGTGGAATACTTTGTGGAACCCTTCGGCCTTCCTTTGGAAACGATACACGTCGGCTCCAACAACGAAGATTCATGCGGATGCTCCAAGTCATGGAACAGGTCGGTGACTTGCACTAACGTGGATTTTTCAAGGATCCCATCTTTCTCCTTCTTGTACAATTCCTCAAGTCTTAGCAGGGGAATATACATTGTTGCATGCTCCTCAATGGTGTCATCACGATAACCCTTATCCCATTCCAGCTGCCTCCAGAAGCGGTGGATCTCACTCGGCATGATCTGCCTCTTATCAACAATAGCCGCCCCAATCTCATGGATGCACGGCAGGCCTTGGCATTCTTTCATCCAGTAATCGTCGCACTCCTCGTTGAAATCATCTATCTCTAACTACTTATACATATCGAACAACATCCTCAAGCCCTTTTTCCGATACTTTGTAGAATAGCTTCGTAAACACCCTTCTCGTTTCTAGTGGCACCTGGTTGATGCAATTTGTTTTTTTGACCCGTGACATCTCCATGCTCGCCCTCACCTGCCCGATTTGACCTTCGATTGCATGGTGGATCCTCAATGCCATCCTGTTAAAACCGCCAACACTAGAATCCACAATATCCTTCAACACCCTATGCATACCCTCAACCCTATCAAAACAAAAAAATTGCATAGTGCTAGTAAGAAAGTATGACACCGAGCCCTAGGCCTAATAAACATCCCAGAAAAATGAAAAGTGATACATTCATGTTTGAAGTCCTCGTGAAAAAGTGATGATGATGATCTGTCCACGCTCTGACTATGTTTTCCTTGTAAGGATTCAACCATTGTTTCTCAAGGTATCCAACAAGGCCGCTCTTCCACGATTTCCTAAGTTTTTGGAGCCTCTCTTCGTAGCTTTCCTCCGTGGTTGAACACCAAAGTCTCCAACATTGGCCGCAAAAGTTGCTAACTTTTTTCGAATCCTTCAAGATTGAATTAGCATATGCCTCGATGTTGTGTTTGATATGCACCCAACACAAAAGGTGTTTAACCCAATCTTTGAAAACTATCTGAATTGCATTGATGAGGGCCTTCTCTCGATCAGTCATTATGGTCGTCGGCATTACTCCCGCCTCTTGAAACAAATACAGAAGCTTTCGCATTATGAATCTGTAATGCAAACCATCTTCCTCTCGCGTAAATGCATAGGCGATGTTGAACGTCTTATTAGTGCATGTAAAACCGACAATCTCCACAAGAGGCATGCTATACCTAAGGATGAATGTAAGAAAACAAAAGCATATAAGCCATTTTAGATCATGTATATTACGACTATATTAAATTGTAATAAACATAAGGCCATTATATACCTATTTGTCTTGTATGTGGCGTCGATAACTACCACGTATGGGAACAACTTCAACAGGTGCAGCGAGTCAGGATGAGCGAAAAATAGGATATCGATCTCAGACGTAGACTTTTTCCTCAGAGGATGCACTTCGTACCTGTTTTCTTTGAAGAAATTTAGGGTCCATTGGGTGACCGTCATTTCCCCACGATCCTCGTAGTTACATTTTCGGGGTTCAACTTTCTCAACTGCGCAACAATAACACTCGGCCGATTGAAAATCTCGCCGGAACTCCTGACAATGCACTGCTCATCAGGGGTCATTCGATCCATGTATGGATGCCCAAGGAAGGTAGTCAGAAGCTTATGGTTGTGTTGCCCGCTCAACACATTCAAGATCCATTTCTGAGTCTCTACTCTCGGCTTCTTTTTCATTCGAAGACCGTACAACTCAAATGTGCATCCAGACTTCTTCGATCTGCTTTCACGAATTACCACAACAGCCTCATTCGGATCATCTTCACTAACTTTCTTCTTCCCCGATCTATATTCACCAAAGTGCTCGCACGTCAAACTAACATGTCTTTCATTACTTCGGCGAATGACTAGAACCATCATCAACTCTTTGCCCCTCTTCTGAGTCCAATCAACCAACTCCTGTCGGCTATCCCACTTTTGATTCGTATGAAATTCAGATCCATAATCTTTACCCTATTAATGTAAATACTAATGTTATTCATTTGCATTTAATGACATCACACTATCTCAATCTCCAAACTTAAAGAACTACTATTTCTAACTACACATGCAATATCAAAATACCACATAGAATATTACAAACCTAAATCGCGAGTCAAACTATATTTATCCTCACTTCTCTTAATGACATTTTTAATGTAAATACTAATGTTATTCATTTGAATTTAATGACATCACACTATCTCAATCTCCAAACTTAAAGAACTACTATTTCTAACTACACATGCAATATCAAAATACCACATAGAATATTACAAACCTAAATCGCGAGTCAAACTATATTTATCCTCACTTCTCTTAATGACATTTTTAATGTAAATACTAATGTTATTCATTTGCATTTAATGACATCACACTATCTCAATCTCCAAACTTAAAGAACTACTATTTCTAACTACACATGCAATATCAAAATACCGCATAGAATATTACAAACCTAAATCGCGAGTCAAACTATATTTATCCTCACTTCTCTTAATGACATTATTAATGTAAATACTAATGTTATTCATTTGCCTTTAATGACATCACACTATCTCAATCTCCAAACTTAAAGACCTATTATGTCTAACTACACATGCAATATCAAAATACCTCACTTTTCTCAAAATACCGCGTGCAATTCACAATATCGCATGCAATATATAACTAATTCATACATATCTATATAATGCAAATATCAAGCCTTTTACGAATTATGAAATGCTAACCACAAAATTGATGGGGTTGAATTCTTCATCACTGCTCAAATATTCTTCATCGCTACTCCAATAATCGTTTTCGGTATTTTCCATTTTGGAAAGATTGTATTCGAATGTGTGCAAAAAATGGATGATTGAGTTTGGGTATATATAGAGGGGTATTTCGGCCGTTGGAATTATAGTCGTTGGGCTACGCAAGATCCTGGCGTACGCCAGAGCGTACGCCAGATTCTGGCATAGTGACCAAAATTCAAATCCCCCAATGGCTATAATTCCAACGGTCATATGCGAAGAGCTACGCCAGATTCTGGCATAGCTCCTTTATACTCCAACGGTCATATGCGAAGAGCTACGCCAGAATCTGGCGTAGCTCCTTTATTCTTTTTTTTTTAAATTCACACGTATTTATACGTTTTTGGTCTACTACGCTTGTATCTGGTGTACGCCAGATGTTGGCGTAGCTGTTTGTAGTGCGAAAGGTCAAAAACCGTAGTGCGAATAGTGGGCTCGCTATATAAACACATAAACAAATGGTCTTCCACAACTTTATCTTCCCCGTCACGGACACCTAATTCCCAAAATTCGATATATGAATTCATAGCCGAAGACAATGACTAGGATAGATAAGGGTGTTTCCGGCGTGAATGACGGGGGCAACAACAACATATATGGTTTGGCAACGGTAGAGGAGACAATGAGGCGACGCAAGCGGAGGCGTCGATTTTTGGGAATTCTAGTGACAATGCAAATGGAGGAGAATGAGGAGATTCTAGGTAGGCGAGATTGAGGCGTCAAAGACAAAGGAGATTAAGGTGGTGGTTGGGTAAGAGGAAGAGGTGGGTAGGGTGAGGGAAATGGGATCGAGGTCGTCAAAATTCTAGAAGAGATGAATGCAGTGGTTGTTGAGCCATAGTTGGAGGCGTCGACGGATTTCGATGGGGCAAAGAGTGAACTGGCAGCACCGTCAAATGAGGAGGATGATACAATGACTATGGAAGAGGAAGCACGTCAACGACCAGATCCGGTGGTGTACAAGTGGACCCGATGAGATTTGCGGGGGCACCGTCGTCGTCGTTTGTGATCGGTTCAAGTGAGTTAGGCATTCACCATGTGACTCTGCTACGGAGGAAACATGCTGGTCAGAATGTTCGAGCTCGGTCAGTTTTTGAATGTTTGATTTATTTTATTTAATTCGTTCAAAATTATTGTTACTAGAAATCGAAGCCCGTTATGTATATGTAGTGTCACGATTTAAATTTGAGTTTCTAATATATGGATTGTTGTTTCATGTTTTATCTTAGACGATATATTGTTTGATATGTATTTAAATGTAATATCTAAGTCTTGAAAAAAAATGTAATATCTAAGTATTTTAGGTATAAAATGCTATGATTGTACGAAGTACAATTTTATTTATTTAATTTGGTCAGAAGTTCAATTTAAATTGAATTAAGGTGGTAGTTGTTTTTTGTAAGGATACGTTTTTTCCTTTGAAAATATTTGGGAAATATTTTAGAAATGCCTATCTAATTATATGTTGTGCTTGAACTCTAGTATTTGTAAGAAACTTGTTATAACAACTCTCATTTCTTACATGCTCCACTACACTCCACGTTTCTAATTTTTTGCCTTTATCTTACAAATTTATTGCATTTTAATAATGTCTTTTATGTATAAAATAGAACAATAAAAATCATCATTAACCAAAATAACAACACACCTACCTAAAACGATTTAGTACAAAAAAGAAACTAAAAATACAAACCTCATTGAATTTATGCTACCAATAGTTGAAGGGTTTACATCATCCATAAAATAGTTTGCTTTCTTCTTTACTAACAATCAGTCGTCCTAAATCGATTGTCTTTGTCCTCCATCTAGTGAAAGCTACTGGTGCATGATGTAAACAGTCGATGCCTCAATAGTGCTATTAGATTATCCAATTCTCTGACATCTTCACATAAAATTAATCTATCTCGATCAAAAGACAATTATATTAATAAATTTAAACTGATATATGTAAGTATTGTAGACTACAAAAGAGATCCAAATACATATAATTAAGGATAGTTTACCGTGAGGTGGATATATACTTGCATCATCGACAATCGGGAATCCTCATTCACATCTTTAACTTAATAATTATGCTTACTTCAGTGACCATGTCTTTTTAAGGTGTTGCCCACTATCTCCCAAGCTTCAGTATATGGCTTTCTAAAGCTAATTTCCATGTAGAAGAATGAGATGATGGATGTCCAGAGCAAATGAACGGAATACCACCGTTTGCCCTTTTATAGATGAAAATGTTACTTGGAAAGTGAAGCCATTTTGACATATAACCGCTTAGACATCTTGACTATAATTTGTTTCCAACCATTCACTATGTACTAAATACGGGAGTTACATGTAGTAATTGGATAATATTAAAATAGGAGTAAATGAGAGCAAAATATAACGTATACAGTATGTAGTAACTATCACTAATTGAGATTTAGGTTAAAAAATGAGTCAAAACCTAAAGAGTAGTCCGTACGTAGAGGCAAGATTTAGCTGAAAAAAGTGTGTGAGGGGGGGAATAATTACTTACAAATAGTGCTCATTTTTATATATACACATAATTATGCTATGGTATATTAAAATAAACAAAGAAAAATTTAATTACTTAAATTATAAAGTAGCCTATAATTATACTTATGTATTTTATATTGGTGTATAAACCCTATAGTAAAAACCGATCGGAAAATCTAACATATTATATACTAAGGGTGATAAACTAATCCTATAGGCAAACTATAACTTTAGGCCTATTTAAGCCTTTGATTTTGTCTTTAAAAGTTAGCATTCAATGACGTAGAATGCTAACTTTTAAATATATATAGATATAGATGGTTATTTTTCATGCTTAATAGAAATATAAATTGAACTATGTTGAAAATTTAACGTGAAGATATAAGAATTATACAACGATATGAAAATGAGGACTTTTTAATTGATTAATATGTAGTAACTGTATATAATTGTGAATCAAAAACTTTGTATATTATATAGACAATTATAGATTATTAAAATAATTGTTAATATATGAAATTGTCACTTTAGTACTTTTTGGATTTGAGAAATTGTTTAAATTTTGTGCTAAATAAATAAGGCATGAAATGAAAAAAAAAAACTAATTCATCTTTAAAAGTTAGCATTCAATGACCTAGAATGCTAACTTTTAAATATATATATATATATATATATATATGGTTGTTTTTCATGCTTAATAGAAATATAAATTGAACTATGTTGAAAATTTAACATGAAGATATAAGAATTATACAATGATATGAAAATGAGGACTTATTAATTGATTAATATGTAGTAATTATATATAATGGTGAATCAAAAACTTTTCATATTACATAGAAGATTATATATTATTGATATAATTGTTAATATATGAAATTGTCACTTTAGTACTTTTCGGATTTGAGAAATTGTTTAAATTTTAGACTAAATAAATAAGGCAAGAAATGAAAAAAAAAACAGTTCATTTTAAAAGTTAGCATTCAATGACCTAGAATGCTAACTTTTAAATATATATAGATGATTGTTTTTCATGCTTAATAGAAATATAAATTGAAAATTTAACGTGAAGATATAAGAGTTATACAACGATATGAAAATAAAGACTTTTTAATTGATTAATATGTAGTAATTGTATATAATTGTGAATCAAAAACTTTTTATATTATATAGAATATTATATATTATTGATATAATTGTTAATAAATGAAATTATCACTTTAGTACTTTTCGGATTTGGGAAATTGTTTAAATTTTAGGCTAAATAAACAAGGCAAGAAATGAAAAAAAACAATTCATCTTTAAAAGTTAGCATTCAATGACCTAGAATGCTAACTTTTAAATGTATATAGATTATTATTTTACCGATTTAAATTAAATTATACTACTTATTAATATAATTTATTTGAAAGACTAAAATTGATTTTGGAATTAATTATGAAATCATTTAGAATGATAATGAATTGCATTAAATTTATCTAAAATTTTATATGTTTAAATAAATTATAGATGATAATGAATTCATATAGAATTACAATTAGATCCATAAAAAATTGGAAATTTAAGTTGTAAAGTAATTTAACTTGAGTTTAAGATACGACCTTGATTATTTGGGCCCACGACCAACCTCACTGCGTAATGTGAATCCAGATTGGAAAGAGGACTTACTCTAACAAGAGTCCGGGCGGTTTCCACGTTGTACTCCTCGCCCAAGGGTATATTAATTATGTGCGTAAAAACACTTATCTTATTTACTTCCAAAACGTACATTCATGTTAAAGCTTTTAATTTCCATAACAGATCTCGCAATGAGATATAGAACATGAGACGAATCCCGAATTTTGGCACTAGCTAAGTGCACCACCACCTATATTCGGATAGGGGTAGGTCATGACCAAAAGCATTAGGGAAATAATCCTCCTAACGCAAAGTTATAAAGAAACGACTAAACCTCGTAAGGAATTAGCGTTCCTACGAATACTCGTGTTAAACTAGCATTTAAGTTCACATATAAATCCACACCAAATCCATTACAGTAATAACATATAGAATATATATATAATAGCGTTGTTTCTAGCAATATATACAACCTATTATAAATCCATATTTTAACACATTGTTTTATCAAATCTGTTCCCAAACATAAAACAACTTTATCCCATCTTAATTAGACAATTAAATAATTGACAATCAAGGGAAACATGGAATAATGAGTAAGAGTGAACCGCCACTTGCCTTGGTTTAGACGAACAAAGATATCGGGTTCCGAGATCTGGAAACTTGCACTTGAGCACGGTTTCCTATGACGACGACGAGTTATAAGACGGAACCCTAAGTTATATACGATTCGAAAATACGAAACGAGACGAAGGAAATGAGTCAGAGCCGCGGTCGCGGATGGCATAGCCGTGATCGCGGCCTTGCTGGGCAAAACCGCTTCCGCGGTTTCGCGCCCAGCCGGGGCCGCGGGTCTCTACCCGGTCACGGTGGATGGAGCCGCGGTCGCGGGACTCCATCCCGACGCGAACTTAACTCGAACTTTTCGAGGACATACCGACGATGACGAGGCACCACAACTTCGCTTCTGGACAAAGAGCACCTCCAACACCCAAGAACTTCCCAATCGGCAACGACTTCGGCTTCGACGACGAAACTCCAGCGACAAGCACGAATTTAAACGAGAGGAAGAAGATGCTGCGAATGATGGAGAAGAAGCCAATCCGAGCCCCCTTTTATAGGCTAGAAGAAGAGGAGTTCACCCCCACCCGGGCAATCCAATCGATCCAGCTGCCCGGCGTTCGGAGCACGAGGAGAAATGCAAATCGTCGGCCTTCTGGAAGCAGAGGAAGAAGACGATGCAATAGTGCCCGCGATCGCGGTTTGCCCATAGGCCAAACCGCGCCCGCGGAAATGCCGATGCAGCCGCAGTCGTGGCTCTCGACCTTGATCGGCTCCCGGGCTTTGATCGCGGACATGCCTAATCTTTGATTTAGCACTCCTTAACACTCCTTAAATATTTTAAGACCCCATATATCTTATTAAACGTATATGATTACGTTCAAAGGTTTTTACAGAGGTTACAGAAATTGCCCAATACATCTTGCTTTACAAAACGAAAGTTGAAAATTACACAAATACCCCTACTAAAAATTGAGGGTTATTACACATAGGATGTGGCCAATGGTCTTGTGACTGTTTTCGCTCGTCCTCGGAAGAGGTTGGCTCAGAAGGATCCCACCCCTACGATTCGAAAGAAATGAGTGTGGATGTTATCCATGGGTTGGATGCGATTGAACGTGGATCATGTCCTTGGATTGGACGATGTACATATGGAGGACCCGCCCTTATGGAGGATCCCACCCCTACAGAGCCTACCCTTAAGGCTAAGTCCATATGTTGATTCACCTATTCTTAAGGTTCCTCCAACGTCGACGGTGGAAGCCGCCTCCTACAAATTAGATGTCATTAATTTGTTGTCAATCTTCGATACTATAATACATAAGAAAATTTTACTGAAATATTTAAATTTTAAGTTCTCTCCTTACAACCAGTTTTTTTTTTTACAAGTTTCAGGGTAGAAACTTAATTTAAGTGGGAATAATGTAATATCCTTAAATTTCAAAGGGGTTATATTTTTTAGTTTATCTTGTGTTGCATTTCGTAAGTCTCTTATATATGAGGTAGAGCTTTTGCACTTGTTTATTTTGGAATATAAAGTTGAATATTAGTTTCGGGTTGTATTGTGAATTCTTACTGATTCATAATAAGAATTTGTAGTATATAATTAATATTGAGATCTTATGTAAAAGAATTCAATATTGTAAAAATTATATATTATATTCAAGAGGCTATAGATATATTAAATTTGTTTAGTAAATAAGATTAAATAATCACGTTGATTACTATCCTTTCAAAAAGTAAACCCTAGCATGTGCTCCATATATATGTATATATAGATTTAGGTTCTGGTAAAACGGTTAGTTACGGTATAACGGAAGTGTAAATCCTGTCCATTACTTGGAACACACACACATGATTGCACTCTCTAACGTGATTATAAGGATTTACTTTTATCCCATAACCTTCCTTATTTCACTCGGCCAGTTGAACTTTTCAAATTTATTTCCCTCTTTCATTCACAAACTCGCATTCAACCTCCGTTGAAGTTGTTCCTAAAGCTTCACTCAGTCACCGTCTCGCCAAACTCATCGTCTCTACCTGTCTGCAACTTCACCGCCGTCGTTTTCCCCGATTTTGTCTTCCCATTTAAGGTTTTATTAGAACACAAAAATCATTTATAGGTTTTAAATGAAATTTATGTTCTTGTTTGGGAGTGATACTGGGTATAATCTCGCAATTGATTACGGTTGATGCTTTTTTTGGTAGGGTTTAGTGTATTATTCCCAAGTTGTCGCTGATTATCACTGTTGTCAGGGTGTTGTAATTGATTTCTACTTTGTCGCTCTAAAATCTTGGTGTTAAGGTGTGTAATGTCTCCATTTTTTTTATTTCAAAGGATTGTCGAGTTCAAGTTTAAGGATTGCTTTGTCCAAAATCTCAATTTTATGATTGTTATTTTTGTTTTTAATTTAGGGTTTGTCAATGGTTTGAGGCTTGTTAGGTACAGATAAAATATCCCCACAAACAAGGGTAGGAAGCATCGAAGGCTCGTGGAAGGTAATTTTTGGATTTTCAAGGCTCGATTTCTTTCTAAATCAATTGATATTCATGTCATTGTTGTATTATTCATGTTTGTATTAAGTAATATTCATGTGTAGTTATTGAATAAGTGGGAAGTAGGTTTCATGCTCTTACTAATTGATATTCAAATTTTATTATGTGATATTCATGATAATGTTGTTGATATTCATGTTGGATCAATTTTGGTGTTTTATTGGTGTTGTTTGAACTATTGGTAATTGATATTCATTTCTTATTATGTGATATTCATGATATTGTTACTAATATTCATGGTGGAACAATTGATGTTCTATTGGTGTTGTTTGAGCTTTTTTCATTTTTTATAATGTGATATTCATGATATTGATATTAATATTGATGTTGATGTTGGAGCATTTGATGGTTTGTTATTGTTTTTTGGAGCAGTGCGATTCATGGCTTATCTTGTTTGGTCATGTTCGATGGATGGACATGTCCAGTTTATAATATTATTCAGTTTTCCAAATGGATTGATATTCATGCCATTGTTGTTGTATTATTTATATTTGTATTAAGTGATATTCATGTGTAGGTATCGGATAAGTGTGAAGTAAGTTTTATGTTCTTATTAACGGATATTCAAATTTTATAATGTCATATTCATGATAATGTTATTGTTATTACTGTTGTATCGATTTTGTTGTTTTGTTGGTGTTGTTTGAACTGTTGGTAATTGATATTCATTTTTATTTTGTGATATTCATGATATTGATATTGAGATTCATGTCAGAGCAGATGATGATTTGTTGGTGTTGTTTGAGGCTATGGTAGATGGTTTTCAATATATTTCGTTATTTTAATGATAATGGAATTGATATGCATGTTGGAGCAGTTTTATGCTTTGTTGGTGATGTTATATTCAAGATGTGTTAGGTATTATTCATCTTTTTGTTATTGATATACATGATCATTTTTTATGCTTTAATTTGGTGCACGTATTTGCATGTACCAGTTCACAAATTCACAAGATTAAATGATGAAAATGTAGTTTTACAAGATCAACATATAGTTAACATCTTCATTGATTGTTGTTTATGATTACTAGTTATATAGGTTTTCTTTTCCTTTTTTGGTTGTTTTTTTTTATAAAATCATATATGATTTCAGTTTTTCCAGCCAGTCATGTTGAAGATGAAGCCCCACCTAATGAGCAAAACACCTTTGTTGATGATAGAAAAACTCTCCTTCGCGAGGGACTTAAATGTTCTACCAACTGCTGGTTTCATATCATGGGGAATAGTGGAATCCAAAACTCTAAGTTTATATCATCTGCGTCAACAACGCACTCCTTGCCAAACACGAAATCATATTCATCTTCTTCTGATATTTCATTGTCAGATACCTCAATGTCATCTTTTGAGTTTTCTAAAAGCATCTCATCACTTGAACCATTCTTTTTGCGCAACCCTAACATGTGCAAAAACTTATGAATATCGATACTGAATACATGAATACCAATCACAACATCATGAATAGGCATGTATAAGTCTTGGATAGCATTACTTCAAAACATGATTATCCTTGTAGAATGAAAAACATGATCACGGATATCATTGAAAAATTGTTGCAGAGGCTATGATATTCAAATTTGCATGGACGATATTCATGGCAATTAAAAATGTAGGAATGAATATATGTGCACTATTCATGAATCTAACCTACAATTGACCAAATGGAAAGTCAATGCATTATCTCAAGCTGGTATGACTACTCCTATTCAGGCAAACCTTGCTTCTAGACCCAATTTCTTGATGTAAAGCTTTATGGTGCCTGCAAGTTCTCATAATGATTTAGATAAAATAAACAAAAGATTCTTTTGGCTTAAACCACTTATCGAATTAGACAAAATTTGTAAACCAAAAAATCAGGGTGACCTTGGCATCCGAAAAACAAATGGCATCAACCATGCATTACAATACAAATTTATTTGGAAAATAATGGCGGACCCTAACGATTTTTGGGTTAAAATTATCTCAGAAAAATATCTAAAAGGAAGAAACATATTAGACTATGAAAAAAAGGGAAACTACTCTTGGCAGTGGTCTAACCTTATGGAACTCTAGAACGATTTCCAACAAAGGTTTGATATGACAAGTTGTTGATGGAAAGACAATTCGCTTCTAGAAGGATAAATGGTCTACATCAAAACCACTCTACAACGTGACAAACACTCACCCAATATATGACCCAAATGAAAAAGTTGATTTTTTTTAAAGCAGATAAAACATGGAATACAAATAAACTGAATCAAGCTCTCCCTCCAAACTTGTGCTTTGCTATTGTGGAAACTCGCCTCCCCATGGGTAATATCACAAACCGGATGTACGAGGAATCTAGTAGAAATGGATGGTTTTCAACTAATACTGCAATGGACTTAAACAATAAAAACAAATATTACACTAGGTATGACCCCTCTTGGATATGAAAAATTGACATGTATCCAAAAGTCAAGAATTTCCTTTGGAAAATAGTTAAAAATGGATTACCGATAAAGAAAAGACTCCATGAAAAAGGGGTATCTATCCCTCAGGGATGTATCTCATGTAACAACCAAATAGAAGACTCTATGCACCCTTTAATTGAATGCAACCATACACTACAAACAATAGATAAAGTAAGCCCTAAAATAGCACAATACATCAGTTAATAACAATAACATTATCATGAATATGACATTATAAAACAACACCGGATTTTCCAGAAAAGTTGTGTTATTCCAGAAACGAAAAGCTAACATACTAAGAATGAAAGGACATGCTCTCTAGTTTCCCGTATTTTCCTTCAACATCGGATTCCCCTTGATATTAACAGAGCTATCTCCAGTGTAACGGTCATCTTTTTCATTTTGTAAGCCAAAAAATAAATAAATAAACATACACATGTGTTAGGTGGTCACTTACAAGTTGATATAAGAAAAAACACAAGGACAATATGAAAATCACAAGGAAAATGCAGTCTTTTCATGTTAATAAATAAAATAGAAGTTCAAATCAAATGCTTCCTAATTTTCCCATTAATTATATACACACATTAGGAATTTCCCTTTTTTAAAACTAAAACACTCAAGATTAACTTTGTTGAACTATGAGGCAGACAATCCCATGTCTTAGCAGGTGATGCTATTAAACAATCACCAGCTTTTAGTACAAAAACCATATTCTTCAAGTTTCCACATATATAAAAGGGGGAAACAATAAAGAAAAATTCCTCACAGGTATAAATGATCAAAGCAATAAAATCCTCTCAACTGAAGATCACAAGCTCATTATCAACAAAAAGGAAGTTTATTCAAGAGGAGACACTGATACTAGTAGCTAGAAGATGTTAAGAAAATGGCACTGTTTTATTTCTATGAAACCGCAATTTCCAATTTCGAATTCCAAATGGGAACAAGAACATCGACAATATCTAGGGTTTGATTCGAAAGCAATTCAATTATGAATAGAGACAAGTCACACTACCCGAGATGAACAAGAGCAATACCTGGAGGAGATCGTTCTCCAAGAGCAAAGCCTCGTCTCCATGAGTACCCATGAAACGCATCAAGTAACGATTCTCTATTGTATACCCAAATTGAGGAGTTGAAGAATTTGAGGAAGGTTTTTCTGGATACAGGAAGTGAGGAATGCATTAGATGCGATGTGAGGGGTTCGAGAATACAAAAGCACATGGAGGAAGGCGAGATGCAGGTTGAGATTCAACAAATGGCCGGATTGGAATCTACAAATGCAAAAAATATGTCTATGATTCAGATGGTTTATCGGCTCAATTTGGAAATTAACTTTATAGGGTGTGTCTAATTAGGCTAACTAGTGTTAATGTCTAGACTAAATTATTTACCTGAAATTTTGTCTGATAACTCTGATTTTTTTACTTTTTTGCAAAATTCTCTAAGATTTTGACAATTTTGCCTGGTCATCCTGAATTTTTGCCAATTTCGCATAGTAACCCTGATTTTTTGATTTTTTCACGAAATCCCATCAAATTTTGATAATTTTGTGTGGTAACCCTGAGTTTTTATTTTTTTCGCCAAATGCCCCTCCATCCATTTCACTTAAAAAACGTTAGCTTTAATTTTTGTAGGGCTTAGGGGTTTGGGGTTTAGGATTTAGGTTTAGGGTGAGGTATAGGGTTTAGGGTTAGGGTTTTTGTGAAATACCCAAATCGTTAAATACAAACGGTATCAATTTTTTTTTAAAAATAAACCATAAACCCTAAAATGTTTTTAGGATTAAGGGCTTAGGGATTTAGGGTTTATGGTTTATGTTTAGGGCTTAGGGGTTTAGGGCTTATGTTTCGGGTTTTGGGATTTAAGGTTTATATTTATTTTAAGTGCAGAAATATAAACCCTAACCCTAAACCCCAAAACCCTAAATCCCTAAACCCTACACCTAAACCCTAAATCCCTAAGCCCTTAACCCTAAAAACTTTTTTAGGGTTTATTTAAAAAAAATCATTTGTATTTAACGATTTGGGTATTTCGCAAAAAAAAATAAAGTTAACGTTTTTTTAAGTGCGGAATTTTTGTATAATACCCTTGAGTTTTGCAATTTTCGCGAAATACCTGAAGATTTGAACAATTTCGCGTGGTACCCTTGAGGTTTTGAAAATTTTAGCCAAATACACTTGACGTTATAAACGTTAAATTATGCTATTAACTTCAAAAAAAAGGCAAAAATAAAAATAAAGGATTGCTCACTAGTAGCATGTATGAATGGTATATATTCAATCAAAAGGTCCCAAAACTCATCCTCAAATCAACATTCAAACCCTAAAATTAATAACCCTAAATTCAATTTCACCCCAAAATTTCACTCAATCCCAAAAGTTGTAAACTGGAACCTTAAATTGAAAGACATATATTCAATTTCATCCCCAAATATCAATCCAATCCAAAATTCAACCTAAATAAAACTTGGTCGTATCTTACCTCATCAACATCAAAGCTTCACCAGTCGTCGTCGTCATCGCTCGCCAAGCTTCACCAGTCGTGGTCGCGCTCGTCACCCAGCCGCCGCGAAAGCCTTCGTCGCCCAGCGTCGACAAGCCACCGGAAGAAGACAAAATGGAGCGAGCAAGATGGAGTAGAGGGCGAGAAGAAGGTGGAGTGGAGTATCGAGGGCATTAGAGAGTTGGGGGGGGGGGGGGGTTAGCTTGCCAACCAAAAAGTATCAGGGGCAGCCTTTCATTAGTCTTTATTTTTTTTTTGCCTTTTTATAGAAGTTAACGACTGACACTTGTAATTTAACGGTTTATAACGTCAAGGGTATTTGGCAAAAAAATTCAAAACCTCAGGGGTACCACGCGAAATTGTTCAAACCTTCGGGTATTTCGTGAAAATTGCAAAAACTCAAGGGCGAGAAGAAGGTGGAGTGGAGTAGAGTAGAGGGCGAGAAGAAGGTGGAGTGGAGTATCGAGGGCATTAGAGAGTTGGGGGGGGGGGGGGGGGGGGGGTTAGCTTGCCAACCAAAAAGTATCAGGGGCAGCCTTTCATTAGTCTTTATTTTTATTTTTGCCTTTTTTTAGAAGTTAACGACTGACACTTATAATTTAACGGTTTATAACGTCAAGGGTATTTGGCAAAAAAATTCAAAACCTTAGGGGTACCACACGAAATTGTTCAAACCTTTGGGTATTTCGTGAAAATTGCAAAAACTCAAGGGTACCATACAAAAATTCTGTTTTAAGTGAAATGGATGGAGGGGTATCAGGAGAAAAAATAAAAAAACTCAGGGTTGTCACACGAAATTGTCAAAATTTGAGGGGGTTTCGCGAAAAAGTCAAAAACTCAGAGTTAGCACGCGAAATTGTCAAAAACTCAGGGTTACTAGGCGAAATTGTCAAAACCTTAGGGGATTCCGCGAAAAAGTCAAAAACTCAGGATTATCAAGCAGAATTTCTGATTATTTTACTTAAGTATAGTTTTAAATAATGGATGTGGATCTGGTGAAAACACTTTTTAAAATGAAAACTCTCTTAAGATGCGAACTGGTGCACAAGTATGTGCAACAAGGTGCACGAGGGGGAGAAAGTGCACAATGTACTTGCAATCTCACGCACATATTTGGGTGCATAATTGTGCACTACATTAGTGCATAACTGGTCTCCCCCATTGACCCATCGAACCTCCGGTGTTGACCACCGTTGACCGGTGTTGACCAACCCTTGACCGGTCAATGAACTTGCTTGTGCATATTTTTGGATGTGCACCATATTATGAATACTTGTGCACCATGTTGGAAATAATTGTGCATCATTTAAATACAATACAAGTGTACAATTAAATAAAATACAAGTGCACCATGTCATAAATAAATGTGCAGCACGTTAGAAGTAATTGTGCACCACAGTTAATGTGTTTGTGCATTGAGAAGTTTCATGTGTTTGTACACTCCATTGTATTTAAAAAAATACAAGTGTATTACTCAATAAAAATCGGGTGCACAATTCGACATATTATGGTGCACTTTTCAATAGACTTTGATGTATAAACTCGTACAACTTGGTGCACAAACATTGTATACTGCTATTGTACTTAGAAAAAAACAAGTTCCTTGCTCAATAAAATTCGGGTGCATAACTTCATATATTTTGGTGCACTTTTCAACAGATATTGGTGCACAAATTCGTATAACTTGGTGCCAAGACTAGTTCGCATTTTAAAAGAAGTTCTCATTTTAAGAACAATTCTCACCAAATCCGTTTACTTCAATAATAACATTATTATGTACATTTACGATTTATTTTTTTAGATAAAGATTTCTAATCTATCGTCAATATTGGATTGCAATATTCAATTCTAGTATAAACTATAGGTTAAATGAGATTAATATTATATTATATACATGGTGGATTGTAAATCTCCATCCTTAAATTTTAGAAGAGAATATTGAAAATATACGATTATAAGAGTGTGGTTGTTCTCGGCGCGGTAAGAGCATTGAACCACGTTTTTTTTTCTGTGGTAAAACTAGGACCGCGGTTCTTTACAAACCGGGGTAAAACTCGGACTGCAGTTCTTTGGAAAACTGTGGTCCGTGTTTAGATTTGTATAAAAAAATTGAAGAAAGACATTGGTTCTTGTAAAGAATCGCGGTCCCATCTTCATATGTTTAAAAAAAAACAGCGGTTGTTTGTCATGCATGACAAAGAACCGCCGTTGTTTTTTGTAAAAGAAAATTGGGCTCTTAATTCATCCTCTTTCTCACCCCCCCTCCAATTAGCCTTATATATACATCAATCATTTTATCTTACAAGCTAGACTTTTGTTCATTCACATATAGATTAACACTAATGAAGAAAAATGAGAAAATAAGGTTAAAACTAAAAGAAGGAATTTGCAAATTTCATACATACAATTAATTATGACACTTATAGATGTTCAGGTTGAAGGAGAAACACAATCTAACATATATGAAATGACAAAAAAATGAAAAATACTCACAAAGATTTTATTCTTACAGTAGGATTCCAATGTTACTACAATCACCCCTTCATATACCCACCTAAACAAGAGACTTGTTCTCTGCAATGAAAAAATACCATGTAAGGATCTTCAATCAACCCTTCATATATCCACCTAAACAAGAGATGGAGAATGATAAATGTCAAACATTAGAGTAATAATCAGCAGAATATCATATAGACTTTTAGCAAAAGGTAAGTGATAATATGCAAAGGAAGGTTGTAGCATAAACTTAGTTACCGGTTTTTTATAAAAAAGTGACCCGTGGACCGGACCAGACCCGATCTATCCGGTCCGGTCCTTTTCCGGTCCGGTCCACGGCCCAGACCGGAAAGCCCGGATTGTCATTTTTGGAGGGAGATTGGAGGCCGGTCGGACCGTCGGACTGAGAAGGTAGATTGGAGGCCGACGACGAGGCTGCGGGAATGGAGGGAGATTGGAGGCCGGTCGGACCGTCGGACTGAGAAGGTAGAACTATAGAACGGAGGGAGATTAGAGGCCGACGATGAGGCTGCGCCGCTCCGGGAATGTAGGGAGAACTGGAGAGGAAGCCGGAGTGGAAGCGACGACGAGGTTGCGCCGACTCGCCGGAGAGGAAGCCACAAGAAGCGACGACGAGGTTGCGCCGACTCGCCGGAGAGTGGAGGGAGATCGCGCTGTTTGAGAATTGAGAGAGGTCGAGAGTTGGAGTTCGAGTTCTGTTTCAATGTTTGAGAATTCAGAATTGAGAGAGGTCGAGAGGATTTAGGATTAGGGCCGGTTGTTGAGACTTTGAGAATTGAAGTATTGAACTGGGTATATATATATTTTTTTAAAAGATCCGGTCCAAACCCGACCCGAAACCCGGTTTTATGAAAAATCATGACCCGTGGACCGGACCGATAATAAACCGGTCCTGGACCGACCCGAAAAATTCTGGTAGGGTCCGGTCCAATTTTGTGCATCCCTGCCGCGAGGGAGAGCAATGTCAAAATCAGGGCCAACACCACCAAGGCAAACACCCAGACGCCCCTCGCCCTACCCGCCAATCGAACAGAACTTTCCCCGTCCGGACGGGCAAGTAGGGACCATCTCAGGAGGGCATGAGCCAAAGGGCCCCAGCAAGAGGGAAATGAGAAGAATAGCTAACGCCCCTCTACCGGTTGGGAGACCTGTCATGAGCATCTCAACCCCCCCGCGACAAGACCACAAGATGACATTCAGTTCAAAAGACATTGCCGAATCCTGCATTCCGAGCACCGACCCCCTAGTGCTTCACGTGCAAATGAGCACAAAGATAGTAAAGAGAGTGATGGTAGACACCGGAAGTTCAGCTGACATCTTGCACTGGGAGGCATTTCAGAAGATGGGCCTGGACCCCGCGAAGGGATTTCACCCTTACTATCCAAAAGATTACACGTAAAGGCGCAACACATGTCACATTACATACGTCCCCCCTAGGGGTGCAACTTCCAAGAGATAACCTAAAACAAATCACCCTCTACGACCCCCTTCCTATCCTTCTTTTAATCTTTGGACTAAAAGAAGCATGGGGGGAAGAGGGGGGTCACAGACAAAAGTAAAAACAAAAGCAAGAACCCTAGAGACCAACAGCACGAAGGCTTCGAGCAGGAAAGCCAGGCGGAGGAGGCCCGTGCACAAAGACATGGATCGGTCCCTCTCGGCCCAAACGAGCAATACGAGCATTGTCGTAGTTTGTCTTGACCTCGCGCAGACGTCACCCTCTATCCAGAGGTCGAGGAAAGTAGAAAATGCGCCCCACTCCCAAGCGAACAGCTTCTGGAAAAAGGCAGGCACGCATAACCTCTAAATCAAACTCTCTAACAAATTCCCCCACAGTGCCCATATCCATGGTCCACAAATAACCGCCATCGTAACGGTGGACGGAAGACAGCCGGCGATCACCGCGCTGGCACACAATTCGCATATTGTAGTGAACAACCAGCGTTAGCCTAACCATGATTAGCAAAAGAACGAAAGAAGGCAAGGAAAGACAAAGGGAGAAGAAGAAACACAAGGAGGCAAGGCAAAAGGATATAAGAAAAGAGCAAGGGAGACGGGGTATTTATAGAGAAGCAAAAACGGTTCCCAGAAGCAATTATTTCCTCCTAGCAAAACCACTTGTTTCCACTCTCTCTCTCTCCAAAAAAGAAATTGACCAAGACAATAACCGCCTCTGAGAAAGAAAACTCCCCCCCTCTCCTCTGATAAAGAGAGGAACCATCAGAAATCGCGCCATGATTAGACTGAAGTGACTAAGCCACATTTAAACAAGAGTAGAAAGTCAAAACGACAAGAGTAAACCCATAAAAGGGAAATGATTACTGAACCACCCCAATCTAATCGCATTTAGAGCCAAACTGCGGAAAGTCAAACGCGAGCAGGAAGTGTTGAACGAAGAAATAAATAAAACCAGAAGGCACGTCTATGAATAAAATAACCAAGAAAATACATGCGAGTCACAAAAGCAAAAGCCCCAAAAACATGGATAAAGTGCAAGCATATGCCATACAAGTGTCCGCGGAAACAACCAAAGAAAAGCAGCCGAAATTGTCCCGAAAACAAAAGTACCTTACAAGCATCGGCCAAATGCCAAAAAGACAACCTAAAAACAGTACGAAGGAAACAAAGACAAGACCAGAGTCGCACTAAGGACGAGACACGACAAAACTCGAAAACTCCCCGCGCGGAGAGCCTTCACGCGTGGGCTTGGTTCCAATGGACGTCGCAGCAGGAGAAGATGGTTTCCTCATGAAGGGATCACCTTCTTTCAAAGATGTCACACCCCAAGCCTCTAAAACCGCATCATAGTCTTCCTTCATGTCCCCTACTACTGGGACCTTATACGGAGCTCTTGGCTTGTACTCCACCCCCGCGGAATTGCAAGGATCAAGACGTATTGGTTGAAGCTTATAGTGGTCAATAACCTGCTTAGCACCGACCTTCAAACCATGGAAGAACTCCCCGGCAGCAAGATACATATACCGGGCCTTCATACGGTAACCCGCTACATACTCCTCCACCCCTTCTTGTTTCCCATCCTCCTTGGCTTTCTTACAGTTCTCGGTCAACACTGCCACTCTCTCCTCCAACGCGGAGCATTTCTCAGCAAGAACCTTGAGTCCGCGGAGCTCCTCGACCTCTGTCTGCAACGACGTATTCTCGGCCAGTGCAGCATCCCTCTCCGTCTTAATCTGATTCATCTCTGCCCTCATCTGAGAGACTTGCTCGCGAAGTGACTCTGTTTCTACATCATGAGATGTGATTCTTCCTAAAGCACCTAAAGCATCACGACACTCCTTCGTAGCCTGTGCAGTAAAAGAAAAATTAACAAAGAAAGCGGCCCACATGAGCCCATACGAAGAAGAAAGAGTGCATACAACGTCTAAGTGTTGAGCCACGGCTCTCGCAGGATCAGACTGGTCTCTAACATAGTGCCTCATTTTCTTGCCATGGGAAGATTTCTTCTTCAGATTGGCCAAGGGAAGTTCAGGGCTCTCCCTCAATTCTATCACTGGGGCTTTCCCTCCCTGAGATGAAGCGCAAACAACATCACCGACATCTTCTCCAACCCCTTCCAAGTAACCTTGAAGAACCCCCGCGCCATCTGAAGCAACAGGAGGGCCCTGTTGGTTTTCACCTTGGGCCGGGTCTCCTAATGCAAGTCCCGCCTCCAAGTCCTCAAGGCCGTCCATATAGTCAAACAACATAACGGACGAAGATCCTAGAAAAGCGAAAACAATAGCGTTAACAAAAGAACATGTAACTAAAGAGAAAGAAAGGACATATCAATATGCATCTCCACGAGCATCATAAGACTCAGCCCGCGGAAACCAAGGGCTCAGAATGACTAAGATCAGCTCACCCCCACGAGGGTGAAGGGAACTCAAATCCAGCTCTTCAAGTTTTTCCACCGTCATCAACTGCCCATACTCATAACACGAAGTAAGATCAAACTTTGCAATCAAAGCCTTCTTCTCGCTCTGTTGCCTCTTCTTTGCAGGACCAGAAGCAAGACAAGAAAAGTGGAGAGCTCTCCCAGGGCTAATGTTAACCCCAAACGCTCCAGGAATCCTAAGCAGAAACCACTCATTCCTCCACGTGCCCAGATTCATGGGTTTGGCGACTCGCTGTGCATACTCAACCTTCCAAGACCAGTATCCATTGGTAATGTGACGCGTAGAAATCAGATTCCGGACAACTTCTAGAGTAGGTTCGACACTCAACTCGCGACAATGGAGGAAAAGACAACAGAAATTCCTCCACGAGTTCAGATGCAACTGAATGGGGCTAGTGCCCTGGCATTTAGAGCCTCCTTGAAAAGCGGATGAATGGGCACGCGAAATCCAGCATACAGCGCTGGAAGGGATACTGCCATGAAATTTGGAAAATGGTGAAGGGATCGCGAGCCCTCCTCTGGGAGAGCTAAAACAGACCCAAGAGGAAATGGATATGCCTGGATAATCCCCTCTAAGTGCTCAAAGTCCAACACACTCTCGTCCCCATCATCCTCCCGGGAGAAAGAACTATCTGCAATTGGCAACCGTCTTACGCGCCTCTTTAAAATCCAGAGTTTGTCCTTCCCCGACATAATTTGCAAAGGTGAGGACGTAGGGATTGTGCTAACACAGGGCTGACTCCGACCGGAAGTCGAAGGAGGCGTTTCCTCGCGAAGTCCCTCCTCGCGAAGACTCTCCTCGTCGTATCGCGGAGCACGGTCGTGCTTAGCCTTATAGTGAGCCTCGGGGAGGACAAGACGCTTCCTTGGACACCTCTCCGGAGTAAGAGACTCCTCTGACTCAGTAGGCTCTCTAGATGAGGGGCGCTGACGCCATTCACTGGATGTACGGACCTGATGTTTAAAGTTCATCGCCCTCTCCAATGGGAAGATCCAACCCCGAACTTAACAAGAATATAAAAGAGAAAAATATCAGCCCCAATTAGAGGAACTCTGCAAAGAAATAAGCAGACCAAAGCAAAAACACCCCAAAGGCAACCAAAAGGCTGGTCAAGATCAACAAGAAAAGGGGAAAACGCCTTTCGTCCCAGGGAAACCCTAAAACGACTAGAAAAAAAAAATGAAAAGGCACACTATGGCAAAGTAGAAAGGGAAGACTCAGAAAGTACCTCAAAGATCGCAAGTCCACCACCGGAGAACAGCTTGGGTCAGATCTGGGTCACGGCAACCGGAAAAGAAGGACCTTTTTTCTTCAAACATTACGACCTCAACACTCCCCTCGTTAACCCAGAACCAAAAGGAAAGCCAGAAAGAAGGAGTGGGAAGAGAGAAAGGAAAAGAAGTTACCTGGTGAAGCGCAAAAACCACCGGAGATACGAGATTGACAAGAATCAGCCACCGGAAAATCGCCAAAGGAAGAGCAGTTTTGGGAGAAGGTAGACGCAGTGGAAGAGAAACCCCGGAAGAGAACGGTTTATAGGGCTTGCAAGTTTGGTATGGCAGTTGAAAATACACTTAAAAAAGCCACGTGGACCACCCCGGATGAAACACTTGGCAATCAGAAAGGCTCTCGCTAAATATTCAAAATTTGAACCAAAAAGAGTAGAAGGCGAGATAAGAGGTTTACAGAACTGTTCAACACCTAAGACAAGGAGACCTACGCGTAGAAGGTCCTGAAAAAGTTCCGCAAGCTCCCACAAACCAAGCTTTCGCTCATTCTTCGCGAAAAACTTGGGGGGCTGGCTGTGGGAGGCAGATTTCCCCCGCGTAAGATTGCCTACGCATGAAGTACCAACGCGTGGGATGCCAAGGCTACTAGAATTCCGTTATAGAGAGAGAGGGCGTGTCAGAAGAAAAGAAGTTTCCATACCAGTTGAAGAATTCCTTCAATCAGCAATCGACACTTGGCAGTACAAGAGTGGGTATCAATTCTTATAAATACCCTTGAGATCCTTGAGCAAGGCAGAGGCGTTTTTGTAGGCAGGAGAGAGAGAAAGATAGTCTGAAATCTCCATAGCCATTCTAGGTTTAAGGTTCTTGAACTCTCCAAAAGCTTATGACCATCGAGTGAATCTCTCCATACTTTCCCACTTTCATCTCCCTTCTCTACCGTCAAAACTCCTTGATCTCGTCACTGACTTGGGCGTCGGAGGGTGTTCTCCCGGAGAAGCTCTCTCCGGGATTTACAGGTCGATTTCGGAGCCTAGCTGGGAAGAGGAGATCAAGCAGGTGGTTCTTGGAGCTGACCAGGGAGAAAGGAAGCCGAAGCCAGGAGCAAGGCGAGAACTCTAGCCCTTTCCAGTGGCGAAGCGACATGATTAGAAGGCTGGCTTGAAGAGAAGATCGGATCCCAGAAAACTCGACTCAACGATCCAGATTCCACGCGGGAGTCATCAGAAGAAGCAACAGCTGAGGATCTCTCCCGAATCAAACAAATCTCAAGTACATCCGGGTTGGGGGTGTGTTGACCTCTAACATCTTCACGAAGGGTTGAAACGGCTTTCAACAGCCACCACCACCACCCTTCTTCTGTTTGCCTTTGTTGTGTGGCTTCCTCTCTTCTTCCTCCCCTCCTACTCCATCTTGATTATAATCGGCCAAACCTCTTGATCTCTCCATTTCATTTGTCAACCCCTCCATTTTGTTGTTGTGGGGATTCCTCATAAGCATATAAGCAAATCCATGAAATAAATAAAATGGCCGGAATGTGATAAGAGGTTATGAGGATTGGGAATGGTCTTCATTTTTTATCAACATTTGACATGGTCATAGTATTTCTGTCCAAATCTTGGGCGGTAGACGTGCTGGCTCAAACACATTCACGTGACGTTGAAAAATAAACAAATAATTGAATATCTCATGTACTAATGTTGGTGCTTTAGATGGAGCACCAGGCCTCTCGTGATCTTCTAGTTTTCCTTTTCGGAATCGAAAATGCACGAGGGAAGGAAGGAAGGAAAAAGAACAAAGTCAATCTAAGATACAATTACAGAGCGAATATGTTACAATTGGAAACCAAACAGAGCGTACTAGTTCAGTTGGTGGTGGCCCTCTTTTGCTTGTACCTCGTAGAAGAGAGCGAGTAGAGGAGCAGATTGAGGCGGCAAGCAGCCAGAAGAAATAATCAAGATGGCCCTCGTTCAAGTAGTTCCCGGCCGACATGGTGAGAAGATCAAGAGCGCTACCGAGACTGCGCATAGCATCCGGAGACTGGTCGTAGAAGAATCAAATCAACAATAGGACACTGAGCGGCACCGCCACCTATTTGCCCGCCAGATCCAGTTCTCTTGCCAGTTGCAGGCGCTTGATCGAGCCTCTGTAGCTACGACAAGCCTCTTTCCTTTCCGGTGAACTTTCTAGCTACGGGAACGCAGATAATGACATTGAAGGAAGACAGCGAGGCTGCAGAGACGGTGAAGGCGCCCACTACTCTGTTCATTGCCATTCCTTGCTCCACAAATGTAGTATGCATTTGGGAATATACAGTGGTGAACACGAGGAAGCCTGGGGAGAATACGGATCAAGATCTTCAGCTCCTCCACTTGGGTTACAGTGCACACCCTCCACGGGTCGGACCACTTCATTTCAGCGTCTGTCACAATAGTTGCTTTGTCCAACCACCTGTGCGTCAAATACTATAAGAGACTGCTGTCAAATGGGACATCCAATCTCCATTTCCTGAAAGAAGCTGAAACAATAAGATTGTGGGAATTCCCTGTGATTTACTTAGCCTCTCAAGGGCTGTATATATGCTAATTATAAGATATTATCAAGATAAAGATATTACATAATATATTATCTTTGTGATAACTAACTAGAATATCTTCTAATACTCCCCCTCAAGTTGGAGCATGAAGATCTCGAATGCCCAACTTGGACGATAAATAGACAAATTGTGACTTGGCGAGCGCCTTGGTGAAGATGTCAGCTGGTTGCTGACTTGTGTGCACATGAGAGGTGACGACCTTGCCATCAAGAACAAGATCACGTACAAAATGGCAGTCGATCTCAATGTGTTTCGTTCGTTCATGAAACAACGGGTTTGCGAAAATGTGGAAGGCGGCTTGACTGTCACAAAATAGCCGAACCGGGAGAGCATGCGGAACATTAAGTGAGCATAGAAGAGATCGTAGCCAAATGATCTCACAGCATGCCGTGGCCATGGAGCGGTATTCCGCTTCGGCAGAGGAACGTGACACTGTGGGTTGCTTCTTTGTCTTCCAGGAGACGGGAGAGCAACCCAAGGTAATGAAATAACCAGAGACAGAACGGCACGTGAGCGGGCAAGAAGCCCAGTCGGAGTCACAATATGCGGTTAGGCGAAGGGTGTTAGCACGTGAGAGAAATAGGCCCTGACCCGGATGGCCTTTGATGTAACGAAGGACTCGAAGGGCAGCAGACCAGTGCTCAAGGCGAGGGTGTTGCATGAACTGTGAGAGGGTGTGCACCGCAAAGCAAAGGTCTGGCCGGGAGATGGTCAAATAAATAAGTCGCCCAACTAGACGATGATGGATCCTTGGTTGGCTCGGCTGCGGTGCAAGGCTTGGTCCACAATCGGATGGAACGTCAACCGGAGCAAGTGTAGAAGGGGGCTGGCGTTCTTCTTGGGAGCGATGACTTCTGCGGCGGAGTTGGTTGGTTATGTTGGCACAAGGGAGGTGGGAAAGGGTGGAGGTGGTGGCCGGAGCAGATCGTGACGGCGGCGGGAGATAAAGGCTGCCCTAATGGAAGGACCACCAATCGGAGCAAGTGGAGGGGGAAGTTGGCGATCTCCTTGGGAGCGATGGTTGCTGCGGCAGAGTTGGTGGCTTTTGATGGCACAAGGGAGGTAGAAAAGGGCGGAGGTGGTGGTCGGAGTGAGACGTGGTGGTGGTGAGAGGTAACGGCTGCCCTAGGTGGATATTACACACCACCGAGAGGAAACCGGGGGATTCAACGTTGGATATGACTCACCAAAGTTGAATCGAGGGAGATAGGGGTTCAATATGACACATGAACCGTGGGGTTTCAGCTTCCGAAACCAAGACTCTCAAAGGGAGTGTTTCTTGATTAATCAAAAGCTCTCTTACACAAATGACTCCATCGGCTTAAAACCCTAAACCGAGAGCAAGCAAGGCATTCATTGCCAACTCTTGAATGTTCAAATGAGGGAGTTCAAGAGTTGAAATGATTGTTCAAATTACGTGAAATAACTAAGCTTAAAGGGAAATAAAGGCAAGTGTTTATGAGGACTAAATGAAGTGTTGGCTCCATAACTCCTCACGGCCGAACTTGATCTTCATGGGTTTGGTTTGGGCTTGTCATCTTCGGCCTTCAATACCACAAATGGGCATTTGTCATGCTCGGAACCAAGACGTGTGGAGGTGAGGCCCAAGTCGAGTAGATGTTGCAATTCCTTGGCCTTAGACCGGGTGATGCATCTTGGCGCCGGTTCTTGAGTTGACACCGGCGTGGCCGCCTCCATGCTTGGCTCTTGATGTGAGGGATTCACATCAGACGACGATAACTCTCAAGGCGATTGAACATAGCACATGTGGCCGTGGCAAGATGATGATTCAGGTCCATTGGGGAGTCGCACGGTTGTGACCCAAGAAAACCGGTTTCAGCAATGATTTCCAGCGCGTATTTCCGTTGAGAAAGATAGATACCGGCAAAATTCCGAGCAAATTCTAGCCCGAGGAAGTACTTGAGGACCCCGAGATCCTTCATATGAAAACAATGGCTGAGATAAACCTTGAAGGCAGAAATGGCAGATGGTCGATTTTCGGTGATGATGAGATCATCCACGTAGACAAGAACATATAGAGTCGTGTCGTGCCGGTTGAGAGTGAATAGGGAATAGTCAGCATAGGACTATTGGAACCCAAATGCGCGGAGAGCTGCAACGAGCTTGGAAAACCAGTTCCGGGGTGCTTGACGAAGGCCATACAGGGACTTTTGAAGACGACAAACCTTGCCTGGAGGAGCCTAGGTGTAGCCAGCCGGAGGAGTCATGTACATGACCTCATCAAGATCGCCGTGAAGGAACGCATTGTGCACGTCCATTTGGTGTAGCTCCCAATCTCGAATGACGGCAACCGATAGAAAAACGCGGACAATAACCATTTTAGCCACTGGAGCAAAAGTTTCGTTGAAATCAACACCTTCAACTTGGCGATTTCCGAGGATGACCAGCCGCGCTTTATGGCGCTCGATCTCACCACTGGACTTATATTTGATGCGGTAAACCCATTTGCATCCTATCGCCTTTTTGCCCGGAGGAAGGTCTGCAAAAGTCCATGTGTGATTACGTTCAAGGGTTGTGAGCTCACTCTTCATTGCGACCCGCCATGTTTCATGACAGGAAGCCTCCCGAAAAGTGCTTGGTTCATGACCGACAGTAATGGCTGTAAGAAAACTGACATGGTTTGCAGAAAAAAGAGCATATGAGACATGGGCGGCAATAGGATAAGGCTTACCTGAGGACGGTGATGACGTGGGTTCAGTCGGAGCTGCGGGGAGAGGGGCGGAAGCGCGAATGGTGCTGCAGACATAGTCACGGAGAAGGACATAGGGCTGACAAGAGCGCGCGCTGCGCCTGGCGTCGACGACTGAGGAGTCAGGCCCCGTCATAGCCGTCTCAACACTCCCCTTGTCTGTAGAGGAGGGAGAAGACGTAGTAGGAGGAGACGATGAGGATGGAGCTGCATCAGAATGCAACCCCGATGGCGACGAGGCCGAGCTTCCCCTCGTTGCAGAGAGAGGGGTAATGTCGTCGTATGTTGCCGACGAGGGGACGGAGATGACCGAAGCTGGTACAGGCGGAGAACTGGCGAACGGGAATCCGGACTCGAAGAAGACAATATCTCGGGAGAAGAATGTCATACCGGTGTCAAGGTCGTGAACCCGCCAGCCCCGCTTGCTAGCCGGATAGCCGAGGAAGATGCATTTTTTACTGTGTGAGACGAACTTATCCGACAACCGTGGCTGGTGAGAGACGAAGCAGAGGCAGCCAAATATTTTGAGATGAGCAAACTGAGGAGCACGCGCATACAACAGCTCATATGGACTGAGATTTTGAAGGATCGATGAAGGAGTCCGATTGATCAAGTAACAAGCCGTTAACACACACTCGCCCCAAAATCGAATGGGTAGGGATGCTTGGAAGCGAAGAGCACGGGCCACGTTAAGGAGGTGGCGGTGTTTGCGCTCAACGCGCCCATTTTGCTGTGGTGTGTAGACGCATGAAGATTCAGAGAGGATACCATGTTCAGCAAAGAATGGCCGTAGGCGACTGAACTCGGTTCCGTTATCTGAGCAAAAGTGTTTTACTCGGCGGTTGAATTGAGTGTGAGTCATGGTGCAAAATTTCTGGACGAGAGCCGAGACTTCAGTCTTAGAGGTCATAAGAAACACCCAAGTAGCACGAGAGTAGTCATCCAGAATAGTCAAAAAATAAGAGGCCTCGTAAGAGGAAGGTGTACTATAAGGACCCCAAACGTCACAATGTACTAAATCGAACAAGCTTTCGGCTTTATTTAAACTTAATGGAAAGACAGTGCAAGGCTGTTTAGCCTTAAAACAAACATCACACGGGACGTCATTATTACTAGAGCTAGAAATAAAAGGCAAAACAGATAAAATAGAAGATGACGGATGGCCGAGACATTGATGCTAGAGTGCAAAAGTCGAAGAGGTCGATGGAGCCGTCGTATGATAAGCTCGTGCTCGTGACGTGGAGCCAATCGTGCGCAGCCAGTAGACCCCTCCCCGTTGCTCACCCACACCAATCACCATCCTCGAAGTGCAGTCCTGAATAACACATAATTTATCCGTTAGGATTACAAAAGCAATGTGCAACCTGAGTAAGCTAAGCAAATGAAATAAGATTGCAGTCTAAACAAGGGATTAGCAAAGCATTATCAATGCGAGCAGTAGGCGAGAAAACTAAAGAACCCTCTTCATGGGCAATAGCAAAACGATTGTCAGGGAGCTTGATCGTGACAGGAGAAATAGAGACGATGTTGCGGAGGAGGTCTCGATTTCCTGTCATGTGAAACGAGGCTCCGGTGTCTAGGATCCAGGACTTACCCTTACCAGATTCAGATTCAGATGTTGATGTAGCCATTGTAGACAACATCTGAAGGACCGACTTCCATTGATCTGAGTTCAGCGTAGAACCAAATGCGGCCCTGTCCTGAGCGGAGAGGGAGCCAGGAGCGGAGGGAGCGACAGACTGCTGCTGCTGCACGGCATTGGCGACTCCGCTTGTTCCTCTGCCACGACCGCGACCAGTCGCAGGAGTCGAGGATGATGCGGGCGGCTGACCAGAAGAGCCACGACCGGAAGAGCGAGGAACCCACCCTTCAGGGAACCCGTGCAGGCGGTAACACTTCATGACGTCGTGACCAAGCCGGCCACAGTGAGTGCATTGAGGGCGAGTGGAGGTGCGTTGTTCAGACTGTTGGGAACGACTGGTTTGAGACCCAGATTGAACAGAGAATGCCATGGAGTCGACTTTGGCCTCACGGTCCTTGACCAAGGTCTTGTGACGTTCTTCCTGAATGGCTAGGGAATATACCCGGTTAAGAGGAGGGGGTGGTTCCTGAGCCATGACGTTGGAGCGAAGGGTGCTGAAGACGTCATCGTCAAGACCGAGAAGGAATTGATGAAGACACTCCGCTTCGCGTTGCTTGTTGATTTTGGAGTTGATGTCGCAATTGCATATGCCACAGGAACAAGACGTAGGAGGAACGTAAGTGACAAGTTCATCCCAAAGTTTCTTCAAGGTGCCATAATAAGCAGCCACTGAATGACCGGTCTGACGACAGCGAACGATGTCAGACCGAAGTTGAAGGATTTTGGGTCCGTTACCGACCGAGAATCGTTGATTTAAATCCTCCCATAATTCACGAACGGACTCTGAATAGGTGATGGAGGAACGAAGACAGGGGTCGATGGATTGGATGATCCAACCGACCAACATGGAGTTGACACTCCACCAGTCGTCAATGGTGTCCGAGTCATCAGCGGGCTTCGAGAGCCGGCCGTCGATGAACCCGATCTTGCGTTTAGCCCGAAAAGCATTGCGCATAGCGGTATTCCACTCTTGATAGTTGTCCCCCTTCAAGATCACCGGACAAATAGCGAGGCCCGGGTGATCGGACAGATGAAGGTAGAACGGAGAAGTGGGATCCAAAGCACCCTTCTTGGTGGGATTGTCGTCAGCCATAACGAAGGGGAAAAAATTTGGAAAGGGCAGCAGGGAGAAAAAAAATCAAGTCTTGAGAAGAACCTGCTCCGATACCATGAAACAATAAGATTGTGGGAATTCCCTGTGATTTACTTAGCCTCTCAAGGGTTGTATATATGCTAATTACAAGATATTATCAAGATAAAGATATTACAGAATATATTATCTTTGTAGAAGATAACTAACTAGAATATCTTCCAATAGAAGCAACCAAAACCTGGCACATTCTTGTGATTGGGCTTCCTCCAGGTTTTTGAAATCTATATATACAAAGGTGTTCCACAGAAGAAACTTGCAATAGTGTAGGATGATCGTACGTGTTAGAAATAAAGAATTATTCCATTGCCTGCATAGGTTGATTACAAAAGTTAGAAGCACAAAATTAGCAGAGCAGCGCATTTCCGAAAAATGGACTTCTAACGTACCGAGAATGAAAGGACAAGCTCTCCAGTTTCCTGTATTTTCCTTCAACACTGGATTGCCCTTGATGTCAACAGATCCATCTCCTGTGTAGCGATCATCAACTTCACTCTGTTGAATAACAAGTAACAAGTCATATGCTGGCGGTCACTCACAGTTTCCTCAAATGCAGAGCCCAAGTTCTATCTAATTAGAGTCATCCTCTCTTGGCTTTGTTTTTCATTGAATCACACGTGGCAGAACAACATCTATCTATGCTACAAGTAAATTTGATTTCCCTATACCCTTGTATTGTGTTGTTGGATTTTTAACTGAATATTCACAACTATGAAGATTATTACGGCACACGATGAATCTTCTATAATGACTGAAAAACTAAGAAAATTCAGCACAAGGGATATATGATTATCATATGAAACATTGTTTTGCTTGTCAAGTCAACACACATCAGAAATTCATAAGAGTTGGAGAGTTCACATCAGCAGTTCCACTGCCAATTTCACAAAAAACCGTTGACCAATTCAAAAAAAGAAAAGGCAAAATAAGTAAATCCTTTGAAGTGAAAAATCCGAAGTCTAAGCAAGAGATGATAGAACTAATCACATACTGGGCTACTACTGTTAGCCCTTCAGGCAAGAGCCAACGAATCATTTAATTCTGAAGTTGAAATATATAAAAACAAAAATGACCACCATTTAAAAGTGCAAACAACAAAAAAACCCTGAAATCTAGCTCAAAAGATTACTATGAAAAGAAGAAAAACGCACTGAAAACCAAGAGCTTGGAGTAAGAACAAAAAACACACAAAAGCCCTAACTGTAAATTTCAATTCGGAAATTGGGAGAAGAAAATCGACGACAAAGTGCTTGACTTATTGATGGGGACGGGATTTCTGAATACCGGGTAGAGATTGCTCTCCAATTGCGATGACTCGTTTCCAAAGTTACCCATTAATCCCATGGCAAGAAATTAAGGAGCCGAAAAATTTGGGGAGAAATTTAGGAATTTGGGATTCCAAAATCAGGAAGGGAGATTGAACAAAAGGCAATTGCTAGTCTGCTTCTACAGAGAGGTCAACGTGGAGTGAGCGGCGAAATACCGACTTCTGGGCATGCAATAACGATAGCCATTAACTATTACTTCGTAACACGCAGCTTTACTCCGCACGTGGCAAAATCCTAATAAAGAAGAAAGCGACATTGCATGTTTTTTGTTTTTCAAAAACGAAACAGTATACACTTATCCCATCTAAAATAAACGTAGTTTTAACTTTGAATATAATATTTAAAAAAATTGTTAAATACTCCTACAACCATACGTTTTTCCGCAATCTTTGAACTTAATATTGTAGAAGGAAACTAGCATATATCTTCACGTGTCTTGCACGAGTTTTGTTAATAAAATATCATTAATATTTCCGAAAACTAAACTGGTAAATTATAAATTTAATTTCTTGAACAAATGTTGATAAAGAAACATATAAATTAGATTTAAGTAATAAGAACGATTAATCATGTATAATTAATTAAAAGGGAGAAATATTTAAATCATATCACATATTTATTTCAAATATTTTTAATATATATTATCATTGTTGCGTCATGAATCATAATTGACCAATTATATTTTCAATTGCAAGTTATCAATTATATATATTTAAGCATTAAAACTATAAGAACATTACATTTTCAAGTATATAAAACGTATATTTTAATTTGGCTTTATATATTAATCTATAACTCCTTTTAACGTATTTAAATTTTTTGTTTTACACACATATATTATAAATAATTTTAATTACAAATAAGAAGTAACATAACTAATAAGGTAAAGTATATATTACAAATAATTTTATTTACAAATAAGAAGAAACTAATAAGGTAAAAATATATCAATAATATTTGAGATGATAATATCTGTATAATTAAGGTAATTTATTTAAGTAAAAAAATAAAAAGACAAAATATAATAAATAGATATCAAAATTAGAGAGGGATAAAATTGTAATTGTACATTGAGATTTGCCTATGTGGCATAACTCACAGGCTGACACATATGAGAGATAATTAGGGCTTTAATATAGTATATAGATTATTAAGTACTCCTACAGTATACGCATAGCCCGACGAAGGCCTTCAAGTAAGGTACATATATGCTTCAGTTTGTAATACGGATGTAGAAGGAAATTGTTTTTTTATCAATATGAACTACATTTCAATGATCATTTCTAATGATAAATCCAATATGAGATGTGAGATTGTTGATCCATCAAAATTTAATTTATAATAGTTAGAAGGGTGTTTCTTCCAAAGTAAAGGTTTTGAGTAACATAATAATTTCTATTTCCTAAGTAGGCTTATCTGAAGAAAGAGATTTACATTCATTAAATTGGATAATGGCAAAGTTGGATGGAGATGAGTTTGAGTGTCTAGAGGACGGCGTAAAAAGCATCATTTCTATGTTTCAGATACTCCACCAAAGGAAGGATGCAAGATCTAAATAAAAATTGTTGTGTCGGAAAAGTTCTAAGATTTCATGGATACTATGAGCATTAGGAATTGAGAAAACAATTCAAAGTTTTTTGTTTAATTATGTGAAACATATGAAGAGTAAAATTATATTTGAACAACAAATGATTAGTATCTTCATCCAAGTCATTACAAAGGCAACGTTAAGATGACGCTCGGTTATAAATTATATTTAATCATTCAGTGGTTGGTAAAGAATTAGAACAAATTTCCACAATAAGTTTTGAATTTTAGGAAGTAGTTTTTGTTTTTAAATCCATGAGTAAGTGAAACCATTAGAGCTTTGAGGTGGAGAAATGAGTTGAGTTACAGATCTGACATTGAATTCACCATCAGTAGAAGGTGCCCAAATTAGTGTATGTGGAATATCAGTACTAGGAATCTAGATAAATAGGATTTTTGAAACAATATGTGGAGGTAATACTTGACTAATCTTCATATAATCCCTGTTTCTTGTAAGGGATATGAATTCAGACACACTAGTGTTGAGATTGTAACCATTAGAATAAATGAGAACATTCAAATTTTCAATCCAATTATCTTTTCAAAAATTAATGTTCTTGTCATTTCCTAATTGTCAAAAGAGTCCTTTTTTGAAAATATCAATTATGTTCAATAATCTGACAAATTGCCAAGAATGTTCTATAGTATTTGTATGATCAAGAAGTTGCGACGATCCTAGGTATTTATCATAAACAAAGTGTACAAACATATTATTTGGTTCAACTAAGAGTTTCCAAAGTATTTTCATTATCTATGTTGTTAGTTTAATCCTTACCCAACTAATGAGCGGATGGAAATGAGGAGTGTTTTTGTTCCAGATCGGAAAATTCTTTGTTTATTTAATCTATAGCATCACAAACACCTTTAGGGAGTAAGCAACTTTGTATTAAGCAATTAACTTTGGAAAGAAGGTTTGATTGGATAAGGATTGTTCTACTAGCTTGAGATAGAGAATTGACTTTCCATTTTGACAATTGCTTTTTAAGAGATAGAATAGAGTCAGCAAAAATTTCATTATTAACACGACCTTTAAAAATAGGAATGCCTAAGTTTTTTTTTCCATAGTAGTAGTAAGTTTAATATTAAGAAGTAAGGACACTAGATAGAAAGATCGCTTGTTGTTTCGAGATATTCGATGAAACCTGAAAGCTACTCTTATAAAAATTAATCACAAATCCACTATGACGAGAAAATATTTCAAGAATAGTTTTAATATGTAACATATTGTCCATAGATGGTTGGCTAATATTAATGTGTCATCTGCAAAGTTAAAATAAGGAATACAAATGCCAACAATAATTAGTCTAATTCCATTTTTATTATGAGGACATTGCGATTTAATGTGAGAGTATGAGCAAGATATTCAATGAAATGACAAAGAGAAAGTGATGAAGATCAAGGATCTTTGATGCGTCGATGCTTCGAAGTAAGGCGTCAACGTCGTGTCTCCTTAGAGTCTTCTTCGTGAAAGGCTTTATGGAGGCAGATTTGGACGACTTTGAGGATATAAGAGATTGTTGAATCTCTTAGTTGTGTTTTTTGAAGGGAAAAGCAATCAACTCTCTTGAGAAATCCACCAAAAGAGATTGAAATACTCAAACAAGATCTTAAATAGGCATCACCAAGGATGTTTGAGGTTAAAATGATCTAGACGAAGGATAGGTTCCACCAACGTGTAAAATGATTCAGATTTAATTGAAATACATGGATATATCAACCAAAAATACAATCAAGTTGATCAGGATAGGCACCACAAGATCCAAGTCGGAATCAACCAACTCAACTACAATTAGATGCAAGAAAACAAGACTCAGAAGATAAACAATTGAGATATTTGCTCCCAATCTACGGGGCAGATCAACCCTTAAATAGGAAGAAAACAACTCTTTATATGATCAAGAATTAAGCAGGCTTGTGACTCATGGAATGACGCCATGAATGATGACTCTTCAATTGTCCTTCACAATGTCTTTTGATGGCAAGAGTATTGAATATCCCCATATGTAGATAAAGGAGTGATTCTTGGCATCGCACTAACTTAGAGATTCTTGGCGTGGCCCTCAGACTCGGCGACAGCGGTGTAGGCGTCGAGTAGTGTAAACCCTCAAGACCCTCCATGGCACATTTGGAGATCCACTCATGCGTTTCTGCTAGAACTTGGCCATGAGGTTTCTCAAGGTCCAATTCATCCAATGGACCTCAACTGGTGCAGAAAAAAAGGGCTTGAACATCCTATGATGGCACGCGCACTCGAGGGACACCATGCGGATGGTCCGAAACTTGTTCTCCAAAGTGGCACAAACTTTGATGGATTCCAACCCCCCTTGTCCTCCATCAACGACACCGGCGAGCCATGGGCACCTCGCCTCTACATTAAGGGATGCCAACCTCCATCAACACCTTGGCCGAAGCACTCATCAAAGCCATCACTTGGCCACGGCCAAGCCCCATGACATTCGCCGTGCCCTTGCTGCCAAGACACCCATAAACGTGCGCAGCTCATTCCCGACCTAGTGGCCGCATCTATCCAAGCCTCTCAAGGCTTTTATCCATTTCCCTTTTAGTCATTTATTTTCATGATTTTAGTCTTGCCTTAGGGAGTGTAAAGAACCATTTGCATATGGGCTTCAACCCACTAAGGCCCATTAGAGGCTTCTTCTTTGTTGGCTGAAATGCCATGGTATTTAAACCCTCTTGTTAGTCTTTTGTAACTTAGTTGAAGAATTAAGAAGTGGAATATCTCCCTTAGGTTGAGGAATACCCCCCTAAGGCCTCCACTTATCTATCAACTCAAAGCATTCAACAATCTCTCCCTCTTTCTCTCAATCTCTCACGATTCCCTCAAGCTAGCTCATCAAGTTCGAATCCAAGACAAACCAGCCAAGGAACCTCTAGGAGAGGTTCCCTTGGCCCATCGCCATCCGCGGCCAGCCAAGTTCCCTCTCGGCCGACCACTTGCTTCATCTCGGCTCCCTTAGGCATTCCCCTTATTTCCGCCTTCAAAACATCCCCTAGGAGTCATCTATCCAGTCGGTGCCTCTAGGAGAACCTCAAGCTGACTTGTGCCACAATCCAGAGCTCAAGCTTGGGAGACAAGGGCATTCAACCCCTTGTTTCACATCAATTGATATCAGAGCTCAAAGGCCATGTTAAGTGCTTTTTCTTCTCAATGTTTTTATGTTTTTATGCTTATTAGTCTTTATTTTACCTCCCCTTCAAAAATTGCCACAAAAAACAAGAAAAGGCCTTCCGCCGCCTTGTCACCACCGCCGGCCACCACACCGCTGCCTCCTGCCACCTTGCCACCGTTCACCACCACCACCCCATTCCCCATGGCCGGCCATGTGCCCATGCTCCATTCGCTAGCTCCCTTTTGAATTTCTTAAACCTTGCATGTGACTTAGCTATACTTGGCAAGAGACAAAAGTACTTTCTCTCTTTTCCCATTTGGTTGTCTTAGGCTTTTTGGGTAAATGACAAACTTTGATTCTTGGGTTGACTTGCTTGGGGTAGAGAGCTAGGAAGCTTCTCTTGTGGGCTTCACAAAAGGGATAGACTAAAGTGGCAAACACACAACATTCTCTTTCTCTCTTCCAAGGCTTTGTCACACACACCAAAAGTGGCATTGCCCCTCTTCAAAATTCCCCTTGTTGCCACCCATTTTAGCTCCAAAGTTGCGTGGCCCCACTCATCCATTCAAAATCAAGACCCATTGTATTAGGCCTCAAACACAAAGAGAAAAAAGCCAAGGAAAACAAGAGGCCCAAGAAAAAGGAAAAGGCCCAATTTAAAAAAGAAAAGAAACAAAGTGTCATTTCGGTTGGGCCACAACCAATTCCACATCAATTCGTGGGCTCTCCCACTTCACATGGCAACATGGGCCACTAAGCTTGCCTCTCCATTTTCTTCTATTGCCACTTCATTTGTCTTCCTCCTCCACGACCCATAGGGCGACCCACTCCCTCTCTTCCCACTCTTTTCACTCTAAGTTTTAAAGGTTGGATTTCCTAAATAGCCTAAGTCTTACAAATTGGAAAGGTTGGAAGTGCCTAAGTCCTAATCAAGTCTTCCAAGTCACATGTCCCTCTCGGCCTTACCCCTCTCATTTGAGCCTTCATCGTTTGCTTAGTTGGATTGTCCTTGGCTTTGCTTGCTTTCATTCTCTTGGTGTGATTGTTTCATTGCTTGAACCTTTGATTGTCTTAGGTTTAGCTTGTTGTCATCTATTGGTGTGATTTCCTTGATTGCATAGAACTTTGACTTGCTTTGCCTTATTGCTTGTATTGCATTGGTTTGATTGTCTTAGGCCTAAGGTATTTATATTCTCTTAGCATGATTGATTTGTTTGCTTGAGACTTTTGACTTGCTTTGTCTCATTGCTTGTGCTAGGCGAGTCCCCATGGAAGAGCCACATTGGCCTTATCACGCTCGGCCGCTGTCGGGCCGGCGCCCACGAAGCAACGCCCGTGATCCCATGCCCTTGTATGGAGGTCCTTATCCACGCGCCGCCCATAGGCCCGCAGCCGACTACGAGGTCAGTCGCCGCTATGATCATAGTTTCACCGAGTTCGACATGGAGTCTTTTGGAGGCTATAAAGAGGAAGGCCCCTATGGCGAGTATCTAGAGGCCCTTGACGATGAGGCTTGGGCGGATGTGTACCCCCAGAATTATGACCGCGCCCGGGGCCAGCCTCGGCGCCCACTCGACCACCGTGACCCGGATTGGCTGCCGCCTCCCCGCGCCAACCTCCACGCCAATGGCCATGCTCGCCGCCCCCAACAAGACCGGTGTCTCTTGCCAGCCCCCGCACCACACCCGCGGCACCCACAACACCCATGCCTCAGTTCCGACCGGCTCTCATTCCCACCGCGAGCCGCCGTGATGAGGTCGAGACCATGGAGGTTGCCCTTGATGAGTGTCGCGCCACTCTAGCCGCTCTAGTTGAGTCCCGTCGAGAGGAGGAGGTTGCCAAGGCCGAGTTCCGCTGGAAGAGATAGATTCCCGAGGCCGAGCGCCGCCGAAAGGAGGAAGCCTCCGACGCCCGGCTGGCCGTTCTTGAGCACCGCTTGGCCAACCTCTCCGCCGCCTCCCCAACACCCATGCCGGTTGTGGTGCCATCCCGCCCCGCGCCCCTTACCGGCGCCTCCTCACGTGGCTCGGTTGACCACCACCTTAAGGCTGCGGTGCGTGACCGAGGCAAGGGGCCTATGCTTCCACCATCTCACTCCGACACCCGAATTGCCGCCTTTGAGAGTTCCTTGGCCGCCCTTGATTCCCCTACGGAGGAGCCCCTTGAGTGCCCTTTTGCTGCCCGAATGGCCGAGGAGACCCGCGCCAACGTAGGCCCAGCGGCCGCGGCGAGCCACAACCACGATGCCGCCATCGAGGAGGCACACGCCACCAAGGCCTCCCTTGCGTAAGGTGTCACCTGGAGCGCTGCCCACCAGCACGGCCTCCGTCTCCCACTTGGTGTTGCACACCACCAAGGCGAGCGGAGCCGTGTTGCCACCTTGGTCGGCGCTCGTGTTGCTTCTTGATGGCGCTTCATTGCCCCACCCCCAAGGAGACCGACGGCCCATTGCTGCACCACCGGAGAAGGACGATGGCTTGCTCTCGCCTTGGTTGGCGCCCGTGTTGCCTTTTGGCGCCGCTCCATTGCCTCACCCACAAGGAGACTGACGGCCCATTGTTGCACCACCGAAGAAGGACGGAGCCTTGCACCCGCATTGGCCGGCGCCCGTGTTGCCTCTTGGCGCCGCTTCATTGCCCCACCCCCCTGGAGGCTGGCGCCCCATGGCCGCACCACCGGAGGAGGACCGAGCCTTGCTACCGCCTTGGCCGGCGCCCATGTTGCCTCTTGGCGCCTATCCATTTCCCCGTACACAAGGAGGCCAACGTCCCACTACCGCGCCACCAGAGGAGGACGGCGCCTTGTTGCTGCCTTGGTCGGCGCCCTTGTTGCCACTCGGTGCCTCACCATGGCCCCACGCCCTAGGAGGTCGGCGCCTCATCACTTCACCGCCCAAGGAGCTCTCCCTCCACGCTCATCATGAGGCTCTTGTCTTCTTGAAGATACATGCCCATCTTGGCCGGCGCCATACCCGTGGGGTGGCCTTTGAGGAGCCTTCTCCTTTTGATGTCACGCACAAGAAGGATCGAGACAAGGTTGTCAACCTCTCGTATAAGAGGTATGTGCTACCCTCTCCTTGGCAGGCTCACATTTTGGAGATTTCCATTGCTATATCTTCACATACCCACGAGCCCCTCCTTAGTCCTCTCCTACCGGCATGTGCCACTTTGGGTGACCTTGTGGGCATTTATTGGGATGATGGGTTCCTTATCCGAGCGGGAGAGCATTGTGTCCTTAGGGCTTCCTTTAGGAATTTGTTGCTTAAGGATGCCCATGAGAGCCGTAGAGAGTTTGGGGACACCACACCCATGGCAACATTTTAGGATTATGTCTTTTGGCCTACACTTACCACGTTCTTGCCTAGGCCCCACCCTTCCGGTCCTTACACACCCATATCTCTCCCACCCACCCCTTGGGAAGACCTAGCCATGGTCTTTCTAACTGGATTGCCCATGCTTAAGAAGGGGAGGGATTCCATTGGTGTGTTAGGCGAAAACCCCCCTAGGATGGATCATGGCATTCCTTGTAGCACTACACACCTTGCACCCGAGCTAGATACCTTTTGACCCCCGTAGTGAACTTACATGGAATCCCTCATACTATGATGTTGGCTTGGGATCCTAACTTTATGGGTCCTTCTTGGAGGACTTTGTGGCTGAAATTTGGGACGAGCCTTATCCTTGCCACTAGTTGCCACCCCTACCCCGGTGCCTTGCTTAGAGTCGTCCTTAGGGCACACCCGCACCGTTGGATGCACTTACGTTTGCTTGTTGAGTTTTCTTGTCCTAGGACATGGGCGAACATGCTCCCACCTTTGGCGAAGTTTTCAGCCCGACGCTGCTCCAAGCCCCACCCATGCGGCCATGGCTCCCTCACAGTGCTCAAGTGGTTCACAACCCATGCTTATGAGGTGGAGCTTCCCGAGGACTACGGCGCCCACCCCACTTTCACATTGGTCATCCTGATGCGGGAGCATCCGAGGCTTCACCCAAGTTGCACACAAAGAAAGGTGGTTCCCTCACAAGGGTTCGAGCCAAGCCATTGAGGAAGGAGATGGTCCACTCACAAAGGGTTCGAGCCAAGCGTATGCACGAGGAACTCGAGAACTTGGTTAGCCTTCACGTCTCAAGGGAGCCCACCCTCATCGAGGACTTCACCAAGCCCATTCTACGGACCTTGGTGACCTTTCAAGCCAAGCGCGGGGGAACGAAGACCACCAACACCCACAACAATCATTTCGTTGAATTCCTTCCCGGAACTTTCAGCGACCCCTCAGTAAAAGTGTCATATCTTCCCAACTCCAATCACTCTCAAATGTTTAGGAGTGAAACTAGACTTCAAGATCTATCTCTGGGCGTTGGAATCACTCCATTCCGATCAAGGACGAGAGAGAACGAACCTTCTGAAGTTAGGTCAGAAACTGTCTCCGCGAAAGACAAAGGCGACAAGAAGCAAGGACCACAGCTCCTGACTCGGCCTACAACTCGGCCGAGTGCCAGACCGAGTTGTTGGCTGTTTTTGTGGCCGAGTTGAGGGAAGTCCGGGGCTTTCTTGTGGGGCCACTTAGGGCCTTTCTTCCTTGTTGTTTTTAAGTACCTTTGTGTGGGGCCCTTTGTGGGTTTGTTTAGCCTTTGTCTTGGGGTAGTATTTAAGGCCTTTTTCTTGTCTTTTGTAAGGAACTTTTTGATGAATGAAAATGTTGCTTTGAGCATTTGAGCTTGAGAGCTCTCATGGGAGAGTGATTCTCCATGGTTGATTCGAACTTGCTAGGTTGCTCTTGCGTTGTGTCAATTTCGTCTATGATCTTGGTGCTCCAAGGCTTCACTCGCCTCCTTCTCTTGCTCTTTGGACACGTCCATCGTTGTGGGAGATTGTAGAAGGAAAGGTCGTTTGTGCACATTGGTTTGGTTATTGGCGACATTGTTTGCCAAGGGTCTCTCCATTGCATCTTTCGGTTGTTCCTATATCCTTGTTTATTTCTTTGTTTCTTCTCATTTGCTAACTTGTTTCCTTTGTGTTTCTCTTGTTTCCACATCCATCTTCCATTCGAGTCTCTTGGCGTCTAGATCGGGCCACTCGCGGCTAATCCCCGCATCAAATTGGTATCAGAGCCATCTCGACACCGAGCCACCACCACTCAGCCGAGCCACCACCTTGGTTAGCTCCTTTGAGCCTTCTTTCCATTCCTTGTGTTCTTCTTGTGTTCTTCATGTTCTTCATGTTTTTCTTGCTTTGTTGTTTCTAGTCTTGTTTTGCTTGTGCTTGTGTATTTGTGGACTTTGCTTGCTTGATATTGCCATCACATTTCAAAAAAGCCCAAAAAGAAAGCCCTACCAACAAGCCTCGCAAAATCTAAACAAAAAACCCAAAAAAAAAACCGGCGACCGGACCACCCTCCACCGCCTTGTCCACCGCCTTGTCCACCGCCTTGCCACCACCACCACCACCACCAAGCAGCCACCACCACCAGCCCCATCCGTGCCCAGCTGTGCCATGTCCCTTGAGTGTTTGAATCTTGAAGCTTAAAGTGTGCATGTGATTTTGTGCAATTTTGGCATAAGACCACATTGATTTCTATCTTTCACTCTTTGGTTGTCTTAGTTAGATTGGGAAAGTGCCAAAATCAACCCTTTGCAGCCTTGTATGTGGAAGAGAGCTTGAAAGCTACCCTTGACAATTGTGGTAAACACTCAAACCACTTTTTCCTTCTACCATTTCATCCCTTTTCCCAAATAAACCTACAAACAAGTCTTCTTTTCTTCCAAGTCAAAAAAAAAAATTCAAAAGAAGGGAGCAGCCAAACACACCTTTAGCTGCACGTTTTTTTTATTATTAAAAAAAAATCAGAAAAGAAAAGAAAAACAAGATCAAAAAAAAAGGAGAAAAGAAAGGCCATGTGTGCATGATTTGTGCAAGTATTGTTGTTGATCTTCCATGATTATTTCTACAGTGTTCTTGAAGACTTGATCATCCTAGCCCAACCTTAATACCCTACTCACCTTGCCTAAACACATTTCATATCATTGGCAATTGTTCACAAGTCATGAGTATTGGTATTACATGCTAGATATAACATTGCTTTGTTGAGTCTTCTAAACACTTTTTCATTGAGTCTTCTTTCTTGATTGTTTGATTCCATTTGTGTGATCGTATTGAGTCCAATTGTGTTTGAGCTTCCATTGTGTGTCTCTTGAGCTCATTTCCAAGTCCAAACACATATTTTAGTTCCACTCAATTTCATTGTCATTCTCTATGATCCAAGAGCTATTCTCACCTTTGGTTTGTGTTGTCTAAGTTCACCAAGTTCTATTGAAGATTTTGTCTCTCTCAAGGCAACCTTACATTCCAAAAGCTTGCATCGAATCAACAAGAGAGTGAGTGATCAAACACACGAGTGATCAAACACTTGTGAGGATTGTTTTGATTTCACTAACCCTAACATGTTTCTTGAAGTTTGTTGATCATGTCTTATAAAGGAAGTCCACCACATGGAAGGTCCGAACCAAGGGCACCCGAGTTGTTCAACATGCTCAAGGCCATGTCAGCCAACATTGCTATCTTGTCCAATCGGATGGTAGCATTGGAGCAAGAGTGCCCAAGCCCGCATCCCGCATCCGTGCCTCAAGAGATGCGCCGAGTGCCCATAGCCACCAACTTCCCCCGGCATAAAGATAAGCCTAATGCTCCTAACCATTTAAATGAATTTCAGGAAATTCCTAGGCGTGCCTATCATGATGAGCCAAGACGAGCCTATGAAGATGAAGAATGGGAGCATGAGCCACATCGAGGCTACCAAGCAAGGAGAGGCCGAGAGCAAGAGCAAAATGGAGTTGACAAGGTCAAGGTGAAGATTCCATCTTTCGGAGGCCAATGTGATTCATATGTCTACATGGAATGGGAGGCCAAGATTGAACAAATATGAAGTTGTCACCACTTTCCCGAGCATAAAAAGGTACAGCTTGCCGCCCTTGAATTCAATGGTTATGCACTAACATGGTGGGATAATCTTGTGAAAGAAAGGAAAAGAACCTTAGATGCATCAGTGACAACTTGGACTCAAATGAAGGCCTTGATGAGAGCTCGCTTTGTGCCTCGACACCACACACCATTGTTGCCCGTATCCATCAAAGTTGAGAGACAAACTAAGGCTTGGAACCAAGGAGAAAGAAGTTCAAGTGGTAGCCAAAACCGAGGCTATCATCCTCATATGGAGCAAGGGGAGCCAAGGAGGAGTGCTAAGCCAAGCCCCTCCCCACCGAGCCTAAATCCCCCAACCGACGCTCCTAATGCCTCCAAAGGAAGTACTCCTTGCCCTTCTCCTGGAGTTAGAGATATCACATGTATTCAAGCTATGCTCAAGAAAATCAAGCCAAGAAGAAAGGAGGAGGTTCTTGCTATTGAACCAATGGCCAAAGGAGAGGAGATTGAGCTAAAGGAAAAACAAAAGGACGTTGTTGAAACATCTCCTTCACCTACAAGGGTCAAGCATCGATTGCCCATCATTGTGCATAGTTCATTCAAATCCTTAGCTACTCCATGGATGGACCGGACCCATATGGTTCCTTCAAGCTTGCCCTTCCTACCCCATGAAGAGGTTGAAGCCAAGAAATCAATTTTCAACCAAGAGACAAAGAATGTGCCAATGGAGACTAATGCAAGGGAAGTACCTCTTATCTCCACCTTTTTAATTCCATCTCTTGAGTTTGAAAATGAGCATGTCATTCCATATAGGACAATACACATGAAAAATTCTGTCCTTGCATGTAAAACTAGATATTCTTGTGTGCACCAAAGTTCTCTAGCACAATACATGTCTTGTGGAATGCATCTTGTTCATATATTGATCCTTATGTCCATGCAAGTGTGTTATGTTGTTAGTTGCACTCCTAAGCTTGAACATAGAACTAGGAAAAAGAGTGGAATATTATTTGCATGCATGCTTGGATATCATGTAGTCATTGGAAGATTTATGCTTAAATTCTTACAATTGTGTGCACATGATAGAGGACCTTATTTTGCCATTGTTGTTATGACTAAGCCCTCTAAGAAAGATGAATTCATTGCATACCCTAGACTTCATAATGCATCTTATGTGACTAACCCTTTTATTGACCAAGTTGTGGAGTTGTATGGAGTCTCTAGTGCTTTGATTTCAGGCCAAGAAGTGTGTGAGCTACTCAAAGTTGGAGTCCGGAGAAGTGCCCTTTGAACCAGGAGATCAAGACGTCCCACATGTGGCTGAATTGGTTCACCCTTTGCGGAAGGAAGACGAAGACATGGACATGCTTGATTCGAGGACGAATCCTTTCCAAGAAGGGGAGAATGATGCGGGAGCATCCGAGGCTTCACCCAAGTTGCACACAAAGAAAGGTGGTTCCCTCACAAGGGTTCGAGCCAAGCCATTGAGGAAGGAGATGGTCCACTCACAAAGGGTTCGAGCCAAGCGTATGCACGAGGAACTCGAGAACTTGGTTAGCCTTCACGTCTCAAGGGAGCCCACCCTCATCGAGGACTTCACCAAGCCCATTCTACGGACCTTGGTGACCTTTCAAGCCAAGCGCGGGGGAACGAAGACCACCAACACCCACAACAATCATTTCGTTGAATTCCTTCCCGGAACTTTCAGCGACCCCTCAGTAAAAGTGTCATATCTTCTGATTCCCAACTCCAATCACTCTCAAATGTTTAGGAGTGAAACTAGACTTCAAGATCTATCTCTGGGCATTGGAATCACTCCATTCCGATCAAGGACGAGAGAGAACGAACCTTCTGAAGTTAGGTCAGAAACTGTCTCCGCGAAAGACGAAGGCGACAAGAAGCAAGGACCACAACTCCTGACTCGGCCTACAACTCGGCCGAGTGCCAGACCGAGTTGTTGGCTGTTTTTGTGGCCGAGTTGAGGGAAGTCCGGGGCTTTCTTGTGGGGGCCACTTAGGGCCTTTCTTCCTTGTTGTTTTTAATGTATTTCTAGACTACTTTTAAGTACCTTTGTGTGGGGCCCTTTGTGGGTTTGTTTAGCCTTTGTCTTGGGGTAGTATTTAAGGCCTTTTTCTTGTCTTTTGTAAGGAACTTTTTGATGAATGAAAATGTTGCTTTGAGCATTTGAGCTTGAGAGCTCTCATGGGAGAGTGATTCTCCATGGTTGATTCGAACTTGCTAGGTTGCTCTTGCGTTGTGTCAATTTCGTCTATGATCTTGGTGCTCCAAGGCTTCACTCGCCTCCTTCTCTTGCTCTTTGGACACGTCCATCGTTGTGGGAGATTGTAGAAGGAAAGGTCATTTGTGCACATTGGTTTGGTTATTGGCGACATTGTTTGCTAAGGGTCTCTCCATTGCATCTTTCGGTTGTTCCTATATCCTTGTTTATTTCTTTGTTTCTTCTCATTTGCTAACTTGTTTCCTTTGTGTTTCTCTTGTTTCCACATCCATCTTCCATTCGAGTCTCTTGCGTCTAGATCGGGCCACTCGCGGCTAATCCCCACATCAAATTGGTATTAGAGCCAGGTTAGCCGCGAGTGGCCCGATCTAGACGCCAAGAGACTCGAATGGAAGATGGATGTGGAAACAAGAGAAACACAAAGGAAACAAGTTAGCAAATGAGAAGAAACAAAGAAATAAACAAGGATATAGGAACAACCGAAAGATGCAATGGAGAGACCCTTAGCAAACAATGTCGCCAATAACCAAACCAATGTGCACAAATGACCTTTCCTTCTACAATCTCCCACAACGATGGACGTGTCCAAAGAGCAAGAGAAGGAGGCGAGTGAAGCCTTGGAGCACCAAGATCATAGACGAAATTGACACAACGCAAGAGCAACCTAGCAAGTTCGAATCAACCATGGAGAATCACTCTCCCATGAGAGCTCTCAAGCTCAAATGCTCAAAGCAACATTTTCATTCATCAAAAAGTTCCTTACAAAAGACAAGAAAAAGGCCTTAAATACTACCCCAAGACAAAGGCTAAACAAACCCACAAAGGGCCCCACACAAAGGTACTTAAAAGTAGTCTAGAAATACATTAAAAACAACAAGGAAGAAAGGCCCTAAGTGGCCCCCACAAGAAAGCCCCGGACTTCCCTCAACTCGGCCACAAAAACAGCCAACAACTCGGTCTGGCACTCGGCCGAGTTGTAGGCCGAGTCAGGAGCTGTGGTCCTTGCTTCTTGTCGCCTTCGTCTTTCGCGGAGACAGTTTCTGACCTAACTTCAGAAGGTTCGTTCTCTCTCGTCCTTGATCGGAATGGAGTGATTCCAACGCCCAGAGATAGATCTTGAAGTCTAGTTTCACTCCTAAACATTTGAGAGTGATTGGAGTTGGGAATCAGAAGATATGACACTTTTACTGAGGGGTCGCTGAAAGTTCCGGGAAGGAATTCAACGAAATGATTGTTGTGGGTGTTGGTGGTCTTCGTTCCCCCGCGCTTGGCTTGAAAGGTCACCAAGGTCCGTAGAATGGGCTTGGTGAAGTCCTCGATGAGGGTGGGATCCCTTGAGACGTGAAGGCTAACCAAGTTCTCGAGTTCCTCGTGCATACGCTTGGCTCGAACCCTTTGTGAGTGGACCATCTCCTTCCTCAATGGCTTGGCTCGAACCCTTGTGAGGGAACCACCTTTCTTTGTGTGCAACTTGGGTGAAGCCTCGGATGCTCCCGCATCACATCCTCTTCGGGCCTTATGTGCCCCCGGTTCCCGATGATGAATTGAGGACAATTCTACCTCAAGAAGGGAAGAATGATGGATTCCAACCCCCCTTGTCCTCCATCAACGATACCGGCGAGCCATGGGCACCTCGCTTCCACATTAAGGGATGCCAACCTACATCAACACCTTGGCCGAAACACTCATCAAGGCCATCACTTGGCCACGGCCAAGCCCCATGACATTCGCCGCGCCCTTGCTACCAAGACACCCATAGACGCGCGCGGCCCATGCCCGGCCTAATGGCCGCATCTATCCAAGCCTCTCAAGGCTTTTATCCATTTCCCTTTTAGTCATTTACTTTCATGATTTTAGTCTTGCCTTAGGAGGTGTGAAGAGTCATTTGCATATGGACTTCAACCCACTAAGGCCCATTAGAGGTTTCTTCTTTGTTGGTTGAAATTAGACATGTACAAGTCCGGGCTCAGGCCGGGCTTTTGACGATTTTTTGCCCGATTGACCGGGTCGGGCCAAACCCGCCCGACTCAAACAGGCTGGACCTTCTATCCAAGCTCGTCCGGTCATCTGGGCCGGGTTGCCCGGCGGGCCAACCCGGTTACAATTTTTGCATTTTTAAACAACACCAAATGGCTGATCGAAATTAAACACCAAGTCAGTAACTCAAAATTTAACACAGCACACTCAAATTTAACTCAAAATTAAGCAGATCGAAATTAAACACCAAGTCAATAACTCAAAATTAAACACAGCACACTCAAGTTATAGATCCAAGTCACCAATGTACACAGAAGGGCTCGATGGATGGAGCGAAGAAGCTGGCACCTTTGCACAGATGGCTCGATTCAAGCAAATCGAAGAAGCTGGTTGGATCGGCGGCGACGCGAAGCAGCAGGTGGTCGGCGTTCGAAGTGGGAGGCGCAGGCAGTCGACGTTCGAAGTGGGAGGCGCAGATCGACGGCTCGGTGGCTACCGCTGGAAAGGGCTCGGTGGCGACTGGTTGCAGTGGACTCGGTCACGGTGGCTACTGGCTGGGTTGGAGACTCACGCGAACTAGGTGGACTCGGTGGCACAACGTGATGGAGGAGGATGGAGATGGAGGAGGAGGATGAAGATGGAGAATTGGAGATTCGAGATGGAGAGAATGGAGGCGGAAAGGGGTCTGCAGAATGGAGGCGGAAAGGAAAAGAAGAGGAAAGGAAAAGAAGAGAGTGAAGGGAAAGTTAGGTTAGGGTTTTTATTATTTATATTTATATATAAAAGTATAAATAAATAATAATTATATGAACACAACTGGGTACCGGGCCGGGCTTCTAGGCCCGATCGGGCCTAGAGATGTGTCCATGCCCGGCCCGTTACTGTACCGGGCTGGCCCGGCCCGACCGGGCCAATATAACTATCCAGGCTCGGTTTTTATACCAGACGGGCGGTCCGGTCCGGTCGGGCTAGCCCGGACTTGTACAGGTCTAGTTGAAATGCCATGGTATTTAAACCCTCTTGTTAATCTTTTGTAACTTAGTTGAAGAATTAAGAAGTGGAATTTCTCCCTTAGGTTGAGGAATACCTCCCTAAGGCATTCAACTCAAAGCATTAAGAAGTGTAACTTATCTATCAACTCAAAGCATTCAACAATCTCTCCTTCTTTCTCTCAATCTCTCATGATTCCCTCAAGCAAGCTAGCTCATCAAGTTCGAATCCAAGACAAACCAGCCAAGGAACCTCTAGGAGAGGTTCCCTTGGCCCATCGCCATTTGCGGCCAACCAAGTTCCCTCTCGGCCGGCCACTTGCTTCCTCTCGGCTGACCTCCGCTTCCTCTCGGCTCCCTTAGGCATTCCCCTTGCTTTCGCCTTAAAATCATCCCCAAGGAGTCATCTAGCCAGCCGGTGCCTCTAGGAGAAGCTCAAGCCGACTTGTGCCACGATCCGGAGCTCAAGCTTGGGAGACAAGGGCATTTAACCCCTTGTTTCACATCAAACTTAGTATGGCACATGGGTATGTGTTGAAAAGTGGAAATGCATCACCAGGGCTCAGGTTCATGGAGGTTGGTGCGGAGGAATTAGATTGCCCTATTTTGCGCGCAACCGCGCGCATAGACTCTTTGGTTGTTGAGGCAGGCGCTGGCGCGGCTAGGTACTTGAAGTGGGCATCACCATGAGTGTTGTAGTGGATTTGAGGTAGAATCACATCATCCTCCCCTTCTTGAGAAGGATTCGACCTCGAATCCAATACACCTACAACAAGCAATATCCATTAATTAGCATCCATAATTACAAAAGTGAAGGGACTCCCCTACGTATGCCTAAGCATATGCTTGATGAATGCGGCAATCTAGACAAATAGAATACTTAGACATAAAGAAAACTTGATGAACTATATGCAACCTTTATGACATGAGTTGAGACATAGAACTATAATGCAAAGAAAAGAACATAGTCCTAAATGCAAAATAGCTACTCAACACATAAAAATCTTCTGATCCTAGATGCAAGCTAATCATAGATCATTATAAAAGAGTAAGGAGAAGAAGTTTCTTCCCGGAATGGTGTTATCCTCAAACTCTTGTTATAAGAATGTGGTGATGCTAGGAGCTCCATGGATGTGTAACTCTCTTTAGGAGCGGCATCACACTTGATCTCCTTAAAGTTGGGAAAGGTGACTTCCTCTTGCAAAAAATGAGTTGGCAAGCATGTAAGAAGCCTTGGAGTGGCATCCAACCATTGGGTTGCCATTGATTTTAGGAAGCAAAGAATGTCGATTTGTTTAAGCGCCCCTTGCAATGTTGATTCCTTAGGAGCATCCTTGAATTTCAAAACTGGCCACCTTGGAACTGTAACCATTATACAAGGCCTCGAGGAGCATCCTTGAATTTCATGGATTTCATCCCTCGGTTTTTTGAGCTCTTGTACATTTTCATCGAGCCTTTTTTTCTCGTCGAGGCAATGGAATTTGCTCTTTCTTCTCACTCTTACCAATTTCAAACAAAGTTGAACCTTCATTACATGGTTTCTCTTGAGTGGATTCATGTGTGGGCAAAGTTGGACGCGAGCAACCTGCATTATGGGGCCAAAATGTTGACAACATCGCATCATCCTCGTTAGACACCGGCGCACGCGCACAAGGGTGATTGAGGGTGGTGGATGGTTTGGCCATGTACTATCCATTGGCCACTTGTTGGCTGCCTAAAGGCCTTCTGGCTGGCCAGAAGGAGCTAGATGTCGCATATATGGTGGAGTTGGGTGCCATGGTAGTGTGGTGCGCTGGTACACGCAAAGAGTAGCTCGGTAGCGGCGGGCAAGCGAGCGTGGAATGGGCAATTCTATTCCCATGGGAACAACTTGGAGCCATTGTAAGGTAGATGGTGGCACATACAACCCTTGGCGAGCCAAAGCATCTTGAGCAAGACACTGAGCCTCCTTAGGCATGGGGGTGTGCGAGCGACTTGAGTGGTGGCTCGAGCGGTGGCTCGAGCGGTTGTGTTGGTCACCATGGGAAATCCTTCGTGGAGACCTCAAACTCACCCTTGATGTGTGCATGGCTTCAAATTTGGCGGTGAGATTTCGCTCCATCTTGCATCATCTCCCGCGTGATCTCCTTGAACTCATCCTTGCTCAAGGAACGAGAGTATTCTTATTCGATTTTGTTCTTGCCCTTGTTATCTTATGTAGACATGGCAACACACAAGGAGACATACAAGATTTTTTTTAAGAATTTGCAATTAGCAAAGAATGACAAGAACACAACAACAAAAAGGTATCAAAACATGTGCAAGAAATAAGTTCTTGAATGAGAGTCTAGCTTCAAATGATGATCTATCAAAGTCCGAACAAATGGAAGAAAGTGACACAAGGTTAGCTAAGCCTTTTAGTTTGTGGTTCCATCAGTTTCATAGGGTCCAAGACTCACAATTTTAGCACAAGCAAGTCACAATGCAAGACTTCACAAGACAAGATTGCACACTTAGACAAGGAAGATTGAGTGAAATTTTTGATTTGAAACCACTCGGTCTACTTTTTATATCTTAAAGAATTGTTGAGCTTGGACCGAACCGGACCGGACCGTTACGGTCCGGTCCTTTACTTTAAGGATGCCCATCCCAACTACTCCACATCTTTTCAAAGTTTGTGGAGTTTGACTTTTACCTCCTCTTGCAAAGGGATGCTCAACTTCTCTTTAACTTTTGTTGAGTCCAACTTTTTCCCTTTGTTTTTTAAAGGGATGCTTGGGTCTTTTCCTTTTTCTTGCCAAGTCTAACTTTCCCCCCCTTTCTGTCTTTATTTAAAGTCGAGTATAAAACATGCAATACTAGAGATGGAAAGAAATGAATAAGCTTTAAACTTATCTTAGAATTCAAAGCGATGTAACTCAAATGATTGCGCACTAATGAAGTAGTAATGGCTGAAGTGAGGTTAGAATGGTCAGAGTTTAGTTATTGAAGTGAAGTATCTTGAGAAGACTTGGTGTTAATGAGACTTAAGAGATGGATTAAGAGGGTGAATGTGGAAGAGTCAAGAGATAGTTGCCTTAAAGGAAGCTTGGTTAATGTAGAGAGGTAGGAAAAGGGAAGAATCACAATTAAGAAGGAAGTGACTTCTTAATTAAGTGTCGACAATTAATGGATTTAACTCCATTCATTGCTGGTTTTCTTTTCAGTTGTGGCCATGGAGGTGAGAGGTTTGATGGAAAGATGAACTCTCAAACAAACTCCAATGGCAATGAAGAATGCCCAAAAAAATTCAGATTTTTGAGCACGCAAGTTCAACAAAAAGAGGGTAAATATAACTCAATCTTAAGACTTACTTCAAGCGTAGCTTTGATACCAAATGATAAAGATCAAGGATCTTTGATGCGTTGGTGCTTCAAAGTAAGGCGTCAATGTTGTGTATCCTTTGAGTCTTCTTCGTGGAAAGGCTTTATGGAGGCAGATTTGGGCGACTTTGAGGATAAAAGAGATTGTTAATTCTCTTGGTTGTGGTTTTGTGGTTTTTGAAAGGATAAGCAATCAACTCTCTTAAGGAATCCAGCAAAAGAGATTGAAAGACTCAAACAAGATCTTGGATAGGAACCATCAAGGATGTTTGAGGTTAAATCGATCAAGACGAAGGATAGGTTCCACCAACGTGTAAAAGGATTCGAATTTGATTGAAATTCTTTGGATACATCCACCAAACATACAATCAAGTTGATCTTGATAGGCACCACCAGATCCAAGTCGGAATCAACCAACTCAACTACAATTAGATGCAAGAAAGCAAGAACTCGAAAGATAAACAATTGATATAAACTTGGTTTTGGTTTCAGTCTTTGCTCCTAATCTACAGGGCAAAACAACCCTTAAAAGGGAAGAAAAACAACTCTTTAAATGGACAAGAGTTAAGTAGGCTTGTTACTCATGCAATGACACCATGAACGATGACTCTTCAATTGTTGTTCATAACATCTCTTGATGGCATGACTCTTGGATATCCTCATATGTGGATAAAGGAGTGACTCTTGGCATGAAACCGTGAACGATGACTCTTCAATTGTTCTTCATAACGTCTCTTGATGGCATGACTCTTGGATATCCTCATATGTGGATAAAGGAGTGACTATTGGCATGAAACTAACTTAGAGACTCATGGTGTGGCCCTTAGACTCGACAGTAGCGGTGTAAGAGCTGAGTGGTGTAAACCCTCAAGACCCTACATGGCACATTTGAAGATTCACTCGTGTGTTTGTGCTAGAACTTGGCCACGAGGTTTCTCTAGGTTCAATTCATCAAATGGACTCCAAATGGTGCTGACAAAAATGGCTCGATCAAGTAGATGTGTGGAGCCTTCCTTTGTTGGCGCGCACACTCGAGAGACACCACACGCATGGTCCGACACTTGTGTCTCCAAAGTGGCTCAAACTTAGTACGAGACTTGGGTATGTATTGAAAAGTGGAAATGCATCACTAGGGCTCAGGTTCATGGAGGTTGGTGAGGAGGAATTAGATTGCCCTATTTTGCACGCAACCACGTGCGTAGACTCTTTGGTCATTGAGGCGGGCGTTGTCTCATATAGGTGCTTGAAGTAGGCATCACAATGATTGTTGTAGTGGACGTGAGGCAGAATTACCTCAGAAAAGGAGTAAGAGGATCACCTTGTCGGATGCCACAAGAGGGTTCAAACTCCCGATCAGGTTCATTGTTTACAAGAACATAATATGTTACAGTAGAGATACAAGTCATTACACAATCAATACATCTTTGATGGAAACAAACTTAGCTAAAATATTTCTTAGAACTATCCAATCCAATTTATCATAAGCGTTTCCATATGTATTTTAAGAGCCATTCATACCTTCTTACCGATATTTTTTTTATGAAAAGAATGAAAATTTTCATGGGAAATAAGGATATTGTCTTGAAATAAACGTCCTTCAACAAAGGCACCTTGTATGGGGCTAATGAGTTTCAGAAGAATAGACTTTAACCTATTCACAAGAATTTTAATAATAATAATGGGTCTGAAATGGTTTATAGTAGATAGGTTATCAAATTTTGGGATAAGAGTAATGAAAAAATGATTCCAGGCACAAAGAAGTTGTCTAGATTGAAAAAAAGCTCTTAATGTAGAGCATAATGAGGAACCAATAGTGTTTTGTGACTTGACATTTCAAATATAGCATTCTTAATTTCTTGAGGGAAGGCATATGACATAAATATAACACCCCCAAATCTTAACCCATTTGGAAAGGTATTACCGCCAGTGACTTCAGTATTCCTTACCGAGATCACCCAAGGCTTTACCGTTTAAATACAAATCATGAAATACAATGATACAAAATGATAACCTTATTCATATAAAACATGAGTCCCGGGATTACATCCCAATCCCGAATAGGACAAACACAGAGTTTAAACAAATACAGCGGAAGTCTTGATAAACAAATAACAGAGTAAATAAGTTACAACGGAAGTCTTTCTTGAAATATTACAAAAAGGGTTGTGATTGTAATGATCACCTGCCCAAGGATCTCAACCTGATTAAAAGATAATTATTAAAACATCCAAAAACAATTGTCGTCTTCATAGTCAATCTAGTCTCCTCATATCTTCGCTCTATCTGATGTGCCGAATCGAACGGATGACACCAGCCAACCATGCAGAGAACAATTGCGGTTGGTTAGTCTACTGAATAGACTATGCAAGGGTACAAAGCAGAAGGTTTGAAGTAGTGGTATTAGGTTAGACTCATCATTTCTCGAATAATAACCGATAACGATAATCAACCTTCATACTTCTACTGAATAACAACAAGAGGTATGCACAAGAGAAGATTATGGAAGACTGAATCTTCACAGAAATCGACCCGAAAGAAGACTCCAACGGAAGTGAGTCTTAAGGAAATATGACAAATCTGGAACGTTTAAAGAATCAGACATCAGTGATTTAAAAGCTGACTTAGATGTTTCGGTTCACGACCAACCTCACCGCTTACAGCGAATCCAGATTGGAAAGAGAATGTACTCTGATCAAAAGTCGAGACGAGCTTTCCTAGCTGCACTATTTACTTAGCTGCACTACTCGCCAAAGGTATATTAACTATGTGCACTCGGGCACTTTATCTTATTAAATTCCAAAACGAGCATTACGGTATAAACTTTTAAATCTCCACCCGAGAGATATCGGATCTCCCCGCAAGAGATATCAGACCTCCCCACAAGAGATATAGAAAGGATGAACCTTGGAAGATTTGACACTAGCGAAGTGCGCCAACCCCGAGTAAGGGTATGGTCATGACCAGAGAGAAAGTACTGGGGAAAATCCACCAAGTACCAGTTATAAAGAAACAGCTAAACCCCCACAAGGTACATAGCGTTCCTAACTAGTGCTAACTAAACAGTTCTAGCACAACAATAGTTCGGGATAAATCCACATAAATGCTCTCAAGGCGAACATAAATAATAGCGTTGTTCTAACAGATATACAACCTATTATAATATCATATTTTAGTTTTCCAAAACAGTTTACAAAACCATTTCCAGACAAACATAATAATCATTCCAAATTAATTACTCAGATGAACTACTGATAATTAATGTAAATATGGAACGATGAGCAAGAGCGAACCGCCACTTGCCTTAATCCGCTGAATTGGAACAAGCCTAACGACGACGGGATTCCGGGCTCGACACGGGTATAGCTCCGACAGCACAACAACCTTCCAGTCGACCCATAAAGAAACCCTAAGTTAGATCCGACATAACAACAGTACGAATCTAAAGGAAGACGAAAGGATACGAAAGGAACGACGCCACAACGACGACCACCAAGACCAAGCCAACAAAGGGGCTTCTGGCCACTGGCAGCGGTCGCCGTGTTCATCACGGTGTGCGCCGTGTTCATCACAACGGGCGCCGCCACGAACACGGCGGTCGCCGTGAAGAACGGCGGACAACAGAACGGCGAGAAAACTCACCAACACACACACGAGGGTCACTCATTTGGCCTGGCTTTGGGTTCAGACCTCCACTAAGCTTCCAAAGGGACCTCTAGGCTACTGGAAAACACACCAAACGACCTCCGGCAAAAGCTCCAGAATCCGGCGAGGCAACAACTCCGGTGAGGTAGGAATTTGGGAGAGATTTGAGCTGAGAATGAGCTCCAATCCGACCCCCAAGCACTCCCTTTTATAGCCAAATGCCAAGGGAACACCATCATTGCCTACAACGAGGCGGAGCAGGCCTAATTCGGCGCGTCAGAGGCTCGCCGGCGACCATCGGGTTTTACCCGCTAGCTAGGTCGCGGCGGGTGCCGTAATTTACCCGGGTTGCCGCCTTGCAAAATGGCCTACGGCGGGCGAAATGCGGCGGGCGCCGCACTGTGCGGCGGTCGCCGCCCTTAGGCCTGGCGTCCCAGCTAGGAGAAGACCATGGCAGCCTCCTCGAGCCTTGCGACGGCGGGCGCCGCTAACCCACGACGGGCGCCGCCCTTGGCTTGGCGCGTCCTTGGCTCTCGGACGAAAACAACATTACCCCGGGATAAAATTTATCGTACACAAACGAGTATTAAAATCCAAAGTACGTCGTTTGTATTTTATTTCACTGAGAAAAATATTATAGATATAGAGCACATTACAGAATGTCTCCAACTTTCTGAATTAAATCCGACGTACACAACGGGCACTCGGGAAAAACCCAAAATTCCCAAAATAACCTTACAAAAATACGGGGTATCACAATAAAGCTAAATTGTCAACATCAGTTATTAATGAGGGAGCAATATCCAAGTCATCCATGGTTGAAGAAACATTATTATTTTTATAAAAATGAAGCTAAAGTTCACTAGTGATTACTTCAGAGATTGACTCTTAATCATAGAGGGTTAAACCATCCCTAGTTTGGAAAGTCATTTTTTTTTTTTTTTCAAAGAGCAAATTTTAGCAACAGTTTGAAAATATTTGGTATTATAATATGCGTTTCTTAAGTAGTTAATCTTTGCTCGTTGTTTCCAATATGTTTTTTGAAATTCTAAAAGACGCTTATATTTTGAGAAGATGTGCAGACAGTTGGTGCATAGTTAGATGGTCATTTGGGTTAGAATGATAAGTATTCAAGAGATTCTGAAGTTTTTCTTTAGTTTATTTTATATGTTCAAAAGTATGATCAGTTTCTTCACGTGCCCATTTCTTTGAATAAATTTTTACAAGTTTAAGTTTCATAGCAAACTTAAACATAAAAGTACCATTTAATTTAGAGCTCTATATTTTTTAACCAGTTTAGCATAACCTGGATAGTTGCCCAAGAATTTTCAAATCTATTTTTTTAAGCACCAAGGGTAAAGGAGATCAAACAATGGTCATGTGATGTAAAGGGGAGATGGTGAATATAAAGATTTGGAAAGTAGGAAACAAGAGGAGAAATGTATAAGGACACGATCTAATCTTTCTAATATATCGTAGGAACTTCTCATAGATTTACGCCATGTAAAAAAGAATCTTATAGTTTTAGTATCCAAGAGTGAAAACTCATTTGTGAAATCTAGTAATCTCTTGAATCGTGTGAGTGTAGGCGATGAACCACCTAATTTATCAGTCAAATAGAGAAGTTCATTAAGGTCGCCTATAATTATAATTGGAAGATTCATATAAAAAATTATAGACCCTAAGTTGTTCCAGGACGTTTCTTTTTCATCATTACGAGATGGGGCATATAAAAAAATCATTAAGAACTTGAATTGGTTGGAATAAAACCTTACAAACTATCAATTTGGTTTGGTTTAAGATATGGATTGTTGATTTTTTTTTTATAGTCTTTGTTCCAGAGAATCCATAATCGACCTCTAGATCCAATCGAGGAAGAAAATATACTATCATTGAAGCCACATTTATGCAGAATATTCAGAGGTAGTTTAGTGTGTACTTAATTTATGCTAAACCTTCTAAACATAGAAGGTTGAGAGAATTTTTCTTTTTAATGAAGGAGATCTCAGTACATAAATTCTTTCACTTAATACCTCCAATATTCCAATATGCAATATTCATGATAACCTAAAAATTTGAGGAGCAAGATATAACAAATGTAATATTTCAATAGATACGAGATAAAGATAGCAATTTATATCATGGTTCAAATAAGATTTTCCTCTTTGAAGAGCTAAAACAGAAGGAGGAGTCATAAGAGGTTCAATGGTATGATGTTCAACATATGGATAAGGAAGCCTTATAGAAGCACCAAAAGTCGTCCTGAGTTCAGCATACACATGATTGAACAAAAAATACTTCAAAATCTTAAACAAAGTATCAATAGAGTTACAATTTTCATCAATCATTGGAGAGAGATAATTGATATCGTCAAAGTAGCCACCAAATGGCATCACCAAGTTTGGATAATATAGCAGATATTTGATCAAGAGACGATCATTGGATGGAGTGAGGAATATCTCAGCTGTTTTAAGAGTGTCGCAGGGCAATACCTCAACCAACAACAGAGTCCAACACAAGAAAATTTTATCAGACATTTGCATAGGGAGCTTTTGCCCAAAGATGAGGGGAGTCAACATAGACTCATGCATCATGTAAGTGTTCATGTCATAGGTCATAAGCGAAGTATTTAGAATCATAAAAGTTTCATATCTCAAGTAGTGGCATCGACGACACAACACAAAACCAATCTCCAACACCATTACCTCCATCTCAGTATCGTCAAAGTCCACCAAAAAGAGGGGGGAAATCAAACAACGCAAAGAGAGCATATGATGAAGGAGGAGATTCGTAATATGGGATATGCACACATAAGAGATAAGAGTCACATCAGCAATTTTTTTTGTTTAGAGAGCAATATAAAGTTTGAAAGAGATAGTGCATACCATAAATCCATGGTGGAAATGATGTTATCAGAAGCAGCATAGGCAAGATATCAAACAGAATAAGAAAGAATTCATAGAAATATTAAGAATTTGTAAAAGAAAAAGGGGATAAAAATAGGATCGATGAGAAAATACCATATCTTCATTTATATGGTATGTAGATGAAGCTCCATGTATGATTTGTTGACATATAGCAATAATTCGAAGATGTAGGATAGAAAATCTAGATCTGGATTTCTGCATACGCGTGATGGAGAAACAGATTCTGCAAAAGCAAGATTTCCCTAAGCCGTCTTTGAGATCACGAGGTTTACATAACAAAACCCACAAATCTATAGTCGAAGGCAAAAAATTCTTTGGAGAAGAGGAGGGTTTTGAAGCTTGGTCTAGAATTAAATCATCAAATATCCATTGCACCGTAGATGGGGAGATTTGAAGATTGATAAGTAATTTGAAGAAAAGATGTTAAGAAGGTTTCATTGATAGTTTCATGGATAATCTACTATATATCTACTAAATCAGAATACATACTACATCACGTGGCGCCCCCAAAATGAACTAAAATGTTATGGTGTCACGAGGCATCACGGTATTAAATTTGCCACGTGTCCAACTCTCATTTTTTCGTTGGTTTTCGAAAATCAAATAAAATCAAAGAAAATAAAATCTCTGCCCATATTAGTCGGATATGCATACAATATGAATATTTTGTATAATCTATTCATTCCAAAAACGTAGCAAATAATATTATCGGCCATATATTTTTTGTATGTAATCTACTATATATCTACTAAAGTAAAATATCTACTTTACTACATGGCGCCCCCAAAATGAACCAAATGTTTTTGTTGTCACGTGACATCACGGTATTGAATTTGCCACGTGTCAAGCTCTCATTTTTTTCATTGGTTTTTCAAAAATAAAATAAAATCAAAGAAAATAAAACCTCTGCCCATATTAACCGGATATGGATACAATATGAATATTTTATATAATTTATTCTTTCCAAAAATGTAGCAAACAATATTCTCGACCATATATTTTTTGTACGTAATCTACGATATATCTACTAAAGTAGAATACCTACTACGCCACGTGGCGCCCCCAAAATGAACCAAAATTTTATGATGCCACATGGCATCACGATATTGAATTTACCACGTGTCAAGCTCTCATTTTTTCGTTGGTTTTTCAAAAATCAAATAAAATCAAAGAAAATAAAATCTCTTCCCATATTAGTCGGATATGCATACAATATAAATATTTTGTATAATCTATTCTTTCCAAAAACGTAGCAAACAATATTCTCGGCCATATATTTTTTGTACGTAATCTATTATATATCTACTAAAGTAGAATACCTACTACGCTACGTGGCGCCCCCAAAATGAACCGAAATTTTCTGCTGCCACGTGGCATCACGGTATTGAATTTGCCACGTGTCAAGCTCTCATTCTTTTCGTTGGTTTTTCGAAAATCAAAGAAAATAAAATCTTTGCCCATATTAGTCGGATATGCATACAATATGAATATTTTGTACAATCTATTCTTTCCAAAAACGTAGTAAACAATATTCTCGGCCATATATTTTTTGTACGTAATCTACTATATATCTACTAAAGTTGAATACCTACTACGCCACGTGACGCCCCCAAAATGAACCAAAATTTTCTGCTGGCACGTGGCATCACGGTATTGAATTTGCCACATGTCAAACTCTCATTTTTTGTTGGTTTTTCGAAAATCAAATAAAAACAAAGAAAATAAATTATCTGCCCATATTAACCGGATATGCATACAATATGAATATTTGTATAATCTATTATTTCCAAAAACGTAGCAAATAATATTCTCGGCCATATATTTTTTGTACGTAATCTATTATATATCTACTAAAGTAGAATACCTACTACGCCACGTGGCGCCCCCAAAATGAACCAACATATTCAGCTGCCACGTGGCATCATGGTATTGAATTTGCCACATGTCAAGCTCTCATTTTTTTCGTTGGTTTTTCGAAAATCAAATAAAATCAAAGAAAATAAAATGGAAATTTCGCCTGGTACCCCTGTGGTACGGCGAAATTCGTCTGGTGCCCCAAAGATTTACCAATTTCACGTGGTACCCCCGAGTTTTAATTTTTTTTCGTCAAATGCCCTTCTATCAAATTGTTAACAGAAATCGTTATAAAAAAAATTAAAAAAACCCCCAAATCGTCTCTCTCGTCCGTCCTCTTCACGAACTCGCCTCTGCCCTAGCCCATCTTCTTCGAAGGAGAAGCAGAGCCGGAGCGTCGTCCCTAGACCCGTCGGCCCTCGTCCCTCAACCCGTCGTCGTCTCTCTATGGTGCATGAAACTCAACTAGAACATTCTTTGATTTATCCAGAACAACCTCATCGAAGTTCTCCGAAGTCAGCACCACAACACTTGATGGAGGTGCAGCAATCTTTACACTGGTCCCTGAAAATATAAAATACAACAGCAAAGAGAACTAATAAGAGTATGCTCATGATGCAAGCCCAGAGAATGCAATTATATGTCAAGTATAGGAAGATAGAATATGTCCCCTTCAACAAAGAGAGAAAAGCAGAATCTGTTTTTTCACAACTGGCAGCACTGGAACTTGTGGACACAAGACAAATAAACTAACTACATTCTACGAGTAAATTTGAGAATGTCAGGTCATGTCATGTTTGCAAATGAGAAGAATTTAAGCTGAAGAAGGAACCCAATGAGAAGAATTTAAAGAACTGGTCATGTCACAAGATTAAAGATAAGCAATTAGAAAACCAACTTTGTGCCCTCAGAAGGTGATTAATTACATAGACAAACAGACATACATACATTAAATCTGTTAAATTAGTTTTTTTGGTAGAGATCTGTTAAAATAGTTCAAATTGGACTTTCAAAAACAAAGGTACCTTCTTCTCTGTATAAGTATTATTTGGAAGAGGAAATTGGACAGATGAATTTTTCTTTACTTTATACTGATTTCTTGTTTGCTGATTTTTCTTTGTGCTGAACAGATGGACCTTTGATATGACTCCAGCAGCAAAAGTCGGGCCTTGGACGACTTATTCCAAAAGGAGGCACCAACTTGGATGAGTTAGATTTAATTTTATTTCTTTTAGTCAGTAACTTATTTACTGGTGCATTTTCGGTTGTTAGTAGTCAGAGTCAGTTCCTATTTGTTAGCTTGAAGAATGAGTCAGTGTTAGTTTCCTTATTTTTAGTAGCACTAGTTAAATTATTCCTAAAGTATCTCCTTAGTGGGTTAGTGGGAGATTAGTAGTGGTCAGTCGTTATTTCTACACTATTAAGTCATGTTAGAGTCTCATTGTAATCATCAGATTATTTATCAATTGAATCAGAGTAAACAACGTACGATATTCCTACACAAATTCCTCATTGTGAGATTCTCCTCTGAGTGGTCTTGGTACTTAACAACCTTCTTCTTCATTCATTCATTTTTCTTTGTATGATTATAATCATTCCTGATTTCTTTTCCTATTATTTTCTTTTCCATTTCAGTTGAAGATTAGCTTGTTAAATTTTTAATATCCTCGGATCATATTGAAGCAGGCCTCTAGAGCAAGCAAGACAATCTCATAAGCTATTTTGACAGCAATCATATTTTTGACAAAAAAAAAAGTGCAATAGGCTAGCAATCCCACCCTAACCCCCAACAAGCAAACAATCTCAGCATTACATTTCACAACAAACATATTTTTGATAGCAAACAAATTTTGACAGCAAGCATATTTTTCCCCTAATGTGACATCAAGCATATTTTGACAACAAGCATAATATTGACAGCAAGCTTAATTTTCCCCTAATGTGACAACAAGCATATTTTTAAAGGCCATAAAAGCTTACAATGTATGAAATTTTAAAGCAAACAAAGGACACACCTTCTATGATTGAATAGAATGAAACTTACATAAGTTTGGTTAGCAATTAGCATATCCTGCACATAGCAAAGTGCAAAGAATGCAAGTGGGGTTTTCCACTTCTATGCATTTAGCATCAACCAAATTTTAGGTAATTATAAAAATGAAATTTGAGTGCCCTAATAAACTCCTTCATAGTTTAATTAGCGATGGCAGTTATGTGATTGTGATGTAAATTTACCCTTTTCTTTTCAAACTTTTCTTACTTTGAGCCATAAGGACACTCGAGCATACTATTGGTTTGATTTAGGACTCGCAACAACTCGAAATAGGCTAGTTTGATTTCAATGATAAGTATTTCAGATTTTTTCTGGTGTTTGATTGGAGAATGATTGTCATTAGTGGCTAAGCAACCTAGGGGTTCAGAATTGAATAGATATTGTTGTTGCTTCTGATGTGCACAAGAACATTAGAACTAGATGAATGGTCAGTTTTCCTAGCAGCTTCAATAGATGTTTGAAAGTGACACACCAAGAAATCAAATTAACTTGTTTCGAAGAGCTGGCACTCTGGGTTTGATGATGGATATTTTCAGAAATTGTTCATACCATTTTTCTACTTGAATATGGTTTTCTAAATATATTTTCTATATGTTGTCCAACCTGAATTTTACCCCATTTTGACGAACTTATACCCATTGATTTTTATGACAGATTAATCGAAGTGCAAGATTTTGGTGTTTGAGTTGAGATTGTGAACGCTGGAAACACATATTCATCTAATACTCATTGAAGGCCGGCGGGTCGAGGGACGAGGGCCGGCGGGTCTAGGGACGATGCTCCGGCTTTGCTTCTCCTTCGAAGAAGACGGGCTAGGACAGAGGTGAGTTCGTGAAGAGGACGGACGAGAGAGACGATTTGGGGTTTATTTTTATTTTTTTTATAACGATTTCTGTTAACAATTTGACAAAAGGGCATTTGGCGAAAAAAAATTAAAACTCGAGGGCACCACGCGAAATTGGTAAATCTTTGGGGCACCAGGCGAATTTCGCCGTACCTCAGGGGTACCAGGCGAAATTTCCGAAAATAAAATCTCTACCCATATTAGCCGGATATGCATACAATATGAATAGTTTATATAATCTATTCTTTACAAAAACGTATGAAACATCATTCTCGGCCATATATTTTTTGTATGTAATCTACTATATATCTACTAAAGTGGAATACCTACTACGCCACGTGGCACCCCAAAATGAACCAAAATTTTATGCTGCCACGTGGCATCACAGTATTGAATTTGTCATGTGTCAAGCTCCCATTTTTTCGTTGGTTTTTCGAAAATCAAAGAAAATAAAATCTCTTCCCATATTAGTCGGATATGCATACAATATGATTATTTTGTATAATCTATTCTTTCGAAAAATGTAGCAAACAATATTCTCGGCCATATATTTTTTGTAGGTAATCTACTATATATCTATTAAAGTGGAATACATATTACGCCATGTGGCGCCCTCAAAATGAACCAAATTTTTTTGCTGCCACGTGGCATCACGGTATTGAATTTGCCACGTGTCAAGCTCTCATTTTTTTTGTTGGTTTTTCAAAAATCAAATAAAATCAAAGAAAATAACAATATGAATATTTTGTATAATCTATTTTTTCCAAAAACGTAGCAAATAATATTTTCGGCCATATATTTTTTGTACGTAATCTACTATATATCTACTAAAGTAGAATACCTACTACGCCATGTGGTGCTCCCAAAATGAACCAAAATTTAATAGTTGCCACATGGCATCACGGTATTTAATTTGTCACGTGTCCAACTCTCATTTTTTCGTTGGTTTTTTTTAATCAAAGAAAATAAAATTTGTGCCCATATTAGCAAAATATGCATACAATACGAATACTTTGTATAATATATTCTTTCCAAAAATGTAACAAACAATATTCTTTGCCATAAATTTAAAGAACCAACTTGTACTCCGCTAAGCTAAGAAATTAGTTAAAGACAAGAAACATTTCGCTTTGATTAAAACTATTATGTAGTATCATATATATTTTTATATAAAATTAGTTTTTTGTAAAATTTATCATAGAAACGTTTCATTTTTTTGCTCGGATAATATAATATGACTTCTATTTAACATTCAACTTTGGTTTGGAGAACTATAGTGGTTCAATACTGGTTTTGATTGTTATTTTTTTCCTATAGTATGATGTTTTTTTATGAGTATTGATGTATAAAAATAAATCATCTATAAGTACCACCATATTTGACTCTATAAACTCTAATGCCATGTTACTAAAAAAATTAATATTTCGCCACCATTAATTCCTCTTATTTGTGGAAATATTGTAAAGTTTTTAATTTGACAAGAAACACGCTGATTCAATAAGGTACATCTGATTATGATATCCAAGAAGCAAATGAATTTTTTGAATAGGTATTAAGCATGGTTGATGGTATTGTAGATGATGACAATGATGGAGAAGCACAAATACAAATTCTTGATGAACTATTGGTGAAAGATTATGACTTAGATCTGATTCCAGCAATTGTTAAGTGTGTTTATTCCTCTCTTTTGGACAATAAGTTGTTTTCGAAATACTTTGAAGAACGGGCAATTCTTGCACCAACACATGAAGATGTAGATAGAGTTAATGACTATATATTGTCTTTGTTACTTGGTGATGAGAAAGTTTATTCCAATTTGGATATCATGTGCAAGACAGGTTTTATTGCAGACAACGATGTAAGTGTTTATACATCTGACTACTTGAACAGTATTAGATGTTCTGGTGTCCCAAATCATATAATTAAACTTAAGGTTGGAGTCCTTATTATGATGCTTTGAAATATTGATCAGTCCTCAGGTTTATGTAATAGGACAAGATTGATAATCATGCAGCTCGACAGTCATGTCAAACAAGCAAGAATATTGCAGGCAACAATATCGGACAAGTTTTGATTCCTCGTGTGCTCATGTCACCGTCAGACACTTCATATCCGTTCATGTTTTAATGAATTCAATTTCCCTTGAGTGTTTGTTTTGCGATGACGATAAACAAGAGTCGGGGCCAATCACTTGCAAATGTCTATTTGTGTCTTTCACGCCCTGTTTTCACTCATGGTCAGTTTTATGTTGCATCATCAAGAGTTACCAGCAATAAAGGTTTGGATATTTTAATATGCGACAAAAAATAAAAAAAAATATCTAATACTACAACCAATGTAGTATACAAGGAAGTTTTTCATAATTTGTAGCAATTTTGAACATCTTACGAGATTTTATGTTTAGGCTTTCATTTTCATGTATTAGATGAACATTTTGATTATGCTTTATTTTTTTAGTAGTATTAATGTTAGGGATGTGGCTATCCCACTTCAAAATTAATTAGCCAATTTTTACTATATATAAAGTTTATGGATAGTTTTTCCTCTCTTTCGATAATATTTTGTCAATCACTTTAATATTTTTTATTCAATTAGTTCTTTTTATATTATCATTCATCTATTTCTATAACAGTTTTATATCGATTAAATATATAATTTTGATATACGTTTTTTTAAATATAAAAAAAATAAACAAAAAAGAAAGAAGGGAAAGGGGGAAGAAAGAGGCGGTGAAGAGACACCAGACTACACAAGAAATGGGAAGAGAGAGAAAGAAGAGAGATGGCTAATTCCAATTTCGATTTCTTGTGACGTAGCATGTTTCTTGTATTTATGGATGTTTATAATCACTTTTTTATGGATTCGATATCGTCTCCCGAAATTTTATATTCGTTTATACATGATTAGGCCATGAGTAAATTATCCGAAGAAAATATCCCATCTCAAACACTATTTAGGTAATGCATGAAAATTATCCGATTTAGCTATTTCTCTATCCATGATATCAAAGACTTTGTTCTTGGACTACCTCGGTGCACTTCTTTGAGGCAAACTCATATTCGATAGTCCGAGGATATGTCTATGTTCACTTCCACCTCAGACAAACTCATATGCTCATGTCTCTATGATGCCATTAGGAAGCATGAGGATGTTGTGCCTTGGGGAGAATTACTTTGGAAAGGAAAGCAATGCAGAAAATGGAGCTTTATAGTGTGGCTTGTAGTTTTGGAGAACTAGAAGGAGACTTGCTAGCAGGGGTCTCATCAACAATAGTCGATGTCCATTGTGCCAAGAGGAAACCGAGACTGAAGAGCACATATGGTTCAAGTGTCGCTTGTTACCAATGTGTGTGATAAGGTCCTCTCTCATAATTAATCATATATTTGAAGGAAGGAGTATATCTCTTAATGGTTTGTTTTTTCTTGTAAACTCTGGATGGCTTAGTTTGAGAAAGGTCCAGATCCACCTACTAATCATAGCAGTGAATGTTTACCGCACCTGGAGGCATAGGAATGAAACTAGTTTATGAGGGTGTGATCCCTAGTGTGAAGGATTATATTGTTGTATCTATATTCATAACGACTTAATCATTCCTCATTCCCCTTAGATCCTTTGTCTTCTTGGGTGGATAGGGTTCTTGGAGTTACTAAGCTTCTTCAACGATCTTATATGTTCTCACCTGCTCGGGAAGGGGCCGGGCTTGATGGTTGGTCATGGGTTTGAGGGTGAATTTTTTCGAGGCAAAAGTTAGGTTGGTACCGTAACCATCCCTAACCAACAAAGGGATGTTATAGGAGTAGTAAGGTTTTAGTGTCTTTTCCCTTGTCAGGGTGTCATCTTAATTGAGAGGTGATAGTTTTTGTGGTCCATTGACCACATTAAGCTAACAGATGGAGTTTTAAGGTTTGGTGATCTGAGTGCATATGCAGAGTGAGTAGTGTGGTGTATTTTTTAGTGTTCCTGGTGGAGGCTCTTTTTTTGACTCAACAACTCAGACATTTTGGGTTGTGTGCTCCATCGTTAAGATGTGTCGTGTGAGGTACCTCGAGTACTCTTTCAACTTTAGAGATCTTGGCCGGTCCATGGAGGTGTATACTTTGCTTTGTGGGTGGATTAGATATCATGCTCCTGCGTGGTGTTGCATTCTGGCGTGATCCTTTTTAGATTCTCTTGGACAAGTAACTTTGGTACATCATCCCAAGTACACATTCTGTATCAACGGATTTGAGCACATTTTGTACCCAATTGGGCACATAGGTAATCTTATGAGCCACTTGAGGTGTGTAGTGGTGTTTTATTTTGTTTTGTTATTGTTGTTACCTAGTGTGACCCGTGGTTTGTACTAGTTGTTTTCTCTCCCATGATAATGCTACAGTCTATGTACTGTGGAGATATTATATGTTGTACAAGTTTGGTAATGATCTTGGTTATGTTGATGGCTATGTGGGGCTATTCATATGTGGAGGCCCGCTCACACACATAACCCCCTTAAGATAAAAACTAAGCACTAATAACAGCCCTTGGATGAAGGAGATCAACGACCCAAATTGATTCTCTTAGAATCAGCCCCAAAAAAAAGCAAGCTCCTAAGAAGTAGTTGCACGGTGGCATTTTTGCAATTTAAGGCAAAATGCTATTGAAAGACGAAAATACCCTTCCGTATAAAACAGGCCAAAAGACAAGAAGGCACTCATTGTTCGGGATCCCGGACCGCCGATTTCGGATCCTTCTTGAACACGTTCGAGAATCTGGAGAGGGAGAAGTAGTTTCTAGAGGCCGATTTCGTGGTTGACGACTTATTGTTCGGATTGAGCTTCCTGGTGAGGAGGTCTCCGGCGCCGGAGTCATCCTCGGCGACGGAGCTGGGACGAGAGGAGTCACAGGTAGCATCGATTCCGGTGGCGAGGAGAGCCAGGTCAGAGGCGAAGAAGGAGTCGGTGGAGGAGGTGGAGCCGGTGGAGTCGCGGGAGGCAGTGGCGGAGGAAGAGGTGGAGGAGGATGAGAGGAGGAGTGTACGGACCATGGAGATCCGAGGGGAGAGGTGGAGAGGGAGGAGCTGGCCTTTGTAGAAGAGCTCGTCGGCGGGGCAGAGGGCGGCAGAGGATTTCCGGGGGGAGACGGCGATGGTGAACTCGAAGTCCGACGAGGAAGAGGAGGAGAAAGAATGGTGGGAGAAGACGGTAGAGATCTGTAAGTTAGGGTTTTGAACTTTGTAGAGCTGATTACGAGTTTTTGAGCTTTTTAAGTTTCTACTCTGATTCAAGCATGAACGCTGGAGGAGAAAGTGATGAGCTTGCAGAAATTCAAACTCTCAGTTGTTGGAGCTATCATCAACGCAGACAATGCAAGCCTGAAAACGAAGAACACGGACCATTTGCTTGATCTGTTCACGTCAGCTGAAAGCTGCAAGAAAGGAGCTACATCATCACAGACACACGATGGGAGCAATCAAAAGGCATCTGGTGGTGGTAAAGGCTTAAAATCAATGCTTAATGAGCTTTATGAGCTTTGGGATCAATCACAGTATAGTGAGTATAATGTCCAGTAGTTCATAGATAAACTCAATGGTTGAGCACAACTGACTTCCAAGTATGCATTTCCTTCTTGGGCCTACTCTTCAATTATCTGTCTAAGCTTGATTCTTGTCGTGTTCATGTTAGTTTTGTTACATGTTGGTAGGTAACTGGTTGCCTTAGGCTCTATACTTGAACATGATCAGCTGAAAAAACTACACATTAATCATCAGAAGCTTATCATTAAACATGATCAGTTGAAAAAACTCAGCTTGTGGGGCTGTTCAGGCTTGGATGTAAGTTCATCTTTTTCTTCTTTTGCTTTGCATACAGTAGCCTATCCCTCCTGTTTCTGAATTGTATAATGATATTGTTTGCAGGCTCTATACTTGAACTGTGCAGAGCTAAATGACCTGAACCTGAACTCCTGTACTAATTTGCACCCCGGTATGCTTCTCGGTTTACTTTGTAAGTTAGGTTAATACTAGTGGGTTTATTCGATATGTCCTGACATCTCTGTTTTACAGATAAGTTACTTCTCCAGTGTCCCAATATGGAAAGTGTTCATGCATCTGGGCACTCTACCATTTGAGCCTACTACTATTTCAAGGTTCATAAACCTTATAATAAAGGTTCATGATTTTTTTTTGCAAGTTCATGAGTTTTGTCTTATAGTTCATTAGTTTTGTTTTGTAGGTTCATGAGTTTTATCTTACATGTTCATGAGTTTTTTATGTAGCTATAGCTTCATAAGCTTTATCTTGCAGGTTCATGAGTTTTTTTGTTGCAGGTTCATGAGTTTTAACTTACGGGTTCATGAGTTTTAACTTGCAGGTTCATGAGTTTTAACTTGCAGGTTCATGAATTTTCTTTTCGGATTTACTAGTTTTCTATGCAAAATGCTGGATAGACAACTGTTTTATAGGCCTTGAGATGTCTATATGTTAGACAAAGTGTTTGAATCATTTGATTAATTATCATGAACCTAGCAAGTTTTTAATAAAACCTAGGTTATTTATACTCTTGGACTTGAATGTAAAGCTTTGATTTTGGGTTTGTGCAGTTCGTCTTTCATGTGCTGAATTTGAATGACAAAAGGCTGAAATTGTGTATTGGTTGTCATAGCCTATTAGCTCAAATGGTAGAACAATGTGTTTATTCACATGGATGTGGGTTCAAATCCCTCATAGGCTACATTTTAGAGGTTGATAAACCCTACAAGAGAAGTTTAAGCCGATAATCTTGCAGGTTCATGAGTTTTTCCTTGCAGGTTCATGCATTTGAACTTGTAGGTTCATGAGTTTTAACTTGTAGGTTCATGAGTTATGGCGTATAGGTTCATGAGTTTTATTTTACAAGTTTATGAGATTTTTCTAAGGTTCATGACTTTTAACTAGCATGTTCATGAGTTTTGTCTTACAGGTTCATTAGTTTTGTTTTACAGGTTCATGGGTTTTTTCTGAGGTTCTTGAGTTTTTTATCTTGCAGGTTCATGAGTTTTTTTATCTTGTAGTTTAATAAGTTTTATCTTATAGGTTCATGAGATTTTTCTAAGGTTCATGAGTTTTAACTAGCAGGTTTATGAGTTTTGTCTTACAGGTTCATTAGTTTTGCCTTATAGGTTCATGAGTTTTTTCCTGAGGTTCTTGAGTTTTTTTATCTTGCAGGTTCATGAATTTTTTATCTTGTAGTTTAATAAGTTTTATCTTATAGGTTCATGAGTTTAAACTTGAAAGTTTAGCAGGTTTATGAGTTTTGTCTTACAGGTTCATTAGTTTTGTTTTACAGGTTCATGGGTTTTTTCTGAGGTTCTTGAGTTTTTTATCTTGTAGGTTCATGAGTTTTTTATCTTGTAGTTTAATAAGTTTTATCTTATAGGTTCATGAGTTTTAACTTACAGGTTCATGAGTTTTAACTAACAGGTTCATGAGTTTTGTCTTTCAGGTTCATTAGTTTTGCCTTATAGGTTCATGTGTTTTTTTCCTGAGGTTCTTAAGTTTTTTTATCTTACAGGTTCATGAGTTTTTTATCTTGTACTTTAATACGTTTTATCTTATAGGTTCATGAGTTTTAACTTGCAGGTTCATGAGTTTTAACTAGCAGGTTCATGAGTTTTGTCTTATAAGTTCATTAGTTTTGTTTTATAGGTTCATGGGTTTTTCTTTGAGGTTATTGAATTTTTTTATCTTGTAGTTTAATAAGTTTTATCTTATAGTTTTAACTAGCTGGTGATATTGCATACTCAGTTCTGCTTCTTATAAGGCTTGGTAATTGCCATACACACTCAAAATATATTCTCAGTGTGAACAGGTGGTGCTCTTACCCGTGTTAGCTGGCACCTTTCTAAACCAGTACTTTGAAGGCCTGGTTAAATTCGTTTTACCCTTAATGCCCCCAATTGCCGTCTCTGCTGTCACTATAATAAGTGGATCTGTAATAGCTCAGAGTAGCTCTGCAATCTATTCATCTGGTGCACAAATCTTGTTGGCTTCATATCTCCTACATTCGTTTGGATTCCTGTTTGGTTACACTCTCTCTCGGACTCTTGGCATCGATGTATCATCCAGTAGAACCATCTCCATAGAAGTCGGCATGCAGGTAAATAGACGTTGTTTACTGGATACATATTCATGTAGGTTTGCTGTCATTGAGTCGGATTCAACTCTAGGTTATGATGACGTGCCTTTTCTGGACATTGATGGTTTTTACATACGTTTTGGTTAACCAGAACTCAGCACTCGGAGTGGTGCTGGCTACTCAGCATTTCGGGATTCCGCTTACTGCAGTGCCCTTTGCAGTGTCTGGCGTTTGCCAATCAATCATCGGTAGCACAATGGCATGGCACTGGAGGCGTTCGGCACCCAAAGGCCAAGAGAATGTTGGATCATGAAAATGTTTTCTGAGTGTTGTGTTCTTCAGAGGATAGATTTCTGGAATTTCTTCCCTGTGCTTGCTTTTGAGTCTTTGACATATGGCATAGTGCTTCTTTATTTGTGTTCTTTCTTGACAAGATGAAGTGATATTTTTTATCCAATAAAAGATGGGTTCTGATTGCTCTTGGGATTTTGCTGTTACAAGTTTGACCTTGATTTCTGTTCAATATGATTACGTGCTAATGTAAATGTAGTTAAAAGATTTTGAAACTGCTAGTACTCATCTGAAACACTTTCTCTAATGATGTTCTGAGTTGAATCACCATTATAACTTTTAAGCACCAGAAATTTCTGGTAAAAGCAGTTTTTCCATTTACAAGATGACTTCAACCCTCAAGCCCACCTTTCAAGTTTCAACCATTTTATCTTGTTCAGATTATTGACATTTGTTTTTTTTTCCACGTTTCCATTGAAAAAATGCTTGAAGGACTTGTACTGGTCAATTGTTGTATATAGATCTTTAACATCCAAAAACAGTTTCAGAATCATGAAGACTATTCCATATAACTACGGAATATCATTGAAATTTGACTTCCAACAAGGTCAAAAGAAGTTAAGTTTCTCGGAAAAATAAGAAAAGTAACATTCTCATTAAAATGACTATTTCATTGCTTTATTTATTTACTTATTACAAATAACTCAAAAAATCAAACTCAACAGAAAGCAGGAAATAACAACCAGATAAAAACCACCAAAATAGATGAACCCAATGACAACCATCAATTCCTCTAAAGCCAAAATACTTGTCAAGCACCAAGATTATGAAGGAAGCAAAAGCTTAAATAAAAGCCTTTTTTTCTACTCTAACTTCCAACACTTGGTTCTCTCTACAAACCCCCCATCCTTCCACCACAAAACACCACCAACCACTAAAAAAACTAATACATGCCATATTGAACAACCGTACCTATGTTTCTATGAGTGCCCATGGCGACAGCGGTTGCTCCAATGGGCCCAAACTGGGACTGTGCCTGAATCAGCTTTGCATCCAGGGCAACCCTGCTGTTGAACGTGATAGAATTTGGTTGTGCTTGGTGGTGGTGGTGGGGTTGATGGTGAGGGTATGGGTTAGGGTTAGTGTTAGTGTTAATGTCAATGGTGACTTCTATTCCACTTTGACTGGCCATATTCATGGGGATTGGTTTGATTGCAGGTCCCACGGGAGGACCCAGATCAGCAACCATCACCCCGTTGGGCTTCATCTGGTTTGGTGTAGTAGCTGGCCTGAAGAAGTAATGGGGCGACACGGAGTGTGGGGGGCCACTCCATTTCTTACCATTCCCCTCCCTGCCTCGTATTGGACCTGACCGACTACCGTGTCAATATCCCGGCGGTTGCTGTAATACTTTGCCCTGATAATTCGGGCCCAAAGAGTGTCAGGTTCAGTGAGCACCCTCCAACCGACGGCGACGGAGATCGAGACACAAATATGACGGTTGACTGGCTGAGAGCGAACATGGATGAATGACTGCTTGATACAAAGGTTGTTCCGTCTTCAGATCCAGAGCAAACAGAAAATTCGACAAACATGAACTTTCTAGGGTTTAAATTCAAGCTAAAACAAAATCAGAATTTGGCTAATCTGAATTCAACTCGAAGAAATTTCAACGGTGAATCGAAAATAACAATGTTGACGAGAAGATGAAGCTTGAGCAGATGGAGGGGAATCAATGGAGGATCGCCCATGGCAACAACAACGGCGAGAGCGAATTCTCTAAGGGTTTCGATGAGATTTGCGGCGTGGAGACGAGAGAGAAGAGTTTCAAATAGAAAATTACATTTATACCCTTGAAAGCTTTTAAAAATTTTAAACACGCATTTTATCACATCCGTTAGATGGCGATGATCCAACGACCTACAGATGTACGCATGGTTTACAATAAGCCATATGCGCATTTGATCCGAACTCTTCATATGTGAAGCTCATGACAAACTTTTTGGCGATTCGGGGTTGCCTTGAGAGACTCTCTATGAAGGATTTGGTCTACCCTTGGTGGTTAGAGTCGACCACCACCGCCTCTTGTTGGATGCTTATCCGCTTGGATGAAGGTTACACATTCCATATGCAAATTTGTCTAATGCTGCTGCTCATCTGTCATATGCTACGTTGCAACTTTTATTGGTTGAGATAGGGAATTCCATTTGTTCATGGGATTTTTAGCTTTATTCTAGTGTTACGGGCTGAAAGTGTTAGGTGAGATTCTAGGCTAAACTCTTTTATTATGTATCTAGCCTTATACCACTTGATGTGAAATCACTTGGTTGCCACGTTCTTGGATGGAAAGAACTCGCCTTGGCGCGCAAGAGATCTATGTTTTCTTTCCTATCTTTGGAGAAGTATAACTTTTGCCCCGTAACTTCAAACTGAGTGATTTCAACGCCGGGTTAAAGATCAAGAATTCAAATATAACTCCTCCAAATTTCACGTCAGTTGGATAAGTAGAACTCAAAACTATCAGAAACAAATTCAGCGCGGAAATCTTCGAGAATGTTATGGATCCGATTTATTTGATTGATTAGCACAAAAGGTTGGTTTGTTTGAATGGTTTATACTTCGGAAAGAGGAAGTTTTGGACTGAATAATCTTAAAGACAACTTAATTAGCCAAGTTGCTCTCAAAACTCAATATGATTTTCATTAACACAGAAAGAAGTTTATAGACAAAAGAAGAGTAGGGAGCAAGGAAGAGAGATGGCACACATCAACATGGCCGGCCCTATCTCTCCATCTAATCCTAAGCCTACTAAAATAATAAAATAACATAAATATTGAAGTCTAACAAAGAACTACAAAAAATTGTAAGAGCAAGAACTTTTAATCTCACAAACTGCCACAAATAGTAATTTTTGAAATTGAAACAAATGATAGGCATGCAACATCCCTTGCATGTAGGTGAGTAAAACACAACTATGGTTAGGGCTGAGCACGGGCTGAGAAACCTGAACCCGACCCAAAAAACCCGAACCGAACCCGAACCCACATGACTTCGGTTCGGGTTTCGGTATGAATTTATTAGGATTTCGGGTTCGGTTCGGGTTCGGGTTCGGTTTTTAGTGTGTTTTTATGTACGAATGCTGTTTTGGCCCGAACCCGAACCGAACCCGAACATTCGGTTCGGTCTTCGGTCCCATTGTTTTGGGGTTTCGGGCTTTTCGAGTTCGGTTCGGGTCGGGTTTAGGCCCATGCTCAGCCCTAACTATGGTGGCTCCTTTGGCTCTTGAATCACCTCCTCTAAATCCCTCCAAGTCAAGGCTGGTCATAAGTCATATGAAGCGTGGTTGTTCGGACCACAGTTTTTATTTGTTAAGTGGACCGCGGTTTATGAAGCGGTAAAAGAGTCGAATCGTGTTTTTCTGTAATCGCGATAATAAATGGGACCGCGGTTCTTTATAAGCAACCGCAGTGCACGTCTGATATTTAAAAAAAAATGTAAACAGAGAGCGGTTAATTTCGAAACCGCGATCCCAGTGTCTGTTATTATAAAAAAAATAACAGCAGCTCTTTCATAAGAACCGCTATCTAATGCTTTTTTATTGCAAAAAAAATTGTGTACACCCGCTTGTTCCTTACACTATTGTTCTAGAAACAATTGATCTTTCTATCATGTACATAGTCAGAAAACACCACAAACTTAACATTATAAGAACAATGGTTTGGTTTTGCAAGATAATGGGATCATAAACTTTAGTACTCGTTTATGCTTGACATGAATGCTTGACTTCTTAGTGACACATCATGTACTTTCATAAGTAATGTTGAGTAAATCTTTTGGCTCTGCAAGGGTGGAAAAGTTGAATAATATATAAGTGAAACAATTGCTTAATGTCTTTCATTATTTAACATTCACCACACAAGAATTCTCTCCTCACATAGATATGCAAACATAACAGATCAACACAAATTAGCTCAAGAATAAGAAACTTGAGGAAAATACATTAAGTGCAACCTACATAATTTATAGAAACATCTAGCTGCAAACAAAAATATACTAAGAGATCATATATGGTTTTAAGAATTAGGAAAAAAAGGATAACTTGAGGGTTTAGAAACTGAATTGTGTACTTATATATATAGTATATTATATATATAGCATATGAAGAGAAAGACATACACATCGATCAATACATGCAACAAGGATTCATAGTGGTGGTTCAACTTCATTATTGATCAACCATCTAATTAATCTCAAAATCATAACTAATGATGCACTCAAAAGATTCAAAGTGGCAGAAAGCTAATTAATATGAGTACATGAGAATTCTAGTTTAACTTCTTCCATAAATGCACCAGCAACATCTTTCTCAGGAAAAAAATTAGATAGTTTGACAGATTGTACACTCCTTCCAGTCATTAGTCAGTTTCTACACTATATTCAGACTTGCTTTACTATATATCATTGGAGAACACATTTCGACTGAAAGGAAAAAAAAAGTAAAATATTATATTTTTGGTATACATAGTAAGAGAATTGTTTCAAATGTGAAGAACTAACCTATTACTCATACGGGAGTCATAGGCATGTTATTCTCTTAAAGAAGCAAGGTAAATCTTTCAATCCTTTATCCTATCTAAGATTTGTTTGACTAAATTGAGAATGCTATTTACATTTTAAACAAGGTGGATAAAAACAAGTACAAACTTCAATAAGGCACATAAATTCTATTACCAATACAATAGTTGAAAATGAAACTGATGAGTGCCAACCACCCATCAACAAGGAGCCTCAAGGCCCGATGACTAGGGCCCGGACCCGATCTGGTTTGGATTTATTTTATACTATCTGATCGACTCGTTACCCCGTCTAAGGCGATTTAGGTTGATTGATCTTTTCGCCCCAAAACAGAACCCACCTGGTCTCTTGTCTAAAATAAGTCCCCTTTCCAATCTGGATTCGCATTATGCGGTGAGGTTGGTCGAGGACCCAAATATTCAATGAGGTGTTTTCAAAACTTTGTTGTGATAATTATAAATGTTCCCAAACAAATTCATTTAATTTCCCATAAGACTCAATTCATTGGAGTCTTTTGTAGAAGAATGCATTTTCTTTCTTTTCGGTAGAAGTTTATAGTCATATATCGTTTACCGAGTTTATTCGAGAAACAAGAGTAGTGACTATATACGACTACAAGAACCAATCTGTTTTTCACCATTGCACGGTCTTTCATTAGACTGACCAACCTTTCATTTTCCTTGCATGGTTGGCTGATGTCATCCGTCCTATATGGCACATCATTGGTTGATCTCAGACGATTTGAGGTAACAATTGAAGACGAAGGCTTGCAGTCGAAGTTTAAATAATTTTCAAGGTTGTTTGAATATAATACTTAATTTCCTAATTAATGTAATATGTGAAACTGTATATTCTAGTCATGTAATTAGAATTTATTTAAACTCTTCCGCTGTAATTTCAAGATCGTTTGTAAACTATCGTTCTCAATTTATGAGAGGAATTTTAATAAAATATCGAGTTTTCTTTATACAAGTCTTCTGCTATTTACTTTTTTATTATTAATGTTTATCTGTTTATTTAAAGCATAATTGTTCTGATTAAAGCCTTGGGTGACTTTGGACTTTGCAGTCTAAGGTCACTAGCGTGTGGCACTACCGACATAAGTCGGGGGTGTTACATTTTTGCTGGTATCAAGTGTATTTTCTAGGTGCTTGTGTTGTAAGCTTACACATTTTATGTGTGACTTTTTAAGGTGTTCTAGGTACTGGGAAGTTATGCTATAGTTCAGTGTATCCAAGTATACACATGTGCTCTTTGTAGGTACAAGCTTACACATTTTATGCTACTAAAATTCAGCACACATAGTCCATGTTTATGCAATGGAAAACACTACAAGGACCAATCATCAAGCTTAACATAATTTATGCTACTAAAATTTAGCATACATAGTACATGTTTATGCAGTGGAAAATGCTACAAGGACCAATCATCAAGCTTACACAAGCTTAGTTCCAATCATTTAGAGAACCAAACATATTGCAAATGGAAAACACTAGATCAAGTTTAGTAACCAAGTGTTACATTTCACAACCATTACATTGTCAACTACTACAGAAATTGTTACAAGCTGATACAACCAACACCAAGCACAATGCCTTCCTACTTTGCCCACATCACAACAACATTTACACACATGAAAAATACCATAAAGCAAACCATTACAAGGACCCAACTACGATCATGCTTCTTCAGTTTCTTTATCATTGCATCAGAGTCCAATTTGTATACCAACATTCAATTGGTCTAGTGGTTTGGCACTAGGCTCCCTTAAGCGTTCTATCCAGAGGTCTCGAGTCCGATTCCTGCTGGAGGCACTGATGTTGGGAGGGGTCTACCACTTCGTATGCCAATAGTACCCCGATCTGGACGTAGAGCGGCTCTGGCCGATCGAACCAGGCGATCAAGACCAAAAAAGAGTCCAATTTGTATGCCTCCTTCTCAAGCTTTATGAGTCTAGTTGATTCTTGTAGCTTCAAATTTTCTACTTCTAACGTCTTCTTCTTTTTCACCAGCTTCTTGATGACATACATAACTCTTTCAATGTATTCTTCATCCCTCGACATAAAGAAATTGCATTTGTTGTTTGATCCATACAGACGACAACCCCAAAACCTTCTCCCATAATTGAGCTCTATATGTGTAGTTGATTCTTTAACTAGAAGGCCACAATAACAAACCCTTTGTTGTGAGTTTGTGGATGCAGAACTTGTGTTTGACATTGGTAACCTACATCAAAACACATTTCTTCCATCTCAAAACCATTCACACTCACTCATAACCTAACTTGTTCAATAAGAATCATCAACATCTAACAATGTATCTACCTGTAACCTAACCTAACATGTTTAATAAGAATCTTCACATTCACATATAACCTGTTCAATAAGACGACAATGGTAAACCCTAAATACTGAAAATCAATTCAAGACCATATAACTATATTGAATTCGCAATCAATCTAACTATATTGAACAAATTATCTCCTTATGTACGACAACGGTACATCTCCTTCTGTCACAATCAATCTAACAATGTTGAGTTCGCAATCAATCTAACCCTAATTCCAATCGAATTCGCAACTTCGCACCATTAGAAATTAAAATCAAACAAATGCGAATTTGAAACTACAAACCCTAATAATGCCAATCGAATTCAATTTTACTTATAGATGCGAAATTTCCTTCGATTTACAGCTCTAATTGCTCCAATTCCTTCACCCCTTCGTCGAAATTGCTCCAATTCCACTCCTTTGGCCGGAATTGCTCCAATTCCGCTGTTTATGGCACAAATCGGGAGTTTGATTTTTTTACCATTGTGCATGTTGTTAAACAGAAGGAGAAATACATTTAATTACCCCAAAAGTGAATAAAGAAATTAGAAAATAGCGCGTCCACACACGCGGTTCACGACGATATTGACGGCTCATGGGGTAGGGTGGCAAGTGTGGTTTCCAGTATGTGATACCCGGGTGGTTTCCGATAATATCATAATAGATGCATTTAATTAATAATTTTTTAAAACTCTTTTCTTGCCCATTAAAAATAAAAATATTCGTTTATCAATGCTTACATTTAGATATAATTTAGGGTTTTTTGCGTGAAACCACCCGTTATTTGTCACTTTTTGCACGAAACCACCCGTTTTATCGATAATTATTCTCAACCACCCAAATATCCATCTCCGTTAAAGCAAAGCCACCCAGAGCCCTCTGCCGTCTAGTTTGCCGTTTAACTTTGTAAAATGTCTCTTTTGCCCTCATTTTTTAAAAAACTTAGGGGCATATATGGTCATTATGCATCCGGATGAAACATCGTGAGATAATGACGATATTCTGAACCCGATGATTTATGTTATAGAACCCGATGATTTATGCTATGAGCTCGGGAAAATGATGAGGGAGGAAAAGACAAGAAGCAGAGAAGACTCGAGCTAGGGAAAATGGTTTGTCGATGCGAGGAGAAAATATGTTGTGACGCAATGCAGAGGGAGGAGAAGCAGTGAAGGTTGAATCCACAAAGGCGAGGAGAAGACGCGAAGGCGATTCTTCAATTTGAGTAAGAATTTTGATTCTTCAATTTAGGTCGTTCAATTTTGCTACATTGGAATTGATTTTGGGAATAATTGGATAATCGAATTAGTGGAATTAGGGTTTATGGATGGTGTTAGTCGAATTAGGGTTTTCCGAATTAGTTGAATGGTGATATTCGAATTGGTTGAATATATGTGATTTCTTCTTTGAATGAGGTTAGTCGAATTAGGGTTTTTCAAATTAGGGATTTCTTAGTGGATATGATCTAATTGGATTAGGAATCGTTAGTCGGAATTATATTATGTGCTTGATTATTGATTTAGGAAAATCAATTGGAGTCAGGTGGCCATGTTCTGATTGGATTAGATTAGGGTAAATTCACTTGAAGCGGGAAGTTTACATTGTTTATGTTATTGGTTGCAGGAAAATGTCATCTCAATCCCATTCTTCCCCTTCATACAATGGTGGCATAGTTTGCGAGTGCAATATAAGGCCAAGGATGCATATAGCTCATACTACAAGAAACTATGGAAGGAGGTTTTTGAGTTGCTCATCATATACATCAAATGGCTTCAGAGGCTGTGATTTTTTTGAGTGGATTGATGCTCCATTCGAGACGAATGCAATGAACATAATCCAAAGATTGGTGAATCAAAAGAAAGAATTGGAAGCAAAAAAACATGAAGCATTGAAGGCCAAAGAAAAATAGATTCGGAAGTTGTGGTTCTTTGTATGGGCATTGTTGACCAAGATTGTATTTTCTATGTTTTATAAGTAGTGTTTGTATACAATCATGGCATTTATGCTTATGAAATGGTAGTTATGCTAATGAAACATGGAATTCAGATTGTATTATCTATGTTTTATATGTGATTTCTGATGTATTGAACTCAAAAGAATCTAGTGGTCTATGACATGTGCAAGTTTGCTTTGCTTTACATTTTGTTTTGGTGAATTGGCTATGAAACATGGGGTTGTTGTAGCATCTTTTTTGGTCATTACAAGTTTAAACCATACACCATTTTTTGGTGATTTGGTCATTACAGGTTTAGGCCATTTTTTGGTGTTTTGGTCATTAAAGGTTTAGGCCATTTTTTGGTGAGCTTTGTTCATAGAAATGGTCATTTTTTGGTGTTTTGGTCATTACATGTTTTGATGGCTTCCGCCCTTGAAGGATCGCTTCGGGTAAGGTAGAATGGCTCTTCTTGCTTGCCAAAACTCCAAGGAATGCACGGTTGAAGTGAATGCTCCAGAAATGGGTGAAAACGAAGGCGTGAGGGGTTGATGATGAGATCTGGATGGCGTGGAACGAACAAGAACCGGATAAGCGAACAACGACAACTAGGAATCCACCCGGCTGCCTTGAACGAATTGTAGAACTCAAGGAATCCACCTAGAGTTCGAACAAGGTTTAATATAACCCTCGCGGGAATCCACTTGCAAAAGAGATATCGATTTGAGAATGAATGATGTCGGAATCCACCTAAAACACTCACACTCGCAATTGAAACAAATTCGAATCTTCAAAACTTGCAACATCAAGTTCCAATCCAGGAATAAAGTAAACACTTGTGTTCTCCATTTTAATCAAAGTTGAAAATGAAACCCTAAAACCAACATATAAATAGTCTAAAAATCGTCCAACTTGCTCTCCAAGCAAGAATCAACTCAAAAGATGTCATTTCCTAAAATGTAGAGATCTTCAAATCTCCAAAACCGATGAGATCTTCCAAGCATCAGATCTTCCAGCTCGTATCACCATTTAGCGTGATTTGGGGACACAAAGTAGATAAGCCCATTAACTGACTTATATCCAGAAATCATCTCAAACGCACTAGTGGTTTGCGAGAACGTGCCTGAACAATTCTGGTTGCACCCTGGTGTTGTGACGCCGATATCTTGAGACTCAGGGCACCGTTGGACCTGAATTTTGGACATCTTGCAGATAAGGCTTGTATCCCAAACATATACAAAACAGCCCAATTGAATTAACGAGCTGCACATTCCGCTCTGTTCTACTTCGTCCCCGACGTCGGTGTCGTCCTTGGGCTCCTCGCACAACTCCACCAAGCAATTCTCCTCCCATGTTCCTCATCTTTGGCAATCTTCCAATGTATGATTTTTTTGTATATAGGGCCCATGAGAGCTCGCCCATGGAGTCAATGGCTCGTTGGAATTGTAAAACCTTAACCGTAGAGTCATTGGTGCTGCTCTAGAACTCATGAGATCTTCTTCAGGCAATCCTATATGAAATGAAGCTCCAATTTGCATAGCCCTATGATTCCCCTCTTCTTGAATTTGGCCTTGGCCTTGGTGACGGGAACGTGTCATGGGCGATGTCAAAGGCTGTCTTGGCTGATCTGAGTCAGATCCTTGATGAAGCACAGGCGTGCTTACATCATCCTCCCTCTCTTAAAGAGGATTCGACCTCGAATCCGAGTGCACTTTAAGAAACAGCTTTAGAGCACACAAAACTGCACAATGTGCAACATGGAAGTGAGGGACCAAGACGTTCTTAGGGAAAACAGGGTATGTGTAAGCAAACATGATTAGTTTCAATGAGTATTCACAGATGAATTTCTATGCACAAGTATTGCCCAACTTTAGCCTAAAGATATGCTTAAGTATAGAACATGAGACGCACAAGACATACTTAGCAACAAATGCAATGCATAGGACAATTTTTTTCTCATGCAATAAGAATTGTGAATGAGAGCAATGATGCACACATGAATGCCTAGTTCTATATGCAAAAACTGAATGCAATAACTTCAATGTCCTATATACATGCTTATGACGAACTAAATGCATCCAACAAGTCATGAATTGAGCATTAGAACTATGATGTATGCAATGATTTCTAGTTCTACCAACAAAAATAGATGCATGAACTTGACATTCTATAACCCTTGAAAAATACTCAGTTTGACGCAAGGGGAAAAGAATAGATAAAGTAGAGCCAAGAGATACTTCCCTAGAGTTAGTCTTGAATGAAACATCCTTCTCTTCTTGGCCACAAACAAAATTTTCAGGAGGCTTCTCATCCTTAGTCTCAATCTCTTCTTGTAGTGAGAAAGGCAAACTTGTAGGAACCATATGTGTCTAGTCCATCCATGGAGTAGCCAATGAAGTTAACAAGCTTCGCTTAATGGTAGGCCCAAATTTGCTTCTTGGAGGAGTTGGAGATGGTTCCAAGGTTTCCTCCTCTTTTTCTTTTGGCCTTAAATCCTCTTCAATGATCATAGGAAGTTGACACGGTTCTGCCTTGAGCTCTTCATCACATTTGACTGGCTCAGCCATTGGGAGATGCTTTTTGGTTGGCTTCGGTTCATCCAACCATGGTGGAAGTTCTTCACATGTCGCTTGGACTCTTGGTGGGGACTCATATGAAGCAGCCATGACGACATCTCTCTTGAAGTATGGTATCTCATCATCCTTCCCCTTATATATGTAGTAGCGATTAGGGCAAATGTCAGCCAAATGGCCTCGCCCTTCACACATAACACACACAATATCACGAGTTCTAATTCGAGGTTGTGGAGTCGCCCTTTCTCTAGCTTTGTATGTGCTAATAGAAGATTTAGGTGAGTCATAGACTCCCTTAGGCTGCACATAACGGTTAGAAGAATAAGGATAGTAAGAGTCACAAAAAGAATGTTCATGGTTGATATGCGATATATTGTATAGAACATCTAGTGGTTATTAGCATGATTTAGGTGATGTTTGGATATTACTTGATGGTAATTCTGTAATCTGGAAGAGAAGACTAGAAGTGAAGAAATCATGGGATTTACAGAGGTTTGAAGTGCATTGAAGAGTAGAAGAACAGTGTGCTGAATTCAATTGGTTTGTTCTCTTTACTCAGATATCCAAATAGAGTGATTCCAATTCGAAGAGTTATATATTGAAGTCTACTACAAGTCCTCAAAATATGAGCGCAATCCGAGTTGGGAATTAAACGTTATGACGTTTGTACGGAAGTGTCGCAGCTGTTGGAGTACCACCGCACCCGCGGCAACATCACCGCACCCCGCGGTGAGCCAGCAGAGAAGAAGGCGCGAAGTTCCGAAGTTCTGGAACACCACCGCACCCCGCGGTGGGTGTTGCCGCACCCCACGGTGACGACGCGCTGAAGACTTTTCTCGGCTTGTTTCCGAGATTTTTATTTCCTTTTATTTTATTTCTGAAACTTTGTTTCCAAGTTTGTTATTTTCTTTTATTTATTTTTTGAATTATTTACTTCCTAGTATTTAAGGATCTAACCTAGACTTTGTTTAGGTAGACCCTAGTTGCCACCGTTCTTAGTTTTCTCTCACAAACCCTATGGAGAACTAAACCTCCATTGTTGTACTTGACGTTTTGAAGTCTTCAATTGATTGGTTGTGAATTTTCTACTCTTGTTCGATTTCCTATCTAGTTGTATTAATTCTCTTGCGATTGAATGTTTATTGAATCTTATTGATTCATCTAGACTGATCACCTAGGTTCATTGATATTATCCATATAGCTAGGACTTGTCAATTCCGGGTTCGGGTTGCATATCTAGTAGCAAACACGATTTACATAAGCGGGTTGTGAGTGTTCATCGTGAGAGAGAGTTAATTGCATGCTTATAGTAACGGGTTGTTTCTATTGCATGTATCTTGTTGAATCCTTGGTTGAATGCTATTGCTTTGTTGAGTCTTGAAGGTTTTCGGATTTGATTTAGTAATAAGTACTATTAGGGCTGATAGAACTAATAGTTACATATGATCGGGATAAGAACAACTAAAGGAAAGATAAGAACTTGAGATTGATAGAATTCAGTGATCAACCATATCTCTTGTTGTGTGGATCTTTGTCAGGTGTGACGCTTTTCCCAATCATATTCACAACCTTTGCTTGCGAACTTGTTTACTTGTTACTTGGTCACTAAGAAACCGATACAAAACCCCCCCTAGTTCCTAGTTGGTGACTTGCAATTACTTGAATTGATAATCTGATTCTCTGTGGGATTCGACCCTTACTTGCCCAAACTACTTGTTTAGGTTTGTTAGGATTATTTTGTTTAGGTGTCACGACAACGCCTATCAATGGTGATACCTTGTTCGGGTGTGTCATCCTGCACCGTCTTCATAGCCACAATCATAGCCATAATCTTCATAAGCCTCTCTATAGCCATAGTCGTAGCCATAGGAGTTGTCTTCATAGGCTTGTCTCCTTCGTGACATACCTCTTTCCTTTACATGGCCATGAAAATTCCTGAAAGAGTTCTTATAAGCGATGGCATCAAGATGAGCACGTCTCAGGACTTTCATTTATGAATCTCCATAAGCTCGGAAGCAAAGGAATTCCTCTTGTGACATGCTGTCGATGTTTGGCATTTCCTTAGGCCCTTGGGTTGAACTCCTTCTTGGACCTTCAAAGAAGCTAGCTCCACCAAATCTACACATGTAATCTTTTTGGGATGAGTGGACATAGCTTGTCATCTCCATCGTCCCATACTTTTTGATTTCTTCCAAGACCTTGGGGCTGGGTTTCTCAAGCCCACTTGGCCGGATCCTGCGCGCAAAAGCAAAAGCCAACAGAGACAACAACAAGGAAAAACGACTCTAACTTGATTTCATAATACGCAGTAGATTCAAGAAAGAAGATTAAGGAAAAGCACAGAATAACCAAGGATGACACGAAAAAGAAATGAGATAAGAATTGCTAAACAGATCAAGCAAGATCTCAAACTTCTTGTTACCGATGGGGAATCCACCGGCCTGATTTGTCTCGCTAAGGGCATTCACAAGTGTACCTTGTTAGGCGGGGTCTTCTCAAGCCCTTTGGGCCGGGACCACTTGATGTACGCCCTAGGACTTCTCAAGGCTTTGACCGGGTCTGCCTCGCCTTAGCTTCTGGGGCTACTAGCCGAATCTTCTTCCTTCTCTCTTCTTTCTCTTTTTTTTAACCGATTTCGTGGGACCACAAGATCAACACCAGATTTTCGGATATCTCTCCTTTTTTTTGAAGCTTGATAAGGGGAAAAACAAGATACACAAGATCATGCCTTATCTAAACAAATCAATCAAATCTTTTCAGCCCACCAAAAATAACAACAAGATAATAGAATTCTTACAGAATCTTATCAAACAGATTTGACAGAATAAAATAAAAGTCAACTTGGGGAGCAAGATAGGAAAGCGGTTAGGATAGGATTAGGGTTTTTCGGCCCCCCTCCCACCAGCCTTGTACGGCCGCGCCGCGCCCTCGCCCACTCCGGACCTACCGCGCCGCCCCCGCATCGGACTTGCCTCGCTCGCTCACACGGACTTGGGTATGGATCTACGGCTTCTATGGGTCACTCTCGCTCGGTTTCGTTTGCACTTGCCCAACTCGGGTTTGCCTTGAACCTACATGTCGTATTAATCATAAAATCAAGCAAGAAGAGCGTTTTTACCTAGCCGAGGCTTTGATACCAAATGAAGGCTTCCGCCCTTGAAGGATTGCTTCGGGTTAGGTAGAATGGCTCGTCTTGCTTGCCCAAACTCCAAGGAACGCACAGATGAAGTGAATGCTCCAGAAATGGGTGAAAACGAAGGCGCAAGGGGTTGATGATGAGATCTGGATGGCGTGGAACGAACAAGAACCGGATAAGCGAACAACGACAACTAGGAATCCACCTGGCTGCCTTGAACGACTTGTAGAACTCAAGGAATCCACCTAGAGTTCGAACACGGTTTGATATAACCCTCGCAGGAATCCACTTTCAAAAGAGATGTCGATTTGAGAATGAATGATGTCGGAATCCACCTAAAACACTCACACTCGCAATTGAAACAAATTCGAATCCTCAAAACTTGCAACAATCAAATTCCAATCCAGGAATAAAGTAAACACTTGTGTTCTCCATTTTAATCAAAGTTGAAAATGAAACCCTAAAACCAACATATAAATAGTATAAAAATCGTCCAACTTACTCTCCAAGCAAGAATCAACTCAAAAGATGTCATTTCCTAAAATGTAGAGATCTTCAAATCTCCAAAACCGATGAGATCTTCCAAGCATGATATCTTCCAGGTCGTATCTCCATTTAGCGTGATTTTGGGACACAAAGTAGATACGCCCATTAAATGACTTATATCCAAAATTCAGCCCAAACTAACTAGTGGTTTGCGAGAACGTGCTTGAACAATTCTGGTTACACCCTGGTGTTGTGACGCTGATAGCTTGAGACGCAGGGCACCGTTGGACCTGAATTTTGGGCATCGTGCAGATAAGGCATGTAGCCCAAACATTCAGCTCAATTGGATTAACGAGCTGCACATTCCACTCTGTTCTAATTCGTCCCCGACGTCGGCGTCGTCCTTGGGCTCCTCGCACAACTCCACCAAGCAATTTTCCTCCCAAGTTCCTCATCTTTGGCAATCTTCCAATATATGATGTTTCTTGTATATGGGGCCCATGAGAGCTCGCCCATGGAGTCAATGGCTCGTTGGAATTGTAAAACCTTAACCGTAGAGTCATCGGTGTTGCTCTAGAACTCATGAGATCTTCTTCAAGCAATCCTATATGAAATGAAGCTCCAATTTGCATAGCTCCCTGATTCCCCTCTTCTTGACTTTGGCCTTGGCCTTGGTGATGGGCACGCGTCATGGGCGGTACCGGAGGCTGTCTTGGCTGATCCGAGTCAGATCCTTGATGAAGCACAAGCGTGCTTACATCAGGTTTAGGTCAATTTTTGGTGAGATTTGGTCATTCTATTTGGTCATTTTATGGTGTTTTGGTCATTAAAGGTGTAGACCACTTTGGTTTATACAGGTTTACAGATTTGGCCATTCGACATTTGGCAATAACACACCTATAGTTTGCATTAATTGGCACCTGGAAATGACCATTATAAATACATGTGGAATTCTATTGCTTAATCCATTGCACAAGTTAACAACATAGTAGCAGCCGAGTTTCTTACTGAACCAAAATGCTAACACGTTTCCTAACACAAGTTCCAATATGATGCCTTTTGACACATCCATAGCATAAATACACAAGTTCAACATTGTTCAATAGGCTAACACAACTCCATAGCATAGCTACGTAATGAACTAGCCACTTTTGTTGCAATCATTTTTTTTCTTTGGATTTTTTATAGGATAACACAAATGCAGGAAAAAGGTGAAAATTTGAGTATGGAAAATTTCCACCATACCACATTCTCTTCTTCAGTTGCGATTTGTACATTACCAGAGGACCTAACTCCACCACTTACTTGAACTCTAGCATCTGGCCTCACATGTGTGTGTGATGGCAATGAAATAATGTCAGAATTCATAGATAAATTAAGGGGCAACATTTTATACTTGGATACTAACATGTTTTCTTATGTACTTCCTTTTCTTAGGTTGCACAGGCAAAGTAGCATCACTTGGTGGTCTTCCCCCTCTCTTAGGACTCTTTGAGGCCTCTAGAGGCTTAGGTGGATTTTTACAAGACTTCCTTGTGTGACCTTCCTCCCCACAATTTCCACACTTGTTCATGCCACTCCTCAGTCTTGTTTGCTTGTTTGAATTCACTTCTCCAGGTTCTTTTCTTCTTCCTTTTTTGGGTCTTCTAGGCTGAACAATAAGCTTAGGTGGTTGTAGTGGTGGTTGCCTAGTTTTTTTTCCATTGGTTCTCTCCAGGCATTGGATTCACAGACTAACTATAAGCTCTCAAGTAAGTTTACTTACTCAAGTACTCATGAACATAATCTTCAACTCTATGCCTTCTCTTCAAAATTGATAACACCTAATTTATACATATTTTAGGAGTCTAGTTGTATCTTAGATTAGATCATTTATATGCATTTTTTAATGTATTTTATAATTAATTTTATATTATTTTGTATTCGGAGTCTACACTCATGCTTTTTATGTATTTTAGGTGTTTTAGGCCCCATTTGAGAATGATACGAGATTATTTTTTATGAAACCAATTAAATGGAGCATGAACGAAATAAATATTGGGCCAAGATACAAAATACTAGAGAGGTGCACTAAGGCCCAAATGCCCGGGTGACCGCGGCCAAATCGTAGAATTACCGAAGCTATGTGCGGATTGCATTATTGCTGGACTGCAAAGGAATGAAAATTGGTCAATCCTTTGGGCCTCTTAGATTGGGCCTTGAAAGAAGCAATTGAGGAGCGAGTTTTAGAGAGGCGGCAGATTAGCATATTAGGAGGTTTGACTAGATTAATTTAGTTATTTGGACTTTTACGTAGGTTTTATTTTTTAGCTTTAGTTTAGGTTTTTTTCTTAGTTTTAGTTTTTTTTTTGTTTTCTTTTGAGTTAGAAGTCAGCCGCACATGGGTTGAACTTCATGATGGAATTTCGGCTTTGGTTTGAATTGAAGATTGTACTTAATGTTCTAGCCTTCGTTTGGATTATTTCGACAATGAGATTAAGTTTTTTTATTTTCTGTTTTTATTGAATAATTCATGCATATTGATGGTTACTTTAATCTATTGTTTATCTTTAATTATGCTTGGCTAAATTCATAGTTTTAAAGTTGGGGTGATCCCGACGATGTGTGTATTTAGAATTATTTCTTTGCCTGAATTAAAATAGTATTTGATTCATTCCTAGATAATTTATGCCCATATGCCTATGTGAAATGGATCCTATTAGAGTTAGAAACTGAAAGGTGATAACTTTAATAGATAGTCAGGTAAGGTTTGAGACTGAAATATAATAACTTCTATTGCATATCCTAAGAATTGAACTGGAGTGTTATTTGTGCGACAGCAACTTAATTACTCTCGAGGATTAATAGGCTATCATAGATGTTCTAGGTGCATTAAAGGGATTGGATAATATTAGCTCTGCGCGACATCAATTGTTAGTTTAGTCCAAACACGTTTACTATTGTCTAAAAGGAGTTAGTAAATTATCTTGGATAGCTTACCTTCAAATAATTTGGACTAGATTCAGGTGAACTGTGATTTTATTTACTGTTGCATTATTGTAGTGATCTTTAACCTTAGACACATTTATCCCATAGATTTCTACCTGTTTTCTATTATTATTAGTTAGCTTAGTTTTAGTTCTCTCCAATTTCATATCTTTCCGGCCTAGTTCACTGATAGTGTTTCAATTAATATTACATTGGTCCTTGTAGGATCGACACTTGACTACTACAACTGATCCCGTACACTTGCGGATAGGTTTTAGCCACATCAAAATTACAACATATGGCATGGGAGCATGGCAGTCCAGTGAGATCCCACATGTTACACCCACAACTTCTTTGCACCAAATCCACCACATAAGTTTTTCCAACACAATCAACATCATACCTATCTTGATCCCCATAGAATTTGCACCTATACAGACTTTCAGTTCCAAGGGTATTGAGCTTTTTGGTAACTTCAGGAGTTAGTAATCCCTGGTGAGCATTCATGGCAGCCCTTTTGCTAATGAACATTTTCATAAGTTTTCTCCTAATCCACTCAAACATAGATAGGATGGGCATCTCCCTGGCCTCCAGGATACAACTGTTAAAGGACTCACATGCATTATTCAACAACATATCTGATTTCACATAGTGTCTAAATGCATGTAGAGACCATGTGGAGGGGTTTGAATCCATAAGTATTTGTAAGTCCCCTGATCCATTGTTCTTATTTTCTCCATTGCCAGCTCAAAATCAGGTGTAGTTGCAGACTTTGCAGCTGCCCATATGGCATCTTTGTATGATTTCCCGAGCCATTTCACCTTGAAGTTGTTATGGAGATGTCTAACACAGACCCTAGTATCACTCATGGGAACAACCAAATGCATGGCCTCTAGCAAACCCTACATATAAGACACATTATGGTCAATATAACTAAACATTAAAATTCAATATTAAGTTATGTCAAAAGTCATAACCTTTTGCATGTCTGACATGAAAGTCAGAGGTTGTTGACCCCCAATGTCTTGAATCAAGTTTTCTTGGAACCAACACCATGTTTTTTTCTTTCTGTCTCCACAATTGCAAAGGCTATTGGGAAAATATTCTCATTGCCATCTTGGCCCACTACAGAGAGTACTTGTCCAATGTATGCCCCCTTTAAATGACATCCATCTAGGCCCACAATTGGCCTACAGCTCGCAACAAAACCTTGCTTATAAGCTTTGAGACAAACATAAATTTTCTGAAAAATAGGCCTCTTTGGATGTTCCTCGTGTCTCACATACATTGTGCTACCCTCATTCCATTTAAGGACTGTAGCAGCATAATCCCAGACTTTTGCATATTGTTCTAGGGAAGAGCTTGTGTCATCAAGATGGCCCTCAACCTAGCCGTCCAAGCTTGATGATATGTGATGTTCACATTGTGCTCTCCTTTCATTGTCATTATAAATTGTTTGATCATCCACTGTAGATCATCTTTGTAATGCTCCAAGTACCTTTCAACAAGCCACATGGAATTCATCTTTGTGATCTTATCTTGCCACCCACACTCATGCTCTAGAATAAAAGTCTTCAGTTGAAAAATACCATATGTTTCCAGTCTCCTTGCACAAGCCTTTCCTTACACACATACTTCTTCCTGCCATGTTTGAACCCACAGTGACACTTGTTCATACAATAAGCAAACACTTTATGCTTATCATTGTGCAAATAATAGAAATCAAAACCATTCTCCAATGCTAATTGTCTTAACGCCTTCCTAAAAACTTCATTTGGGGCAAATCTCATCCCAACCTTGAGAAAAAAATTATTTTTAAAATCAACCAAAGGATTAAACTCAGGATACCTCACACGAAGATTAGCATCATCAGATCCACTATAAGACCTATAATCATCAGACGGAACTAAGATGTCAAACACATTCTCACAAGTTGGTTGACCATCCTCAACATTTAGATTCTTCTCAAATACATGTTTGTCAACATGTTGTTCAAAATCTACATCATCATTAGATGACTCACCAAAAATGTTGTCTTCATAAACTACATCATCATCTGAGGAATCTGAACCCAGAATTTCTTCATCACCATCTTCAGAACGTTGATCTAACTCAATTGACTCACCTTCATGAACTAAATCATGTGTTGTTTCAGAAGACCTAATACAAGTTTGAGAAGGTATTATGGGAGGTTGTGCAAGAGAAAAGCCCCAAATAACCCTAAATCGAAAATCGCCTCCGCATGAGTTGTTGAGATCATCTTCGCCAGGAGAAAAGCTCCAAATAACCCTAAAGCCCCAAATTGGAAAAAGCCCCAAATTCCCCAAATTGGAAAAATCCCCAAATTCTCGTTCAGAACCCTAAACCCCAAATTGGAACATTCGACAACCCTAGACCACAAATTCCCTTTAGAACACTGAGAAACTGAGAAGGAACACTCTTAAACCTCGCCCATGATGGAGAAATTGCTTCTATTTTGCCTAAAAATCGACAACCTTATTCAAGAGTTCTCGATTGATTTCGCTATGGTTTTTGGGGCAAATGGCTTATTGGAGCAAGAGATGAATATCTCATCAAATTATCGCAACATCTCGTACCCGGTTGGTAGAAAGCCGTAAAACTTAAAAACAAATAAGGGCAAAAGAGACATTTTACACATTTAAACGACAAACTAGATGACAGAGGGCTCTAGGTGGCTTTGCGTTAACGAAGATGGATATTTGGGTGGTTTAGAATAATTATGATATAACGAGTGGTTCCATGCAAAAAGTGACAAATAACGGGTGGTTCCGCGCAAAATCCCCTATAATTTATATCTATTTGTTTTTAAAAAATGAGTTGGAAACCAAGAGACGTCCTTCGCCATACAAGCAAAATGAGAATAACATAATCAAAATAATCCAACGCTTTGGTTTTGTATTATCTCAATGTCTCCATTGGAAATAACACCTAAATTGATATGAGATATAATTATACAACTTTTGTTATAAAGTTTACAAAGTGATTTTGTGTTATATCATTTTACATTAATAACTAGTGTAGTATCCGTGCCTTGCACGGGATTTGTTTATTTTTTCTTACATTTGTAATAAAGATATTTTTAAATTATGGATGAGTCATTGGGTGAATATTTATTTTATTAGTTATTTGAATAAAACATGAATAAACGAACATTAAAACTGTCATCAAGATATACAAAAGACTAATTATATAAAGAGAGACGGCACTCTCCATAACTTTATTAATACTAAAATTGGCTAATTAGTGTTTCAAATAGATATAGCCACACCACTTACATCAATACTACTAAAAGCAGCACAAATTACAAAAAATGATCATAAAACACATGAGAATGAAGAAAAAAAACATTAAATGTGGAACGATGTTCAAAATGACTACAAATTATTAAAAACTTCCTTGTATACTACATTGGTTGTAGTATTATACCTCTTATTGTCTTTGTCGCAAATCAATATCTTCAAACCTTTCTTGCTAGTGACCCTTGACGATGCAACATAAAACTGACCATGACTGAAAACGGGACGTGGAAGATACAAACCAACATTTGCACGAGATTGGCCTTGGCTTTTGTTTATGGTCATAGCAAAACATACACTCAAGAGAAATTGTCTTCGTTGAAACTTGAAAGGGAATGAAGTGTCTGATGGTGACATTATCATGCGAGGAATCAACACAGTATGTCCGATATTGTTGCCTGAGATAATTCTCCCTTGTATAACATGACTGCCAAGTTGCGTGGTGATCAGTCTCGTCCCATTGCATAAACCTAAAGATTGATCAATATTTCGGAGCAGCATAATAGGCACACCAACCTTTAGTTTGAGGACATGATTTGGCAGACCAGAACATCTCAGACTGTTCAAAAAATCAGACGTATAAATACTCGCATCATCGTCTTTAACAGAACCTGCCTTGCACAGACTATCAGAGCTGAGATATATCTTTTCATCACCAGGCAAAGAAGACAATATATATTCATTAACTTTATCTACCTCTTCGTGTGTTGGAGCAAGAATGGCTCGTTCTTCAAAGTATGCAGGACACAACTGATCTTCCATCAAAGAGGGATAGACAGATTTAACAACTGCTGGAATCGGATCTAAATCATAATCCTTGACCAATAGTTCATCAGGGATTTCTATTTACGCTTCGCCATCATTATCAACACCTGCAGTCCCATCTCCAATGCTTAATATCCATTCTGAAAATTCTTTTGCCTCTTGGATCTGAGATTCAGATATACCTTGTTGAATCCTCATGTTCCTTGTCAGCGTAAGAACTTTGCAATGATGCCACAAATAAGAGGAATTAATTGTAGCAAAAACAACATCTTCCCTGCTCCCTTTTGAGATAACGGGTAGGATTTGCCTAAAGTCTCCACCAAATACTACGACTTTTCCTCCAAAAGGTTGTTCTAAACTAAGAGGATTTGTAGCTCGTAAAATATCTCATAACGTCCTGTCTAAAGCTTCAAAACAATACATATTCGTCATGACTGCTTCATCCCAGATAATAAGTTTGGCGGCACATATCAACTCAGATAATTCCGTACCTGAACATATATGACACGTTGAATCCTCATTAACTTGCAAAGGTATTTTAAACCTCGAATGAGCAGTTCTGCCGTCAGGTATTAGGAGAGCTGCATTTCCACTTGAAGCAACGGTAAGTACTATTTCACCTTTTGACCTTAAAGCCGCCGAAAGTGCCCTCCATATATACGTTTTCCCTGTACCACCATAACCATATAAAAAGAAGACACCCCCGTTATTTGATAAAACAGCATTCATGATCTCATCGTACACCCCTTTTTGCTCCATTGTAAATCTAGAGAGTAATTGTGAATGTTCCTCGGCTAGACATGATTTATCATATCGATGTTCATCTTGTATAAGCTTGTTGAAACCTTCAGATATGAGGCTTGAATCTACAGAAGGCATGGTTTTATAGTGACTCAAACTACTACCATTTCGTCGTAATAACTTGTCAATTTCGGCAAGAGCGTAGTTTTGTAATTGCTCATCAGTAACATGCAAATCTGCATATAAATATAATTCACATGTCATTACAATTAGATGAGTACAATATATTCTGCCAAAAACTATATCAAATATTATGATCAAGTACAAAACCTTAAATAATCACATACCCTTAATTCGTAGAATTCTCCTCTATTTATCGGCAATGTCATCTGCTAAAAGTCTTCATGTTTGTTGCCAAATAAACTCTAGTTTTGCCATACAATCAGACACCAACAGAAATACAAAGAGACTCCTAATGTAGTTTGCTGATCCCCAATAACTTGCTTCAGTTATACCGTCAACATATTCTCTGTCATCATCTAACAACCCCATTGCATAGCAAGCTTCTTTAAATGTACTATAAACTGAATCTTCAACAGTACTTAAATCTTCGTAGCATGTTGGTCCTTTTATATGATTCAACAAAATTCTAAGATAGTACTTCTCTCCAATACCAGGATCTACGTGATAAATCTTGCCAACAGAACCACCCTTGACACGTTTTTTCCAATGCCTAGTTGAAGCAACCCAAACAAATTTATCTGGAAATTCAGAATAAGTCAAATCTTTAGCTTCTGGAAACTTTTTATTAGCCTCCATCCATTGCAGAAACATTGATTTATCACTTTCATGATCATTTAAGACAACATCAATAGGATCATCATCATTAAACAAAACGCTTTCCTCGTCGGGAAGATGCAAATTCAAACATTGAACAGCAAGAGTCATGTAATGAATATCAAAGCCAAAAATCCTCCAAGCCGCTTCACACGCAGATACATACCGAGCGATGTAGTAGTTTTTAATTTCGTCCATGCAATTATCACCGACATTGTTTGCATAAGAGTTTGTAATTGCAACTGTGATGCGATCATGGCCTTTGTTTATGTACTTGAACAGATACTTGATAGAGCCCGATCGGTTACACCATTCAACATTTATATGTGCATTATATTTTAGTAGAAGAAATACATTGTAAGGAACCACATACCGATTATCAAGGGGAACTCCACTTTTTTCTATCGTTCTACCATCGTCACGTCTTCTGTACACAGGGTAGCCATCGTCATCAACAAAATTCTGGTCAACAAATTTTTTTGGAAAGTACTTTCTACACTTTCCATTAGCCATACAAGGAGACGATGGTTTAGAAGCTCCGCATGGACCATGCATCATGAAATTTCTCACGACATCGAATAAATCAGCATCCTCATTTGGGTGTGGAATTTCTGCAGAAATGACCGAATCTATATCTGAAGTAGTTGGCAACTTAGATTCCTTATCCAGAAATAATAAAATATGTGCATGTGGCAGACCACGCTTTTGGAATTCAATTGTGTAAATAACCGCAAAATATTAATAAGTCAAAGTTATAAATTCAATTGATTTAATCCATTTTAAAAAAGCAAAAATAATACATTTAATAGAATATAACACGTCGGGAAAATAATTAATTTTACACACATATAAACAATAACTTAAATGAGGACAGTAAAAGAGACCTTACCTGAAGTAACCTTGCCAAAAAATTTGTTTACTTTGAAATCTTTGATCATGGACTCCAGTTTCATGTGGAATACTCTACATATAATGTCTGGTCGATCCTCTGGTTGTAGACCCCTTTCTTCACAAAACTTGACAATTTCAGGCCATTTTGAATTGCATGTGAATGTTATGAATAGATCTGGATAACCATGGTGTTTGCATATTGCCATTGCATCTTGATAGTTTTGCTGCATATATCTAGGACCGTAAATGAAGATGGCAACACTATTCGCTTTCCAGAAGATGCCGGTGCTGTATGACCCTTGCTCGTTGTTGAAGCAAGATTTGTATATAAATCAGCACGTATGTTCTTCTGATGATATCGATGATAGTTCAACCTTTCTAATTCAATCATTGTGTAAACATCAACCAAAAATTGTTGATACAACTTTCTAGATGACCTCAGAATTCCGTCTTTGCCTCGACGCTCGTGTATTTGAAACTGACAGAATTCTTTTAACGTAACCCTTGACCTCTTCCTTGCAGAAGTGTTGCACCTTTCACTTAAATCAATATCAGTTCGATACCCATCCTCACCATAAGGGAATGCCAACGGATATTGAAGCGCAAGATACGAAGGATGTAATTCGTGAATCCGTTGTAACTGACCAGACCTTGTATGAAGTATAATGTCCCTGGGCTGATAATTTGTATCACTTTCACCAAGAATAATAGAAGCAACCTCTGAACTCGTCGGGAGATTATATCTCCGCCCATCAGTGTTTCTATTGCTAAGCAGCCGTAACTTCATATCTTTAACACCTTCATCCTTAAAACGATCTCTGGCCATTCTAAATGCTTTTGCATGGGGGTTGTGTTGATCTATCATCTTTCTCAACTCAATCACAAGCGATTCATCAACTTTTTTGACTCTAGAACTGCAAAAAATTAAGATCGACGGTCAATCTTAATATTAAAGAATAACGTTATATAACTATACGCGGTACATAAAAAATATGTAATTGACATACCTATTGCATTGATTCTGTTTGAAACCTCATTTTCAGTATCATATATATATAGTTGGGAAAATTTTGGAGTTGTGCTCGACACTGGTAACAAACTCCCTATTCTGTGAAAATTTTGACCATGCATTCGGTAACAATACGTTCCACGACCTTTCGTGATGGGTGACACAGTTCCTCCCAAAGAGGTGAAAGCAAACATCATATTGTAAGCTATAATGTTCTCACAAAATTGTTTGCTTTTTGGATTCTTATTTGTCAAAAGTTTTTTCAACAATGGCGGTGGCTCTTGTAGCAATGGGAGCTCAATTTTTCCTTTCATGCAACATAATGAAGATATATGACATATATCTTCGCTTGAAGGGTTTTGTGTGTTTATTCTTTCAGCATGCCATAGCAATGCCCCACAATGCATACATTCATACACTAGTTCACCGTGATCGATGTATTGAACTATAACATATTAATGAGTGTTAAATAATAAACAAAAAAATGATAAAAATTAGGAAATAATACAACAGACTTACCCGGGTTACCAGTATGATTTCTTGTACCTCTATTCATCACTGTAACAGGATTTGAACCGTTGCTCATTGTTATATAGAGAATAAAGGTTGAACAAATAATCTGTAACATATATATTAAATATACAAAAATGTGCTTATTTTAACGTATTTTATGTTCATATACTATTTTGTACCAATCCTAATGTAACGAACAATAGTATCATTCTATGCATAACAAAAATATGATACTAATTTAAGAATTACCTATATTTCGCAATGTAGATGAACACTCTGGCAAAGCATATGAATTAGTGATTGCTGAAATTGAGATATGTAAGTTGTCATGTTTTTTGAACAATGAAATAATTTATAACATATATGAATATTCAAATAAATGACAGCATAACTTTTATTAAGGATTTAGCTTCACGAATTAAGGGGTTATTGCTAACCTGATTCAATTAGTGGTGTTTCATGTCTCTTATGTCTAAGCACATTCATTCTCAACATCCTCTTACGTCGAGCTAATTTGTCAATGTAAAATAATTACACTTATTCAAATGCAATAACTCAATCAATTAATATATACTCATTACTATCATACCTTGTTCAACTTTTGTTATCTCAACTTGATTAGTAAGGCTTGCGTTTTGTACAGGAGCTGCAGGAGTATTACATATATCATACTACACATAGTGATATAAGAAAAAACATAATATAATATTTAATAATAAATTTTTAAAAAAAAAGTAATTTAGTACCATGGTTTTGCGTGTCATTTATGCTTAAAGGTTGAAATGAGATCGTAGTCATTTGATCCGCTATTGGAAAATGTAAATCCGTTGGCGTAACATTAACGAACAATTAATAAATACACGGATATTAATTTTTCTTATACAAATACACGTAATAAAAGAGTATAAAATAACAAATACGTTTTGCACAATTATAACTACATTCGAACATTACCATCACATATTTGTGGTATAGAAGATGAACATTCTGCCAATATAGATGAATTCCGTGTACCTTCACATTTAAGTATTACATGATTATATGTTTTCAAAACATATAACTGTGTATATATGCATACATAAAAGTATATAACATAATATATTTCATTAATAACTAACCATTACACGTAACAAATAATGGTGTAGCTTGAGTCAGTTTAGAATTTGTGATATTTCCATTTACATTGCCTGCAAAAAGTTTTGTCAAGAATTGTATATCATTATTTATTAAATTACAATAATAACAATTTTCTTTTGCTTACCTGATGCGTTTAGTGATGTGTCATGTCGCTTATGTCGTATGACATTCATTCTCAACTTCCTCCTATGTCGAGCTATGTTGTGCATTAAATTTTAATAAAATTAGTATAAATAACAAAATAACTAAAATCATATAAATTTTACAATTAACATACCTTGTTCAATATTTTGCAAATGAATTTGTTGTGTCAACATTGAATTGTACGCTTCAACTGTTAACATAATCGTATACTATTATAAGCAACTTATTATGAGTACGACACAAAATAAATTTTAATATTGGATAAACAGATTAATACCATCGCTTAAATGTAATAGAGTATTTGAACATCCTGTCAATACACCTGAATTTCTTGAACCTGAAAATTAAAGTATTAAATAATAATACATTAGTAATTACCTCAAACTTAAGAACTTAAACTGGAAATGATAATAAATTAGCCTGGAAACAATATAGACGTGCTACCATTTATAATAGTTTAATGCATGCATAGCTTTGTTTTGGGTAAGCAAGTCGTAAATTACTTTTATATTGTAATTAAATTATTATTTTTGTTATAATATCCATGTGTAGCGGTGGTCCATCCGTCTTATTTCTTATCATATTCATTCTCAATTTCTTCCTTTGTGGAGATAATGTGTGAGTGAAAATAATAATCAAATATTATACTTACATAAATCCCTTTTTTGTATACCACTTGTTAGAATATAATTCCTTGGTCAACATTGTGAATTTAATTTTGTGATGTAAGAATGACATTGTGCAATTGAACTACAAATAAATAATTTTATCATAGTGTACTTATTATTTTTATTCAACCAACAAAAATAACGGAATAAATTGGAGATTAAGACTAAAAAAAATTATACCATAGTTCTCTTGATCCGGATCACTTGTAGGAAAAAATGAATTATGACCGTTTTGATCACTTCGAGATAAATGCAAAGCCGACACTGTAATATTTTGTTGCACTGCATAAAGTATAGTTAGTTTAAAATAGTCTTTTTACAATCATACAATTAAAGATATATTATAATTTACAACATGAAGCACTTGTTACAATTTAGCGTGTATAATCAAATGAAATAACGACTTTATATATTAACAATTACTAACCATTTGAAATATCGGACATGGAGATACGACCACTAACAAAAGAATTGTTGCTAACTCCATGAATATATCCTGCAGTATCAATATTTAATCTCAACAATAAGATTTTAATTTATTGGGAAAAGTTTGAAATATTTGAAAATATCTTTTGACCTGATCGAGTTGAATTCGTGCGTTGCCGTTTATCTCTAATAACAGTCAATCTCAACGCTCTATTATGTCGAGTTAATTCGTCCATAACAAAATTAACCTGCAAAATCTGGTTATACTTTAAAATAAAATAATTTATATTTATTTATTTTTTGTAATCACATTTAATACATAAATTGCATAAAATATATTTATGAATAAATTTGTTAAAATAAATGTAAAAAACTAAAGGACATGTTTAAATTTTTTTGTTACATGGGCTTATATGCAAAAAAAAAACATCATTGGCATGGTTTCACATGATATGAATACGTATAGGCCTAATACATACAAAAATAATATTATGTACTTAAAACAAAATTGTAATCTACTATATAATAACTATTTGCATGTACTTATATAAAAATATTATGTACTTATCAATGGACATATATTCAATTTTTTTTTAGGTTATAACTATTTGCATGCAACATTAAACATGTTTATCGGTATATAGGCTCAAGTATGCAAAAGCAGAAAGTGAAATAGAGGGTCAATTCTAAAAGATCGTTTTATGTAGCAATATATTAATAGTTAAAATAAAATTAGTTAGTTGTGGTTTATATATAATAACAACTAATATAAACCTTATATTATGTTGGGTTGAACTACAACAATGCATTTATAATTTTGAATATTCCAAATAAAATCGAATTATTCACATAAGCTTACATAAATTTAATACACTTTATACTATACAATAATTTGGACACTAATAGTATGTTAACGCTGGTGATTTGGGCCTCCTGACCTGGCTTGTGCCATTTCTGTAATTGGACCCACCCGGCCCATTTAAGCCCAAAACAAATCCAGGTGCCCCGTCTAACCTAACCCTAATGCTTTCCATTTTCGGCATTTCATTTCGCCGCTTCACTTGCCTCTCTCTTCTTCTCTCTCTGTCAGAAACCCTTCCATCTCCTTCCATATGCTTCAATCTCCATTTCCGTTCTTTACAGATCTATGGCGATCTCTTTTTCTTCTTCAAACTTCTTCACTTTCCTTCCTTTGTCAACAAATCCCGTCCAAATTGTTGCATTTTTTTTCAAAAGAATGACAAGTAAATGCATTTGTTTCCTGTTCTAGTGTACAACTCTCCCTCCCAGATTCGATCTGCTTCAGATCCAAACAATTTCGTCTTAAAACATTTCATACAAAACTTCAAAACCTCTATGTATCTTCATAAATTCGCAACGAAGCGCAGATCTGGAATTCGGAGGCTATGGAGAGCTAAATAACACCAAAAAATGTAAGATCTCTCTCTCTCTCTCCCTCTCTCTGTATCAGTATCTTTCTCTCTGTTTTTTTTTTGCTTCTATGGATTTTCTAACTCAAAGTTTTTTAGGTATCTCGAAGTCGAGTTTATGGAGTGGGAAATATATCGAAGTCAGATCTGCTAGTCGGATTTTCTGGAGAGCTACAAAACAAATATACAGTAAGATCTCTCTCTCTCTCTCTCTCTCTCTCTCTCTCTCTCTCTCTCTCTCTCTCTCTCTGTATCAGTATATTTCTCTCTGATATTTGGATTGTCAGTGTTTCTAACTCAAATTTTTCTAGGTATCTCAAAATCGGAGTTTCTGGAGAGCTCAATATTACAGAAGTGTGAGATCTCTGTTTCTCTCGCACCTTCGTCTCTCTCTCTCTAATTATCATTTTTTTTATTCTCTGGATTTCACTTTCGATTTAAAACTCATCAACAATTTGTTTCAATGCTTTGTTTAAAAGTTCTGATCATGCTTGTTCTTCGTCTACTCTCGATTCGTTTGATATACTATGTTACCTTGCTTCGAAATATAACCTAAATAATCAAGTTCTTCCATGAATCATTAAAGTTCTGTTTGCCATTAATTTATTTTTTCATGTATGCATTCATCAATTTTCTGTGTGTCGATGTTCATTCTGAATATGTAGAAAATTCTGGTTGATTCTGTAGATTATATTTGTTAAACATATATTTGTTTTTTTGATGCGATGTTAAACATATATATTTGTAATGTGTTAAGTAATAATAATATATAAACCGGGTACACCAAAAAAATAAATATTAAATTTAACTATGATAATAAATCAATTGGATTCAGATTTATTTTACTGATTTGTTGTAAAGGGTTAGCGAATTTTTTTTATTGGGCTTTATTAAATGATGACTTTGGGCCCAGTCATTTAAAACTGAATTTAAATATTTGATATAACGGCTGTGGCCCAATTTGTGTATGGGCTTCATTAACAACGGCCCAAAATGATTATACAATTATGGGCCTTTTTTTTTTGTTCGACTTGGTGGTAAAAATTTAAACTCATCAGACTCTCTCTCTCTCTCTCTCTCTCTCTCTCTCTCTCTCTCTCTCTCTCTCTCTCTCTCTCTCTCTCTCTCTCTCTCTCTCTCTCTCTCTCTCTCTCTCTCTCTCTCTCTCTCTCTCTCTCTCTCTCAGCAGACTATCTCTCTCTCTCTCTCTCAGCAGACTCTCTCTCTCTCTCTCTCTCTCTCTCTCTCTATATATATATATATATATATACATATATATATATATACATATATATATATATATATATATATATACATATATATATATATACATATATATCTCAGCAGATTCTCTCTCTCTCTCTCTCAGCAGACTCTCTCTCTCTCTCAGCAGACTCTCCCCAACTTGTCAGTATATAACTATTTTTTAGATACTTTACAAAACCATATCCTAGACTTCTTAATTCGATTACAACCAATATCTGGCAAACTAACCTTGTGTTTGTATTTATCTTTGTTAGCATTCAAACAGCATCAAACTCCCTGATGAGGATCCATGGCAGATAATAGAATGAGATCAAAAGCACATAAATGTAAGAACTCTAACTATATTTCTCCCAACCTCCTTCTCTCTCACTGTTTGATTGCATAAGATGCCTTCACATAGATATGATAAGCAAAATGATACAATGGTTATTATATACACAGATAGTAAACTTAAATGCTAAGACATTTTAAAATAATTTTCAATCACAGGATTTCTGGTTTCATACTCAAGTTACATATCTTATTCTAATTGCCATACACTCATACTGAATGCTAAGACATTTTATTTATGGTTTTTATGTTTTAATTGCTATTATGTTTACTGAATTCAATTTTTTTTTCATTTACATGCATCAACACTAAAACAACAACGTACAACACTTACAACACATATACTGCAATATCGTCTACAGTAAGGTCAGATGTAATATTTTCAATTTTGTACACCAAATTTGTAGAATTTTTATATAATATGTTCAGTACTAATATATTCCTTTATATTCTTTGTATAGGAGATCTCGGATTGGACTCATAATGAGCATTGGAGACACAACTTTGCTTTTGTTTAAATGAGAGACATACAGGTACCCCAGCATCAATACTCTATAGATTTACTTATAATCAGATTGTGTAATCATGTTTTGCATGTAGTATTTAGTATTATAATTCTATAAAAAACATCTATTAACCCTAAATCAACAAACTTAACACATCTAGATCTAATTCTTAATTTTTCTGTCACTTTAAAAATAATAAATAGAACATTATTCATTGAAAATAGATTACCTGTTACTGTCGATGAGTTGAAAATGATTTGTCTAAATCTTTCTCTCACAAGTTAAAGCCCTTTCCTCTTCAAAACAACTGACTCCTACAATACATAATACCCTTTGGGTAGATTATATATAAGTGACCCTTTGAGTAGATTTGAAACAAAATTGTTTTTCACTGTTTGATTGCATAAGATGCCTTCACATAGATATGATAAGCAAAATTAATACAATGGTTATTATATACACAGATAGTAAACTTAAATGCTAAGACATTTTAAAATAATTTTCAATCACAGGATTTCTGGTTTCATATTCAAGTTACATATCTTATTCTAATTGTCATACACTCATACTGAATGCTAAGACATTTATTTATGGTTTTTATGTTTTAATTGCTATTATGTTTGTGAATTCAATTTTTTTTTCATTTACAGGCATCAACACTAAAACAACAACATACAACACTTACAACACATATACTGCAATATCGTCTACAGTAAGGTCAGATGTAATATTTTCAATTTTGTACACCAAATTTGTAGAATTTTTATATAATATGTTCAGTACTAATATATTCCTTTATATTCTTTGTATAGGAGATCTCGGATTGGACTCATAATGAGCATTGGAGACACAACTCTGCTTTTGTTTAAATGAGAGACATACAGGTATCCCAGCATCAATACTCTATAGATTTACTTATAATCAGATTGTGTAATCATGTTTTGCATGTAGTATTTAGTATTATAATTCTATAAAAAACATCTATTAACCCTAAATCAACAAACTTAACACATCTAGATCTAATTCTTAATTTTTCTGTCACTTTAAAAATAATAAATAGAACATTATTCATTGAAAATAGATTACATGTTACTGTCGATGAGTTGAAAATGATTTGTCTAAATCTTTCTCTCACAAGTTAAAGCCCTTTCCTCTTCAAAACAACTGACTCCTGTAATACATAATAATTATATATAAGTGACCCTTTGAGTAGATTTGAAACAAAATTGTTTTTCACTGTTTGATTGCATAAGATGCCTTCACATAGATATGATAAGCAAAATTAATACAATGGTTATTATATACACAGATAGTAAACTTAAATGCTAAGACATTTTAAAATAATTTTCAATCACAGGATTTCTGGTTTCATATTCAAGTTACATATCTTATTCTAATTGCCATACACTCATAATGAATGCTAAGACATTTTATTTATGGTTTTTATGTTTTAATTGCTATTATGTTTACTGAATTCAATTTTTTTTCATTTACAGGCATCAACACTAAAACAACAACATACAACACTTACGACACATATACTGCAATATCGTCTACAGTAAGGTCAGATGTAATATTTTCAATTTTGTACACCAAATTTGTAGAATTTTTATATAATATGTTCAGTACTAATATATTCCTTTATATTCTTTGTATATGAGATCTCGGATTGGACTCATAATGAGCATTGGAGACACAACTCTGCTTTTGTTATAATGAGAGACATACAGGTACCCCAGCATCAATACTCTATAGATTTACTTATAATCAGATTGTGTAATCATGTTTTGCATGTAGTATTTAGTATTATAATTCTATAAAAAAACATCTATTAACTCTAAATCAACAAACTTAACACATCTAGATCTAATTCTTAATTTTTCTGTCACTTTAAAAATAATAAATAGAACATTATTCATTGAAAATAGATTACCTGTTAAAGCCCTTTCCTCACATCTTTCTCTCACAAGTTAAAGCCCTTTCCTCTTCACAATAACCGATTCCTGCAATACATAAGACCCATTATAGATAACTTGTTCTCTTCAAAACACGAACTAGAATAATTTTGCAATCTGTTAGGTTATATATATATATTAGTCCTATTTTTTTATCTTAATATTAAATACAGTAATATAAGATCTTCAAGATTTCTTGCCCATATTAAATACTGTAATACTTTTGCAATCTGCTAGGTTATAATCTTTTCGGATGTGCAGACTTATAAACTTAAAATTATATGGATTTTTTTTAATGTTGTATTCTTTTTAAACTTTTGTATACTTTTCCTTATTTGTTTATACATATTTCTTTTAGAGGGGGTTTTACAACCATAATATCCTTACCCGAATTCAGACAAATAATAACCTAAGTATTTTTCAGTTTTACTTTTATTCCTAATGAGTTGTCAGTTTAAGGTTTATTCATAATACATACCACTTAAATTGGATATGAAACAATCTTCATAATGTTTAATATATATAGATTATAATTTTGCACAACTTGAGATTTGTGTAAATACATTTTTACTCCCTTTCTAAATATTATCATCATTTGATTAAGAACAAAATTAATTGGTTTAGTATATGTATTTAAGAAATGCTATATAACAAACACTCAATTGTTTTCAAAACAAAATAACATAGAATAAATCTTAATATTCCAAATAACTTTAAACTAATTCCAAACATGATAAGAAATGGCATAGAATAATTCTAAATAATATAAATAACTTAAAAATAATCTAAAACATGACCAATTCTTAGCAATTTATTATTCATCTTCTTCAAAAAGCTCTTCTTCTTCTTCTTCTTCTTCTTCTTCTTCTTCTTCTTCTTCTTCTTCTTCTTCTTCTTCTTCTTCTTCTTCTTCTTCTTCTTCTTCTTCTTCTTCTTCTTCTTCTTCTTCTTCTTCTTCTTCTTCTTCTTCTTCTTCTTCTTCTTCTTCTTCTTCTTCTTCTTCTTCTTCTTCTTCTACTTCTTCTACTTCTTCCCCTTCTTCATCTGACAAATTAATAACAACCTGCCTCCCATTCAAGTGTTGCCAAGGTAGACGATTAATCTTTGCAAATTCATCCAATAAAGCCCAAAGTTGAAGTCCGGATATTTCATACTCCATATTGTAAATACACGAAAGTTGTCATGCTACAACGCATTTACTACTGAATTTCAGAAAATAATCTCTCCCTTCACCTTCAATCCATATATTTACATCACTGTTGCGCCATGTGATGTAATTATGTTCTTCATTAGACAATGAATCGATACGTAAATAACGATCATGGCCATATTGCATAAACATATCTTCAAGCCCAGTTTCGTTCAATTCAGCATGTGTAAGAACAATAATTACTGGATTATAGGAACTAAACGTTGAATGAAAATTAGCCTCTTCAGTTGGACCAAAATAGCCAGCGACATTCTTGACTGCACAGTTTAGTTGTTTGTTCGGGAACAGAATAGGGTCTCTCTCATATATGAAGGGACAAAACCGCTTATTAACTTCGTCTAAAGCATGTTTAAACCTATAACAAATACATTCAATACATTAATAGGTTATGAAAAAAATATGGCTTAACTTCATGTAAAGAATGTTTAAAACATTGTATTAGAGTTACACATGAATAAGAAAGAATTTTTATAGGAATAATGTTTTAAACCTATATTAAATAAAACAGTACCTTTCTGTAGCAATTGCAAGACCATTTGGCATAGAAATCGAACACTTGATGTACTTCACGTCGTCAGATAGATCAATAGGTAAGGAAAGTCTCATGTGGAAGTAATTAGCCATACGTGGAAATCTGAAAAAGTGGCTTTCGGGTAACATGTCGGAAAGAAAAACAACATCAGTATGAACTGAGATGTCATGAGCAACAGTACCTCTCTCTCTCTCTCTCTCTCTCTCTCTCTCTCTCTCTCTCTCTCTCTCTCTCTCTCTCTCTCTCTCTCTCTCTCTCTCTCTCTCTCTCTCTCTCTCTCTCTCTCTCTCTCTCTCTCTCTCTCTCTCTCTCTCTCTCTCTCTATCTATCTATCTATCTCTCTCTCCCACATACATTTCCTATAAATCCATAAATATGTAGATGCATGAAAATTTATCTCGCCTTAACTACATATCTAGTTATCTGTCTAGGATTATACATTTCTATGCAGATGCTTTGTTTGATTTATGCTTTGCTGCATTACTGTGTAAATAAACTGAAACCTTTTATCCAATATGAGCAGATATGGAGTTTCGTAAATGAATATGACAAATATATAACCAATGAAAGATTGAAAAATATGTAATGTTGCATATAGGTTATGAATTAATACCTTGTACCCGAGTTCTGTATTTTATATAAAAAAAAACTGCAACAAATAAAATAAATCGGAATCAGTTATGTTAGAAATCTGAATACTGAGTTGTGCTTTAACATTACCTCTAAATGTCTGTATTCTGCTGTAGTGTAGGGTTTTAACATAGCTGAAAAAGTTATTTTATAGACGACGATGACAGAGATGGAGTCATGCTTACGTTTTTTTATTTTTGGAATGCATAGATTTCTCTTTATATTTTCTTCGTAGTAATCATTGTAAATTTGTACATATACTATTCTGTAAGGCTCTTGATGATTATGTGCTATGCTTTGCTTATTTTGGTCAGATATTGTATTTAGTTGTGACATTTATGGTTGTTTTCTGATATGCAGATTTTCTGCCATTGGGAAACAGAAAAGGGTCGACCCAGTGTCAGAATATATGCAATTGTGTAATTTTTATACAGGTTTAAAAAGTTGTGCAATATATTTTGTAAGTTGATGTGCAGGTTTATGTTTGTATGTGGGGTTTTGTAATGTGTTATGGTTAATTTTGTCTTTACGCATTTGCGTATTATGTTTTGTAATATGTGGTTTGGTTTTGTGCATTATTTGGTCATATTTGTGGTTGGTTCAGTGAATCCATTAGGTTCAAGAATTGTCGTAAGTTTGTTCCTTAATTTTCCTATATTTACTGCAAAAAATTTCATCCAGCAGGTTTTTTAAATCATTTACAGCAAATTAATTTTTTCCCAAAAACGTTCTTAATTTTTTGATTTTATGCTGTAATATGTCCCTGTTGGTTTTGATTCCTTTTTGTTATGGGAAACAATAAGATCTCAAACAAATTACCGTACAAAACAAATATCATAATCAAAGATATTTTTAAAAAAAACAATTAAGCAAAAAGATGACACGTGGCAAAATACTCTGCATGTGACACGTGGCAGCGGAAAACGCGGGTGTAATGCGGGGGCGCGTGCTGCTCAGCCGCCGTGTTGCTTTAGTTATTATATAGTAGATATAAGAATTAGTAAAGTATAATAGAATAACTTAATATATATATATATATCGTTTTGCTATTTAAAATTTGATCATATATTACAATAAATTTGTTTGTATAAATTTTACAAAGTGTAGTAATATATTAAACATATCAATTAATCTAATTATAACAAAAAATAAAAACTATATAAAATTAAACATATCACGGACCCATACGTAGCATGAGCACACATGTAAATAGTATAACTAGTTGTCAAGTTATATATAACTAGTTGTTCAATACAAATGATATAATTGTTCAATAATCAATTCCTAATTTGTTTTACTTATTTGATAACTCTTCGCAATTGTTAATTGTCTTTTTCTCTAGTAGTTATTGGTTTCTATTAAATAAATCTTCATTTTGATTATATAGTTGTTCATGTTTAAGTTAGTTACTAAGTGTTAAGTCCTCGGGTACTACACATGAACATCAAGTGGTAAATACTTATAAATGCAAATAAGTATAGATGAAAATAAATAAACAACTCTTAGAGTTGTGTGTTGTATTACTGAAAAGATTGTATTGTGATGATCTTATAAGAGGAGAAGACCCTCCTTATATAGGACGTATGGACTCTTCTAGTAGATATAGGATTTTCATATTTATAAGATAACTAGTGTGTGTCTCCATTACCTTGTATGGGTCTGGTTAATAAAACTCAAAATTAAAATATTATTAAAAATATAAAAAACCTAAACAGATAAATTATAAGTTTAATATCTTGAATATATATGATATTAAGGTTTTTGTATATTTAATACTGAAAGTATATACGCGAATTTGTAAACAAAATAAGGAAAATAAATTAGGAACTTCAGACAAATAATTGAATAAGAAAACATATAATTTAGCTTTAAACAATGTGAATGATTAAATTAGTATGGCTAAATTATATCACATATTTAATTCAAATATTTTTCATATATGTTACCACTTTTGCATCATGAACCATACATTAACAATTACATTTTCAATTGCGAGTTATCAATTATATTAATTTATGTATTAAAACCATAAGAACATTATGTTTTTAGGTATATAGTTTTGAAAAAACATACCTTTGACATGGTTGAAATGTAGATTTTAATATTATTTTCTTTATATATTAATTTATAAATAATTTTAACATAGTTTTAAATTTTTTTGTTATACACATATGTATTATAAATAATTTCAATAACAAGTAAGAATTAATATAACTAATAAGGTAAAGCATATAAAGAAAATACCCCTCCCTTAATTTCTTCCATGAACAAAAAATCGCAAGCCAACAACAACATGTATGAAATCATCACCCTTGAAAGAGGTTGTCTGATTCCCGTATTTTCAGTTTGAATCTAATGGAACGAAAGATTAATTTTCTATGTCAATTTGAAAAAATTAGTCAATGGTAGGAAAGCATTCCTTAGAGATTTCAAGTGCCTACAAGGTGTTTGAGAAAATATTAGAGAAAGAAATTGTCAGTCATATTGGATGAGAACATGGATGAACACGTTCCTCATGTCGCGTTTCTTACTCAATTCTCTTCTTGGATAGGTGGTAGCCGCGATGGTAACTTGTTCTTGTACTTGATTGGTTGTTACTTAATTGGTGAATATTACGATCCGGTGCTTTATTTTCTAACAGAAGTTGATTATAGTTCATATATTATTCCCATAATTTATTTAATACTCATGATTTAAGAGAAAACACCATATATATACATGGATAATGTAGTTTATATATCCTTGGCATATGTATGAATTATTCACCCTAAGTGTAAAAACTCTTCACCTCTCATATTAAGTTCCTTTCTCATCCTGGAATACATACAAATCCTAATATTTGTAGTATGATTCGATCGAGAAAATTAAATTCATCTACTGAGTGTGAATGGATTCATAATTCCATAGACAATATCTATTGTTTTAACTTGAAGCATTCTTCAATAAAGCTTCTATCCTCTTAGATCATTTTAGAACTCTTTCTACCAGCAAATAATGCTTATAATGGGGCTTCCATCACTAGTGGTTATAGTTGAAGAATGCACTTGCATGAATATATATAAACTCTCATGTATTATTGCACTTACAATCTAACAGAAAAATTGGTGGTCAAGCTATATCAATTACCTGTGCATATTTGTATGCTTAATGTATGCATCCTTTTTGGCATGAAACATTCTTGTACATATTTCTATGCTTAATATTTGCATCCTCCACGACATCCTTTCTTATTAATGCTTATTGTTGGAACCTTGACGTTTTCTCTGATTTTGATGATGATAAACACCATTAGGTTTTATGGTTTTTGTTGTTCCTATGAGTTTCAGGTTTTATGAACGAATTAGGGAACAATGGAAATCATGTAAAGAAGAGAAAGCAGAGGAGTGCAACGGAACGTTGTGAAAACAAGGAACAATTATGCGGAAGCTAATTGGAAATATGAAGCGCGCGTAGATTTCATAGAAGGAAACTTTTATACATGGAAACAATGTTTATGGAACAATGCATGATCACAGATATTGCCAGCTGTTACCAGGTGAAGATCGCTACACAAGGAAACGGGATTTGAATTGTTTATTTGGAAAGAAAATCTTACATTGTTACCTTGTATATCGATTGATAGATTATCTAGGTATTTGGTAAGAGGATCTTGTTCACCACTATAAATAGATGAGTTTGCCTTAGGGAAAGGCATCTCAGCTACAACCATCGAAGCATACCAAGGAGCAACTATAAGTTGAGATCGAAGGTCCAAGCCAAGGTACGGGTTTAGTTCTTGCTTAGGGTCTTTGTTGTGTTCTTGTGTCATTGAGAGTTGATTGCACTCAAGGTCTAGAAACCTAGGATCTGTGTGAGAATAGGTGGAGAGAAGACTTGTGAGATTGTATAACTTCTTAATAATACAATTATACAAGGTTTAAAATCCTCCTAGGGTAACACCTAGAGGTAGATATTTTTCTCTTTTCAACTAGTTGGTTGATAGAGTTTCCTCTATAAGGAACTGTCTTGATTGTTACTCTTGAATCTATATTATTTCCGCTGCCCAGGAAACAATCACATCGTTCCCTGTCTAACACACTACGATTCAAGAATTGGTATCAGAGCAGGTTCGCTCTAAATTGTGTGTTCTTTTCAGATTCACAAGTAACAATGTCGTCAACTCATGAAGTCGGGATTGGGAACAACAAACCACTATTCCTGCCTATCGGTGGAAAGTTTCAACACTGGAAGGATCTCTTCACTGACTGGATGAAGAGTAATGACTACCAATGCTGGAGAGTCAATGAAGTTGGTGATGAAAAAGTTTCTGAATCGGTGCTCAAAGGAACAACACCTTGGAGTCAAGATGATTTCAGAATCACGGAGAAAAACTCTAAGGCTCGCATGTTCATCAACAACGCCCTTAGTGTTGAAGATGCTTCAAAGTTACAGTCTTGTGCAACCACTAAAGACATGTGGGTTGCTTTGGAACAGATGTATATGGGAAGTTCCGATCTTAGAGAAATTGATCGCTTTCAAGCTAAGAAAGACTTTTATAACTTTGCCATGATCGATGGTGAGTCTGTTTCCTCCTACCAATCTAGATTTGAGGAAATTATGGCTCGACTTGCTTCTCATGAGGTCAAGGATGAAGAAATTCTTCCCAAGGAGAAAGTTCTCATCATTATTGATGGACTTCCTCCAAGGCATAAGATGACCAAAGCTATTCTCAAGGAAAGTCCCAAAACTCTTTCCCTTATACTTCATGAAGTGTTTGGAAAAATAAAAAAATATGATGAAGAAGACAAGTATGTTAAACCTAAAGGCATAGCCTTGATGGTTGAAAAGGCTGTCAAGATGGTAGAAGACAAAAAAGATGACAACTTGGATGGTATAGATCCAGAAACTGCTCTTCTCACCAAGGCCATGCGCTCTCTCTATTAAAAGGGCAAATCATTCAGGAATGATGGGAACAATGGTGAGAAACGTGATCTCAAGGATGTTACATGCTACAACTGCAAGGACAATGGTCACTATGCTAACAAGTGTCCCAAGGGGAACAACTCAGACAACACCAATGGTGACAATACTGAGAACGACAAGAAGAAAGCTTTCGTTGCTATCTGGGGTGATGATTGTGCTAACTCTGATGATGAAAAGCCAGAGGCATGGGGTAACAACAAGATATGTACCATGACTCTGCAATCATCCAGCGAAAAACAAAATCCACCGTTCCTTGTCCAAAGCAACACAAGCATTGGAAAGATCAATTTGCATCCTGGATAAAGAATGTTGATGAAGACATTTGGAAAATCATTCAATATGGAGTAATCAAGACTGATGATGATGAGCCAAAGGCACAGAACAACCACAAGATGTGTGCAATTACTCTAAAGTCATCAAATGAGGAACAAGAGGTAGATCCCGAAACCTTCTTTGAATCTCTTGTTAATTATGATAAAAAGGCCTTGATTTCTCTTATCAAAAGCATGCATAATGAGAACCTTAAAACTCAAAACGATCTGAATAATACTGAGGATAAATGCATTGAATTGAATGAATCTCTATCTAGAATTGCTAATTCATATATTGTTCCTTGTGTTAAATGTGATGCTACTAGCAGTGAACTTGGTTCCTCTAAGACAGAGAGGGAACCATCTCAGATGAAAGCTCAGATTGATAAAATTCACTCTATGTTAGTTGAGCAAAAGCTTAAGGAAGAAGAGATTACCTTTGTTGAGTCCAAGTATGGTGTGGGGTACAAGGGTGAAAAACAAGAGAGTGAGGAACATGAGTTAACCATTCCTGAGCTTAGAGAATTGAAGGATAGGGATATCCAAAACACCAAGGATATGAACATGTACCTAAAAGAGCGTGTGAAAACTTTGGAGAATGGGTTGAATGCAAACCAATCTTGGTATATAGGTCAACCTACTCATAAGATGTATCTCATACAATCCCTGGGAAACCTACCTAGTACACCTGACCCAGTTAGAGCCAAACAACGTAGGATTCTCGTTCCCAACCGCAAGTATACCTTGGGGGATTATTATAAGATATGATGGCATTGTAGGAACAACGGCCATGTTGTGAAGAACCGTGCTAAGAAGCAAAAGTTCACTGAAGAGCACACACAGCGCACGAACAGTAGAAGTAACAATGTTGATTTTAATGATAATTATGATGCATCTCCTGATATGTTCCATGCTAAGCCTAGAGAATATCACTTATCTCTAATCGACCAGGTAAAGCCAAGCTTGCTTGGGTCGCGAAACACTAACTTTCTAAATGCAGGATGAAGTGAGGGGGAACAACATGTGGTTCATTGATAGCGCATGCTCATGCTATATGACGGAAACTAGAGATCACCTCACCTCACTTCAACAACACTCTAGGGGCGTTGCCCTTGGAGATAAGAGATACTGGGAAATAGTAGGAACATGAGAAGTTGTGATGAACTCAAACATCAAGATAATGCAGACAGGCAAAGATGTGGATGCTACAATGTATAGAGGAATGATTGACTCATTACTCTATCTAACGGCAAGTAGGCCATATATTATGTTTAATGTGTGTCTTTGTGCAAGATTTCAGGCAAATCCTAAGGAGTCACACCTAACTGAAGTTAGGGCTGGAAATTATCCGCGGGTGACCAATCCACCCGAATAACCGACCCGAATTATATGGACGAAAACCCGAAAATTATGGGTGATGGATGGGTCGAGTGATGGGTGAAACGGGTGGTGGATCGAATCCGGGTGAGAGCCCAAATTATTTCACCCGACCCATTAACCCGTAGTTCACCCATCACCCATCACCCGCTAAATTATATAACCCTAGTATATAAACATTTTTTATTCTAAATTTCTAACCCTTAATTTTTCCAGTGCCGATCTCGCCTCTCAGTGCCTCTCATCTCTCTCGAGTCGAGTCTCCACTGGACTCTCCACTCACCGTATCCGGCTCTCTACGTCTCACCACTGCCGACTCTCACTCCGGTCCGGCGCCGTCAACGTCTCCTCCGGTCCTCCCTCCACCAGGTGTGCTTCAACCACCGTCGACTACCGACTCTCTACTCTCACCTCTCTCAGTTCGTCAGTCGTCACTGCCAATTCTTCTGGCGCCTCTCCTCTGGTCCTCCCTCCTCCGGTCTAACCTGTCCCTCGTCGAATCTTCCGGCGCCAACTCGATTCTTCTCAGTCCTAGCCTCGTCGATTCTTCCTGGTCCTCCCTCCTCCGGTAAGCCACTAACCTAACCTCTGTTTTAGTGTTTATGAAGATGTGGATTTGGGAAGAGAGATCACTTTGGAGAGTTCATAGTTATGGTGACTGGTGAGTTGCAGTTCATAGTCTTGTATACTTTTATAGCCAGTTCTTGGCCATCAGACTTTGTTGCATGGTAAACATTAGCCTATTCAAATTAAAAATTAAGAGCTGACAATGTTAGTGTTAAAATTGAATCGAGATGATATACAGAGAATACAGAAAAGTATGTAGCTTAATAATCATGGTAAAGCTATATACTTGCCTCTTTTCCAGTTGATATGCAACCATTTATGTCATTGAATATACCACGATTCAACATTTTAAAGAGAACCATGCGAGTTCGAGGATCAATGGCCTGACACATACGCCATAGATCAATTCATGAAAAAGACCCATCACTTTGTGGTAGTTATATTCACATACAAGCAGTCAAGCACAGGAGAAACTGAGAAAGACTTTCAGTATATACCTGCTCAACGGTGGCTCGGTCTGCCTTCTTTGTGTTCTTTGTTCTACCAATAGCCATATCTTATTGTCAATTTTGTTTCTGCACCAACTATTTAACTAAGTTTTGCAAGTCTTATTGTCATTTTTTGGTGTTTTTTTGACTGAATTGATTGGCTTAATTCTTACAGGATAAGGAAGTGGATTGTCATCTCAGCTTCTGAAGAAACATTGTCAATGGTGAGCTCCCAGGGATCAGGATATGGTAAGTTCTATAGATTGCATATATGCTTCAGTTAATCTATCTTTCTCACTGAAATTTCATAAAGAAAATCTGAATGAATGTTACATAAAGTTAGTTGAGAGAGCTTTATTGATCTCTGCTATTGGATAAAATCAAATGTTGTTGCATGTTGGTATAAATGAAATTGGAACTCCGAAAATTGGATAACATTCTGGACTCTGAATCTGCATTTTTTGTATGTTTGGTGCAACAGGATTTGAAGAGACATACAAGGCGTTAGTGCTGACTGGAGTGACGGCTGAACCAATACTCTGCTTTTGAAAAATCTATCTATTACTTGTTTTTATTCATTTCGAATTTTCGATATGCAGAACTTTTCCACGTACACCAATGCATTTGATGTATACTTTTGAATGATATATTGACATGAAATGTCATTGTTTTGCCTCTAGTATTTCTATTAGTGGATTATTGGATTGCCACATGCCACCTCATTATTAAAGTATTTTGTTATTTTGCATTTTTCTTAGGCTTTGAGCAATTGATCAGGTGAAAATTGGAAAATGATTAAACGAACGGCTTAAAATGGATTAGCTTTATGATTTTCGCGGGTGGGTCGGGTCACCCGAATCACCCGCGGGTGACGGGTGGGTCGGATATGGGTGAAGTGTTTCGCAGGTGATGGATGGATCGGGTGGCAAATTTTTTTCATTGGTGGGGTGGAGAAATTGGTCCATCCACCCATAACCCGACCCATTTCCAGCCCTAACTGAAGTCAAACGGATTCTGGGGTACCTGAAAGGGAACGATCATCTCTGTCTTTGGCATCCAAGGAACAATGGGTTTGAACTCGTGGGCTTCACTGACGCTGATTTTGCAGGCCATTTAGTGGATCGCAAAAGCACTTCAGGGACGACACAGTTCCTAGGCCCATGCCTTATCTCTTGAGGATTAAAGAAGCAAAATTCTATTGCTCTTTCCACCGCTGAAACTGAGTACGTAGCTGCTGCATCTTGTTGTGCCCAGGTATTGTGGCTCAAACAACAATTGGAGGATTTTGGTATGCCTCTTGGCACCGATCACATTATGTGTGATAATACTAGTGCTATTAACATTTCCAAAAATCATGTTCATCATTCACGTACTAAGCATATCGATATTCGTCATCATTTTCTACGTGATAATGTTGAGAAAAGTTCCATTAGAATGGATCAGTGCAAAACAGAAGATCAAGTTGCAGATATCTTCACCAAAGCACTGGATAGAAAATCCTTTGAGCATTTGCGAATGCTCCTTGGGATGATCTCTCTGAACTGAGGAACTCCATGTCCACTATTCGCTCAATGATTTGCTAGATCGATCAATCTTAACCTAGGGAACATCCTCTATGCAGCTTATTATTTGCAAAATATTTGTTTGTTAATTCTTGCTATGTGCTTTGTGTTATATAATGTCATTATCTCTTGCAACTTCTATTCTTGATCAAATATGCTTCAATTTTACATGATAACATGTTCTTTCAAGCCCAAAGCGACTGATTTGATTATCTGCACCCTCATTATAAGCCAAAAGGATAATCGGTTGCACTGTCGTCCCAAGCCTTGATCCAGGTAAACGTTCCCTATGAACTCTTCTTTGTTTACCAAATTTTACTGGGTATAATTATCTGGATCTTCTTTGTTCCCTGCCCTATTTTTGTTTGGATATATCTTTGATATTTTGTGTGAACCCCATTAAATATCCAAACTAGAATTTTCATCCACTCAAGTATCTCAGAGTCGTTTGGATGGAACTTGGCCTAAGGGGGAACAGAGACAGGAACATCAATGTGGGAACTGTTTGAGGAACATTGAGATTTGTAGGTGAACGTTGCCTCATTGAGAATGGGAAATCGAATGCTGATTTGATAGCTCTGCAGAGAGGAACGGCCAGTTTTGCAAAACCGAGAGAAAAAGAGTCGTTACCAACAGAGAGAGAACATATTGAGTTGACGGATTGGATGATCTTTTCGGCGAGATTTTTTTGGGTAAGAATATCTTCTGATTTCCATTGTTTCCCTTTACCAATTATCTCCCCTTCCTATATATACTTATCCTTTCCTTAACCCAAACCACCCCTGATCTCTTGCTCACAATACTCTCTCGCTTTCAAATCTTTCACCGCCTTTCTTCGCTCTCTGCCGCCTCAAACCCTAAACACCTACACCTCTCCCTTTCTCAAACACAACCCCATGGACACCACAAGCTCAACCTCTATCCCTTCCATCGATGTGTCCAACCTCAACGATAAGCAACTGGCTGCTCTCCAGAGGACAATCGAGGAGCAAAAGGCTGCTCGCACCCCATCCTCTAAGCCGACTACCTCCATCGCCGCCGTGGCAGAGCTTGCCAAGGAAATCACCTCCTCCATTGCCGAACTGCAAGAGGACCAGCCTCAGGAGGAACAACCTCAGGGAACGGCGACGACACCCTCCAAAGAAAAATCTCTGGTGTCGTCTCGAGACCCGGTGGTTGCCACTGATCAGGAAGTCATCTCTCCTCCCAAGAACAAAGACGACAATGAGGATAAGGCTATGGCTGAAGTGGAAAAGGAGTTGGGAACTCGCCCCCTTAAAGCAGTTCCCCCAAGCAGGAAGCGCAAACACACTATTGGCTCTAAGGACGTGGATGATGACTCGGATGTCTAGTACATTAGGGAGGAACGCGCTGCCACTGCCTTGTCCACTCCCACCAAGTCCGATGCCGGTGAGACCATACCTGGTACCTTGAAGGAGAGACTGCAATCGGCGAAGAAAGTCGAGCCGAAGAAGAAGGCAAAGAGAGAGGAACAGCCTGCCATTCCCACCTTCACTGACGGGAAGAAAATTCTCCCACAACTGTTGATCCCAGAGAAATTCCTCTTGAAGAATGGTTTCGAGGAAGTCTTGGAGAGACTCAAGTTTCAAGGCTTGGAACATCTCTTCTCCAACCGCGTCTTGGTCAACCCCGATCAGGTTCGTGAGTTTTATAGTTCCTTCCGTCTCACTTCTACTTCGACTATGCTGGGAACTTCGTTAGTATCTGGGGAAGATCTGTCTTTTACTATTTCCAAGCTCGCACGTCTGCTGGGTGTTACTGCTGAAGGTTTCTATGATATTCCGGGTGACAAGTCACTGATGCTCAGAAGAAGGCCAAAGAGGCCAGTGTTCAAAGGCTCTTCAAGCCCACTGCTGGAGCAACTCATGTGTCTGCCCTTACTCTACCTCAGAGAATAGCGCATCATATCATCATGAAGGTTGTCGTTCCTAGGCAAGAGAAGAGGAATGCGATCACCAGTACTGATCTGGCGCTTTTGGATAGGTTTTGGCATAAGGAAAAGATTGACCTTCCTAGGGTCATTTTGCAACACATGGCGAAGTGCACTGCCAAGACTCATTCATTGGCCTAACCTCTTCTATTGATTTTTCTATGTTGTTTTGTTAAGTTGACTACTGTTTGATCTTTTTGTGATGTTTGTCAAGTTGTTTTTGATGTTTTGTAATCGTTGCCTTGCTAGATTAATGAACTTATATTTTGCTAGTAATTTGTTGCCTTAGCTCTTATTGTTCCACTAGTTACTTTTGATCTTTTGATGATGCCAAAAGGGGGAAGTGTGGAAAATTGTGCGATGAACTCGGTAAAGAGAGGTAACCGTCTTATTGTTCATAATTCTTTATGATTTTTTTAGCGATGCTAGTGCTGAGGGGGAACGATGATGCAACTTGAAGGTATGAACTGTAATTATTCATTTGATATAAAATTTTTGCTTAGCGATGCTAGTGCTGAGGGGGACTTGTTTATTACTCTGTTTTGGTCGAACAATTTTTGAATGGGTTTGTCATCGCCAAAAAGGGGGAAATTGTTGGAACCTTGACATTCCCTTTGGTTTTGATGATGATAAACACCATTAGGTTTTATGGTTTTTATTGTTCCTATGAGTTTCAGGTTTTATGAACGAATTAGGGTACAATGGAAATCATGTGAAGAAGAGAAAGCAGAGGAGTGCAACGAAATGTTGTGAAAACAAGGAACAGTTATGCGGAAGCTAATTGGAAATATGAAGCGCGCATAGATTTCATAGAAGGAAACTTTTATACATGGAAACAACGTTTAAGGAACAATGCATGATCGCAGATATTGCCAGCTGTCACCAGGTGAAGATCGCTACACAAGGAAATGAGATTTGAAGATTTACTTGGAGAGAGAAGAGTTAGATAGAGAGTCTTAGGAAAGTTTTTATATGGAAACTATGTGATCTTAAGCTGAATTGTTTATTTGGAAAGAAAATCTTACACTGTTACCTTGTATATCGATTGATAGATTATCTAGGTATTTGGTAAGAGGATCTTGTCCACCACTATAAATAGATGAGTTTGCCTTAGGGAAAGGCATCTCAGCTACAACCATCGAAGCATTACAAGGAGCAACTGCAAGTTGAGATTGAAGGTCCAAGCCAAGGTACGGGTTTAGTTCTTGCTTAGGGTCTTTGTTGTGTTCTTGTGTCATTAAGAGTTGATTGCACTCAAGGTCTAGAAACATAGGATCTGTGTGTGAATAGGTGGAGAGAGGACTTGTGATATTGTACAACTTCTTAATAATACAAGTATACAATGTTTAAAATCCTCCTAGGGTAACACCAAGAGGTAGAGGTTTTTCTCTTTTCAACTAGTTGGTTGATAGAGTTTCCTCTATAAGGAAATGTCTTGATTGTTACTCTTGAATCTATATTATTTCCGCTGCACAGGGAACAATCACATCGTTCTCTGTTTAACACACTACGATTCAACACTTATGATTACTACTAGGATTTTCTACCAAAAGTTTGGTGATAATAGAAAGAACAAAAATGTTAATTCTCATTCTGATGGTGCTTATGATCTTTTCTTAGTCATTCCTTTCAGCTTCTGAACAATTTTATTTGGCACGTTCTATTAAATTGAGTATGTTGATATGCCTTGAATCTGTTCTCTCATTTGCTTGCAATAGGGTAATTCCTATTTGGTTTTCAGTTTGGACTTATATTTTCTACTTGGGCTTAGACTTGTGGGCCAAGTCAGTTTGCCTCAAGGTCTAGAAATAGATGAGTTTGGTAAGAGGATCTTGTCCACCACTATAAATAAATGAGTTTGCCTTAGGGAAAGGCATCTCAGCTACAACCATCGAAGCATTACAAGGAGCAACTGCAAGTTGAGATCAAAGGTCCAAGCCAAGGTACGGGTTTAGTTCTTGCTTAGGGTCTTTGTTGTGTTCTTGTGTCATTAAGAGTTGATTGCACTCAAGGTCTAGAAACCTAGGATCTGTGTGTGAATAGGTGGAGAGAGGACTTGTGAGATTGTATAACTTCTTAATAATACAAGTATACAAGGTTTAAAATCCTCCTAGGGTAACACCAAGAGGTAGAGGTTTTTCTCTTTTCAACTAGTTGGTTGATAGAGTTTCCTCTATAAGGAAATGTCTTGATTGTTACTCTTGAATCTATATTATTTCCGCTGCACAGGGAACAATCACATCGTTCCCTGTCTAACACACTACGATTCAACACTTATGATTACTACTAGGATTTTCTACCAAAAGTTTGGTGATAATAGAAAGAACAAAAATGTTAATTCTCATTCTGATGGTGCTTATGATCTTTTCTTGGTCATTCCTTTCAGCTTCTGAACAATTTTATTTGGCACGTTCTATTAAATTGAGTATGTTGAAATGCCTTGAATCTGTTCTCTCGTTTGCTTGCGATAGGGTAATTCCTATTTGGTTTTCAGTTTGGGCTTATATTTTCTACTTGGGCTTAGACTTGTGGGCCAAGTCAGTTTAGGGTTACATATATACTCTCTTTCTCCCTTCTCTCAATGTAATCTGAAATCTGAATTGTCTGCCTCCTAATAAAATTGGTTCTCCTTCTGCCCATGGACGTAGCCAACACAACGTTGGTGAACCACGTAAATTCGTGTTCTTGTTCTTCTTGTTTTTGTTCGTTTTCCCGCATCTGTAATAACAAACTGGTATCAGAGCATCAGGTTAAGTTTTGCGTTTGTAATCTGGTGGGAAGATGTCAGCCATGAATGTGAAGATTGATAAGTTTACTGGGAGAAACAGTTTCAGTCTGTGGCAGATCAAGATGCGAGCTTTGTTGAAACAACAAGGCTTGTGGGCGCCGATGTCGAAAGACAAGAAAGCGACATTGCTGAGAAAGATGACAATGCTGAGATGGCAACTCTGGAAGAGAAGGCACACTCAACGATCATGTTGTGTCTTACAAATGACGTCATCACTGAGGTTTCAAACAAAGAGACCGTTGTTGGGCTGTGGTTGAAATTGGAGAGTTTGTACATGACGAAGTCTCTAACCAACAAGTTGCTTCTGAAACAGCGCCTGTTCGGACTGCGAATGCAGGAAGGTATGCAACTCAGGGATCACTTAGATCAATTGAATACAATATTTTTAGAACTGCGTAATATTGATGTCAAAGTTGTAGATGAGGATGCTGCTTTGATTCTGTTGGTATCTCTACCACTTTCATACGAGAACTTTGTGCAATCGTTTATTGTTGGGAAAGATACAATTACTCTGGAAGAAGTTAGATTATCTTTTTATAGCAGGGAGTTGTGCCATAAGGCATCGGGTGCAGGTACAGATAATCAAGCCTCTGGGTTAACTGTCAGTGGTGGTAAGGGACAGGGAAACGGTAAGAAGAAGAAAGACAAGAAGTCATTTTCAAAGGGTCCTAAGCCAGATGATATTTGTAACTACTACAAGGAGAAAGGGCATTGGAAATTTGATTGCCGTAAGAAGAAGAAGCAACCGGAAAAACAATCAGGTTTTGCTGCTATAGCAGAAGGTGACACCAAATCTGAAGAGGATATTGCCCTAGTTGTTGATGGACACACTCATCATTCTGATGTGTGGGTTTTAGATTATGGGGCATCTTATCATATTTGTCCAAGGAGAGAGTGGTTTTCAACCTATGAGCAGGTAGATGGAGGTAGCATTTCGATGGCTAACAGTTCTGTCTGCAAGGCGGTTGGAATAGGCTCGATCAAGATCCGGACACATGATGAAAGATTCTGTACATTGAACGAAGTCAGGCATGTTCCATTGATGATGAAGAATCTGATATCTCTGAGTCTACTAGATAGTAGGGGTTTCAGTTGGTCTGGAAAAGATGGAGTTCTAAATGTCTGCAAGGGTTCTGATGTGATTCTAAAAGGTGTCATGCGTGGTACCTTGTATTTCTTACAAGGTTCCACAGTTACAAGTTCTGCTGATGTTGCATCGTTAGAGATTCACCAGGAAGATATGACCAAGCTATGGCATATGAGGCTTGGTCATATGGGTGAAAGAGGGATGCATATTTTGTCCAAGGATGATCTTCTTGGTGATTACAAGGTCAAGAGTATGGAGTTCTGCGAACACTGTGTTTTTGGGAAGCTACATCGCAGCAAGTTTCCTAAGGCTATTCACAGAACAAAAGGCATGCTGGATTACATCCACTCAGATTGCTGGGGTCTATCTCGAGTTGAGTCTTTGGGAGGCCACAAATAATTTGTGTCTATGATTGATGACTACTCAAGGAAGACTTGGGTGATCATGTTGAAGCACAAAGGTGAAGCTTTCAAGAACTTCAAGCAGTGGAAGGCATTGGTGGAGAATCAAACAGGGAAGAAGATCAAGAGGCTGCGAACTGATAATGGTCTGGAATTCTGCTCGTCTGAGTTTGAACAATTCTGTAAGGATAAAGGGATTGCCCGACATCACACAGTCAGGGATACACCACAATAGAATGGTGTAGCTGAGCGGATGAATCAGACATTGCTGGAGAGAGCAAGGTGCATGCTCTCTAATGTTGGTTTAGAAAGAAGGTTTTGGGCAGAAGTTGTGAGTATAGCTTGCTATCTGATAAACCATGGGCCATACACAGGCATATAGTGCAAGACACCTACTGAGTTGTGGTTAGATAAATCTGTTGATTACTCCAATCTGAAAGTTTTTGGTTGTACAATCTACTATCATGTTAATGAGGGTAAGCTAGAGCCACGATCAAAGAATGGAGTATTTGTGGGCTATGGGGATGGAGTTAAGGGATACAAAATTTGGTCTCCATTAGAGAAAAGGGTTATATTGAGCATGAATGTAGTCTTTGATGAAAATTCTAGGTGGAGCAGAGAATCCACATCAAAGTCCACAGCTGCAGCAGAGAATGATAGCATTGATAAATAGGTGGAGTTGCAGGTCAATCAAGATGAAAGTGATTTGCAGCAACACGAAGAGGGTACAGAGCTACAAGCAGAAATTGATTTACCAGAACCTATACCACCAGAAACTCAACCATCTGAAACTACACGTAGGTTACTGAAGAGGTGGATACTCATGAGCCATTCACCTACAAAGAAGTTGTTTCAGGTACTAAGTGTGAGAAATGGCTTGCTACAATGGGAGATGAGATGGAGTCCCTTCATAAGAATCAAACATGGGATCTAGTCATACAACCTCTGAGGAGAAAGATCATTACTTGCAAGTGGGTGTTCAAGAAGAAGGAAGGGTTATCACCTACAGAGGGATTCAAGTATAAGGCTCGAGTTGTTGCTAGAGGTTTCAATCAGAGAGAGGGGGTGAACTACAACGAGATTTTTTCACCAGTGGTTAGACAGACTTCCATCAGAGTGTTGCTAGCAATAGTGACACATCAGGATTTGGAGTTTGAACAACTTGATGTGAAGATAGCTTTCCTACATGGAGACTTAGAGGAAGAGATATACATGACTCAACCAGATGGTTTCCAAGTTCCTGGAAAGGAGAACTATGTTTGCAAGTTGAAGAAGTCCTTATATGGACTTAAGCAGTCTCCAAGGCAGTGGTACAAGAGGTTTGACAACTATACGATGAAGTTGGGCTACTCTAAGAGTCCATATGATTGTTGTGTCTACTACAACAAGCTGTAAGATGATTCTTTCATGTATCTGGTGCTATATGTAGATGACATGATGATAGTTGCTAAGAGAAAGTATGACGTTCAAAAACTGAAGGGTCTTCTTAGTGCTGAGTTTGAGATGAAGGATCTGGGTGCAACTCGAAAGATACTAGGAATGGAAATTCTCAAAGACAGAAATCAGAAGAAGCTTTTCTTGTCACAGAAAGGCAATATCTAGAAGGTGTTGGCCAGGTTTGGTATGTCTTCATCTAAGCCTATCGACACCCCGAGTGTTGCTAATATTCATCTCACCACCATGTTTGCTCCTCAGTCAGAAGAGGAGAAGGAGTATATGTCTCGGGTTCCTTATGCTAGTGTTGTAGGAAATTTGATGTATGCTATGGTCTGTACAAGGCCATATCTGGCACATGCAGTCAGTGTTATGAGCAGGTTCATGGGACAACCAGGAAGAGAACACTGGCAGGCTATAAAGAGGATTTTCCGATACCTTAGAGGTACATCTGATGTTGGCCTCATCTATGGGAGTGATACACAATGCCTGGTTATAGGCTATTTTGATTCTGATTATGCTGGAGATGTTGACAGCAGGAGATCTATGACTAGCTATGTGTTTACCCTAGGTGGTTCCGTTGTTAGTTGGAAAGCAACTTTGCAACCGACAGTGACTCTGTCTACTACAGAAGCATAGTATATGGCTTTGACGGAAGCTGTTAAGGAAGGGATTTGGTTGAAAGGGTTGGTTAGTACTCTAGGTCTACATTATGATCAGGCTATAGTGTATTGTGATAGTTTGAGTGCAATATGTTTAGCCAAGGATCAGGTCCACCATGAGAGGACCAAGCATATTGATGTGAGATATCATTTCCTGGTGAGTGAGAGGAGGATCAAGGTGAAGAAAGTAGGTACTACTGATAATCCAGCTGATATGTTCACCAAACCGGTTCCTCATAGCAAGTTTCAACATTGTTTGGACTTGCTAAATGTCACAAGCTGTTAACTACCCTACGGGGCAAATCTGAGGCAGAGGAGAAGTCTGGTACATCTGGCACTGTAGTGGTGCGTCTGGTACATTTGTCTGGAGGATTCAAGTCAAGGTGGAGATTTGTTGATATGCCTTGAATCTGTTCTCTCGTTTGCTTGTGATAGGGTAATTCCTATTTGGTTTTCAGTTTGGGCTTATGTTTTCTACTTGGGCTTAAACTTGTGGGCCAAGTCAGTTTAGGTGATGTGTCCTTGCCTCCGATGACAAGCCAAATTGTCAAAGGTGACGCCTTTGGATCTAGTCTTGGTTGGGAAGTCACTCGATGTTGTGATTCTGCTGTGGAACACGATGCTGGGGATGATCGTGAGCGGAAGAACGCGATGAATGGAGTTGTTGACCTCGGCGACTGGGAAGACGATGGAGACAACAAGGACTCGGTGGTGATGGAAGCGATTTGATGGGAGAAGAGTTAGCGGTGGCGGAAGCGATTTGGTGAAGGATATAAGGCTTGAAAAGACAAGTCTTTGGGGTGTCGTAGCGTCGACTATGGATGAAGGAGATGTGAAGATAGACTTTGCTTGAGAAGATCAAGCGATTGCCGTAGCGTCGGCGGCGGAGGGAATGGGGATGAGAGGGATATGGGTGACGTCCGATCAAGGGAAGGAGGAATTAACACTCGACTTGAAACCTTGAACTTTAACTTGAACGTAAGAAATAACATTAACAAAGTCGGGTATAAATAGGGGAGGTGAGACGTCGGATGGGCCGAGTCGAACCTCGTGGGCTAGCCCATGCAAGCATGCAAAAGGCACAAATCCTAAAAGATAGAATGACTGAAAGGAAACTATCTAAAATGCTATAAAAGGAAACTATGTAAAGCTATCAAAGGAAACTATCTAAAATACGCTGGAAATACCAAATATAGATAGTGTCTTAAAAGAACGCGTGAAACTCCTAACGTTGTGAAGATGACGACGAAGTGTCGCTGTCTTCAAAAGAACGCGTTGATCCGATGGTGGCGAGGACGACGAGTCTTGGATTGGTTTCTGGGCTTCCTTGGCCAGCGACGATGCGTGAAACTAGTGATGCGACGGCGAAGGCGATGGATTTGGACCTAGACCTTGTGACTGGGCCTATGAGCGTAGGCTCATGGCTTCTTCCTCATCTTGGGCCATCATGGGAGGCAGGGTCACATCACCCTCCCCCACTTGGCTGTGAAGCATCCCTGCTTCACCATCATCAAACTCTGGCTCAACATATGGTGTTAAGTCCGCGACGTTGAAGGACGCGTGGACTCCAAAATTTGGTGGGAGCTCGAGTTGATAGGCATTGTCTCCTATGGCCTTTATCACGCGGAAAGGGCCATCTCCACGTGGTTCCAGTTTGTGTGTACGCCGCGAGGGAAACCTCTCTTTTCGCAGATGTACCCAGACAAGGTCTCCGGGGGCAAAGACGACGCGGCGGCGGCCTGAATTGTGCTGCGAGGCATACTGCACGGCCCTCCTCTCCAGCTGCTCCTTGGTTCATCCATGAAGCTCCTGCACCTGCTCGGCGCGGTTGGAGGCGGAGACATGCACTAGGTCACGTAGTGGACGCGGCGACAGATCCAGTGGTGTCAAGGGGTTCATTCCATACACCACTTTGAACGGGGTCAGTTTGGTCGCCGTGTGCCTGCATCTATTGTAACAAAACTCGACAAGTGATAGTAAGTCCTCCCAACGCCTAGCGTTGGCTTTGAGCATCGCTCGAAGGAGGGCTCCTAGGGTTCTATTCATGACCTCTGTTTGGCCATCGGTCTGGGGGTGGTAGTTAGTGGAAAATAGGAGTTTGGTGCCTAGCTTATCCCAAAGAGTTCTCCAAAAATGACCAATGAACTTAGAATCCCTATCACTCACTATGGTACGTGGGACTCCATGAAGACGCACCACATGCTCAAAGAATAGATCGGCAATCTCACTAGCACTATGGGTGGTCTTACAAGCAATAAAATGTGTCATCTTAGAAAATCTATCTACAACCACAAAAATAGAGTCCTTATCTTGTCTAGAGAGGGGCAAACCCGTGATGAAATCCATAGACAAATCTTCCCAGGGGGCACTAGGAATGGGAAAAGGAGTGTAGAGGCAGTGAGGACTAGACTTAGCTTTGGCTCTCTGGCAAGTCACACAACTTCTACAAAACCTAGTCACTTGGTGGGTCATCCTAGGCCAAAAGAAATGTTCTCTAAGCGCGTCTAAGGTCTTCCTAATCCCAAAATGTCCACGACTCGCGTGTGCTTCCTCAATCAATAGGGGCCTAATGGAGGATCTAGGAATGCAAATGCGACTAGCCTTGTATAAATAACCCTCAGATAGAAAATAAGTCTCAAACTCACGCGATCTTAGGCAATGCTCTAAAATAGGGGCAAAGAAAGGATCACTAGCATATAATTCCTTAATCAAAGCAAAATCTAAAACTTTAGTTTGCACATGAGTCAAGAGAACATACCTGCGAGATAACGCGTCAGCTACAATGTTCTCCTTTCCTTTCTTGTGAACAACGACATAAGGAAATGTCTCCAGAAACTCCACCCAGTGAGCATGGCGTCGATTGAGGTGAGCTTGGCTCTTCAAGTAGCTCAACGCGGCGTGATCGCTGTGGATGACAAATTCACGCGGCCAAAGGTAATGTTGTCATGTCTTCAGCTCGCGTATTAAGGCATATAACTCTTTGTCGTAGGTGGGGTAATTCAGTGTAGCCCATGTGAGCTTCTCGCTGAAATATGCAATAGGCCTCTTCTCTTGGTGTAGCACACCACCAATGCCTATGTCTGATGCATCACACTCCACCTCGAAGTGTTTGTTGAAATCTGGAAGCTGGAGCAAGGGAGCTTGGAACAAGGCCTTCTTCAAAGCCGAGAAGGCTTTTGCATGGGACTCAAGCCACACAACTGTGCTGCCCTTCTTTGTCAGCTCATGTAGGGGCACGACAATGGAGGAAAAGTCGCGTACAAAACGCCGATAGAATCCCGCGAGGCCTAGAAAGCTTCGCACCTGTGTCGGTGTCGTCGGTCTTAGCCAATCTTTGATGGCCGCGATCTTCTCTTCGTCGACGCGTAACCCATCACTACTCACAATGTAGCCCAGCAAGTTGGTGGACGTGGAGCAAAAGGAGCACTTGGCCAGATTCACGATCGCTGGTGGCAAGGGCGCGTTTGTCGACGATTCAGGGATGCATGGGGTTGGCACAAGCAGAAAGCATGGAGTTTTCCCAGTCAAACACACCGTGAGGTCACTAGGCCGGGTTAAAAGAACACGTTGCTCACAGGTGCCCTGCAAAGGACGCGGTGGTGGCAACGGATCGGCGAACTTTGTTGATGGGAAGGCATTGCTCGAATTCTGTGGGGCACTTGGTGTCCCAACTATGGCGTTGTGTTTCTTCTTGCCAATGCCTAGAGTAGACAAAGTGTTGCCAGATTTGGAGTAGTTCTGCCTTGGTAGTGCTTCTGGACACTCGTTTGACATAGGAGACGCGGCCTCTATGGCCTTCTGGCGGTCGCGTTCAACCTGGTCCTGCAAGATCTCATGGGAAGACATTGGATGCAAAGTGACGCACTTCACGTGGTAATTGAACACATAAGTGTTCAAATAGCCATCATGGAGCACGCGCCTGTCAAATTGTCATGGGCGCCCAAGCAAAATATGGGTGGCGTCCATTGCAATGACATCACATAAAACTGAATCACAATATTGGCCTATGGAGAAAGAAATTAAGCATTGGCGAGATACTGTGTTACCTGGACTAGATGATATCCATTGGAGGGCATAAGGCTAGGGATGAGGCGTCGTGGGTAGCTTGAAGTGTGTCACGACCTTCTCATTGACAATATTCGCGCATGATCCTCCATCAATAATGACACTCAAGGAAGCTGTTTGGACTAGAGCCCTTGTGTGGAACAAGTTCTCTCGTTGATCGCATAAGCTGGCTTCCTTGACTGTGAGGAGACGATGCGTCACCAAGCTCAATGGTGTGCCCGCGTGCAGAGAAGCGGGTTCGCAGTCATAAGCGTCTTCGTCCTCTTCTTCAGTGCCTTCAGTGATCACGTCAAGTGTGGCCTCCTCGTCTTCACAAGACTCGTAGCCGACGGCGGCTGTGGAGAACAACACCTTGCGAGCATTGGGGCAATCCTTCTTATAGTGGCCTCTTCCATCACATTTGTAACACTCAAGATCACGCGCGCGATCTGTGCTCACTGGAGCCTATCTTGGCGCGTTCTGGCGCGGTGCGGTGGTCGGCGTCGCGGGCTTTGCCTTGGAGGCTTGGCTAGATGCGGCTGTGGTAGAGGCACTAGGGCGAACATTAGTATAAGGTAATCCACCAGGGTTAGAAGAATACCTTTCACTAGTGGAAAAAACACTTGTTGAGGCGCCCTTTTAGAGGCGGGCCTATAACAAAACGCATCAACAACGTCCTACGCAATCAGTTTTTCAGGTTTTTGAGGCGGATAATTATTTTATACGCCTCAAAAAATTCTATTGAGGCGGGCAAAAAATTATACGCCTCAAAAAATTTCCGAAAAATTAATACCGCTAAAGTATTAGAGGCGGGCCAATGTTAGACCCGCCTCTAATTGTACGTAATTGAGGCGGGCGAAAATGCCCGCCTCTATTAAGTTTTATTGAGGCGGGCCTCCATATGCCCGCCTCAACAAATGTGTTTTTCTTTCTCTCTCGCTCTTTTATTTTCTTTCTCTCTCCCTCTTTTATTTTCTTTCATCCTGATACCTCTCAGTAGCCCTAGCCTCGCCTCGCCCCTCTCGAACTCGCTCGCCCCTCTCCAACTCCGGCTCGTCACGGCTTCTCCGTCATGTCGCGGCTTCTCCGGCTCGTCGCGGGTCTCCGGTGGTCTCTCTGGCTCTTCTCGCTTCTCCTCGGCCTCAATACGGTGGTCTCAATCCGGCGATTCTCACTTCCGATAAGCACTTCGCCCCTTTGATCAATTGCTTTAGATTTGTGTAAGTGTTACTTTAGAATCCTTGTGCAATTGTTGCTTTAGATCTACAACAACGTCTTATTTGATTTAGATTTGTGCAATTCGAATTTTAAGTATATTTTTTTACTTTTGACCTCAGTCCTGTTTCGTCGACAACCTCGTTTTCGGTGTTAAGAAACAGAAAGACCCGCCTCCTTCCATTGGAGATGCTATTGATCGAGTAATTCTCCATCTCTTGATTTTGTTCTTAACATCCTTAATGTGTAAATGCTTTGAATTGGTTGATTGATTTCTTGGATGAGATCCGTGTTTTATTCTGGTAACCTAAATTAGGGTTTCGAGAATTTGGGAAGGTGGTATTTTGGCTAGGTTTTGGGATTTTAATGAACCCTAATTTAGGTTACCAGAATAAAACACGGATCTCATCCAAGAAATCAATCAACCCTAATTTATCTTCTCAGCCGCTTTTGATTAGGGTTTAGAAATTTTGGGGCTGAAAATTGGTCAGAAGTTGTTATAAGTAGATTTAGTTAGATAGTTATTGAACAAAAGTATATTCTTTTTGCATTACTGCACATATGATCGTTTCTACTATCTTTCTACAATTTAAAATTGGGGTTTTTTCTATATCAGATTAGTAAACGAGGGGAAAATGTGGATGAGAAGATAAAAAGGCTTGACTCTGAACTTGCGCGATACAAAGAACAGATCAAGAAAACACGACCTGGTCCTGCTCAAGATGCTGTGAAGGCACGAGCTATGAGAGTCCTCAAGCAAAAACGAATGTAAGATTCATTTTCCAACATGATTTCCCATGTTGTTGCCTTTGAATTTATGCCGATATAGAACTTTCATAATCCAGTAGAATCCCTAGAAAATAGAACTGCATGGTTCTTATAAAATTTTGTCATTTTATTTGCTAGTTGAATTGCTCTCTTTTCTATGACCTTCCCCTGTCTGATATTGATGACTTATTAAAACGGGTTATATGATCACTTATTAAAATGGGTTCAAGAATTGCAAAACCAAGGTAATTATGTATTATATGATCAATCCGAATAAAATGTGCTCCTAAATGGGGCTTTGCCACCTGTTATAAGAAAGACATATCCCACTTAATAGTGCCACAAGTGTCTTGTATGCTAATATTATTTCCATATTACTGCATATAGTTCGATCGGCACTTCTTTAGCAGTTATGGCACTTGTGGGGTGGTTAACGTGAGCTGACTTTCTCCTCCTCGTTGATTGTGCTGATATAATATCGATCGCTTACCAAGAATCTTATTGAAAATTTGGATTGTTCATTTTTTTTCCTGCATATATGGAGTCATCCTAGACAATATTCAGAAGCAGGATCCTTCACTGACGGTCAGGATCAAGGGCTACATCGTCGACTCTGCTCCAGTTGCATCCCCAGATCCGCAGGTAATCATGGATTTATATTTAATATTCAGAAGTAGGTTTTCTATGCTTGACTCATACATGATAATGTAAGCATTGATTGCTGTGTGGTGACTTCTCTTGTCTTTGGTGTTATGATGGAATGGGAATGTTAGTTTGAATTTCACATTTCGAATGTTTGGGCCTGCGCCCAATTGTGTACATTTTGACGTTAGTGAATTCTTTTGTGATTCAGGTAAAGCAGGATGGGCGGCACCTAGACTTAAGGATGTTGCATTATCACTAGACAAGTTACGTGAAGGTTATTTCGAGGTTTGTTCTTCTATCCTTTGATTGTGCTGGTGGTAGTGATGATATCTAGCTCGGCATACTGTATATCCCTTGGACAAATGGAGAATTCATTTGCGTATGCAGATTTTTTACTGGTTTTATATGACAATAGCTTACATGAATCATCATTTCTAATGTTAACATTATAATGTTTCTGCTATTCTATTAGATGTTGCTTGGGTTTGTTCATTGGAAATCCATCAGAATTGTTCTTTGCAATTTATTTTTCTCATCTGGTTCAAATATAATGTTCAAAATAAATAAATATGAGAAAATGATATATGAAATTCCAAGATAAAATTGTGGTTGGATTTGGAATTATTTGTCATGATTTGGTTAGTAAGCAAATGGTTCGAACTTCTTATGTAAAGGTGATATATAAGTTGGGAACACATCAGTTCAATAATGAGAGATTATTGTAGTTAGGCTATAAGAAAATATCAACAGTTCAATTTCTGCCTTTATTTTAATTTCTTTTGACTCATTCAGTGTTATAATGCATTTTCCAGATTATTATAGCAATGCGGACATTGTATCAAAAGTGCAAGTTGGTACATGGAGATCTCAGCGAGTACAACATATTGTACTATGAGGTAATTAGCTAGTTGATGCCCCTTTTGTTGGGATTCAAAACTAGTCTTTTTCAGAAGTTAACCTTCAGATCCGGGAAAAAAGGAAGAAAATATAGCCAATGCCTATTTTTGGGTACTATATGTAGAACAAGACTTTTAGCGGTATTAGACTGAAATTCAATTATTTTTGGGCAGGGTCACTTGCACGTCATTGATGTTTCTCAGGCTGTTGATCTTGACCATCCACATGCTCTTGACTTCTTGCGTGAAGACTGTGTTCATGTTTCTGTAAGTCATATTAGCTAGATATCTTCACATGTTTGTACTGATGATCCCATAAGGAAAAATTTAATGTATCTTATTTGAGCTGATTGTTTATCCATTTGAGCTGGTTGATACGATCTATCAATTTGCAGGATTTCTTTAAAATATGAAACAGATTTGCATTTACCTCTTCTTTTCCTTTTCTTTATCTTGATAAAACAGGGCTGATAATTCTATAAAAAACCATTGGAACAGTTCAGATGAATGTATCTTATTTGAGCTGATTGTTTATCCATTTGAGCTGGTTGATACGATCTTGTTTGCACTGAAGCAAATGTCGACATTGTGTATCCATTTCAGCTAATTTTTTTTAAAAAAAAAAACAAATGGGACCCCGGTATTACAAAAAACCGGGGTCCCGAATTTTAATTTTTTTTTAAAAAAAAGAGACTTGTTGAGGCGGGCCTCCATAGGCCCGCCTCAACAAGTGGCTTTTAGAGGCGGGCCTCCATAGGCCCGCCTCTAAAAAACCGGGATCTCGATTTTTTTTTATTTTAAAAAAGACTTGTTGAGGCGGGCCTCAATAGGCCCGCCTCAACAAGTGGCTTTTAGAGGCGGGCATCCATAGAGCCGCCTCTAAAAGTGCCTCACTTTGGCGCCGAAGTGAGGGACTTGTTGAGGCGGGCATAGAATGCCCGCCTCAATAAGTACCTTTTAGAGGCGTAAAATGCCCGCCTCAAAAAGTGTCCCACTTGTTGCAGCCCCCTCACTTGCTGCGTACGGTATCCGCCTCAATAAGTGTCAAAACGCCCGCCTCTAAAAGGGTTTTTTCTACTAGTGTTTGCCGGCCACTGGAATATGTGTAAGACTTTCGACGAGAGATTTGTGCATGAATTTTCATCGCCGTATGTGTGAGTGGGTTCAAATCCTTGATTGGCAAGATCTCTAGTTGATCACAGATATTTGTGTTCAAGCCACTCAAGAACTTGGTCCTTAAAGTTGATGGTGCAACGGAGATGTTGGCCTTGTAATACATGTCTTCAAGCTTGGAAAAGAACTCGAGTGGAGTCATCGATCCTTGGCGAGCCATGGCATTCTCCAATCTCATTTGATTCCTGTAGTCTGGAGGCACGTATTTCTTGGTAATCACGTAGACTAGTTGATGCCATTCTGTGACTCGTGTCCTGTTGTAATACCCCTCATTTTGTTAGCAAGGGTAATTGGGTAATTTTCCAAACCCTCGTCAATTATTTCGGGACGCGTTAGGCAAAGTTCGGAATTTCTGTATCAAGTTGGATCTCTGTAAAATTCCCTGAGTGATTTAAAATACATTCGACGTATTTTTCGGGGCTTAGAATATTTGCTCGGGTACAAATATATTTAACCCAGGGTTGAAAACCCGTGCCAAACCTTTCCTCGAGCAAGAAGACACGGAAAAGGACCTTTCGCGACTGCGACGTATCCACCACGACTGTGGAATAACAGCTCTTAGAAGAGCTGGGAGAGGGAATTCACCGCGACCGCGGTGTGTCCACCGCGACCACGGCGTGTCCACTGCGACCGCGGTAAATGCCCCAGCGTCTTCCTTCTTCCGCGTGGCGTCCATGCAATGGTGTATGGGGGCCGCCCCGGATCCTTCTTTCCCTATATAAGGGGGAGAGGTGAGCCTCCATTTTTGCATTCCATCCCGATCGCTCTCTCCCTAGGTGCTTGTCGCCGGAGATCGAGTTTTCGCCGGAAAGTTTGAAGTTGTCGCCGGATCTCCCATTGGAGGTGGTGGTGCTCATAGGGTGGTGCCTTGGAGGTGCAAGGAAGGTTGGAGTCGAAGCCCTCGCGAATCGAGCCTTTCCAAGTCGTCGCCGGTAAGTTTTCTTCGGTTTTCTTCCATTTCGAGTCGCCGGAGTTCATGTCCGTGATCGCGGACATGAACTACCGCAATCGCGGTAGTGACATAGGCGACTGCGTTTGCGGTAGTTGTCACAGTGTCTCGCGGACACTCGTCCTCGACGACCGCGACCGCGGCAGAGCCACCGCGATTGCGGATTGCCTGGGCAGTCCGCAATCGTGGTTTTGGCATTGTCGGTCTCGGTCGGGACTTCCATTCTTTCGATTTCGTTCGTCATTCTTTAGATTCGTATAGTTTATTATCGAATCTAACTTAGGGTCTCGTTATGGGTCGTTCCATAGGAATCTGTAATCCAAGTTCCGTTCCCGTTCCGGACCCAGAAACCCGTCATCGCTCTATCGTTCGTCTAGTCTAAGGCAAGTGGCGGTTCACTCTTGCTTATCATTCCATATTTCCAGTAATTATCAATTGTTTAATTTTTAATTAAATTGGGATGAATTATTGTTTTCGTTTGGGAACAGATTTGATAAATGATATGATTAAAATACAGATATTATAATAGGTTGTATATATTGCTAGAAACAACGCTATTATATTTGTTATTGCCTCGATGGCATTGATGTGGACTATGATGTGGTTTTAACTGTTTAGTTAGAACGAGTATTCGTAGGAACGCTATGTACCTTGCGAGGTCTAGTTGTTTCTTTATAACTGGTGCTAGGAGGATTATTTCTCTAGTACTCTCTTTGGTCATGACCATACCCTTACTCAGGGTTTGTGCACACAGTTGGTGCCGATTCTCGGGATTTATTCCCTTCAATATCTCTCGCGATGAGATGATATATTAAAAGCTTATAACGTAAATGTACGCGTTGTCACTAAGATAAGATAAGTGCCGCTATGCACATAATTAATGAACCTTCGGGCGAGAAGTACAACTTGGAAACTCGCTCGGACTTCGACTAAAGTAAGTCCTCCTTCCAAATCTGAATTCGCATTACGCGGTGAGGTTGGTCGTGGACCCAAATGGACAAGTCTTTTCAAACGCTTGTGTGAAACTATAATGTTCCCGAACACTTGTCATATTTTCCGATAAGACTCAATATCTTGGAGTCTTCTCTTCATATGTTTCCATTAGACTCGATCTTTAGGAGTCTTCTCTTGATCATTTTGTTGTGTATCCTTCCGTAGAAGTATTGAGGTTTACTATCGTCATCGGCTTTCATTCGAGATGCGATGGGTCTAACCTAATACTACTATTTCTTAAATCATTCCGTGAAAGTTCCGGGTTATATATCGTTCCTTCGATTGTTATTCGAGGGACAATGATAGTAAACGGTTACAATCACTAGAACCATTCTGTTTTCTACCCTTGTATAGTCTTTCATTAGACTAACCAACCGGGTTTTATTCCTTGCATGGTTGGCTGGTGTCATCCATCCTATACGGCACATCAGTGGTTGATCCTAGAAGTCCGAAGTAACCGTTGAAGAAGAGACTTGCAGTTGCAGATTTCGGTGCCGGTATTTCAAAGTCGTTAAGTATTACTTTAAATGTATTTTTATAACCTAGTCATGTATTAGGTTTATTCTTGAAGTCTTCCGCTGTAATTTCACTCTGTTGTAAAAACGCTTCTCTCGTTTGATGAGAGATCTTTTAATATAAAAAAGATTGAGTTTCATATACAAATGTCTTCCGCTATTTAACCTTCCGTAATTTAATTGTGTTTATTTAAGATTAATTGTTCCGATTAAAGCCTTGGGTGACATCGGACAGCAACGTCTGAGGTCACTAGCGTGTGGCACTACCGACAATAAGTTGGGGGTGTTACACCTGTGGCGACGAACGCAGTCATCTTCGAATCGATGCCACCAAACGCGGACGGCTCCTCAGAAGTTAAGCGTCGCGGCGTCGACATGCTCCTCAAGTGGCACTCGGCAATATCTAAGGATGTACTCCGTAGCCTGTATCCATTCAAGAAAAAACAGAGGGGTTGTATTCACCATGAAAATGCTCGAATTTTACCTTGACTAGGTGTCGCTGATATCGAGGTTGGCCAGGTGCTTGGTTGAACGCGTTGTTTGGTGCATCGTCGTAGAGAGGGTTCTCAAAGGCGCACAATCCTTGTGGTCTTTCGCGTCCAACCTGGTGTCTATCGCGTTGTTGGCGATCTTCGCGTACGTATTCATCCCTTGGCGCATAGGCGTCATCGCGTTGACGTCTTCGCGGCTGGGCGTCGTAGTTGTCGTGTCGAATGTCCCGAACGCGTTCTCCTTGGGGCTGGAGACGCGGTGGAGGTATCCAATCCGATGGGTGATCCTGCAATTCAAGTGGATCTCCAAGAGGGGGGTGAAAAAAATTAGGGTTGACCATACTTGAGTCATCGATCTCTTTGTCATCATACTCGTCAAAGTCGTCTTGGACAATGGGCGTGATCGATGCGTAGCCATCAGATCTGTAACGCAGTGTTCGAACACTCTGGTGTCGAAGGTGATCGCGGACATCATGGCTCCGGGACTGGGTAGGGGGGTCCTTAATTGATCATCGCGTCGCGTATGCCCACTTGGCCTGCGACTGGGTCTCCTTGGTGTCGCGTCGGCTTGCTCGGCTCGGCGAGGGCGGTCGTCGCGTGGCGCTGAGACCGGTACGCATCTTTGGGTTCTCCTAGAGGCATAGCGATCATCGAAGTTGTATGGTTCAGAATACTCACCTTGAGTGTCCCCGACGTCGCGGTCGTAGTCGGAGCCGTTGTCGAAGCCAGCAGTTGTGGCTCTGGGAACATAGCGGTCCGCTTGGGGAACAAAGCCTTGGCGACTCTCGATGATACTCTGCATTCTGTTGAGTTGTGGTTGATGTTGAGACGAAGACGGCATAATTCCTTTGCCTTTGTCTACTCTCGTCTTGGATGGACCCGTATCGGTGGCTCCAGGTGGAGGCGGCGCGTCCATAGCACTCAGTGGTGTTGGAGTTGGCGCGGTGGGTACCACTGGTTGTTGAGCTCTCAATGTTGTGACCTCTTGTCGAAGAGCTTGGATCAAGATTTGATCTTCCATCAACTCCAAGATGTTATCTTGTTGTGGGGTGTCTTGAACGCGTTGGTCCTGGGGTAGAGCCAACTGCGGTTGTTCTTGGGTTGTGTTCTCGACGTTGCGTTCATCGTTACTGTGTCCAATCGGCATGGTACCTATAACAAGACGGCCAGACATGGGAGTAAAAACGAACCAAATGACAACGAAGAACAACAACCAAGCAAATCACTAGTCAAGTCACAACGTTCACGTAGGTAGGGCTTGTTTGGCTTGCCGTGAGGGCGGCTTGGCTTGCACAAGATATGGTGTATCAAGCAAGTTGCAATCAAACAAACAAGAACAAATTGAAATCCTAAAATAAACGTAAACAAAGCAATCTAATTAGCAAGAAAGTACCTTCTAGGAAGCTTGACCTAGACGGTGGAGAGGTTGAGAAGATGAGCTTAGACCGAGAGTGGGTTAGGGTTGCCTTATTTTGGTTTTTCCTAACTTTGGAAACTTTTTTTTTTGAATATCTTTTGGATATCTTTTTTTTTAATATCCGAGATCTTATCTTTTGATCTTTTCGGATGTGCAAAAGGAAATAAAGTAAAAAGGTCTAAGTAACAAGAATATCACAAGTGTGATGTTAGAGATAGGAGAGAGAAGATAAGATTTGATGATATCTTATATTAGGAAATTCGGTTAACAACCTAAAAAGCAAGATCTAGCAAACAAGGAAACTCTATCCACGCATGAAATAAGGAAACAAAATATTATAGCATGCAAGATAACAAAATACCTAACACACCAAAACTTGGGGAACAAGAAAAAAAACTTCGGCCAAGGTGGGACCTTGTAGAAACCGAAAGGTGAGCAAAGATTTGATTTTTATGGTTTTTCTCTTCTTTTCTCGCGAGATGATGCGAAAGTAAACGATGGGGGAAAAAAATCGTGAACAATATGTAAGCTTGAGTTCGTGACTTACAAGACTGTTGGGCTATGATGCCAGTTGATGTGTCCTTGCCTCCGATGACAAGCCAAATTGTCAAAGGTGACGCCTTTGGATCTAATCTTGGTTGGGAAGTCACTCGATGTTGTGATTCTGCTGTGGAACACGATGCTGGGGATGATCACGAGCGGAAGAACGCGATGAATGGAGTTGTTGACGTCGGCGACTGGGAAGACAATGGAGACAACAAGGACTCGGTGGTGATGGAAGCGATTTGATGGGAGAAGAGTTAGCGGTGGCGGAAGCGATTTGGTGAAGGATATAAGGCTTGAAAAGACAAGTCTTTGGGGTGTCGTAGCGTCGACTGTGGATGAAGGAGATGCAAAGATAGACTTTGCTGGAGAAGATCAAGCGATTGCCGTAGCGTCGGCAGCGGATGGAATGGGGATGAGAGGGATATGGGTGACGTCCGATCAAGGGAAGGAGGAATTAACACTCGACTTAAAACCTTGAACTTTAACTTGAACGTAAGAAATAACATTAACAAAGTCGGGTATAAATAGGGGAGGTGAGACGTCGGATGGACCGAGTCGAACCTCGTGGGCTAGCCCATGCAAGCATGCAAAAGGCACAAACCCTAAAAGATAGAATGATTGAAAGGAAACTATTTAAAACGCTATAAAAGGAAACTATGTAAAGCTATCAAAGGAAACTATCTAAAACACGCTGGAAATACCAAATATAGATAGTGTCTTAAAAGAACGCGTGAAACTCCTAACGCGGTGAAGATGACGACGAAGTGTCGCTGTCTTCAAAAGAACGAGTTGATCCGATGGTGGCGAGGACGACAAGTCTTGGATTGGTTTCTGGGCTTCCTTGGCCAGCGACGACGCGTGAAACTAGTGATGCGGCGGCGGAGGCGATGGCTTTGGACCTAGACCTTGTGACTGGGCCTGTGAGCGTAGGCTCATGGCTTCTTCCTCGTCTTGGGCCGTCATGGGAGGCAGGGTCACATCATTAGGGTTGATTTAGGGTTACATATATACTCTCTTTCTCCCTTCTCTCGATGTAATCTGAAATCTGAATTGTTTGCCTCCTAATAAAATCGGTTCTCCTTCTGCCCATGGACGTACCCAACACAATGTTGGTGAACCACGTAAATTTGTGTTCTTATTCTTCTTGATTTTGTTCGTTTTCCTGCATCCGTAATAACAGAGTACAACAGTCAGAAAAGAGCTTGTCAACACAATAGGCAAGAGATACAACTCTAAAATACAGTTTCATCTATATCAGCATTTCCTACAAACTGGAGAGTGGAGGCTTAATGATTTGCAGCATATCTTTCAAGAATTCTTGTGTAATAATAATCATTTGGAAAGAAATATTAGTTGTATTAGTTTACGAAGTTCTTAGCATTACATAAACGTACTTGTTGCTAATATAAAAACAAAACAAAATATATTCAATTGTAGGTGAACTGCAATTCTAGCAATGCAAATACTTTAACAATACGAAGTGTCACAGATAATCACGAAATGCAAATAAGATTAATCTCGACCGGACACACATCTACAATGATAAAAAAAAAAACAAAAAAAAGGCGAAATTGTAGAAAATCACGCATTAAATAGGCCTATTTGAGTATAACCATCCGTTATACAGCTATTTATTTACAGCCACCTCTTACTGTCATTTCGTTAACAAATAACCACCCCTGTCCCAATCCGTTATTTTTTACCGTTATCCCATGCGAATTTACCAAATTACCCTCAAATCATCGCCTTCCTCTAGCACCGACAACACAAGAACCACCCCCTTCTCGCCGACTCCGCTGATTGTGTAATTCACAAACACCGCCTTCTTCCCTTTCATCTCAAATCCGTAGAGATCTGCCCCTTCCACATCCAGAAAAGTGAGTTGCGCTATGTACACCATAAAATCCGTTTTGCTGATCTTCCTATCCACAACCTCTCTGATCGCAATGCTCTCACCCCCGCCATCTCCGCCACAAGTGTTGCCAGATCTAACAAATCAGCCTCTGAAGGCACCATAAATTCCGCCTCGACGCCACATATCTCTCTGTCGTTGCGAGGGATCTGATTTCCTCTATCGATCTAAATCGACAGACCCTAACCACCTTCAGCGCCGATTTTCCCCGGATTCTGGCGAGGGATTTCCAAATCGCCACGGAAACCAGATCGAATGTTCGGATCTTACCGTATTTTCTCAGATATTAGGTTCTTCATCGGAGGCGGTCTAGATCCTTTTGGGTGAAATAGATGAGAGATCGAGCATCTTGACAGAAGTAGGAGGGGCAACCCAGGCGGATCTTGTCGGGTTAACCCGTTTGATCTGAGGGCTCTTAAGTCGGTGTCAGAGAGCCCACAATAATACCGGTTCAATACTTATATTAAAATAAATTAAAATTCCCAAACCCATCCTAAACCGGCTAAAAGCTCAAAAGATGGGGGTATAGTCATTTCGTCCTTCCTAACGGCATGTTTTGACGGATTTGAGCCTTGGGTGGTTGATTGTTAACGGAATGACAGTAAGGGATGGTTGTAAATAATTAGCTGTATAAATGATGGTTGTAATCAAATAGCCCTATATAACGGGTGGTTTCCTGTAATTTCGCCAAAAAAAATCCTAATTTAAAATTATTACATACCCTTTTTTCATAATTTTACATTTATAAGCTACTTAATTAGTTTTGTTATACCGAACACACATCTAGTTTATTAAAAACAATCATGTCACTACTTCAACTACCAAATTCATCTAGCTAATCAGCTTTAATCAACTTAGCTATCTAATCAGTATTAGCTTCAAGTTAAATAAGTTTCGAGTTACCAAACATAACCATAATCTTATGTAAAACATCCCGTGAATATCACGGGACTTACACTAGTTATTAAGTTAAATCAGTACAATCTTATTCTAAAATTTACAAAGTAATAATTGTGTAATTCATATTTAACCAATAAGTAAGAGAAATTGCATAAAAAGTATCAATATATACAATTTTCAATAATATACATCATAACTCACCAATAAATCATTACACAAAATTATAAAATAACAACTACTCCCTCCTTCTAATATTAGATGTCTTTCTAGTCTCAATATTTTATCTAAAAATAGTTGTCTTTTAAGCTATTTTAGTCATATTTTTTCCAACTTTATCCCTATTTATTAATGTGATTTATTCACCCAATAAATTATAGAGTTACTTTTTAACAATTTAATAGGAGTATTGTAGACTAAATTTTAAATTCTTAAATATTATGCCAAAGTCTAAAAAGACATGTAATATTAGACGGAGGGAGTATTTCTTAACAAAAATAGAAAGCTAAAAATACAATCCTATCTGATCCAAACACATTCAATATCAGTACTGTTTTTTATTCACAAGAGTTAATTGCATTAAATATCCTAAGTTTTAGTGTACAAACGGCCTACCCTAAATATATCAATGAAAAAAATCTCTATTAGATCGAAAATTTCTCCTAAGTTGAAAACGACAGCATACATCAATGAATCTAAATACTGTGCGTTGCTTGCACGAGTAGATTGCATTTCTTCCACCTCGAAATTAAAAGCCTCAACAACATCCACTTACAAAACATTATTTTCATACAGCAATGTCTGCTCGTGAAATCTCCCCAGGTACACTTCCTAATCAACACCCGGCCCGTATATATAAAATTCTCTGTTAACAATTAAGCTCCTCATATTAAATAAAGTTTCGGTTTATTTAATTATTCTGTATTCTCTCGTTTTAATTTGTTGTCCTGTTTACCACGTAGAGGACGAAGAGGCCACGGAGCTTCTAGTGGTGGTTCACGGCCAGGAAAGCGGCGGCGAGGGCGCTGATACGACGAAGGTAAAGGTACGGGTGAGGGGGCTGAGGAAGGAATCGGATGCGGGGGAGAGCATACTAAGCGGGGTGGACGTGGACATCCCCGGCGGTAGGATCGTCGGGATCGTGGGGCCCAGCGGGAGCGGCAAATCGACGTTCCTGAGGGCTCTGAATCGGCTGTGGGAGCCTCCACGGGGGACGGTGTTCCTCGACGGCCGCGATATATGCGATCTTGATGTGGTGAATCTGCGGCGTAGGGTGGCGATGCTCTTCCAGCTGCCTGCTCTCTTCCAAGGTCACTACTTTTTACATTCCCATAAATTATAAAATTGCGTCGATAGTCTTTAAATTTATTTTTTAATATTTTAATTTTTAGTCGTTTTGTTAATCTCTAAACTACTGAAATATGAATACGTGTTTTTTTATGATCTAACAGAAGCTCAATTTTGTGATTAGAATCAATGATGAAAATAAGCAGAATATCAAAAAAAGAGTTAGAGAGTAAAAAAATCAAATGAAAAAATGAATATGGCTTGAAGTTTTGTTGCTATATATAAAATTATATATATGTGCAAACTTTATGATAACATATTTACAAAATAAAACAACATAAACATCAAAACAAATTGTTACAAGAATTTAAACGCCTAATAAAACACTTTATTAAATTTTAGATATTGATTATAGAATTATAAAATTTAGGGATAGATTGTGCAATTTAGCTTAATACATTTCGACGGGAGTATATATTCTAAATTCCATTGCTATCCAATTAAATATCTTTCCTCAAAAAAAAATTACGGTGGGGTCTAGTTTGGGATAACGATATCCCAAATTCTTATACATGTGGGGTCTAGTTTGGGATAACGATGTGGTTTCTATCCCAAATTCTTATGCATGTGGAAAGAATTTGCATCGCGCTATAATTTTTCTTCTTCTACATATGTACTCCAAGTGAAGACACACGAATTCCAAATTAACCATATGTTGAGGAGTTACAACTTTTATGAGAAAAATGTTTAGGGTGTAAGATAATGATTAATATTAATCGTTAAATGGTAGAAATAGAGAGTTGTGATTAAAACACATGAATTCACAAACTTGTAAATATAATAAAATTTTTTAAGTAATTATTTTTTTAAAAATTTTTTATTAATTTTTTTCGAAAATCTTTTTTTTTCAGAATTTTTTCCCCCATTTTTTTCCTGAGAATTTTTTTTCCGGAATTTTTTGTTTTCAAACTTTTTTCCCCAATTTTTTTTTCCAAAAGAATTAATACCATGTACTTTAGTATTTTAATCATTTATTTTAATATACTACTCATACACTTTAATATATTTACATATGTACTTAATTTTAGATTACTAAACATTCATTTTAACATACGTACACATGCACTAACTTTTAGAATTCTAATTTTGCACTTTAATATACTTTTATATGCACTAAAATTCGAATCTTGAACATGGACTTTAACATAATTACATATGTACTTTTTTGCATATTAAGTATGCACTTTAACATGACAAATTTATACTTTAACATACTAACATATGCACTTTTAACATAATAAACATATACTAGTTAAAATGTGCACTTTTGATATACATGTTAAACATGCACATTTACATATTACAACATGCATTTTATCATATTAAAGATGCACTCTAAGTGAGTATTAGAAATTGCGCTTATATATGCACTTTTTTTGGATATAGAAAGATTTCAAGAATCAAGAACAACCAAACATGAAAACTCGAGAGGCGGAAAAATCGGCGTCGGAACACCCGACAAGAGCAAGCAACCATAAGCAAAAAAACAAAAACAACAAAACACAAAAAAAAAACAACAGACACAATAAAAGTTTTAAGGAAAACAAACACAACCGAGTAAGGAAACCAAAAAAGCTCAATCGTCGAGAGAGGCTTCAAACATAGGTTGGAAAACACCAACAAGACGTTGAAGCAGTCAGAAAGCAGAAATAAGACACAATTTGAAGACACTTCGTCGGAAGAAGCCACCAGGGATCACTTTGAAATCATTATAGATGCACTTTTTGTGCTTATTTATGCACTTGATTTACAATGCAATTAAATAAATAAATTTTTTTTTTAAAAAGGGAAAAAATAATTTTTGAAAAAACAAAATTGAAAAAAGTGAAAAAATAATTCGAAAAAAATAACAAAATTGTTTCTGAAAAAGTAATAATTTTTGAAAAAAGTATTTACTTTAATAAAGAATATTATGATAAGGGATATTTACAATTTTACAACTCCAATCATATTCATCTATCTCTTAAATCTTGTGGCTAATTACTCATTATTTTACACCATATAACCATTATGCATTTGAATCCTAATTTATGTTTAGTTAGGTGAATTTGGTAAGTCAATCAAGTGGATTGGATACAGGTGGAGAGATAATGTTTTAGTTTCACAACACTCAGTCTAGTGGTTTCTATATCATCTAGTATTCTCTTCTTCTTTTTTTCTCTTGTGATACGCGCATTACAAACGATGTTGTCCACGAGTCTGTTATTTTTATAACTTATTAATTATCTAATTTCGGATAAAAATATCCAAAAAAAATCCAAACTTTATTGCTCGTAACCTGTTTGCAGACGACAATCAAATATTCTAGTAAATGGAACCATGTTTATTTTATTCACTACTGAATCGTTAAGCTTATCTGCTATATAGTAGCGGAAAAATTGAACCGGATTCATATTTGTCCGTTAACCCGTAGCGAACAATAAACGAATAAAAAATATGTTTATCAACATCTTGGTAACAAACTGGATCGAGCGTGAATAAAAAAAGCCCAGATTACGTAGCAACACCTTTTTTTATAAAAACTATAACGCCTAGTCTTAATGCTAAGTTAAAAGGTTATATCATTCATTAGGACTAGTCTTTATGCATGTGTTACGCACGGTTGTATTTTTTATTTTAATTAATCTAATTATAAGAAAAATATATTTTTCATTTCTATAATTTTTTATTTATCATTCAAGTTTTCTTATTGAAACTGGTAAATTCAAATTTACATATATATACATATAGTTCTTAACATTAAATGTGTCGTCTAGTGATTATAACTGTGCTATGCACAAATCACTTTTTATTAATATTTTTTTTAATGTATTATATATACTTTAGGTAGGTATATAACTTTTTTCCATCTAATGGTTTTAATTTAAATGATTGTTATTAATTTGTTAAAGTTTTTTAACCATAAAAATAAGAATATTTTTAAACATCTAGTCTAATGATTTTGATTTATTTCAAACTATTAAGTAGATTTTTTATTCCATCAAGAATTTTTTTACAGATGCATACTTAAACAAAAAACTTGTGATATCCATGAGACATACACCACTAACTTGTAAATAATCATAGATGGATAAAAAGAATATTTTTTTATTTTTGAGATAAAAACAACCCACTATACTAAATAATTATTATAGTAGCTAATAGCTATAGATTAATCTATAAAGCTATATATTTACTGGATGTGATAATTTGTATTTTGAAACAAAATAAAAATATTTAAAATAAATTAAATATATACCAATTACCAATACTAAAAGACATCATTTATCATAGGGAAAATTTTGTTTGAATTGTACCTCGGACAATAAAGGATGTAGCAAATGATGGTTCTAATTTGTTGATTGTTGCTTTTCCTTTCTTAGTCGTAAAGCATTTTGATCAGCCAATATGGCAACTAATATCGAGAATGTGAAAATAGAGATTATGAGGAAAAATAAGATGATTTTATTGTTGCATGGTTAATGGTTAGGGCTACAATAAAGTGGCATGTATACATAATAGTAAGATGTTTTGGGAATTTGAATAGATTTTTAACAATTAATGGATTTTATGAAATTCTATAAGTAGATTTATATTGATGAACGTTGACCTTGTCTTTCCGGCCTATTTGGTATGGGTGTTAAAATCATTTAAATGAGATTTAGTTTTCTTATTAAAAGCGATGTTATTTACCAAATTTGACTATGGATTTGGATTGGGCGTTGGTGTTGTTGAGAGTGTTATAAAGAAGGATTAAAAAATAAATATATTTTAATGCAACTTGATAGGGCGTTGTCGTGATACCTAAACAAAATAATCCTAACAAACCTAAACAAGTAGTAGAGGCAAGCAAGGGTCGATCCCACAGGGAGGAAGTAATCAATCTATGTGTTTATAAGCATGCAAGGTAACAAGGGGGGTTTTAAGTATCAAACAGAGCAAAGTAAACAGGTTTAGTTGACTTGAGAATATGAATGGGGAAAGTAGTTCCACTAGAACGAGATCCACAATATAGAGATATAAGTTGATCACTGAAATCTATTCAATCCATGTTCTTTAACTATTCTTATGGTTGTTCCCATCCTGATCTTAAGCACTATCGATTCTCACAGTTGTCGATAGACTTATCACTATGTCACTGGTAAAGTACCTCTGATTCTCACAGTTGTCGGTATACTTTACCACCAACAAAGCAATAGCAATACACACAAGGATATAGGATACATGCAAATAGAAAGACACCTTACTAATTAACATGCAACTGATTCTCACTCACGATTGTACGCTCGGAACCCCTATACGCACAATCGTGTATGCCACTAGATATGCACCCAGAACCCCTATATGCAATCAGAACCCCTATATGCAATCCTAGCAATTGATAAATATTACTCAACCTAGCTGGCCAGACTATGAAGAACAATGATAAATCAATAATCAATATAACCAAGAGAATCAAACCAACACACATAAGAATAAGAACAAGGAATAGAAATCTCACAACTGAATCAACTGTATTGCTTCAAACGTCTAGTAGAACAAAGGTGTTTAGTTCTCCATTCGTTCAAACCCTAGAGTTGGGAATGAAAACGAGTCTCCTATCTAAGACCCGAAAAAGATCTTAAATAGGCTTTGAAAAATTAAGTTAACCTAATGCAAAATAACAAAGGAAATAAAATAATAGAAAATAAGGAAATCCGAAATAGCAAAAATAAGGAAATAAAGTCTTCTGGCCGCGAGGCGCTACGTGCCCACCGCGGGGCGTCAGTCTTCTCTGAGATCCACCGCCGGGTCGCGGTGGCTTCTGGCGCGGGGCGTCAAGTTACACCGCGGGGCGGTGAGTTCCACCGCGGGGCGGCGGTGCCTTTTTCAACTTCTGCGACACTTTAGTAGAAACGCCATAACTTTTGATTCCCAACTCGGATTGCGCTCATATTTTGCGGACTTGCAGTAGACTTCAAGATCTAACTCCTCGAATTGGAATCACTTCATTTGGACATCTGAGTAGAGAGAACGAACTATTTGAATTCAGCACATTGTTCTATTACTCTTCAATACACTTCAAACCTCTATAAATCCCATGATTTCTTCACTTCTCCACTCTAACTCCATAATCCACGATTGTGCTCTAAATCCATCCAAATTGCGCCTCAAACCACCACAATAACCCCCAGATATGCACTATAAAATAGCACTTATCACAACTTCTTAATCATGGTGGAAAAATAGACAAAATAACAAACACATATTTACCCGTTTAAAATTTATCGAGAACCAATTAATTATTTGTCTACGTAAGTTTGAATATATCACAATGTGACACTATTTAAATAGTTATGTTTCTCAAGGAATGTGGACCTTTTAATTGTAATATTATAAAAATATTAATTTAGCTATAGAAAATTCTTATATTTAAAAATGAAATTAAAAGGGAAAAGTTTGATAAATTATCTCATGTAGATAAAAACATATTAAGAAGGAAATTTTTGTTATTATATATTTGTAATATTGTATAGAGTGTATCTCAAGAATTAATAACTCATTGTGATAAGCATGTTTGATGAGAGCAATAAGTAAAAAATTATTTGGTCAAAATGATATCTAGAAGACTTGAACCTATGACTTATAGGTTCTTGAGAGATAGTTTAACCACTAAGCTACACACAATTACTTGATTCTCTTTTTCAAATAATAATTATATTGGTATTATGATAAACATGTTTAATGAGAGTAATAAATGGTGACAACAACCCATTCTTATATGTATAATATAAGAAGATGAGATAATTGACAATATAAATTTACATTAATATTATTTTATTTTTACATTTACACTCTAGTGAAGTTGGTTTTCGGTATAAAACTAGAATATATTCTCGTATCCTGTACGAGTATGGTTAAATATAAAATATATTGTACCAGTGAATTAATCATTAATTATATTAAACGAAACCTGAAAATTAAGTAAAAAGATTTATTTCTTACACTAATTATAATAATCAATCTTACATTAAAAAGATTCTTTATTACATGTACGATTTTTTTATCATATGCCCTATGAAGTAAGAACACAAACTAAACTCCTAAATTGGAAAAGATAAACCCATCAACAAAGAAATTAACATAATCCTAAATAAAAAATTTGCGGAATCTTTCAAAATACGGATCGTGGGAATATGATAGAAAAATCATTATATGTATGGACCGATAAACTTATAATAATCTTCTTTGGGGCAAACTGTCAGTACGCTTATTTTAGTACGTTTAATAGCAAGGAGGACAAAAAAATATTTGTTTTCTTATTTTATTTAAAGAATCTCATTTAATAAATTATTTATTATATGTATGATAAGTTATATGTTGTAAATAAGGAAATTGATCTATTTAGAAATTGATGTCAAATGTATAAAAGAAAAATAATAAAGTGATAAATAATATTTAGATTTGTCCACGTGACATGGTCCACATGCCATAGAAAGGAGGAATGAGTTAATAAATTTATATCCATGTGTCAAAATTAGCAAAAACAATATCATAATGCAATATTTATGATTTGCCTAGACCATTCTATAGATAGACTTGTGCATAACCGAGAACCGTTCTCAACCATCCTATAGCTCTCTAGATAGAGATAATATAAAGCTGATTATTGAATCCCGTTATTAGAAACAGTGTAAAAAATGAATTGCCTTTGTTTTAAACTAATCAAGGGTTGTATACGTACGCAATTGCAGGGACAGTGGGAGATAACGTTCGATATGGACCGAAATTGAAGGGTAAGAAACTTAGCGACGACGAAGTGTACAAGTTGCTAAGCCTTGCCGATCTCGATTCATCCTTCCACAACAAAAATCACAATGAACTCTCGGTTGGCCAGGCTCAACGGGTTGCGCTTGCCAGAACCCTAGCAAATGATCCGGAGGTATGTGCCAATTTAAATCAAACTCAATTAAACACCCAACTAAACGGATCATTCGAATATTGTTGTTTTGAGTTTGAAGGTTTTGCTATTGGATGAGCCAACGAGCGCATTGGACCCGATCTCCATACAGAACATAGAAGATGTTCTAGTGAAGCTGAAGAAGAAGCGTGGGATGACGATAGTCATGGTTTCCCACAGCATCAAGCAAATTCAAAGGGTGGCTGATTTGGTGTGCCTTTTGGAAAATGGTACCATAGTTGAGGTACTTGAGCCTCACAAGCTTGACCAGGCCAAGCACCCCACTTCGCTTCGCTTTCTTCAGATCAGTGACTAGCTAGTCAAAGGCCATCGATCGCCAACATGCGCCAAACTTATGAACCTTTATATTGCACGTACGTAACATGTGATGTAACTTGAAGGTGCGCGCCATAAGTATCAAGAGTTTGTGGTACGTAACCTGTTAATTTTGAGATCATGGGTCGACTCTTCATTATCCCTAATGGAGATACTCAAGACCTATCCTAGATACCTCCACATTTTACTCGTTTAAAACCCTCTAGCCATTTTTATTGACTTATAATCTATATATATTTATATATGGAAACGTTTCATGTAAGAAAGATTAATAAGGTGAGAAATGAGAATAAAAAACGACACGGCCGTTTTATTGGGAAAAACACGTATTTTTGACGCGCGCGGGCACATGATATGAGATGTGCATAGTTTTGGCTTGTGTGTGCATGAATTTTGACATGTATATGCATCGGAATTCTACTTGTGTGCATCGTTTTTCTGGGTTAAAATGTGCATGAGTTTTGAAATGTATGTGCATTTCTTTTGAAGTACATGCCTTTTTACTTTTATGTGCATGTTATTTATACTAGGTGTGCATGAGTTTTCACTTACATATTTTACATAAATAAAAATGTATGTGACTTTGTGTAAGTATAAATTCATGCCAATACAGGCAAAAACTTATGCACTTCCTAGAATATGCACAAGTTTATGCCTCTATGTACATAGGTTTTGACTGTATGTGTGACTTTATTTAAGTGTAAACTCATGCATATACATGTAAAAACTTACGCACTTCTTGGAATATGCACAAGTTTGTGCCTGTATGTGCATAGATTTTGACGCTATGTGTGGCTTTGTGTAAGTGAAAACTCATGCACATACATGCAAAAACTTATGCATTTTTCAAAATGTGCACGAGTTTGTGCTTATAGTGCATGTATATTATCTTTGTTTAGTGAAAACTCATGCACATACATGCAAAAACTTACGCACTTCTTGCTATTTCATGCACCGGGTAAATTGTTATTTACCGCACTGCTTCGTCCGTGACAGACCAAATATATCCGTCTGTGACGGACAGAGTCAATCCGCGTGTCACGGACGAACACACTTCATCCGTCACAGACGAAGTTGCTGCCCTTAAAAGCAGCAACTTCATCCCCTTCGTCATTTCACCCAAAAATCAGAACGTATTCACTCGCTCTCTCCTCCCTTCGTCCTCTTCGCTCTCTTCCATTCCATTCATCACGTATCAATCGAATTCGTCCATTACGAACCAACAGGTTAGTTAAATCTATCATTGTTCTTGGCTTAGTTTAATGGTTTTGAAATTATTGAATGTTATTTGAATTTTTTTGATAAATTAGGTTTTAGGGTTTAAGTGTTTAATGTTGGATTTACTTGTATAAATGTTGTTTGAAAGTTGTTTGAAACAAAAAAATTGCTTGGATCTGGACAAATGTTGTTCGAAATGATGTGGTTGAATTTTGTTGAATCTCGCCATGTTTGAATGGCTAAAGTTGAAGATGAACAACCCGTTCGTGACATACGGATCTGTTTAATCCGTCACGGACGGATCTTGTTGATCCATCACGGACAGATCTTGGTGATCTATCACAGACGGATCTTGGTCGCCATCACGGACGGATCAACAAGATCATCTGTGTTGTGTTCTTGCAATTTGTGTGATTCTTGATTTATCTTTTATATGTATGTGTGTTGTGATCTATGGATGATGTTATATGTTCAATGATATGAATTGGCTATTCACTGTATGTAGAATTCATTGTTTTTTGTTCATTCTAATGTGTTGTTTTTTCCTTTTACAGATGGATAACGAGACAAGATTTGCCCGCCATCGAAGGCGGAACACAGTCCGTGAGGGACAAGAACAAGATCAGGAGCCCATCGTATACCGAAGAAGGGAGCCTTCGAAGAAAAAAATCAAAAAGAGGCAACGGGGCATGACCAAGCATAGTAAATGAACCGGTGGAGGAAGCGACATATGCAGACCCGCCACTGAACACCATGGCATTTAACGATCCACCCATATACCAGAATGTTAACCCAGATGTGGTAAGTAACTATACATATGCTTAGAGAATAACCTGTCGGTTATTTAATATTGTTTCTAATAATTTGTTTTATAGTATCCTTCATGGACCCATGGTATGTACCTCTTGCACCTGAGCAACCTAGTGGTTGGCCCATGTGGCCAGGAGATATGAGTGGACAAGGTGTTTGGCCTGCTGAACAGCCTAGCTTTGAGGAATCGGCAGAGGAACCGGCTGCTTCTACACAGCCTAGGTAGGGTAGACAACCTAGGCAGCAGGGTAGACAGTGTAGACAGACTGAAGGTCAGGATGCCATAGATCCGAAGTTGGTAGGACCTATAGCGGGAGGTCCACAAAACCTAGATTTGTTGTTTAGCTTCACAACCCACACAACATATTTCATTTATCAGGGCATCGTAAGTTATCAAAACTTGATGCTGTTATTAAATTATTTCCCTATTTATTTTTGTATCTAACATGTTTTTTTATAGGAGCGAGAAACTCTCACGTTTCAGCACAGACATGAGCAGCTAAAGAATTGGAGGCTAGACGATCACTCTCCATGGTGCCATCTTGCCCAAAACAGCTACATCACACATTTGCAGAACCTGATCTACACTTATGTAGATCAGCCTTTGATTTCTGTATTTGTGGAGCGATCACACATTGGCACTTGGAAAGAGTGTATCTAACGCATTCATCAAGGCCTTTTCACGATCTGTCACTAGGCATGTCGGTGTTACTTGACACATTTTGCACATTTCAAGAAGTTGTCGTGCGGCCCACACATAGTTGTCTTCTTTCTCATGCTGTAGAAACGCCCCCGCCACATTATAGTTCTTCCATGTAGACGTGACTCTTATTATTTCGAGGAAAGGCAAGTCATACCTGCACAAGTAGATGTGTCATGCATAATGAATAAACATATCAACAAGTATATGTAGCATGTAGATGTGTTATACTAACCTATTAGTGATGTATGTGGAGTCTAGCAAAAGGACGTACGGAAATGCCTTTAAGAGTTTCATGGAATCTGGACTGGCAAAGAAAATGTCGGCGATCTTATTCGTCGTTGGATCCGACCTATACTCCATAAAGTAGTTGTTCTCCTTGCACTTATGGAAGAACTAAGGACCACGATACACTTCATTGTACACTTGCTTCATTTTAGTGCAGTTGTTCGGGTCCTGGTTAAGTGTTGTTGCAATCTTTGATGGTTTATTATGATTTTCTGTCATGACCTTACACAACTTCTTCTGCTCATGTGTCATCCTGGTTGTTGATGCATGCCCGTACAAGTCATCACCAATGACATGGTTGTGGGTTCCAACAACTACCTTGATTGTATATGAGTCCCTCGTTTTTTCTTGACACAACAATGTGAATGGACAATCACATTTTTTGCTCCTTGTTCTTTTCCTTACTCTGTTTTCATCTTTAGGAATGTAAATTCCCACTTTTTCACACAACAGCCATGACTTCCGAAGGCTTCCTCCACCAAAGTTTCTATCCCGACCAATAGTGATGCAGAAGTGATTATCAAAGGCAATCTGTCTAGCCCATTTAATTGCATCATCTCTGGAGCCGAATACTTCACCCGTGGTAAACTTCTCTGAATAATCTTTCGAAACAATCACTTCTTCAAGTGTAGGATAATAAAACTGCGACTGTGTGTATAATGCCGGAAACCCAAACTTAGGTGGATCCTGCCACCTTACGGACGAAATTCCACTACGAGCAAAACAATCTAATCCCGGCATATGAGGTTGTTCAGGCGCCATAGGTTCGCCGAACAACCCAAGTGAGAAGGGCGGTGGTGCCATGTCCCAAGCATCATTCAGGGACAGATTGTTAATACCGTTGTTCACGATATTGTTCTCCTATTGAAGTAAAAAAAAAAAACAAGTTAGCATAGAAGCATGTAAGAATCCAGTTTCTGTCAAACAAATCCATCTGTGACGAGTAGACACATTACATCCGTCACGGATGGTTTCACTCCATTTGTCACGTATGAACCCTTTCCATACGTGACGGGTGAATGACATCCATTCGTGACAGATGAAACAAGTCCATCCGTCACGGACTGTTTTTCTTTCAAAAAAAAGTCACTGAATATAGTTCTTGCACTTGCAATAATCTATTCAAAATTCAATATAACAAGGACAAACAATCAAACATGTAGTTTTGCACACAAAATCTATAACTTTTTAGTACAAGCTTAAAAAATATATCTCATTGTAATGATAACTCCTTGAAACATCTTCTCCGCCATTGAAGTTGGAAAAATCATCTTCATTTGCCATAGAAAAGAACTCTTGGAAATAGAAGAGAATGGAAGATGTGTTGTGGGAGGGAAAGGGAAGAGTGATGGAGAGGTTTAGGGTTTAATTTTGGCCGTAATATTGATGAGATATGACGGGGTAGTTAATGTTGTTAGGTGGGGACAAATAACATTCAATTTTCTGGTTGTTTACTTCGTCTGTGACGAACCATGTGCATCTGTCCGTGACAGACCAAATGGATTCGTCCGTGATGGATGGATCACTTTGGTCTGTCACGGACGGATGCACATGATTCGTCATGGACAAAACGGTGCGTGAAATAGCAATTTCACCCGTGCGTGAAATATAAATCGTATATATATATATATTAAAGGAGATGCATAAATTCAACATATCAACATCACGTTTAATTCGTCAATATATCATATCACCATCCAACCATAATCCACTACATCATACCACATTTTAGTTATTATTTTTAATTATTCATATTTTTTTTGAAATTTATTAATTGTATTTATATAATAAACAAATATTCGTATTTACATATATCCTAATCGAGCACATCTACTTTTACACAATTTTATCACTAATAAAATTATAGTTTATCATAATTATATCAAACTCACATTCAATTTTAATAATGAAAAATTGTCTTCATTTCTCCGTAAATCTTAAATTATATTATATTTAATGTTAGTTATGTATGCTTAAGTATACCCATTTACTTCACCATATTAGAGGCTAATTTCGACACTATAGTTTCGACATAAGCCAAAGTGTCGATTTTTTTTAATCGCGCAGGATTGATGACAAATTTGGACCCTATTTTTTGTCGAAGACAAAATCAACACTCTAAAGTGTCAATATATGGCAAAGTATCAATTACTGACACCGCTAGCTGTCACTAACAACCACTGAATAGAAGCCATTCTCGACACCTTTTTTTTGTCTTTATTTTTAGCCCTAATAGGACACACCGCCCCGTCCTCATTCTCGACACCAGGTTAGTTAAATCTATCATTACTCCCTCTGTTCATTTCGAGCTTGAATTTCCATTTTTTTTCTTCTAAAACCTTGTAACACCCCCAAAACTTAACCCTTTTGGAAATGTATTACCGCCAGTGACCTCAGTGTTCCTTACCGAGATCACCCAAGACTTTACCGGTTAAATACAATCATGAAATACTAATGATACATAATGATCAAAGCATTCAATCCAAAACATAACATTGTCAAGGAAACATGAGTTACGGGATTACAACCCAATCCCGAATAGGTCAACACAGAGTTTAAACCAAATACAACGGAAGTCTCATAAAACACCTTACAACCAAAGTCATTGTCCAAAAGATCTCAACCTGATTAAAGAAATAATTAAAACGTTCAAAAACCACCGTCGACTCCATAGTCCTTCTAATCTTCTGAGCTACTTTCGATCTGATGTGCCGAATCGAACGGATGACACCAGCCAACCATGCAAGGGAAAATATTGGTTGGTTAGTCTAAATGAATAGACTAGCAAGGGTACAAAGCAGAATGGTTCGAAGCAGTCGTATTAGGTTAGACTCCTCGTCCCTCGAATAATAATCGAGTACGTTTGTCAACCACCATACTCCTACTGGAATAAACAAGAGGTATGCATAAGAGAAGATTCTGGAAAACTGAATCTTCACAGAAATCGACTTGAAAGAAGACTCCAACGGAAATGAGTCTTTAAGGAAGTATGACAAGTCTGGAAAGTTACAGAATCATACAACAATGATTTAAAACTGACTGAGATGCTTCAGTCAACGACCAACCTCACCGCCTTTCAGCGAATCCAGATCGGAAAGAAGACGTACTACATTCAAGTCAATACGAGTCTTCCTAGAGGCACTATCACCTAGCTGCCCTACTCGCTGAGCGTTCATTAATTATGTGCGTCAAGGTAGCACTTATCTGATTATGTTTCAAAAACACACAACACATTATAGACTTTTACATGTGTACCCCACCAATGGGACGACACATCTTAGTATACGTTTCGTCGAGAGTGACGTATACCGAAAGGTTTGTGACACCAGCTAAGTGTCCTGTCTCTACACACTTGTGAAAGAGACCGATCATGATCTTAGAATAGTACCAGATGGAGACGAGCCACCCCGATACCGGATTATAAAGAAATGACTGGACAGAGTCCGAGTAACGTTCCTAACTAACAGTGCTAACTAAACAGTTACAGCACAATAACAGTTACAGGATAATTCCACATAAAGGCCCGAAAGGCGATCACAGATAATAGCATTGTTCTAACAGATATACAACCTATTATATGATTTTCAAAACAGTTTATCAAAACCGTTTCCAGACAAACAGAGTATTCATTCCAAATTAATTACTCAGATAAACTACTGATAATTAATGTAAATATGGAACGAACGAGCAAGAGCGAACCGCCACTTGCCTTAATCCGCAGAATAGTCTAACGACGACAACTGGATTCCGGGCTCGACACGGGTATAGTTCCGACAACACAACAACCTTCGAGTCGACCCATAAAAGGAACCCTAAGTTAGATCTGACATAACAACAGTACGAATCTAAACACGACGAAAGAACACGAAAGGAAAGACGCCACGACGACAACCAACCAAGCCAAAGCCACGAAGGCATTCTGGGCACTGGCGGCGGTCGCTGTTCTTGGCGGCGGTCGCCGCATTCATCACGGCGGGCGCTGTGAAGAACACGGCGGTCGCCGTGAAGAACACATACGACAGAGACGAGAGAAGTCTCACCAAAACGATGCGCGTTTCGACCCCTTTTCGCCTTGCTTGGGTTCTGACCTCCAAAGGCAACCAAAAGGCTTCTAAAGGGCTTCTGGAAACACCACCAAACGACACCGACGAAAGCTTCAGAATTTCCGGCGAAGGCACAAACTCCGGCGAGAGGAAAATTTGGCAGAGGTTCGGTGTTTGGGATGGCTCAAATCTCTCCCCCAACACTTCCTTTTATAGCTAAAGCATCTGGAGCACGGAAAAATATGGGCCTAAAGCTAGTTCGGCACTCGCCAGAAACCGCGCCGGCGACCAACGGGCAAGGACTGCCGGACAACGATGGTGGCCATTACGGCGGGCGCCGTAATTTACGGCGGGCGCCGCGGTCTGGCACACCAGCTGCCACCTCGAGCATTGGGACGGCGGGCGCCGTGACTTTACGGCGGTCGCCGTTCTTGGATCCAGCGACGGCGGTCGCCGTGACAGGCTTTTCCCGCCCGTTCAGCTTCGAACGAACATGACGTTAAACCGGGATAAAAATTATCGTACGCGAACGACAATTAAAATCCAAGGCATGTTGTCTGTATATTATTTCACTGAGAAAAATATTACAGATACAGAGCACATTACAGAATGTCTCAAACTCTCTGTATTAAATCCGACGTACACAACGGGTACTCGGGAAAATTCCAAAATTCCCAAAATGACCTTACAAAAATACGGGGTATCACATCTCCTCCCCCTTACAAGAAGTTTCGACCCCGAAACTTAGGTCGAGAATAACTCGGGAAAACGCCTGAGCATATCTGACTCGGTTTCCCACGTCTCCCAAGTAACTTCTTCGGTCCCTGACTTGGACCACAACACTCGTACCAACGGCACGATCTTGTTGCGCAAACGCTTCTCCCGACGCTCCAAAATGCGCACGGGCAATTCTTCATAAGTACCATTAGCTTGAATCTCGATGTCCTCATAACTAAGCACATGAGACTCATCTGGCACATACTTTCTGAGTAAAGATACGTGGAACACGTTATGCATCGGGTGAGCCGATGGCGGCAACGCCAATCGGTACGCTAGAGATCCTACTCTATCCAGAATCTCGAATGGTCCCACGTAGCGAGGGTTAAGCTTCCCACGCTTACCAAATCTGAAAACTCCTTTGGATGGCGATACCTTGACAAAAACCTTGTCACCGACCTCGAACTCGACAGTCCTGCGCTTCCGATCTGCGTAGGACTTCTGTCGACTCTAAGAGGTCAACATCCTTTGTTCAGTCAAAGCAATGTCTGAAGCCGTCCTTTCGACCAACTCTGGTCCAAGCAGAATTTTGTCGGCATTATCATCCCAACAAATCGGAGATCTGCATCTGCGACCATACAAAGCTTCAAACGGAGCCATCTTGATTGTAGCATGCCAGCTATTGTTGTACGTGAACTCAATCAGACTCAAGCTGTCCTCCCAGCTAGTCGGACGATCGAGCACACAAGCTCTAAGCATATCCTCCAGAGTCTGGATGATCCTTTCAGACTGGCCATCTGTCTGAGGATAAAAAGCTGTACTGAACCTCAACTCGGTTCCCATAGCCTTATGAAGTTCCTGCCAGAACCTTGACATGAAACGGCCATCTCGGTTCGATACAATGGTCTTAGGAATGCCATGTAAGCGAACAATCTCCTTCTGGTAAACTTCTGCTAACTTCTGGGTTTCCCATGTGGTTTTGATGGCTATGAAATGAGCACTCTTCGTAAGCCTATCCACAATTACCTAGATAGCATCTCTCTGACTTCGAGTCTTGGGTAGCCCAGTGACGAAGTCCATGGAAATATCCTCCCATTTCCGTTCTGGTACGGAGAGAGGTGGCATCTCACCACCTGGCCTGCGGTGTTCGATCTTGACTTTATGGAAAGTTAAGCACTTTGCCACAAAGTCTGCTACGTCCCACTTCATGTTTGGCCACCAAAACTTATTCCTGAGATCCTTGTACATCTTGCTAGAGCCAGGATGCACAGAATAAGCAGATGAATGAGCTTCTCTCATCACCAACTGACGAAGACCTTCTGTGTCAGGCACACAGATCCGATCCTGAAACCAAAGTGATCCATCATCCTGAACCACAAAACTGGGAGCTTTCCCATCCATCACTTCACTGCTTAACTTCACCAAGATGATGTCATTGACTTGCTTTTCTTTGATCTGATCCAGCAGTGTAGCCTGAATTTCGATCATACTCAGGTACCCTCTACGCTGGTCATACAAGACTTTAATGTCGCATGAATCTTGGTTTAGCTTGGTCTGAGCAGTAAGTAGAGCAACTACAGTCTCGTGCGTTGTCTTCCGGCTTAGTGCATCAGCTACTACATTAGCCTTGCCCGGATGATACAACAACTCCATGTCGTAGTCTTTGAGCAACTCTAGCCAGCGGCGTTGTCTCATATTTAGCTCCTTCTGAGTAAATATATACTTGAGACTTTTGTGGTCAGTGAAGACTTGGCATCTTATACCGTAGAGGTAATGCCTCTAAATCTTTAGCGCAAAGACAACCGCTGCTAACTCAAGATCATGGGTCGGATAGTTTTCTTCGTAAGTCTTGAGTTGTCTAGATGCGTAAGCAATAACTCTGCCTTTCTGCATCAGTACACAACCCAAACCACACTTTGAAGCATTAATATAGACCACATAATCGTCATTCCCTTCTGGGAGTGCTAACACGGGTACCGAGGTCAACCGTCGCTTCAACTCCTGGAAACTGGCCTCGCACTTGTCATTCCAGACAAATTTCTTGTGAGCCTTGCGGAGTAGGTTGGTCATAGGTAGAGCGATCTTTGAAAATCCTTCTACGAACCTTCTATAATACCCGGCAAGTCCAAGAAAACTGCGCACCTCCTTCACATTCTGGGGTTGTGTCCATTTAGCCACCGCTTCAATCTTTTGGGGATCAACCATAACCCCATTTTTATTGATCACGTGGCCTAAGAAAGCCACTTCCTTTATCCAGAATTCACACTTGGACAGTTTAGCATAAAGCTGATGTTGTCTAAGGATTGACAAGGCAATCCGTAGATGTTACTCGTGGACTTCTTCATTCGGAGAATAGATCAGAATGTCGTCGATGAAGACCACCACGAACTTATCCAAGTACTGGTGAAAACATCGGTTCATCAAATCCATAAAGACAGCTGGAGCATTTGTAAGCCCAAAAGGCATCACTACGAACTCGTAATGACCATATCTGGTCCTAAACGCAGTTCTAGGAATGTCCTGCTCACGAATCCTGAGTTGATGATATCCAGATCTCAGGTCGATCTTGGAGAAAACTTTTGCTCCCTGCAACTGGTCCAACAAGTCATCAATCCTAGGCAAAGGATACTTGTTCTTGATCGTCACCTTGTTCAACTCTCGGTAGTCGATACAAAGTCGGAACGATCCGTCCTTCTTTTTGACGAACAATACCGGAGCACCCCACGGCGATGCACTCGGCCTGACATAACCTTTGTCAAGGAGATCTTCAAGTTGATTCTTCAACTCTTGCATCTCAGCTGGAGCCATCCGATACGGTGATTTGGAAATCGGCGCCGTACCAGGCTCAAGATCAATTGAAAACTCTACGTCACGGTTCGGGGGTAATCCAGGAATTTCTTCCGGAAAGACATCCGAAAACTCCCTAACTACAGGAATATCAAGAACCTCAGGTCCATCCTTCGCAGGCGAATCCAAGTAGCAAAGGTACCCGACACATCCTTGTCGTAGTAGCTTAAACGCAGCCATCGCATTGATCAGCTTGCCGTTATCAGCGTCATTTCGACCTTTGAACTTGCACACGAACTGGCCCCCAGATGACACCGTCACCGTTCTTGAACTGAAGTCGATCACCGCCTTGTGATGCGTCAGCCAATCCATACCGAGAATAATGTCGTATGAAGCCATGGCTATGCAGATTAAATCTGCCTCGAATTCCTTACCCTGAATGGTAATCGAAAAGTCGGACAAATGCTTGGTTCCCACCAAACGTTCTCCATTAGGAAGATTAACGACAAAAGGGTCGCACGAATCGTTGCACACTAAGTCTAACTTGCTAACATAGTTATCCGAAATAAAGGAATGCGTAGCACCAGAATCAAACAGAATGCACACTGAAGTAGAGTGAAGGTATAAAGTACCTTGAGCAATTGGAGCATTGGGTCCATCTGCTTCACGCATCTCATACAAGCGTTGTCCCTGACTTCCAGAAACAGCTGGGGCCTTTCCCCTGTTCTGAGCAGTCGTCTGGACCGAAGGGCTAGGAGTCTCGACAAGCTTGAATCTAGGTCGGTTGCTCTGATGAACTAACCCTTGCTGCGACTCTACTCCCTTCTGTTTCCCCTGCTTGCAGAACTTCTGTAGATGACCGTCACGTCCACACCCAAAGCACGACCTCTTCTCCTTCTGACACTCATTGCTCTTATGCCCAGCAGTACCGCAGTTATAACACTTAACTGAACTCCTGGTCTGCCCTGACTGCTGAGTCGATCCTCCTTGCGTCATCTCCATCTTAGCTCGGCCAGACTTGGCAAAGTTAGACGGTGGCGCAGGACGCTTAAAACCACCTCCCTGGTTCTGGTTCTGCATCGACTTCAGTCGGTTGCGCCTCTTGGTCGACTCCTCAAGAGTTACCTCCAGCTTATAGGCACAATCAACATACTGCTCCAAGGTAGAGCATGTGTGATGCACCATTAACGGCTTGATATCCGGGCTCATCCACTCGTGGAAGTACCAGATCTTTTGGGCCTCGCTGGTAATCTCGGCAGTGGCGTACTGCAAAATATGATTGAACTTAGACGCCAACTCGGTCACTTTCAGACCATCCGTATTTGGGTACAAGAACTCTTTATGCTTCTCCTCTCTCATAGCACGAGAGAAAAATCGATCAACCATCTTGGTCTTGAACATCGACCAAGTCAACACTGGACTCTCAGCCAAACCTGTGCTCTCCCATCACTCGCTAGCCTCCTCCTTCAGCTGAAGAGAAGCGATATGGACCTTCTCGGCCTCAGTACACTCCACGTTCCGAAACAGCCTCTCCATATGGGAGAACCAATGAGTCACTGCCACTGGCTCCCCTTTCCCGTTATAGCAATCGGGCCTCATGGAAGTGATGGTCTTAAGAGCGCGACCATAGCTGTCTCTAGCCCTGGCGGCATTCTCTTGAACCACAGGGTTTATGGGCTCCACAACATCAGGAACCGCTGGGTGAGTAGGCACTTCTTGCATTTGAGGTGCACTAGGCCTCAATACGTCAGCAATTGCCTGCCTCACAATCCAGTGAATCGCCTCAACAGCTGCGACATCAAACAGTGCCGGCGCTTGGGTCTGATCTTGACCTTCACGCCTCTGCTGGACGCGAGACTCTGACTCGTGCTCATCCTGAACACCTCTTCCTGCTGGCCTGGGATCTTGGCTAGTCCCAGCACCGGCTCGAATCGAGTTTCTCGTGCTTCTTGGGTTCACCATATGTTTACCGATCCAATTCCAAGCATTCAATACATCAATATTATGCAATCTACTTATGCAATATACCAACGTAAAGAAATTACTCAGAATAGATCAACTTGGCATTTTATAGATGAACCTCCGAATTGTTACACAAGCTACACATAAGTCTATCATCCGAGCGCTAGGACAACCTTGCTCGAAGATATAAGTGTTTCTCAGAGTACTTGCCGCAATACCGAAATATTACACATAGTACAACTTGGAATACTAAGAAATGAAACTACTGCGATAGGCAACGCCAATCCTCCTCAAGGCGTTCCAAAATGTCTCCCATAAGACTAGCTACTCGTGTAAGGTCTCTTCGGACTAGGCTCACCATCGAGCTCTGGCGATGGGTTTCGCACCCTGCTTGACCCTGAAGCACATGGTGGCCAAACATGAAGTGGGACGTAGCAGACTTTGTGGCAAAGTGCTTAACTTGCCAAAAAGTCAAGATCGAATACCGCAGGCCAGGTGGTGAGATGCCACCTCTCCCCGTACCAGAATGGAAATGGGAGGACATTTCCATGGACTTCGTCACTACAGCACAATTGGTAACAAGTGGGTGTTAGGCCGTTTGTTTAAGCGTGAGGTCTCGAGTTCGAGTCTCACGAACAACCTCCCCAGTTTGGGGGATGGGTTGGGGTACATGGGCTGCGGCCCATGGAGATGGAAATAGCTGGGCCTAATGGGCTTGGATGCTACCTCCTACATAAAAAGTGTACTTTTTATGTAACACCCGCCACTGTGGAGCTCCTGACCTACATGCCCAGCCATTCCCAACAACGCGTTGTTGACATGGGCATGCAGCCCTAACACCCAACCCTTCCCCCATAAATGGGTAGGTTGTTGCCGCGGGGATTCGAACCTCCAACCTTTGATACAAAGGTAAAGCCTTACCACTTGTATCACCAATTGCGCTGCAGCACAATTGGTGATACAAGTGGTAAGGCTTTACCTTTGTATCAAAGGTCGGAGGTTCGAATCCTCGCGGCAACAACCTACCCATTTATGGGGGAAGGGTTGGGTGTTAGGGCTGTATGCCCATGTCAACAACGCGCTGTTGGGAATGGCTGGGCCTGTAGGTCAGGAGCTCCACAGTGGCAGGTGTTACATAATGTGCGGACAATGCTTTCAACTCAAGTAAGCATTATATCCATCTTAAATTTCTATTATGTGCCTTTGGAGTTATAGGGTGATAAACTAATACTCGAGTTACATGAGGATGGTTACTCAGTTTGATTTATGTGAAAGATACTTGACAAGGTTTATCTGTCAGTACCTTCTTGCATTTTCCAGTTATACTAATGTAACAGGGCTTTGTTTTTCTAATGTGGCAAGTGCAACAGTTGCACAAAATCCTTCTCTATTAAAACTCTGAATTTCTAGTTAAAGGGTGTTGTTCAGTGTGTTAATGTTTCCTAACATGTCTCTGTTTAGTATAATTTGGCATGCTTGTTCACTTCATTAGTTTCTTGTGAATCTTGTTATATTCCATATGATAATCCTGATCTTATTCATCCTGTTCTATTTTATGAAAGATTTTAAATTTGTTATATTTCCTCTTAAGGTAAGACTTTTTTGTTCACTAGCTATGAACTGACCAGTGTTGATAACTAGTTACGGGTTAAGAGACACTTCTATGCCATTTTTATGGACTTGTTTGGTGCTTATGAATTATTGATCTATATAGGCCGCAAATCCTGATCCATGAAAGAACGATTATGTGCATATTCCCGAGCCATGGCTCACTTCCTAACAACAGTGAAAGAGGTAAAGGAAGAGGATTGTATTGTAAATATCTATCTATTTTAAAAAATCTCTATTTTGTGTCTCATTGTCACACATTTTTTCCCTGTCAGTTTAAATGGAGAAACGAATGGTTCTATTCACTCTCTGAAAATGCCATTTCTCAAGCAAAACCTGATCCATGTCCTCTGCACACTCCTTGGCTCAAAGAACTGAACGTGGTCTTCTAGACAACGAGCAATATAGAATACGGTATTCAACAAGTAAGGAGGAAATCCAGACCGAGAATAAGAAAAGCATAATCTTCATGGATTCAAGTAAGTGCTGAGTGGATATCAGATTACATGTTTCATTAGAAATAAACTCTTAGGACGATTATGCAGAAGTTTATAGTGTGACATTGTTTGTTGCTCGGTCGTTGATATAGATGTCTTAATAGATGCTTTGAATGTACATTGCACAACATGATATTTCCTTTATATTGGGAAATCTCTCAATATACAATTGATATGACTTACATAGTCGCAGTCTTAATAGTAAGCAAAGGCTTAATCAATGCAGTCTAGGAATTTGAAGAGCATATTCTGCTCTTTATACAATTGATATGACTTACATAGTCACAATCTTAACAAGTATAAACCCAGGATTGTGGATCTATGTCTTGGTTGTAACACCCCCGGGCCAGTGGTGCTACAGTGCCATAATCCCGAAAGATTATAAGGCGGGTGAAAGAAAAGAAAATACAAAACATAACCCATATATAATATATATCAAAAGCAGCACAGCGGAAAATCTTGCCCAGAGTTTGAAACCACAATCAATCTTAACATACAGAAAATACAACAATTTACAAACCAAAAACCAATACGACGAGTACAACCAAGTCAAGTCCAAAACCAAAAGAGTAGAGCCTTCGACTCCAAAATCGACGGTGATCAGGATCCTCCTTGCTGGCGCTGAACCTGCAAAGCCTGATTGACTGGGGGACTCGAAACCCCAGCCAACCGCGGCACGTAAACCGAAGTTGGTCAGTCTTCTTAGAAGACTATGGCAAGATTAGCCAAGCCCAAAACAGTTTCAAACATAATACAATCATTACAATATTCAACCAAAAGAGTACTCAACTCTCAAACGCAAATAACTCCAACACAGCTCCAATCCATTCCAACCCACCACCGGTGAGACTCTCATCACCTAAAACCAACTATCCGGATAGGGACGGTCTCATACCATCCAACTCCTGGTCCATAACAACATAGGATTTGCGGCCTATATAGATCAATAACTCCTGGTCCCTACGAGGTTTGGTGAGACCCTCATCACCTGACCCTTTCGACTCTGATTCAGCATTTTTTGCCCTTAACAACGTAGGCGACCCTACGAGGTTTGGTGAGACCATCATCACCTGACCCTTCGACCCCCAATCAACGACAATCCAACCACCACACTGACACTCAATCAAATAGCACAAACGACAATCAAAATCACATAATCACACATTATCACACATTATCACATATCATCACACATCATCACACATCAACACACATCAACACACATTTCAACCAAGTAATTATATAGTCAATTAATCCAATTAAAAATAGCTCAAGCAACAGTAAAATTTAATTACTGAATTAAAATAGGCATAAAATAATTTATAAAAATATATAAAGTTAGCAAGGATCCTCTTGCCTCAAGTCGAACCACAACGACCCCAGAGGTCTCCAAACCACTCGAACGAACCTGAGACAACGATCCGAGCAAAACCCTGGCGTTAATTCAAATCAAACCACAACTAGAAAAACCCCCAAATTCAAACCCTAATTCATACCTTCAAAATTCCAATCAAGCAAACCCCACACAATAATCAATCCAAACTCAAATTCAGCAATACGGTCACACACTTTCCTCTTCAACTGCCCACGAAGAACAATTCAACATCAATTCGAACAACACACAACATCAATTCGAACAACACAACATCAATTCGAAATTAACTCATAAGCTTACCTTGTCGACAACCAACGGTAATCACCGAGGAGGCTCCTCGTCGTCGGCGACCTCAGCCACCACACGAACCGCAACAGCACGAATTGCACAACAGCACAGCAAAGGCAGCAGCACGGACAACAGAACGACAGCAACAACAAGGGAGGAGGAGGAGGAAGAGCAACATCGCGGTCCAAGTCGGCTCGCCGGAGAAGAACAACTCGGCTGGGCACAGGAGAAGGAGTTCGTCGGAGGAGAAGGGAGTTGGGCTGCTCGGCTGAAAAACTCACACGGGAGAGAGAGAGAGAGAGACAACCGAATGAGTTTAGGGATTAAATCCCCAATTTCCCTTTCTCCCATTAAAGTAAAATCCTTAATTAATTTTCCATTATGCCATTACTAACATCCTTGGGGTATTTCATTCTCCCCCCCTTACAACAGTTTCGTCCTCGAAACTAAGATCAAACAGGTTCGGATAACTGCGTCGCATAACCGACTCTAATTCCCACATCTCTTCTTCGGTTCCATGCCTAGCCCATAACACTTTCACCAAAGGAATAACCTTATTCCTCAATTTCTTCTGATCAACCGCTAGATTCTTTACAGGTGATTCCTCAAACGTGCCATCAGGTTGAAACTCCATCTCCTCAAAATTCAGAACATGAGTCGGATGATACACATATCTCCTCAGCTGAGACACATGAAATATGTCATGCATTCCACTCATCTTTGGCGGCAATGCAACTTGGTAAGCCACGACACCAACTCTTTTCAGAATCTCAAAGGGACCAACATATCTAGGACTCAACTTACCTCGTTTCCCAAATCTGAATACTCCTTTAGTCGGCGAAACTTTAATAAACACATGATCTCCCACACTGAATTTCGAAGGTCTCCTATGGACATCTGCATACGATTTCTGTCTACTCTGAGCTGACAACAATCTCTGACGAATCACCTCAATGTCATCCTTAGTTTTCTGCAGAAGCTCAGGAGCAACTAACACAGCATCAGTCAAATCATCCCAACACAAAGGCGATCTACAACGACGACCATACAAAGCTTCATAGGGTGCCATCTTAATCGATGCATGCCAACTATTATTGTACGTAGATTCTATCAAATGCAACATGTCTTCCCAATTTCCTGGCCATTCTAAAGCACAAGCTCGAAGCATGTCTTCCAAAGTTTGAATTGTCCTTTTAGACTGACCATCGGTTTGAGGATGAAAAGATATACTAAATCTCAATTGCGTTCCCATTGCTGCATGCAAGGATTTCCAAAAATGGGATACAAATCGTCCATCTCTGTCAGACACAATAGTCTTGGGAACACCATGCAGCCTAACTATCTCCCGCAAGAATATTTCAGCTAACTTCTCTGGATTCCAAGTAATCTTGATAGGTATAAAGTGTGAAGACTTCGTCAAGCGATCCACAATGACCCATATTGCCTCATTCCCCTTTCGGGATCTAGGAAGAGCAACAACAAAATCCATCGAGATGTCTTCCCACTTCCATTCAGGAATAGGAAGCGGTTGTAACTCTCCAGCTGGTCTCTGGTGTTCAATCTTAACTTGTTGGCATGTCAAACATCTCGACACATACTCAGCAACTTCTTGCTTCATGTTACTCCACCAATAATTCCGTCTCAAGTCCTTATACATCTTACTGGCTCTTGGGTGTATTGAATACGCTGAAGAGTGACTTTCCCTAAGGATTAACTCTCTAAGTTCCTTGTCAGCTGGCACACATAACCGATTCTGAAATCATAATATCCCATCCTCATGAAAGAGAAATCCGGGTGCCTTTCCTTGAGCAACTTCACTACACAGCTTACTCAACACAGGGTCTTGAGATTGTCCCTCCCTGATCGACTCTACTAGCGTTGATTGAATTTCCATCACATTCAGCATCATTTGTTCCTTCTCACACCAAATCTCAATTTCACCTCTTACAAACTCTTGTTGTAACTCTGGCTGAACTGTTAAACAAGCAACCCTATGTTCTGGAGTCAACTTCCTACTCAAAGCATCTGCCACTACATTGGCTTTTCCTGGATGATAGCATATGTCTATATCATAACCCTTAATCAACTCTAGCCACCGTCTCTGTCTCAAATTCAATTCCTTCTGAGTGAAGATATACTTCAGGCTCTTATGATCAGTGAAAATTGGACATCTTACCCCATACAAATAATGTCGCCAAATCTTGAGAGCAAAGACTACGACTGCAAGTTCCAAATCATGGGTAGGATAATTGACTTTATGAGATTTAAGTTGACGAGATGCATAGGCTATAACCTTTCCATTCTACATTAGAACGCAACCCAAACCTTGCTTAGAAGCATCACTGTAAACGGCAAATCCTTCAGTTCCCTGTGGTAAGGCTAACACTGGTGCACTAGTCAAACGTCTCTTGAGCTTTTCAAAACTCTCCAGACACTTCCTGTCCCATTCAAACTTCGTGGTCTTACGCAGCAGATTAGTTAATGGTCGTGCAATCTTAGAAAAGCCTTCCACAAATCTCCTGTAGTAACCTGCCAGTCCAAGAAAGCTTCGAACCTCCTTAACATTCTGAAGTGGTTTCCAATTTGCTACCGCTTCCGTTTTTTGTGGATCGACCATTACACCTTCACTAGAGATCACATGGCCAAGAAATGCCACCTTAGGTAACCAAAAATCACATTTTGACAACTTGGCAAACAACTTCTGTCGCCTCAACACATCAAGTACTGCTCTAAGATGAGTTTCATGGTCCTCCATACTCCGAGAGTATACTAGAATATCATCAATAAAAACCACCACAAAATGATCCAGGTATTCTCTAAAACATCTGTTCATTAAGTCCATAAAAACTGCAGGAGCATTCGTCAACCCAAAAGGCATCACCACAAATTCATAGTGACTGTACCTTGTTCTGAAAGCAGTCTTGTAGATATCAACTTCTCGAACTCTAAGCTGATGGTACCCTGATCTCAAGTCAATCTTGGAGAATACTGTAGCTCCTTGCAATTGATCCAGCAAGTCATCAATACGAGGAAGCGAATATTTGTTCTTAACCGTCACCTTATTCAATTCCCTGTAATCAATACATAATCGAAGAGAACCATCTTTCTTCTTAACAAACAATACGAGCGCACCCCAAGGAGATACACTTGGTCTAATAAAGCCTGATTCAACAAGTTCTTCTAACTGTTTCCTCAATTCTATCATTTCTACTGGTGCCATGCGATAAGGAGCTCGAGAAATCGGGGCAGTTCCCGGCTCTAACTCAATGGTAAAATCAACATCTCGACTTGGCGCTAAACCCACCAGTTTCTCCGGAAACATCCGGATATTCGCAAACGATGGGAATGTCGTCTATCCTTACTTCATCCTTTCTTTCCTCTAAAGCATAACACACATACCCAGCACAGCCTTGCCTTAGCAGTCTAGCAGCTGTCATTGCACTGATAATTCTACCAGAGTCTCGCGGATCATGCCCTTCAAACACATGCGCTACACCCTCATCTGTTCTTACAGTAACTGTCTTCTTCCTGAAATCAAGAACAACACCATGGCGAGAAAGCCAATCCATACCTATAGTCACAGGCGTGTTGTCATCCTCAGTTCTCCTCATCTCATAAATCCGAGGGGTTGAAGTTCCACCCATCAGTGCCTTGCCCTTGTTTCCCATAGCATTCTGTGGTGTCTGTGACGATACTGGACGGTTCTGATTCGGAACTGGACGATAAGCAGGAGAGGAAGCTTGAGTTTGAGTGGAATTTTCCCCGTGTCTGCAAAAGGTTCTAATGTGTCCCACTCCTCCACATTTGAAACAAGTATGAGGTGCTTTGGTACAATTTGCCTTCTTATGATTTGGATCTCCATAGTTAAAGCAACGTTGTGCATTCCTAGTCATCCCTGGCTGGCCCCATGACTGTTGATAATTCACTGACATCTGGGAACCACCACCTTGACTTGTCTTAGCCAGCCCAGTGCTAGGGGCACTCTTAGGGCTAAAGAAAGGTTTTCTGAACCCACCAAAATTACTTTGAGGTCCAGTTCCTCCAGGTGTAAACTGAGTCTTCTGTCTCTTCCCAGCCCGAGCATCCATAATCTGATTAGAGTCATCAATAGTTGCTTCCATAGTCAGGCACTCCTCAATAAATTGCTCGAGCGTAGTACAATTGTGTCTTGCCATCAGAGGCCTTATCTCGGGATATAACCATCTGTGAAAGTGCTTGATCTTATCCTTTTCATCTCTTACCACAGCAGTTGCATACTTCAACAGCTTATTGAATTTCACAGCCAATTGATGCACTTTAAGCCCTTCGTTCTCTGGATACTGAAATTCATGCAGCTTAGCGTCTCTTAGTGCCTCTGGAAAGAATTTGTCCTCTAACTTAGCTCGAAACTCTTTCCATGTAGCCCCGTGGTCAGTTTGTCGAGCGACATCCCACCAATGACTAGCATCGTCAATCAGATAATAAGCAGTAATCGTTATTTTCTCATTCTCGGGACATCTGATACCCTCTAGCAATTTCTCAAATCTGTTCAACCAGAACGTCACAGCTGCAAGTTCACCAGAAACATCAAAAGTTGGAGGCTTCAGTCTAGCCACAACTTCCATGAATCGGCTAAATCCTGCCTGTAATACTGGCTGTTCATTTCTTTGCTGCCCAATATGATCTGGCTGAGCAACCTGAGCTGGCGGAACTCGTGCCATAGCAGCCTGTACAGCCTGAGTCACCATCTGTTGCAGCACAACCAAAGTTCCTGAGTCAATACCCGCATTGGCAGCCTCTAGTGGAATTCCTGTAGGATTCTGCTGACTTCCCACAGAGTTATCAGCAGCTTGACTGTTTACATCCACCTCTTGAGGATCAGCCCTAGGACATCCTCTACCACGCCCACTACCTCTACCTCTACCACGACCCACTTTCGGAGGCATACTCAATAAATAGATAAACATTAGCACAAAACATCACAAACGATACTTACCAACACAACTTACTACAGGTTGACAGCAAGGATTCCTGATCACACGATCGTTCACAACAACAACGTATAGAAATTCCCAAGTTGAAAACTCTGAAAGAACACATTTTTGAAAAGAGCTCTGATACCAACTTCTGTAACACCCCCGGGCCAGTGGTGCTACAATGCCATAATCCCGAAGGATTATAAGGCGGGTGAAAGAAAAGAAAATACAAAACATAACCCATATATAATATATATCAAAAGCAGCACAGCGGAAAATCCTGCCCAGAGTTTGAAACCACAATCAATCTTAACATACAGAAAATACAACAATTTACAAACCAAAAACCAATATGACGAGTACAACCAAGTCAAGTCCAAAACCAAAAGAGTAGAGCCTTCGACTCCAAAACCGACGGTGATCAGGATCCTCCTTGTTGGCGCTGAACCTGCAAAGCCTGATTGAATGGGGGACCCGAAACCCCAGCCAACAACGACACGTAAACCGAAGTTGGTCAGTCTTCTTAGAAGACTATGGCAAGATTAGCCAAGCCCAAAACAGTTTCAAACATAATACAATCAATACAATATTCAACCAATTCAACCAAAATAGTACTCAACTCTCAAACGCAAATAACTCCAACACAGCTCCAATCCATTCCAACCCACCATCGGTGAGACTCTCATCACCTAAAACCAACTATCCGGATAGGGACGGTCTTATACCATCCAACTCCTGGTCCATAACAACATAGGCTACACCCTACGAGGTTTGGTGAGACCCTCATCACCTGACCCTTCCGACTCTGATTCATCATTTTTGGCCCTTAACAACGTAGGCGATACCCTACGAGGTTTGGTGAGACCATCATCACCTGACCCTTCGACCCCCAATCAACGACAATCCAACCACCACACTGACACTCAATCAAATAGCACAAACGACAATCAAAATCACATAATCACACATTATCACATATCATCACACATCATCACACATGAACACACATCAACACACATTTCAACCAAGCAATTATATAGTCAATTAATCCAATTAAAAATAGCTCAAGCAACGGTAAAATTTAATTACTGAATTAAAATAGGCATAAAATAATTTATAAAAATATATAAAGTTAGCAAGGATCCTCTTGCCTCAAGTCGAACCACAACGACCCAGAGGTCTCCAAACCACTCGAACGAACCTGAGACAACAATCCGTGCAAAACCCTGGCGTTAATTCAAATCAAACCACAACTAGAAAAACCCCCAAATGCAAACCCTAATTCATACCTTCAAAATTCCAATCAAGCAAACCCTACACAATAATCAATCCAAACTCAAATTCAGCAATACGGTCATACACTTTCCTCTTCAACTGCCCACGAAGAACAATTCAACATCAATTCAAACAACACACAACATCAATTCGAACAACACAACATCAATTCGAAATTACCTCATAAGCTTACCTTGTCGACAACCAATGGTAATCACCGAGGAGGCTCCTCGTCGTCGGCGACCTCAGCCACCACACGAACCGTAGCAGCACGAACTGCACAACAGCACAGCAAAGGCAGCAGCACGGACAATAGAACGACAGCAGCAGCAGGGGAGGAGGAGGAGGAAGAGCAAAAGCGCGGTCCAAGTCGGCTCGCCGGAGAAGAACAACTCGGCTGGGCATAGGAGAAGGAGTTCGTCGGAGGAGAAGGGAGCTGGGCTGCTCGGCTGAAGAACTCACACGGGAGAGAGAGAGAGACAACCGAATGAGTTTAGGGATTAAATCCCCAATTTCCCTTTCTCCCATTTAAGTAAAATCCTTAATTAATTTATCATTATGCCATTACTAACATCCTTGGGGTATTTCATTGGTAGCAGATAAGGCACCATTCATATTCGTCTTCTTTAAGACACGAGAACTCGAGCGTCACTCGATGCAGATGGCCGCCGTTCTCATGCTTCAACATGGTGTGCAAGACCATCCAGTTCAAACTGCAAATCATGTGCATGAGTAAGTACATTTTTATTCCTACATTACTATTCAATTTTCACATGTATTCTTTGTTTCTTAGGGATTGTAAGTGGCATTACCTATATGCCAGCTTACTTGATGCTGGTGCAGAATATAATTACTTAATTTACATGTAAAAGATTAGCAAGAACTTGTATGATCTCATGCCCATTCTTATTTTATGTGTCGTACTGAACATTGTCTGGAGTGGTTCCACTATAGTTAAGACAGGCAATGAGTTAAGTAAGTCTGAATACGGACAACTTTTTCATTATTGTCTATTAGCTATCTGATTTTAGCTTTGCTCGGGATGATTTATTGGTTGATTATAGTGCACTCTTAAATTACTCTGGTACTGTGAATCTTGTAGTTTGTGATCTAATGTTTTTAGTTTAAGTTGTTTTATTCTGGTTGATTATATCACTAGCTGTAACTTCATTTGTTAAATTAAGGGTGAATCACTACATCTCTGATAAATGTATGTTGATATGATCAATTGAAGAAACTTGTTAAACTTAATGTTGTGCGGGGAGCAGTTCACTAGCAGCCTGCTCTCAAGAAGATTAGCGAAATTGCAAGGGAGCCTGATTATGTTATTGTTGTCATTTCAATTAGTGTCGAACCTTTCATATCTTAGATTTTTGTCTTTGATTTATGCATCTTGTTGATGCAGATGTTGCTCATATTTTGTGGTCCATTGAGCACATATTTATCAAACTCTATAATGTAGCTATACTTTATGATACATTATATATATTATTACTCTTTTGGTTTCAGTTTGTCTAAAACATTTATTTTCATTATTTTGAATGCATTTTATATGAATATAAATAACAGGGAAAAATGAAATGGCCATTTGGATGGCTAATATGAATTGATAAAAATCGACACTCTATGGTGTCGTTATTAGCTCCATATATGTATGAAAATGACTACACTTATCGACACCATAGAGTGTCAAAAATGATATAGACACTCGAAGGTGTCAAAAGAGGATGTTGAAAGTGACATTGTAAGGTGTCGAAAATGACTTCAAATAACGACATTTTAGAGTGCCAAAGCTGACACAGACACCGAAAGGTGTCAAAAATGGTTGTCGAATGTGACAGTATACGGTGTCGGAAATGGATAACAATATCGACACCTTAATGTGTCAAAACGGACATTGACACTTAAAAGTGTCGAAAATGTCCACTAACCATTATTGACAGCGATTATTTCGGCACTACAGCATAGTGTCGGAAATGTTTTTGTCGACACCTTAAGGTGTCGAAAATGGACTTTAAATGTGTCGAAAATGGTCATCTTTTCTAGTAGTGTATATGAATCTTAGTTAATTGATATTGTTTTAGTAAATTCAAATTTACTATAACATCTTCTACGTGAGAATCTACATCTATCAAAGTTTACTATAAAACTATACTAACATTAAACTATTGTTTGATATTGTTTGGCAGTGAATTTTACTATAATATCTTTTACGTGATTATCGGGCTATATCCAAATTTAATAAAAGATTTTACTAGCAGTCACATCTAAAGGCCTTGTTTGGTATGATTCCAGTGGAATGAGTAATTCCAAAATCTTGTTTGATTAGGTAAAAAATTAAAATTTCATTGATATCTTGGAATGAACCATTCTAAGTCCAAAGAAGAACTTCATTCCATAGAAAAACCCATGATTTCATCCATTCCAAAAGAATTAGGCTACATCAACGCTTCTCTTCTCACAGCAGCTCCTTCCTCCTACTAGAGAGACATCACCGGATCTTTCCCGGTGTCATCTTGTTCCTCTCTTTCCAGACCGTATTTTCCCAAAATTCTTCCTTATACAAATCTATGACCTTGAAGTTGTCATTGCAGATGTGAGTGTCATTACCCAACAACTTTTTTGATATGCGTATCATTACCTTTTGTATATTACGTACTATGGGGATTAATTTGATATAGATGTGGTTGTTTATAGTGGCTATTTAGAGAAGTAATTAATTTGGTATAGATGTGGATAAGTGGTTATTAAGAGTAGTAAGTAGATCTGTGTACGGGGTTTTTATGATGTTGACGTGGCTGAATTAAGGACAATCTCTTTTAGAGTAGTGAATAGATCTGCACAAACTTGGTCAAATCAAACATGGGTAACTCTCATGTTAATTAGTACTTGATATGATCCAAGTGTTATTATAGGGCATTCTCTTTTTCAAGAGTGATTACAAGCTTAGGATATACAACATACATATAGAGATCATAATAAGGTGATCCACTTGTCAATCATGTTTGATTTGACCAATCAACGTACCAATTATCAGAACTCAAATTTAAGTGATGCATAAACTAAATGACATTATTATAACAAAAAATAATTTTAGGTCATAGTGGATTATGTAACAAAGTGCACTCATTAGTTAGTGTTAAGCTAATGTGCTAATTACTTAAGAAACTTCAAAGGGAGACAAACAGAGCAATATGAACATGAGGTCCAAAACTTATAAATCTCGAAATGGATAAATATTTAGGAATAAGTGAATTGTTTTTTTTATTTTATATAATGTTTGTAAATGGGTTCTTGAATTTTTTGTTTCAATGATTCTAGGTTGTATTTTTACAACCAAACAACATTTTTCAGGAATGGTTCAAGTCTCATTTGGTATGTCTTCTGGAATTAGTAATCGAAATGGAATCAATAATCAAATTATATCATTCTTGTAATTTGGTGTTTGATATGTTGTCAAAATGAGTCATTCTTGAAAAATGTTGCTTGGTTGTAAAAATACAACCTAGAATCATTGAAACAAGAAATTCAAGAACCAATTTACAAGAGTTTACTAAGAAATTGATTTGGTTAAATGAAATTTATTAAAAAAAGTTTTACCAAATTAACTAATAATTAAGAGTTTATTAAAAAATTTATTGTACTTTATTAATAAGTCAATCTAACCAAATTCATGCTAACAAATATTAAGTTTCATTTAATTATTTAAGAATGATTTGGTTTCGAGATTCATATGCGATTCGTATAAAACAAATACTCCGTACAAAAAAGAAGGTGAAGATTAGTTAGTTAAAATATTGTAATAATTTGTTAGTGAATAAATGATTATATATATATATATATTAGTTGGTAGAAGTAGTTATATTGAATTTGTTAATATATTGTAATTTTTATTATTATTTGTCAATACGAGGAATCATTGACATTAAAACCAAGAAAGTTTTTGATGTGATTCCCTTTAGGATCCGCGCTGAGGTTCGAGGAAAAGTCACGTCCAAAGTTGCGTTCTTGATTGGTTTTGCTTGAGCAACAAAATAGTGACAAGATTGGTTCTTTTTGTAGGAACTAGGTATAATATCATCAATTAGAACTAGGTAGTCATTTGAACCAACCTCCAAGATTGTGCGAATACGAAGCATATGACCACTAAAAGTAGAGAGATTTTCTTCCAGGGACTTATATCAACACAAGAAAAAGGGAGAGAAAAGAGAGAAAGGTGTCAGATTGGAATAGTTTTGCTCCCCTAAATAAATTAGGTAATACAAAGTAAGCTCTACCTGATGATCCTCAATGTCCGCAAGATGAAGATCAAACCAAGGAACCTTTGGATACCCACTTGCAGACATGCCAGCCTTTGTCATTAGAGATGCGAGACCCAAGGTTTTCATGGAAGCGACATCAGGTCCAGAGATTATAATTACATTGGTTCCATGCCCAATTTTTATGTCAATGGGAACAACAAGGTCAGTTTTTCAACTTTTCTGTCCGTGATAGTCAGCTGAACCAGTTTCCTTTCCCATTAAATCAGCAGTCAGACTTAACCTAGCATTCTACTGTTCATTCTACATTTCAGCAAAAAAAGCATTCTACTGTTCATTATGGAATTTTAGTTAACTATCTCTGTTAGAGGACAATGATTTATCTTTTTGGGACTACTGACAGGGGGAGTTATCAGTGACAACACAATTACAAAAGTCATCTCGGGATTGGATGAGACAATTGGGCTAGTGCTGGAGTATTTAGAAGATGCAAAGGTGAACCTCTCTCTCAAGCACTCGCATATGCATTACAGACAAATTATGTGTGCTAGTTCATGCATTTATTTTCATACTGTGAAGACAAAGGTAACATTTAGGAATTCTATTTATATGTAGGAAAATCGTTAAATCATGAAAGTGTATGTAGAAACATATCTCTAAACATTGTTCAGGAGTAAGACCCAATTTTAGATGTCTTCTACATATTTGTGAATCCTGTTTTCTACTTGATTACCTTGTTCGACCAGTCTACTGCAGTTTTCTTGTACATGGTTTGTTCATCTCATTCTACTACATGTTTATCTTCTGCAGCTAATTTACTAGTTGTTGTATATAGGTATAAGCCTGCTACAAACTAATACAGTTTCTTAAGGAATAGATATTGTTCATTTTATAACATTAAAGTACTGTCAGTATAATTAATGAAGAGGCAGATGCAAATCTAAGATAACGGGGCCGAGTAAAAATTATAGTGCAAAAAAGCATGCTTCTTAAAGAATTTAATTCACAGAGTATAACGTAATAAATCTTTAATTTTAATGGATTTATCTTTCACGGTATACTTGTGCTGATCTATGATCAACTAGAATGTAATTGGTGCTTATGGCATTGATTACTAGTAGATGTAAGTTTGTACTATGTAAGGCCTGGAAGACGCCACATAAGGTCTGTGATCAAACATGTGCATAACTCCATATCAGTAATTAAGCTTATTTTCTCAATCAACTGAACCAAAATTGGAAATCCCTAGATTTTGATTTACGCACAAATGGATCTTGAAAACTCTAAACTCTGTATATTATGACCTGGAATGAGTATAACCAACAGTAAGAAAAGAGGATAACCGCGTATTTTCTTATGTATATTCTGAAGTTTTGTGAAGATAGATGATTTTGTATCTTTTTAATATTTATATAAAAGTGATCAAATAGTCAAATATATAATTATATAGTAATATATAAGTTTTGTGAAGATAGATCATTTAGATCCCAATGATCAATGTATTAGTTACCAAACAAGACTCAAGCTTAACATTTTAGCTGCAGCAAAGTGACAATAAGTTAACAGCCAATCTTCAATGATTTAAAACCCAGAAAAACCCTATGATAACATGCCCAAATCTGACCTGTTTTCAATGACAATAAGTTAACAGCCAATCCTATAACTCCCAAATCTGACCTGTTTTCATCACACTTGGAAGTTTCATGTTCAAGGAAACAAAACAACACTATGATAACATGCCCAAGTTTGAATAATCTTCCTACAGGCGGACAAGCCTGCCAATATTAATGGCATGATTATAACAACAAGACCAATTACCACCATTCCATTCCACACACCAGAAAAATCAAAGTCAGGAAAAGACTATCTGTTACATTGCAAGTATAGAAAGAGGAAATACCTGGAGTAGCAAGAACCAAGACGCACAGCACCTTGATACGACTCCATTGCACTTAAAAACTGAAGGAAGGAAAAAATCAGAGCAAAATTAAAGAAGAAATTCGCAGCACAACGGATGAAGCAAGTCTTGCAACAGAATTGAAGGACCTTGAACACGCTTCTATCTCTTCGAAACAAGCCGTGCAACACCTTGAACATGCTTCTATTTCTTCGAACCAAGCCGCAGAGCACCTTGAACATGCTTCTATCTCTTCGAAGCAAGCCGCGCAACACCTTTAAACACGCTTCATCTGCTACTGGAATTGAAGGAAGGATTCGAAGAAGAAGGTCATAGCACAACCGATGAAGCAATCGAAGAAGAAATTGACCGCGAAGAACACACTCAACTCACGAATTGAAGAAACTCAGATGAACAAACACACAAGTTAGGGTTTAGAATATTCTATCGGGTATCAGGGTATGGCTCAGAGACTTAATCTGATAAACCGTGCATTTAATAACCCCGATTTACATATGTCCGTGATATATACTATTTGAACTTAGCAAACTCATAATCAAATAACCCGGGCGTGGTTCAATTAAATATGATCCGGGTTATTTTCTTCAAATACAATGCGTAATAACCTGGATATATTAAGCAAAAATACGCCCGGGTTATTCTCTTACATGGCTCAAAGAGTTATGTACTTAAATAACCCGGGCGCGTTCTCTTATATCCATGTTATTTTCTATTATTATCATAAAATTTATAAGAAAATTAAATTTTCTAGTGTTTTGACCCCTTATTATACCGGATATACGACATCCGGGTTATTATATCACGTGTTCAAATAGCATTTTTGTGGTAGTGATTTTTTGGTTTTTGAGATGCAAGAAAGATAAAGGGATAGACAACTCTCCTCTCTTGGATACGACTCACCAAGGGATTTGAGAATATGAAGATTCAAGCTAAGGATATTACGCACCAAAGCCTAATCAACATGTTCTGGATATACGTACCAAAACACACAAGCGAAAGAAAATACTTAAATACTTAAATAGAAAAAGTGTTCTCCCAAAACCCAAATTCTCTAGGTTCTTGAAACGGGTCTAACTTCCTCGTCATAACTGAAGGAATTGTGTCCTTTAATCAAAGGTGTAATTACTGATTATGAAGTGGGACCGTTTATGGAGATATTTAATCCGGTGATTTTAGGTAGTCATAGTGCTTTGCTAGAAGCCAACTATGATTTATAGACTATATGTTATAAAGTATGTCATAAAGTATATTGTTATTATTACCGGGTCCTACGAGGTCACACCCTTAGAGTTTATGGGCTGGATCAAACCGAACCGAAAGCCCACGTTGGACATGGATTTCGGCCCATATGGTTTATATTGGGAGATAGGCTTTTATTAGTAATGGGTAAAAGTTACCATTAATAATTACTTAATAAGAAGTTATCTTATTAGAAGATATATGGAAATAATATAAAGATATTATATCCATCACTTATGATAAGATAAGATCTTATATATATAATTGTTTGTTTAGGAAACAAAAAGATAACACAATTTACTCCTTCTAAAAAGAAAGTGCACGGCTGGACTTGTGAGTTATTTCACAAGAGAATCATTCTCATCAGACCACAGTTGTTCACGGTCGAACATCTCCCAAAAAGCAAAGCCAAGTTCCCCTTCGTTCGTTCGTCCTAGCAGACGACATCAAAGGCGATCCAGATCCATACTCGGGTGGACCAACTAGAGGAGTCACACTTGAGGCTCTAATCTCCCCATTCCAGGAAGATTCAAACACGCATCAAGAGGTAATTAATTCTTTTTATCTATGATCTATTTGGTTTATGCATGAGATCCTTGGTTAGATGTTAGGAAAACGTTTTCTGAAATTCCGCTTTACGCATCTAAAATCCCTACAGTGGTATCAGTTGCCTCTTGCATAAATTGATTAGATCAAATTTAAAGTTTTAAATTTTGATGCATGTTTATAATTGTCTTGATTCAAATTAAGTGGTAGATTGATATATAGGTTAATTTGCATGATTAAAATTCTGATTTTAATTGATTGGATTAGTAAGGTTGAAGAACTTTATGAACATATATGCATGTAAAATTGATCTACCCATACTTGATTCATATGATTTAATTATGCAAGAGATATGATTTTTGGCATGTTTAAATCATTAGATGAAAATTTTGATTTTCATAGATGAATCAACTACCCAAATTCTGTTTTTGTTAAATTCTGAATTTTATGAAATTAATTGATTCGGTTCAATATGAACTAAGTAATCTCCTATACGTTTCTACAGTAACTATCATATCTCCTTTAGAAGATAAAATTATGCTTTAATTGTTAATGCAGTATTGATATGATATCTACTTAGTTGTTAATTGTTATCTACGTAAGTTCGGATCTGATAAGGGGATGGTCTTGCTTTAATTCCGAACATTAGAATATGATATTATGCTTTAGACCATGATATTATGCTTTAATTGTTAACGATTTCGGTTTTCAAAAGAATTGTTCGGCTTTCCAGAATTGCTCGGCTCACGGTCCTGCAGTGGTTGGTTCAGGTCGGACCCGGGTCGGCCCGCAGGAGCTGCGTGGTTCGGTGGGAGCGGGTTGGTCCGGGTTTGACTCGGACGCGACTCGGTCCGGTTGGATAGATTTGGCGTTTTAGGATAATTTCCTAAATTATAAGATAAGATCTTATTTACTTAATTGGATAATATTTGATATCATCTAAATTATATATTTTTCTAAAAGTTGTTAGGATAGATTCCCACTAGATTTAGATAAGGATATTTGATATCTTATCTTGTTTATGCATATGTTATCCAATAATGCATTTTAATGATTAATTCTATATATTACTTTTAACTTGAATTAAGAATTTGATATTAAATTATTTATGTCATGAGATGATTTATTTAATTTGATATGTTTTTATTTAAATTAGTTAAATTGGTTATTACTATTAATTAGATTAATATTATTGATAATATTTGATATTATTATTGCATGCATGTGTTATTATATTATGATATTATTGCTTGCATGAGGTGACTAGTATGGCCCACATTAGGATAGATAAATACGGTCTGCGTACCGTTATATTTTTCTTGTACACGATCTGCGTATCGTTATGTATTTTTGTAATTTAAATTTCTGCAAGAGAGTTTATTTCAATTATATGTAAGACAAGAAGAAGAAGATCCTAAGAAGACCAAAGGATGGAGATCCATGGAGAATACTAAGGATGGAGATCCAAGAGTAACAAGAGCCATGAAGATTAGATCTTTAATTTTGGTTTTTAGGGGTCATAGTAGGATCACATTTAATTACTGCATTACTTGAATGCTTTATTTCCTACTTTGCATGCTTGCTTGTTTGTTTATGGTATTTTGTTCACTAGTAAATAAACAACCATTGCATGCTTAAGTCCCTTAACAGAATATTGAGATCTTGCCTTTCCATATCATAACCATGAGGCCCTTAGGATTCGTTGGATAGTTTTCGCCCTAGCGAGGTGTCCTTCCTTGACCTTGGGATAGTGCGGGTATGTCTAATAGGGGCATGTTGCCTTGGTATGGTTACACTCAACAAGAGACCAAAAGGCTCAGTTTTGGATCTTGAGGCATAAGGACGAGTCTTACATAAGATGTGGCCATCAACCAAGAGTTATAAGGTGTTATAATTAGTAAAGGAGTTTACTTACCTTGATTACATGAAACTTGGGAAAGTTCCCTAGTACGCTCGAGTTTCATCTAAGATAGGATCTTGAAATCATTTTACTCACAAGGGATAATTAAATTGAGTAGAATGTGCAATAACTTACTGTTTATAGCTTGTCTAAATTTTAGGTTCTTGCATGTCAAGCATAATTTATCTGCATGTTTTTATTCCGTTTTGTAGTTAATATGTCTTCTGAACACCTCAAATTCACTCTCTGCTCAATAGTTGAGAAAAACCGTTTGAATGACAAGAATTTCCTTGATTGGAAAAGGAATCTGAGAATTATTCTCAGGTCTGAGGGACAAGAGGATGTCCTTGAAACCCCAATCCCAGAGCTGACTGCCACCTCATCTGATGAGGAAAAGGCACATCATAAGAAAATATGCGAACGGGCAATGCAAGTCACTTGCCTGATGGTGGCTGCTATGGAACCTGCTCTTCAACAAAGGTTTGAAGCACATGATGCCCATACCATTATGAAGAATCTTAGAGATCTCTTCAAGGAGCAAGCCAGAATTGAGCGATACTTGACCCTCAAGTCCATATTGTAATGCAAGCTCGAGAAAGGGAAACCAGTTGGGCCACATGTTTACAACATGATAGGCTTGTTTGACAAGATGGCTCGACTGGGTAACCCTTACAATGTTGAGACAGCTACAGATATGATCTTATACTCCCTGCATGATGGATTTGCCCATTTTAGGCAGATGTATCACATGGGTAACCCTTACAATGTTGAGACAGCTACAGATATGATCTTATACTCCCTGCAAGACTCTCAATGAGCTGCACATGATGCTCAAAACAGCTGAGCAAAACGTCATGGTTGACCCATTGAAGGAAGTTCTAATGGTCAAGGGAAAAGGGTTTAAGAAAGGGCCCTAGAAGAAGCAACAACACCAAGGGAAGGGCAAGCAAGCTGCCCAACCCTAGGGGAACACCCCTAAGGTGAAAGTGGCTGCTGAGCACGAATGCTTCTACTGCAAGGCTAAGGGGCACTGGAAGAGAAACTGCCCCAAGTACCTAGAAGACAAGAAGAGGGGAATAGTCTCCACTTCAGGTATTCACGTTACTGAAATCTTATCAACTAAGTCTCATTCTTGAGTATTAGATACCGGATGTGGTTCTCACATTATTTCGAATGTGCAGGGACCAACAAATAGGAGACGGTTGCAGAAGGATGAGATAGATCTGCGCGTTGGAAATGGAGCAAGGGTTATTGCACTTGCCATTGAAGATTATAGTCTACCTCCACTTTCTGGCTTAGTTTTAGAACTTTATAATTGTTATTTTGTTCCTTCTATTACTAAGTATTTGATTTCAATTTCAGTTTTGAACCTTGAGGGTTATGATTTTGTCATTAAGAATTGATTTTTCATTTATAAGAATGACATTTTCTATGCTCGAGCCCATATGAGTAGTAATGGACTATACATACTGGATATCAAATCTGAAAATTATAACGTTGATCTTCCTACATCCTTTTGGGGATATGCCCTAACCACTAATGCGTTCACACTAAACAGAACTCCGTCACGATCAGTTAACAAGACACCATATGAGATATGGTATGGAAAAGTTCCTAGCTTGTCACTTCTGAAGGTCTGGGGATGCAAGGCTTATGTAAAGCGTTTACTACCTGATAAGCTAGCATCCAAATCAGACAAATGCTTCTTTATAGGTTATCCCAAGGAAACAAGGGGATATTAATTCTACAATTCCACTGAGAACAAATTGTTTGTTGCTCGGGATAGTGTCTTTTTGGAAAAGGATTTATTTTCCAAGAAGCCAAGTGGGAGAAATGTTCAGCTTGATGAGATTCAAGCTGAGCAACAAACCCAACAACACGAGGACATAGATGATGTCACTGAGGAACTTGACTTTGGAGGCATACCTTCTCAAAGGGAAACCGCCCAGATTCAAGATGCAATTCTTCAAGTTGATGAAGCACCTGAGGTCCCGCATACAGATGTGGTCAACCCAGCAGCTGAAGTCTCTCCTATTGTTGGACCACTTTGGAGATTAGACAAGCTAAGACAGTAGCCTAGACGTTATGAGGATTACATCTTGACTGCTAGCATTGACGTTCTACTTTTAGAGAACGGTGAGTCTACGACCTATAAGCAAATGATGGCGGACCCCGACTCCGAGAAATGGCTGGTAGCCATGAAATCCGAAATGGAATCCATGTCTGAGAATCAAGTATGGGACTTGATAGATTTGCATGATGGGATAAAACCTATTGGATGCAAATGGGTCTTTGAGATCAAGACAGACAAGGATGGAAACGTTTCTGTCTATAAGGCAAGACTAGTTGCCAAAGAATTTAGACAGGTTTATGGTACTGACTATGATGAAACGTTCGCATCGGTCGTTATGATCAGGTCCATTAGGATACTCCTAGCGATTGCCGCTTATTATGATTATGAGATTTGGCAAATCCTAGGAGAATATGCAAGCTTAAGAAGTCCATCTATGGACTTAAGCAAGCATCCAGGAGTTGGAATCTTCATTTTGATGAAGTGGTCAAAAAGTTTGATTTCGTCAGATGTAAAGAAAAGCCTTGTGTCTACAAGAAGTTTAGTGGGAGCAAAGTGGCCTTTCTAGTTCTATATGTGGATGACATATTACTCATTGGGAATGACATTCCTATGCTGGAGACAGTTAAGGAGTGGCTTAAGAAGTATTTCTCAATAAAGGACTTGGGAGAGGCTGAGTACATACTAGGCATTAAGATCTATAGAGATAGATCTAAGAGACTTATTGGTCTAAGTCAGGGAACTTATGTAGATAAGGTCCTTGATAGATTCAATATGATGAACTCTAAGAAAGGGTTCGTGCCTATGCAGCATGACTTATATCTCAGCAAGAGCCAGTGTTCTAAGACACTTGGTGAGACTGAAAGGTTGAGCAGGATACCCTATGCCTCAACCATAGGATCCATCATGTATGCAATGACTTGTACTCGCCCAAATGTTGCATTTGCTTTGAGTATGTGTAGCAGGTACCAATCAAACCCGGGTGATGCACATTGGTGTGCAGCCAAGAACATCCTGAAGTACTTACGAAGGACTAGGGATGATCTCTTGATATTTGGAGGTAATGCCGAGCTGGTCGTCAAGGGCTATAATGATGCAAATTTTTCAGACAGACATAGATGATTTTTGAATCTCAGTCTGGATGTGTCTTCATTCTGAATGGAGGAGCCGTCAGCTGGAAGAGTTCCAAATCCAGACATGTTCTATGGAATTACCACATGATCAGACACTATGTTGATAGTGGAGATATGAAGATGTGCAAGGTGCACACAGATGACAATACTGCAGATCCTTTGACCAAGACTATGTCTATGCCCAAGTATGACAGTCACACTAGGGCCAAGGGACTCACACACACTAGAGAGTTCTTTTGAGACATTGTTTGTTTTATGATAAACATTGTTTATTGTTATTACAGACATTTATGCTTGACTTATATATATGAATTTCATATTATTATTTAATCATTGCTTGGGATTAGATAAAGTATCCAAACAATTTAATAGTTATCAAATGGGCTCATCAAAACTGTTTTGGTGAATGAAACCCCATTAAGTGAACTGAAATTATGAAATTGTTAGAAGTCCATGGTCTAAGTTGTTAACTTGGATACAAATGACTTAATCAAAAGACCATATGTGAGATTGATTGATAACACCGGGTTTCATGTGTTATAGGGACATGGAGATGTCTAATCGATTACATAGATGTGTATACCGATACATATCGGACAAACCGATCTTAGGATTCCTCGGGACATTACTACGGAGTTCTAGGATTATTCATGATTAGTGAGTTCCTTAGACATGAGTATGATATAGTTATCATTTGACTGTTGGTATGTCTTTGACGCTGTCAAACGCTGACCATAACCGGCAGTTATAAAGGCAGTGATTGAGATTGCCAAAAGTTAAGTGGGAGTTGTAGTCTTACAAGATTGAATATGTCCTCCTATTCCATGTATACAACGATACATTTGGAAAGGATTGGTGTCTCGGCCACTTGAAGAGAGAGAGCTGTGAAAACGCATGGCCATGCTCGGATGGATTATTAGTAATCATCCGTACTGATAGTTTGATCTCAAGAGTTCAAGAAACATATTTGACGGTAAAGATGAGTTTCATCATATAGTCAGATAAGACACTTTGCGACAAAGGAATTTTAACATTGCACACTTGTTTTAAGGACAGGTGGTAGATTGAAGGAATTGTGTCCTTTAATCAAAGGTGCAATTACTGATTATGAAGTGGGACCGTTTATGGAGATATTTAATCCGGTGATTTTAGGTAGTCATAGTGCTTTGCTAGAAGGCAACTATGATTTATAGACTATATATTATAAAGTATGTCATAAAGTATATTGCTATTATTACCGGGTCCTACGAGGTCACACCCTTAGAGTTTATGGGCTGGATCAAACCGAACCGAAAGCCCATGTTGGACATGGATTTCGGCCCATATGGTTTATATTGGGAGATAGGCTTTTATTAGTAATGGGTAAAAGTTACCATTAATAATTACTTAATAAGGAGTTATCTTATTAGAAGATATATGGAAATAATATAAAGATATTATATCCATCACTTATGATAAGATAAGATTTATCATAAGATCTTATATATATAATTGTTTGTTTAGGAAACAAAAAGATAACACAATTTACTCCTTCTAAAAAGAAAGTGCACGGCTGGACTTGTGAGTTAGTTCACAAGAGAATCATTCTCATCAGACCACAGTTGTTCACGGCTGAACATCTCCCAAAAAGCAAAGCCAAGTTCTCCTTCGTTCGTCCTAGCAGACGACATCAAAGGCGATCCAGATCCATACTCGGGTGGACCAACTAGAGGAGTCACACTTGAGGCTCTAATCTCCCCATTCTAGGAAGATTTAAACACGCATCAAGCGGTAATTAATTCTTTTTATCTATGATCTATTTGGTTTATGCATGAGATCCTTGGTTAGATGTTAGGAAAACATTTCCTAAAATTCCGCTTTACGCATCTAAAATCCCTACAATAACTCCGTTGGACCTGAAACTTGGATACGAGCTAAATAAGCCCAAAATATCTCACATATCCAAAGCTCAACCCAAATGCACATAGGAATCAGAATTGGGCCTTGATGCATTCTTAGACGCTGACGCCGGTGCGACCGCATCCTCTTCCTTGTGGATTCCTTCTGGCACTTCGTCTTCAATTGTTCCCAAACTTGGCGGACACCCTTGACTGGCCATATCTTGAAGATAGCCATCATTGACACTCAAAGTCGAAGGCCTTTGTGTGGAGGTTTGGAGAAACCCTAATGTGGTTGGCGCTGCATGGATCATCATTGTCGGTTTGGCTTCCTCTTGATTCAGTGCTCCCTGGTTGCCAAGATAGTCTTGAATATCCAGAAACATTTGTCATGCTCGTTCACGAGTGATAACTCCAGCTGGTTTGTCTTGCTTCCGTGTGGCTGCACGCGTGACCCGTGTGACTGCACGTGTGACCGAACGCGTAGTTCATCTTGATGGTGCATCTTTTGATGTGAGCTCTTCTAGATCTTGATGTGACACATGCATGATCACATCATCCTCCCTCTCTTGAAATGGATTTGACCTCGAATCTTCTTTATCATCTAGGTCTTCTTCATCTGTAATAAAAGGAGTTAAGTCAGCGACATTAAACACATCATGAACACCATACTTACCTGATAGATCCACTTGATAAGCGTTGTTGTTGATTCTTCATAAGACTTGAAAGGTTTCATCTCCTCTCGGTTTAAGCTTGGAATCACATTGGTGTGGAAAACGTTCCTTTCAGAGGTGTATCCATACCAAGTCTCTAGGGTCAAAGATGACTTCACGTCTTCCTTTGTTGGCTTGCCTCACATATTGTTCCGTTCGTGCTTCTAACCTCTTCTTGGTTTCCTCATGCAGATCCTTAATGTTTTTGGCATGGTCGACTCCTTCTTGACTCTCTCGGTCTTTGATTGCGTATGGGATCATGTCCAAAGGCATGGTCGGATTTCGCCCGTATACAACTTCAAATGGTGACTTTCGGGTAGTGGAGTGCACCGTCCGATTGTAGGAAAATTCAATGAAAGCAAGACATTCTTCCCACCTACACAAGTTAATACTCAACAAAGAACGTAACAACGCACCAAGAGTTATATTTACAACTTTTGTTTCACCATCAGTTTGTGGGTGGCAGGATGTGGAGAAAAGAAGTTTAGTTCCCATTTTTGCCCAAAGAGTCTTCCAAAAGTAACTAAGAAACTTAGCATCTCTATCCGACACAATGGTCTTAGGTACCCCATGCAATCTAACGATTTCCTCAAAGAACGAGTCAGCAATGTGGGACACATTTTCGGTTTTGTGACAGGCTATGAAATGTGCCATCTTAGAGAATCTATCAACTACCACAAATATAAGATCCCTCCCTCTCTTAGACCTAGGTAATCCCATCACAAAGTCCATAGATATGTCTTCCCAAGGTCCACTAGGTATAGTTAAGGGAGTGTATAAGCCATGAGGATTAAGTTTTGATTTGACTCGAAGACAAGTTACACACGAGGCACAGAATGTAACTACTTTCCCGTGCATTTGGGGCCAATAGAAGTGTTCCTTTAGGATTGTTAAAGTCTTAGTCACTCCAAAAATGTCCCATTAATCCTCCTCCATGAGCTTCTTGTATAAAAAGTTTGCGGATAGAACTTTGAGGCACACATAACTTAGTTCCCTTAAAAAGATAACCATCATGAAGGTAAAACTGATCTTGGCTACCCCTTTTTTTGCATATATGAAACATTTCTCTAATATCTGGATCTTGATCATATAATTCACGCATGAGAGAAAAACCAAGCATCTTTGCATCTAAGGAAGTTATGAGGGCGTACCTTCTAGATAGGGCATCCGTGACAATGTTGTCCTTTCCTTTCTTGTGCTTGATGACATAAGGAAAGGCTTCAATGAACTCTACCCACTTGACATGTCGCCTGTTTAGCTTGCTTTGTCCTTTGAGAAACTTGAGGGCTTCATGGTCAGAATGGATCACAAATTCCTTGGGTAAGAGGTAGTGTTGCCATGTTTGTAGAACTCTCACGAGAGCGTACAATTCCTTGTCATAAGTGGGGTAATTCAGCTCGACCCCACTCAAATTTTCACTAAAATAGGCTATGGGACGGCCTCCTTGCATTAGCACCCCTCCTAGTCCAATTCCGGATGCATCACAGTCTATCTCGAATGTTTTGGTAAAGTCAGAAAGCACTAGCAGCGTGTGTCAGCTTGTCTTTAAGCACTTGGAATGCTTGCTCTTGCTCCTCTCCCCAACGGAAGGTCACGGTCTTCTTTGTGAGTTCGGTTAGGGGGGTGGAAATGCTGAAATCTTTCACAAACATGCGGTAGAAGTCGGCAAGTCCAAGGAAGCTTCTTACTTGCGTCATTGTCGTAGGTGTTGGCCATTCTTTGATGGCCTTAACCTTTTCTTCATCCACATTCAGCCCTGCCTTACACACAACAAATCCAAGAAACACAACATGATCCGAACAAAAATGGAACCTTTTAAAGTTAGCATAGAGTTTTTCTTTCCTAAGGACCTCTAGCACTTGTCTAAGGTGCTCAACATGTTCTTTCAAGGACCAGTTGTAGATTAGTATGTCATCAAAGTAGACAACTACAAACCTTCCTAGGAATGCTCTAAGGACATGGTTCATTAAGCGCATGAAAGTACTAGGTGCATTAGTGAGTCCAAAGGGCATTACTAACCATTCATACAGTCCATATTTGATTTTGAAGGCGGTCTTCCATTCATCTCCTTCATTTTGATTTGATGGTATCCACTCTTCAAGTCGATCTTGGAAAAGATGTTGGATCCATGTAACTCATCAAGCATGTCGTCCAGTCTTGGGATTAGATGTCTATACTTGATTTTGATGGCGTGACAATCAACTCACATGTGCCAACTTCCGTCCTTCTTGGGCACTAGATCACAGATACCCCACAAGAACTCAAGCTTTGTCTAACATAGCCCTTTTCCATTAATTCTTGGACTTTCTTTGAAGTTCTTTAGTCTCCTCGGGGTTGGTCCTGTAGGGTGCCCTGTTGGGTACGATTGCTCCCGAGATGAAGTCAATTTGATGCTCAATGCCCCTAATGGATGTGAGTCCATTAGGGACGTCTTCTTGAAACAAGTCTTGGAAGTCCTGCAATAGGTTAGCAATAGAAGGGGTAGGTCACCCAATTCACTAGTGGTAAACAGATTACATATTGGAATTAATAGAAAACAAATTCTACTTCCCTGAATGGCGTGCTCTACCTCCTTAGCCTTTGCTAGAAGCATGTGGCTACTAGCGCCTGAGTTGTATCCTATGGCCATCTTCCGCTTCTCGTCCTTCTCCTTTGCCTTCTTTCTTTGTTCCCTAGCCACGTGGTCCATCATGATTTCATGTGACACCATAGGGTGTAGTGTAAACCACTTTCCTTCCATGTGAAATGAGTACTTATTAGTGATTCCTTGGTGGATTACTCCACGGTCATACTGCCATGGTTGCCCAAGTAGGAGATGGCAGGCGGTCATGGGTAATACATCACACAACACTCTGTCCTTGTATCCCCCTATGGCAAATGGGATCTTGGCTTGTTCTTGAACTTTGAGGGGTGTAGTTGCGTTCAACCAGTTGAGAGTATAAAGTTGTTGATGGGGTGTAGTCTTGATGTGGAACCTTTCTATGACCTCCCTATCAATGATGTTGCAACAAGATCCTCCATCGATGATGACACTACACACCTTCCCCTGGATTAGGCACCTTGTGTGGAAGATTGTCTCTCTTTGTTGTGAAGGTATGGGTGATACTTCGTTAGCCACCAATGATCTCTTGACCACCAACGATTGTTTTTGCCCTCGTTAGCCACCAATGATCTCTTGACCACCAATGATGGGCAGTGACCTGGGCCAAGACCTTGGTCTAGCGCTTCTCTGGTTTGCGCGTCTCTGGCGTCCCCCATGGCGTCGAGTGAAGGGCGTCTTCTCTGATGCAGGCTTCCAAGTTGTTCTATTTCTGGGCCGCGTCTTTATGGCGTGCGTGCTCTCGGTGACATCGTTTCATTAGCCACGTCTCGTTGGCATGCTCACCTTGGTTGTGGGCCCGCTTGCTATTTAAAGCTTTGGTAGTTATGATTTGCATTTCCATTTTTAGAATGATGTAATGGATTGGGCCTGGATGTCTTAAGCCCAAGCCCATTAGGGTTTCCTCTTCAACCCTAGTTTTCCCTTGTTTTTCCTATAAATACCCTAGAACTCCCATTGTAATCTTCAAGTTGAGTTTTGATAAACATAGTTGAGAGTCACTCATAGTTTATCACTTGTCTTCACTTCTCTCTCTTTTTGAAGGCTTTCTAGCCTTTTCTCAAAGTTCTCTAAGGAGCCATAACGTTGGCCTCCTTCCACCACCTCAGGTGTTCATCACGTTGAACCCCTCCATCCATCCGCCGCCAGGGTTTGATCCGCCAAACTCAAGAAGAGGAGACATAACGTTGTTTCCCTTGAAGGAGTTCTTGAAGAAGACCAAGAACACGAAGAACACGGAGAACGAGTGCTTGCTTGGGAAGAACAAACGATCCGAATCTAGATCAGTCTTGCCTCACGGGGATCGATCGCATCAATTGGTATCAGAGCCATTCCTCAAGCTAAGTTTCTTGTTCCTTTCGATCTTTAAATTTTGGCACTCAATCCCATTTCGAAGTTTGTTCTTATATCTACATTGCTTCCGCCATTGTTCTCTTCGTAAGGTCGGCGCATGCGTGATTCTTCACTTTGTGCCCACCTATTACCGTTCACGTTCAGTTGTGCAGTTCAAGCGTGATTCTTCATTGCTTGACCGTCCATTTTCGAGGTCGAAAAGTAATTTCCAAGAAAATTTACTTTTCCAAGATTCCCGTGTCCCAAGTAGCATTTAATTGGTGCATGGAAGTAGATAACTTTGCATAAAGTTGTCTTGAATGCTTTTTCACCTTTTAGATTTAATTTGATTGAATTTGTGCTTGCTTTTCTTCCTTCAATAGTTGCTTGTCTCTTCTCACCTCCGATCACACAACAACATAAAGTTTGTGTGACTTCTTTAAAAAAAAAATCTTGCGTTGTCCATTTCAAAAAAAAAGTATTGCATTACAAATAGGCTCGCCATAGACACAAAAGGGTAAAGCTTATGTGAATCATTGCTTGCTACTTCATTTGCTTCTAGCCATACGTCAAGCCTAATCCGCCTCACGCTTGCCCAAATTTCTCAGCCCTTGAGTGCCAAATTTTGGGTCGTTTGTGACAAGGACTTGGTTTGTCGTAGGTTCTCTTGCCTTTGATTGCTTTCACTCCTGCTTAGTCATGTTTCGCATAGGTACAATCGAGATGGCACCCCAACATTTGAATGTGGCTGACAACTACTCTAGGCGTGCCCCATCTCACCGCACAGAGCGCGACCTACGTGCAACGCGCCATGGTATCGATCGCAACCTTGCACGCCGCGTGCATGACCCTGGCCGCCACGATGACCGTAGCCAGAGAGCTCTAACCGAAAGTTCCCGCCGTGTGCCTCGTTTGTACATTGAGCCCTTTGACGGTGTTAGTGACTACACCATGTGTCACGATCGGGTCCACAACACGGCCTTTGCCTTGCGCCACTTTCCCTACACGGATTACGAGAAGGTTGAGGTGGCAACAACCTACTTCACGCACGACGCTCGTGCTGGTGGTCTCGGCTCAAACAAGGGCGTATAGAGCGCCATTTACTTCCCATTTCTACGTGGGACCAGCTGGCTTATGTGATGACACGACGTTTTGCAGGCGACAACCAAAGAACTAAACTGGCTCATACTCCATCTGAGGACACCACATCGTTTCATGCTAGTATCTTTGCGTTGCGCACCGAGATCGTTGCTCTCCGAGCCGCTCAAGACTCAGAGCATACTATAGCACCCATTTCCGCACCCATTAGCGCCACAGATGAGCCCAAGACAGGCGTTGTGCCTCGGACCGACGAGACGGACGTGCTTCCAACTGACGACGACAATGTAGCCATGGTCAGCACGACGGCCACCACCCGCTACACGCCTGGTTCGGCATCCTGCCACCACTACGACAATGTTCAACCAATTTCTAAGGGATGTTCCTTACTTCCTTCCCCAATTGCGTGTTTTTCAACTGTCAAGGTCTTGATTGATTTACCCCTATTGTTGTCCCCTATTGTGCAGGTGATCAATGACTTTGCACCAGTCGTGCCTCCAGACCTTTTGCTAATGATGGTTGCTACACTAAAGCCGTCCCATCATACGGATAAGTTGAAGTCAAGCCGATGCACTGAGCTCGTCACGGAGCTCCCTGAGCGCGACCATACTAACATGGAGGGTTGCGTAGCCAACACCATTTGCCAAGCTATCCCGGGCCACCTATGCTGCCCTTTCGACCCTGGAGAGGTATGCTCGGTCCAAGAAGGGGAGCAAGGCACATACATCTTGTTCTTTCAACAGCACCATCAACTCACTCGCATGATTGGCACCCTCCCACACTCCAACTTTGTTTTTAAGAAGGGGAGGTGTGCCAATGTGTTTCCTTTGTTCTCCATCAGCCTTACGTGCACGAATCGAGGATGATTCGTATTTAAGAAGAGGAGAATGATGGGCAGTGACCTGGGCCAAGACCTTGGTCTAGCGCTTCTCTGGTTTGCGCGTCCCTAGCGTCCCCCATGGCGCCGAGTGAAGGGCGTCTTCTCTGACGCAGGCTTTTAAGTTGTTCTTTTTCTGGGCCGTGCCTCTTTGGGGTGCGTGCTCTTGGTGACATCGTTTCATGAGCCACGTCCCGTTGGCATGCTCACCTTGGTTGTGGTCCCGCTTGCTATTTATAGCTTTGCTAGTTTTGAATTACCTTTCTATTTTGAGATGATGTAATGGATTAGGGTGCGCCCTATAGGACTTCTAAATCCTTTGGTCGGGTTCTCTTTTTTTTGCTAGGTTGATATCCCTTGGTGTCACACGGCTCTTAGTTTTTTTTTTTGTTTCTTTTGTTTTTCACCAATTGGGATAAGATAGAATCTTGGCAAGCCAAGATAAGATTTTAATCCAAAAAGTAACAAGAAAATATCAACTTCAATAACATATAAATAAATCTCAACAAAATCTTATCTCCATCAAATCTACAATATAAGATCTTTATCTTTAAGTGCTAACAAAAAGAAGGATAAGATAAGGTTGTTACAAAAGATAAGATTTACCAAGATTTGGTTTTCCTTGGGGCGCAAGGCTATTTGGGGACGTCTCTTCTTGCCCTTTTCCACGGCTCTCTCTTCTCCCCCTAGCAGCCCACTCCAACCCTTCCTCACGCCAAGGTTGGTTCGACTTGGTGGATTGGGGTTCAAGGCACGACTGTACCCACTTGGGTGTGTTTGGTTGTAGGGTTTGGTTCGCACACTAGCAATCTCCTCTCTCCTTGGGACGTGGCTAAGGTTTGGGAGTCAGAAAAAATGGGATTTTTCACAACCCTCCTTTCCCAAGGCAAAAACAGTTCCTCTCATGCAAAGGTAAGGGTTAGACAACACAATTCTTAGCGTTTGAAATCAAGACAAGCAAATATCTAGACTTACCTCAATCAAGCTCTAATACCAAATGATGTGATTCCCCTTAGGATCCGTGCTCAGGTTCGAGGAAAAGTCACGTCCAAAGCTGCGTTCTTGATTGGTTTTGCTTGAGCAACAAGATAGTGACAAGATTGATTCTTTTTGTAGGATTTTTGGGTTTTTGAGATGCAAGAAAGATAAAGGGATAGGCAAATCTCCTCTCTTGGATATGACTCACCAAGGGATTTGAGAAGATGAAGATTCAAGCTAAGGATATTACGCACGAAAGCCTAATCAACATGTTCTGGATATTACGCACCAAAACACACAACTGAAAGAAAGCTTGGATATTACTCACCAAGATTCAAACACTTAAGGAACAAGATCTCAAGATTAACGATGGTTAAAATCAAAACGTATATTCTCAAATTAATCAAAAGTTGTCTAACAATTGAAACAACGAAATACTTAAATAGAAAAAGTGTTCTCCCAAAACATTAATTCTCTAGGTTCTTGAAATGGGTCTAACTTCCTCGTCATAACTCCGTTGGACCTGAAACTTGGACACGAGCTAAATAAGCCCAAACTATCTCACATATCCAAATCTCAGCCATACGTGCACATGAATCAGCCTCTTCCTTGTGGATTCCTTCCGGCACTTCGTCTTCAATTGTTCCCAAACTTGGCGGACACCCATGACTGGCCATACCTTGAAGACAACCATCATTGGCACTCAAATTCGAAGGCCTTTGTGTGGAGATTTGGAGAAACCCTAATGTAGTTGGCGTTGCATGGATCATCATTACCGGTTTGGCTTACTCTTGATTCAGTGCTCCCTGGTTGCCAAGATAGTCTTAAATATCCAGAAACATTTGTCGTGCTTGTGCACACTCTAGCTCCAGCCGGTTTGTCTTGCTCCCGTGTGGCTGCATGCGTGACCCGTGTGGCTGCACGCGTGACCAAACGCGTAGTTGGTCTTGATGGTGCATCTTTTTATGTGAGCTCTTCTAGATCTTGATGTGACACAGGCATGATCACATCAGTTTTCATCTGACGACTTTGAGACTGTTTCTCAACCTCCAACCTGCAAGTATTTCTCCACTAGACAACAATGATGGCTAAAGTTTTCCAAAGATAGGGAGGTGAAGAAAAGTGCATCGTAGAGAACATATGAATATTAGGACTGGGTGGAATTTATTTAGTTTTGAAAATTTATTAACCAAACAAGAAAATATTCCATTAAGTGATTGAGGTAAGTGAAGATTAAGTAAAATCTTTATAATTACATTACTAGATTGTGAATATTTAAAAAAAAAGAGTGAATGTAAATAAACGGGACAAAGAATAAAGCATTACATCTCATATATTCAGTATTCTGTTGAAATGTATCTATGATTAATCTAATTTATATGGTGGAATAAAAACAACATATTACGAAAATTCTGAAAAATTGTATGTATTAAAATGTGATAATAATATATGCAATTAGGATAGAAAAATCATTTTGTGATTGAATTTATCAAGAGTCATTAATTATGATTAGATTTATCATATTACATATGTAATAATTTAGTTTTTTTTTCACAAGAAAATACATAATAACTATAAGAAAAATAAACATCGTTCTCACAACACATACAAAGATAGATACAATCGATCAAATAAAAATCCATATAAAATATTATGTTGCAATCTATCTAAGATACACACAATCAATCAAATGAAAATCCGTCTAAAATGTTATTTGGACTGTTAGCTTTATTATTCCGATTTGGGTTCCCGTGCAACAACCTCTTATCGTGCGAAATGCGAAGCGATCTCGCCCGTCGATTTTTTTTTGGTCAACATTTTTTTGTTTTTGTTTTTGTCCCCTGATCATTATGGAATAACATATATAGAAGGTTCACCAATAAGCTCTTACCGTTCATTTATTTGTGTACTGAAGTTCACAAATAAGCTCTAAATGTACAAAGACATGTGTTTGAACATGAACATGTTATATATGAACTTGACGACATAGAATAATGAACATTTAGTACTTATATGTGAACGTCAGTAATTGTCTATTCCAGAACGATCAGAGACGAAAAATAAGAAAAAAAAACTCTTAACGTCCCTTGATCATTCTGGAATAACCTATATAGAATGTTAACAAATAAGCTCTTAATGTTCACTTATTTGTGCATTGAAGTTCACAAATAAGCTCTTAGTGTTTGAACATGAACATGTTATATGTGAACCTTATGGTATAGAAAAATAAACATGTAGTACTTATATGTGAACGTCAATAATTGTCTATTACAAACCGATCAGAGACGAAAAATATATAAAAAAAGTGTTGTTGGCCGGAAAAAAAAAAGTTCGCCGTATTTACGATTATGCCACCGCATCACTATTCACTCTTTTTCACCCCTGTTAATCTCAACCGTCCATCTCCTTGATCCAATGGCCTATAATATTTCGCATGTTGTACAATAAGGACCAAATGTATGTGAAACTCACTCTTATTATTCCAATATGATATATTGATAAACATAAATTCTTAATTAGCTATTAAGTTCAATATAATATTTTGATGAAAAAAATTTGATAAATCAATATCAAACTACCATTGTTGTAACCGTAAAAAAACTAGATTCACGGAAATTGCTACCTGACTAAACGTACAATAGCTAGATTTATCAATAGTGAGAAAATTTGATAAGGATAAATAAACATTATCAATTACAATATTTGAGTTTGTGTCATGCGTATGTGGAATATATATATATAGAGAGAGAGAGTGTGAGAGAGAGAGAGAGAGAGAGAGAGAGAGAGAGAGAGAGAGAGAGAGAGAGAGAGAGAGAGAGAGAGAGAGAGAGAGAGAGAGATTTACGCTCTAGTGAAACAACTTACGAAGGTAAAACGAGTGGATAAATTTGGGACATTGGATGAAGAGGAAATAGATGGACTAGATTAAATAGAGGGAGGTACACAATATTTTGGGTGGAATGCACACACCGGATTTTTTTACCCACCCATTTTCTTTTGATATGATTTTCGTCCCCTTCCAAATTATACCCAAATCTGATTTAGTTCCCTAAATTAACGCCTCTCTCTCTCTCTCTCTCTCTCTCTCTCTCTCTCTCTCTCTCTCTCTCTCTCTCTCTCTCTCTCTCTCTCTCTCTCTCAGATCAACCGCTCCCCATTGAATCGTTTCTTCAAGCTTCATCTTTGTCTCTCTCACGAAGCTTCATTCATCGCCGACTGTCTTCTCTCTCTCTCTCTCTCTCTCTCTCTCTCTCTCTCTCTCTCTCTCTCTCTCTCTCTCTCTCTCTCTCTCTCAGATCAACCGTCCCCCATTGATGTGTTTGTTCAAGCATCATCTTTCTCTCTCTCGCGAAGCTCCATTCATCGCCGACCGTCGTCAGACTTCTCACGAGTTTTTCCAGTCGGAAATCCAAATAGGAAAAGGTAAATTGATTTTTCCGTGATGTTTGTTTCTTTTTAGTAGGGGTGTTCAAAATTGGCCCGGACCGGACCGGAAAAGACCGGACCGGTGAAATTCCGGTCCGGTCTCCGGTCCAAGGTTTTCCCTTAATCCGGTCTGGTCCAAACCCGGAAAAAATCCGGTCCAAACCGGTGGACCGGATTTTAATATTAATTTTTTTAAAAAATTTATATGTTTTTCTTGGAGATTTATATGTATTTTTTTATAGATATTTTTTTTAATTTAATAAGTTAGGAGTATATATGTTTTATAGATATTTTTTTATAGATTTTTTTATAGATTTTAAATAAGAATTATTTAAAAAAAAAAAAAAAAAGTCTGGTCTGAAACCGGACCGGACCGGAACAGAACCGGACTGAAACCGGACCGAAACCGGACCGGACCTATTCGGTCCGGTCCGGTCTCCGGTCCACCATTTTCAAAAAATCCGATCCGGTCTGGACCGGATGAACACCCCTACTTTTTAGAGTTTACAAATCTCCCATATTCTTCATATAGGGTCATCGTCTTCAACCTTGCGTACATAATTTGTATTGAAATTTATGTTTTTTTGATTTTGTGTGTTGACATTTGCATATATAATTTGTTGAAATTCTTGAAAACCGATATTCATGATGGATGCATGTTTCATGCTCCGAGTAGTTTATATTCAAATTTTGTGTTGTGATATTCGTTATAATGCTCTTGATATTCTTGTTGTCAAATATGGGGTTTTATTGGTGTTGTTTGTACTATTTACAATTGATATTCAAACTGTTTGATGTGATATTCATGTTGGATGCATGTTATATGCTCTGAGTAGTTTATATTCAAATTTTAGAATGTGATATTCACTATAATGGTGTTGATATTCATGTTATTTGTTTTGGTGTTTCACTGGTGTTGTTTGTACTGTTTGCAATTGATATTCAAATAGCTTGATGTGATATTCATACAAATGCTTTTGGAATTCATGTTGGATGTACGTTTCATGCTTTGAGTAGTTGATATTTGTTTTATGGCGAAAAGATCGGACGACCTAAATCGCCTTAGACGGGGTAACAAGTCTATCGGGTAACCAAAATCAATCCAAACCAAATAGAGAATCAACAAATAAAAAGCAAATATGAAGTAGCGATATAGTTTTATTAACGTGTTGACAATCGAATTAGGTCGGATTACAACTTATCCTTAGAGGGGAGTAGGTTAGACTCGATTCGACCGGAGATAACGATGTTTGATCGGTGGGCGTAGAGCGGTGTTTCTCAACGGGGTGAGTGGTGAAGATCCCCCCGCTTATGCGTGCGTATTTTCAGAGTTAATTATGCGTGAGAGTATGCTATCTCCCCCTCTTTCTAGCTCTCCTCCCCCTCTATCTCTTCCGAATCCAAATATGGTAAGTGCCTTTTCTTCTGACCGTTTCCTTGTGATCTTGCCAGATCTTGTCTTCAATGCCGGGAGTGATTGTTGGGATTCTGTACTTAATTTCTGCCATTATTGTGGTGCTTGAATGCTGTGGCCGTTGCTCCATCCTAGCATATTAACGCTCTGCGAGATCTTCGCGATTTGTCGGGCAGCGTTCGACTGGGGATGCTTCGACGACTCCTCTACGCTTTTCCCCTGTTCTTTCGACTCGTCTTGGGCTTGGGCTTATCTCGCCCGATCTGACTTCCAAGGGAGATGTTGGGCCCAACAATAGCCCCAAGTTGCTTTGGGCTTCGGCCAGGCGAGTGGGCGGAATCCAAGGCAACTTCCTAAGCCATGATCTCCACCATCCGTTTTTGGCGCGGCTGCCCAGGGCTACGTGGCGGGAGTTTGGAGCGTGATGCGACGTTTCTGCAGGTTCATCATCTCCCTCCATAAATTCGGAGCAGACCTTTAGCGATTCGACTTCACTATTCCTCTCTTGCAAGTTTCTCTGGTAGGTTTCTTCCGTTCTTCCACTATAGCTTTTCGATTTCCTCCTCTTTCTGTCTTAGACATGGTGTCTAGCGCATCTTCGGAGTTGTCGGCGACTCACTCGGACTCGCGCAAGGACGAAGCTCCTCCCCTCTTCATTCTGAAGGAGTCCGACGCTCTGACAAGCACCTTGTCCCAGGCGAAGCTAGAGCAGATCGTTCAGGTTGGGGGTTTTCCTCCGGAGACGGTTGTAAGGCTGCCTCACCCGGACGAGAGGGATGACGCCCGATATGAGGGCTGGGTCTGTTTTTATGCATACCCGTTCCGAATTGGTCACAGGTTTCCTTTTTTCTCCCCTTGACGCCCTGTGGTATAATTATTTCCTTGGGCCGAAGAGTTCTTCCGTGTTCAGTTGCGCATTCGACAGGGTCGGAAGCCTTTAGTGCTTAATCTTGACATAAATGACCGCGGATGGGGGTCGAAGTTCTTTTTTGTCGAGCGTTCGTCTCTGGAGAAGGGGGAAGAGTGCTCATTCTTGTTGACGGAGTGGTGAGTAGAGAGTATGTATTTATCTTCTCTTTTGCTTGTTTGTGTGTCTTAACTTTTTGCTTTAACTTTTCTTTTTTGTAGTTCCTGAGGCGGAAGATCTGGAGGTGAATGCTCAGTCAGAAGGGTTGTCAAGGATTGTCCTTAGTGTTCCTGCGTCGGAAAGAAAGTTTGTCAACGTCAATCTGTTATCGGCTTCCCCTGCCGCTCAGGACGATATGTCGACCGTCTCGTCGTCTCGTGTCAAGAGTAAGTTTTCGATCTCTGGAGTTTTCTCTGTTCCTTTCTTGCCTTGTCGCATGCTTTATGATCTTTTCATGTTGTCTGTCGCATCAGCTTCTCTTGGTGGTCGAACAAGTGCTCGCTTGAGAGGAGTGTCTGGAAAGGGATTGATCGAGTAGAGGAAGGCGGCAGCCAAAGTCGCATCGAGCAAGTTAGTTCCGACGGACCCGGCGCCTTAAGTCAGAGTTGGCTCCAAGAGGAAAGCGGGCGTTCCCTCTGGTGATGTTAAGACAGAGGAGGTTCCTAGGAAGAGAGAGGTGACCGCTGAAGGGATCGACAAGATTGGCACAGTCGGTCAATCGATCGCCGACCTCTTTCATGCCCAAGATCCGACTCTGAAGTCGGAAGTCGACGACATCTCTCCCCTGGATTGCATTGGTGAGGCGGGGTGTTCCGCGTGGAGGGTAAGTTGTTTTTGTTTGTGTTTTTTCGTTTTTCCTTCCCTTTTGTCGACTGAGTTTTTTGACTGTTGTTATATTTTCTTCCTTAGACCTTTCAGTACCTCTTGGGGGCATACTCTGGTGTCAAGACGATGGTTGTCAAGGCCGAGGAAAGGGCTGCTAGGTCGGAGTCCGCCCTTGCGTCTTTAAGGAGCAAGCTAGAAGGGGCGGAGAGTCGCTGTCGAGAGGCTGAGCGTCGCTTTGCTAGGGAGCTGAAGAGTGTCAGGAGGAGTTAGTCGTATGCTGAAAAGAACTTGACGAGAGTCGATCATGTGTCGAGGAGGAGGTGAAGCAGGCTCAGATCGAAGTTGGTCGGATCGCAGGCGACGTAGGCGCCTTTTATGCGTTGAAGTCGCGTGTCGAGATGATGGAGGAGTTTGATGAAGGCAAGCACGAGCTTTGGGATATGAAGGCAGAGAAGGAGACCATGGATTCCCTGTTTCCAAAGGGGAATCCTGGCTTAGAGCTCTTCCAACTGGCTGGCGTCGGAGAGGAGACTTTGGACGGAGATGTCGGTGAGGATGAGGCCCACTCCGGCGATGCTGAGCCGCTCGAGCCCCAGCCTTCTCTGGAGCCAGCCCCTGTCGAAGGCAATGTTGCTGCCCTCGATGCCTGATCTATTTTTTCTTATGTAGTCTGATTCATTGCCCCACCTGTGTGTGGGTTTGGATTTATGTGTTTTGGCGACCCGTCTACCATCGCGGGTCACAGAGTGTTTTTGACAGATATTTCTGAAGTCCTACGTGTGCGTAGGCAAACAATGTGTTTTGGCGACCCGTCTACCATCACGAGTCGCGTGTTTGTATAAAAATGTTCGTACTTTTATTTGATGCAATCTGTTCGTATACATGAGATTGTATGTTCGTTCGTTTCGTACATGTCGTCAGACTTTCAAGGAAATTGTCGATGACGCTTTGTGTTTTGTATGTCGGTTTCGCCCGTGTGCTCCGTCGAGTGGGGCTCACCGTATGTATGTGTTTAAAGAAGGCCTGTAAATGTTTGTGTATGTGTTAGTCATGACTTTATGCCGGAGAGGTAAACAATATGTCTCTATTGCGTGAATGTAATAAGGTATCTTACCTTATGTTTTGTATAAGGCAGGCGGTGTGCCGACGTGCCTGTGTTGTTCATCTCCCCGTGTTTCGATCGATCGTGTAGATGTAATGTAATCGCTTTTTGCGAATGACTGGATCCAATGTGTATGTCGATGTTGTTCTGCACTCATGTTTTTGTAAGGAGGAGGTTCTTACTTAGCGTCGAATGCTAGTTTTTAAAGAGTAGAGATGTGTATGCGATAATAAGCGATGTATGAAGTTATGTAATGTCTTACCTCGTTGGTTCAGAAATGGTATAGCTTCAGATGTGTCGCGTTCCAACTTCTCGGGATTGGTCGTCCGTCTTTATCTTCTAATTGATATGCTCCCTGTCCGACTACTTCGGTGATTAAGTAGGGTCCTTCCCATTGTGGTGCGAGCTTTCCGTCAGATGGATTTTTGGTATTCTGGAATGCTTTCCGAAGGACCCAATCTCCGACTTTAAATGCCTTGATCCGGACGTTCTTGTTGTAACTCCTTGCGACTTGTTGTTGGAACCTGACCATCCTGATTCGGGCTCTTTCTCTGATCTCGTCCACTATGTCTAGGTTGTGTGCCAGCTCGACGTCATTTTGCTCGTTTGTCTGAAGGTTGCAACGGGCGGTCGGAACCAGTAGCTCGGCCGGGATGATTGCCTCGCTCCCGTAGACGAGGGAGAAATGGGACTGTCCGGTCGCGTTTTTTGGAGAAGTCCTGTCGGACCAGAGAATGAATGGGAGTTCGTCTACCCATTTGCCCTTAGCCCCAGTGAGGCATTTTCTGAGGTTGTTGATGATGATTTTGTTGCTGGATTCAGCTTGTCCGTTGGATTGCGGATACCGAGGTGTGGACGTGACCAACTTGATGTTCCGTTGGTCACAGAAGGCTCGAGTCTTATGACTAATGAATTGGGAACCATTGTCGCACACGATTTCTGATGGGACGCCAAATCTGCACAAGATATTGCGTTTTATGAATGAAATGACGTGTTGATCTTTTACCTCTCTGTAGGCTTCGGCTTCGATCCACTTAGAAAAGTAATCCGTCATGGTAAGGAAGAAGACTCTTTGACCCGACGCGGGCGGGAGCTTCCCGACAATGTCCATTCCCCACCTCATAAAGGGCCATGGAGCCAAAGTCGGATGGAGGAGCTCTGAAGGTTGATGATGGATGGGCGTGTGCCTCTGACAGGCGTCGCATCTCTTGGTGTACTCCATAGCGTCCTTGTTCATCGTGGGCCAGTAGTACCCGTTTCGCAGGGCTTTCCCCGAGAGGCTTCGTCTGCCGGTATGGTTTCCACATTCTCCCTCGTGTAGCGATTGCAAGATGCGTCCGACTTCTGGAGTCTTGAGGCATCGTAGGAGTATCCCTGTGACAAACCTTTTGTACAAGATGTTATCTAGGATATCGAAAGAGAGTGCTTGTACCTTGAGCCTTTTTGCTTCTGTTTTGTCGTTGGGCAGGATGCCGTCTTTTAACCACTTGATGTATGGTAGCATCCAATCATCGTTGGTGTTGACGATGTCTTCCTCTGGTCGGTCGCCTATCTCCATGGCGACCAGCTCCTCTAGTGGTATAGTCGGTTCAGCGGATGTTCTTGGGACGACTGGTGTCATGATGTGTGCCAATGGTATGTATGGAAATTCTTTCGGGTCCAAGGCGGATCCTAGGTTGGCAAGTGCGTCAGCTTGGGAGTTAAGATCCCTGGGTACCTGTCTGATGTCGAATGTTTGGAACTGTCCGATCAGCTTCTTAGCTACTTCCAGGTAGGCTATCATTCTGACGTCTTTGGCGTTGTACGACCCTTGTATCTGGTTCACAATCAGCAGGGAGTCGCAAATGACTTCGATCTCTCGGACCCCTAGGTCGTGAGCTAGGATGAGTCCGAATATAAGTGCCTCAGCTTCGTTGTTAGTTGCGTCCCACTCACATCTTACGGCCTGGGCTATCTTGTCCCCTTGTGGCGATTTCAGCACGACCCCTAGCCCCGATCCTCTGGCGTTCGACGCACCATCGGTGTGGAGTTCCCATGTGCCTATTTCTTCTGTTGCGAGCAGTTGTGTTGCTTCTCTTGTGGCTTCTTGCTCTAGGGTCGGGCTGAAATCTGCCACAAAGTCAGCTAAGGCCTGCGACTTGATTGCCGTCCTGGGTTCATACTCGATGTCGTAACCGCTGAGGTGTATGGCCCACTTGGTCATTCGTCCTGTGAACTCGGGCTTCCTCATAATCGCTCTCATGGGATGATTAGTGCGGACAATAATAGTATGGAATTCGAAATAGGATTTGAGTTTGTTTGAGGCCATTACCAGTGATAGTACGAGCTTTTCAAGTGACGAATACCTCATTTTTGCCAGTAACAGCGTCCGACTGACGTAGTATATCGGTGACTGCTTGTCGTCTTCTTCTTTGACCAGTACTGCGCTTACGGCCGATTCTGACACTGCTAGATATAGAAATAAGGGCTCGTCGCCTTTGGGTTTGGTCAATAACATGGGACTGGCCATGTATTCCTTCAAGTTCTGAATGCTGCTTCGTGTTCTTCCGTCCATTGAAAGGATTTGTTCTTCTTGAGAGCATCGTGGAAGGGTTTGCATTTGTCGGACGACTTCGAGATGAATCTTTTCAGGGCTGTTATCCGACCTGTAAGTTTCTGCACGTCCTTGATGCATCGGGGGGACCAAAGGTTGATGAGAGCCTTGATCTATTCTGGGCTGGCTTCTATTCCTCTTTGCGTCACCATGTACCCCAAGAACTTTCCTGACGACACTCCGAAGGAGCACTTAGTAGGGTTCAGTTTCATGTTGTACCTTTTTAGCACCTCGAAGTTGTCGCGAAGGTGGTCTATATGATCTTCTTTCTTTTTTGACTTGACCAACATATCGTCTATGTAGACTTCCATCGTGTCCCCAATCTGGTCTTTGAATATTTTGTTGACTAGTCGTTGATACGTAGCCCCTGCATTTTTTAGACCAAATGGCATCACTTTGTAACAATAGATACCTTGGCTAGTGACGAACGCTGTTTTTTCTTGGTCTTCTGGTTCCATGAGGATTTGGTTATAGCCACTGAAAGCGTCCATGAAGGTAAGCATTTCGTGTCCTGCTGTAGCATCGACCATGGCGTCGATGTGGGGTAGTGGAAACGAGTCTTTAGGATAAGCCTTGTTGAGATCTGTGAAGTCGATGCAGACTCTCCACTTGCCGTTCTTCTTCTAGACTACGACCACGTTGGCCAACCACTCGGGGTAGTGGACTTCCCTTATCTTCCCTGTTTCTAATAAGCTTTTGACTTCGTCGTCGACTACCTTGTTCCGCTCGGGGGCAAACTTCCTGCGTTTTTGCTTGACATGGGGATGAGATGGATCTACATTTAATATATGAGTAATAATGCTTGGAGATATTCCGACCATGTCCTCATGCGACCATGCGAAACAGTCGGCATTGGTCCTGAGAAAATCGAGGAGCTGTCGTCTGGTCGAGTCGTCCAAGTCCGACCCGACCCTTACCGTTTGGTTTGGCTTTGAAGGATCTAGTACGATCTCGTCGAGTTTTTCCATTTTTGGTTCGACGTACCGACTAGGTCCTTCGCCGCTCTGTGGTTGCTATGCGGTCTTGTGTTCGACGACGCTTTTCATAGAGGCGACGTAGCACTCCTTAGCGGTCCTTTGATCTCCTTTGATTTCTTGGACTCCCCACTCAGTGGGGAACTTGATGACTTGATGATACGTCGAGGATACCGCCTTCATTGCGTGTATCCATGGCCTGCCAAGAATACAATTATAGGGAGACAGACAATCTAAGACTAAGAATTTCACCTGTTGGTTGATTCCTCCAACGTATGTTGTTAGGACGATTTCGCCAGTCGTATGCTTAACCTCACCGCTGAACCCGACCAATGGAGTCGACTTTTTGACTAGGTCATTTTCAGTCAGACCCATTTCTTTAAGGGCATCGAGGGTTAGAAGATTGGTCGAACTCCCTGTATCAATTAGTACTCTTCGTATTAAGCAATTCCCAATGGACAAAGAGATTACCAGACCGTCGTGATGACTTTCTAATCCGCCGGAGTCGGACTCGTCGAATGTGACCGTCGGAAGGTCGGTGACCTTTCTTGGCTTGAGTTCTGACGCCTCAGGTCTATCGCTCTTGCTTTCCTTTTCATGCCGCTTAGCCGCGGAGTATGTGTTTCCACATATGTCCGAACCACCTAAAATAGTATTGACGACTTTTGTATGGCCAGGAGATGGGGGTTTGTTTTGCTTTACCTGATCTCGTCGTTCCATGGTGGCTTTTGCTCGCTCCGAGATTACGTCGCGTAGGAGCCCCTGTGCGAGTAGTCTAGCGACCTCCTTTCGCAGGGCGATGCACTCGTCGGTCGAATGACCGTGGTCGCCGTGGAATTCACACCATCGGCTCATGTCTTTCTTGACGTCTGGTCGGTCGCTCTTTCGGGGCCATCTTACCTCTTTCCCATATTTGTCGAAACTCTTGACGAGCTCCGACACAGAAACATTGAAGTTATAAGATTGGACCCTAGGAGGCAACGCTGGGCCGTCTCTCCAATCCTGCGATCTGTGTTGGAAAGAGTTTACCTGGTTCGGCTCGTTTTGATTACGAGAATAGGGATGATGACGTCTGTCTCGACGGTTGTCGGAGGGGTTTTTACGATCGGATGGATCGGGTCCGTGTGAGGCTTTCCGTGACTCACGGTCCTCTTCCAATCTTACCTCGGCCATGGTCTTGGCCTGGACATCTTCGAAACTTCTACACGGGTACTTGGTGATCTCATTGTAGAGATTGCTGTCTTTGACTAGACCTTGTCGGAAGGCTTCGATGGAGGTGGTGACGTCGCAATGGGGGATCGCCACCTTCTCTTTATTGTACCTGTTGAGGTAATTTCGGAGAGGTTCGTTATACCTTTGTGTGACTCGGTAGAGGTCACTCGATTGTCTTTCGAGCCTCCGACTGCTGGCGAACTGACTCTTGAAAGAGTTGACCAGATCCGCAAATGATGCAATCATTCCCTGAGGCAAACGCATAAACCAAGTTAGTACGGGACCCGCGAGGTTCGTGCCAAAGTTTTTACACATGACAGCCTCGCGGCTCTCCCTTGAAACAGATGCAGCCATTAGTTTTTGTTTATAGAGAGAGATATGGTCATCTGGGTCGCTAGTGCCATCGAATGTCGCCATGTTGGGGAGATGAAACTTCTTGGGGATCTCGACCTTAGCGATTTCTTCGGCGAATGGGGATTCTTCGAATCCGCCGGACGCTTCCTTCTCGATTGGTTATAGGACTCCCGGAAGCCTAGTGAAGTGATCGTCGATCGTCTTCATGTATCGGTTGAGTGTTTACTGGACAAGAGCTAGGATGTTTGGCGGATTGGTAACCTGCGGTTCGTCGATTCGGGCCCCTGTCGACCCGATCGGTGTGGAAAAAGCGATATTGTTAGTAAAAAACGGATTAGCAAAAGGAGTTCGAGATGTACCCTCTGTGTGTCCGAGCCGTCGTATGTTCGGAGGTGTCGGCTCGATGCTATCCATGTCGAGGCGCGTTCGGACGCTGCTGTGGATAGGCATGTTCCTAGACCCTGAGGCCATTGATTGTACCTGCGACTTAAGAGACTCATTTTCACGGGTTAGCTGCGCGATCTCGGCCTCAGATTGGGTCGACATGGTGGCTAAGGTTTCGGTCTTTTGGTGTTGCTGGGCTAGTTCCTCTTGGAGGGCGGTTATTTTCTGGGAAAGCTCTTGGAATTGGGTTGGAGTAGGATTTTCGGCCATGTTTCCTGGAGCTTGAGTATCGTCTTCGAGACGTGGTTCTTCAGTGTTGGTAGGTGGGTCGATAGTCATGGTTTGGAAGGTTTCAAGAGGGTGATCGGCAAGTTGTCCCACGGTGGGCGCCAAATTGTTTTGGGGTGAAAAGATCGGATGACCTAAATCGCCTTAGACGGGATAACAAGTCGATCGGGTAACCAAAATCAATCCAAACCAAATAGAGAATCAACAAATAAAAAGCAAATATGAAGTAGCGAGATAGTTTTATTAACGTGTTGACAATCGAATTAAGTCGGATTACAACTTATCCTTAGAGGGGAGTAGGTCAGACTGGATTCGACCGGAGATATCGATGTTTGATCGGTGGGCATAGAGCGGTGTTTCTCAACGGGGTGAGTGGTGAAGATCCCCCCGCTTATGCGTGCGTATTTTCAGAGTTAATTATGCGTGAGAGTATGCTATCTCCCCCTCTTTCCAGCTCTCCTCCCCCTCTTATCTCTTCTGAATCCAAATATGGTAAGTGCCTTTTCTTCTGACCGTTTCCTTGTGATCTTGCCAGATCTTGTCTTCAATGCCGGGAGTGATTGTTGGGATTCTATACTTAATTTCTGCCATTATTGTGGTTCTTGAATGCTGTGGCCGTTGCTCCATCCTAAAATATTAATGCTCCGCGAGATCTTCGCGATTTGTCGGGCAGCGTTCGACTGGGGAGGCTTCGACGACTCCTCTACGCTTTTCCCCTGTTCTTCCGACTCGTCTTGGGCTTGGGCTTATCTCGCCCGATCTGACTTCCAAGGGAGATGTTGGGCCCAACAATATTCAAATTATATGATGTGATATTCACTATGATGTTGTTGATATTCATTTTGGGTTAGTTTTGGTGTTTTCTTGGTATTGTCTGTACTGGTTGCAATTTACATTCAAATTGTTTGATGTGATATTCATACAAATGCTTTTGATATTCATGTTCGATCAGTTTTGGAGTTTATGTTTATGGTTTAGTGTGCATAGATTTAAGGTTTATGGTGTAGAGGTTTAAGGTTTAAGGTTTAAGGTTTAAGGTTTATTGGTTTAAGGTTTAGGGTTTATTGATTTAGTATTTAGGGTTTATTGGTTTAGGGTTTGGGGGTTTAAGGTTTATTAGTTTAGGGTTTATTTGTTTAGGTTTAAGGTTTAGGGTTTCTTTGTTTTGGGTTTACTAGTGTTGTTTGTAATGTTTTTGATATTCATACAAATGCTTTTGATATTTGATGAGTGTCAAGCACCCATCGACAAGGACATTCAAGGCCCGGTGACTAGGGCCCGAGCCCGAGCTATGGCCCAAGCCCGAGCTATGGCCCAAGCCATCAATGACCTAGTCCACCAAGCCATCACAAGTCCGAGCCAAGGCGAGCCTTCCGGCCTTGGGCCAAGATCACTATTGTGCCTCACCTCGGACTAGCCATGGCGCCGACGCCTCCATGCCACGACAATCAAGCCCCGTGGCTTCGACTCCAAGGCATCAAGGTGCGCTCCATCCCCCAAGCCTATGGCTTCTATCCCCTTGTTGGTTTATTTAAATTGCATTTCCTTTTCAAGGACGTGTGGACCCATTTATGGAATGGTTGCTAGTCCACTTTGAGACCTAGACTATTTAAACCTTGTAATGCCTTCATTTCTAACCAGTGGAAGAATTACAGAGTGGCCAAAGCCTTGGGTAAGAGTTTATCTCCCCTAGGCCGCCACTATCTTCTTTCAACTCAAAGCTTCCAGATCTTCAATCCCTCTTTCTTCTTCTCTCAATCTCGTTTGGATCTCTCACATTCTCAAGCTCACGTTAGAAGTTAGACAATCTCAGCCAAGGAACCTCTAAAAGAGGTTCCCTTAGCACCTCCACCGCTCGCACCTCCTCTCGGCCACCCTCTGGGCCTCTCGGCGCTCCCCTTGGTGTTCCACCTCTTCCACGACCGAGATCCACTTCCAAAGGCCATTGGAGACCATTCAAGCTCAAGAGTGGAGAAGGAACCCTAGCTTGGCCACGATCAAGTTTCTCTTGGGAAGAAAAACCTATTTGGGGGTTTGATTCTCATCAATTGGTATCAAGAGCCATTGTCCAAACTAAGTTTTTCTTTTCCCTTTCAAATTCAGTTTTTGTTATGCTTATTTTCATAGCTTGCATGAGATTTCTTGTTGTTGCCATGATGAACTTGTTCTAGGCTTAGGTTCTCTCTTGTTAGCTTGAATTTTTTCTTGTTCTTCATGTTATTGTGTTAGTTGTTCATGCTCAGTTTTTTTCCTTGTTTCCATGCCATTTTTTCTTGTTTCCATGCTAGTTTAGTGTTATTTTCGTGGTTTGTTCATCCCACCCAAACCCTCCCCAAAACACCCCCAAAAACGCAAAAAAAAAACTCACTTTCCGGCGATTTCCACCACCTCCGGCGACCGGACCACCGTGTCTGCCGCCTTCCCACCACCAAGCACCGCCCATCCAGCCACTACGCACCCTTCCCCTGCCGGCCCTAGCCTTTGCCCTTGTTTGTTTAATTTGAATCCCTTAGAGTGTGCATGTGACTTGGGCATATTTGGAAAAGGACAAAAGTGCTTTCCTTCTTGGCATTTTGGGTGTCTTAGGTTGTTTGAGTAAATGCCAAATTTGACTCTTGGCTTATTTGTGTGGGTTAGAGTGCTTGGAAGCTTCCTCTTTGTGGGCTTCAAAAAAGGGGGATCATTAGTGGCAAGTTAACAAACCTCTTTCCCTCTTCTCCTCTTTGTCCCACACACCAAAATGGGACATTGTCTTCAACACACCCTTGGTGCCGGCCCTAAGTGTCATTCAAAGGCCTTCGTGTGGCCCCACCTCCCCCCTACTCACATGTCGTCCATTTGGACCTTGTTTTTCCATTTTTAGAAAAAGCCTCATTCAAAACAAAAGGACAAGAAAAGGCAAAGGCCCATCAATACAAAAAAAAAATCAGAAAGTCAGAATTCAAAATAAAATAAAATATCAAGACAAGGTCCACTCCAAAATTTCTTTTTTTTCGGTTGGGACACACTTTTTGGTGTGCTCTCTGACCTTCACTAGGCACCATGGGCCACTAAGCCTATCTCTCCATATTCCTCTATGTTGCTTGTCACCACAATCCACCTCTCCTTGGGCCCATAGGGTAGCCGAATTGTGCTAGTCTCTACACTTGTCATCCGTGGTCCTTTTCGGCATTACCTCATCTAGCCTAAGTCATTCAATTGGGCTTTGTTTGGAAGTGCTTTATCCCGCCCCATGTCCTCAAGTCACACGACCTTAGCCTACTATTACCCTTTGCTTGAGCCTACTTTGTGCTACTTGTGATTGCCTTGGCCTTAGTCTTTGTCTTCCTTACTTGCTTTACTTAGTTCTTGGGAACTTGTTACTTGGTTTGCCTTGTGTCCTTGTAGGTGACACCCATATGGAAGACCAATTGGAGGCCGGCAACCGGAGCCCTCGAAGCTCCTCACCCACTGTCTCTCCCGGCTCCTTTGAGGCTCAGTTGGCCGAGGAGCGGCTCTTAGCGGAGGCTGCCGCCCGGCGTGCCCAAAACAGCGACGCCACCAACCACGCCCTCATGGCCGAGTTGGCTCGCGTTCGCCAAGACAATGAGCGCCTCGCAGCCGCGCATGCCATCCTCGCGCAGCGCATGGGAAGCCTCTTCACGGCCGCGCCGCCCGTAGCAACACCGCTGCCCACACCCGTCCTCACCGGCGCACCCGCCCACAGCTCTGTGGATGAGCACCTTGAGCACTCGGCACGTGACCGGGGCAAGGACCCCATGTACCCATCTCCGACATCTGAGGCCCGCACTTATGTGTTCATGCCTCCGATGACGAGCACACTTGTCAAAGGTGACACCTTGGATCTAGTCTTGGGTGAGAAGTCACAACTTTGCCTTGTCAAGCCTGTCGTGGAACCCTTGGGTGCGAACCCTTGTTGTATTGCACGAAAGGTTGACAAGAGGTGGCGAAGATGAACAGTAACTTTAGAGGTTATCGGACACGGTGGTGGCCGATGGCGAACCCGGTGGTGAGTGTCTGGGTGGTATCGGCGGCGGCGACGATGGATGTCAAGACGAGTGTCAAGACAGTGGCGACGACGGCGATGGTGAAGTCGATGGCGATGGTGAAGTCGATGGCAGTTGCGATGGCGAGCGATCGACTGGGTTAGTGTCTGGGCTCGTTGGCGACGGCGATAGCGATGTTGAAGGTGGATGTCACAAGCGATGATAGCGACGACGACAGCGAGGATTGTGGGTTCGATAGTGGGTTCGATGGAAGCGATTTAGTGGGCAAAGGCGGAAGCGATTGTATGGCTGGTGTTGGTGTGTGAGTTGGGGATAGATGACTTGAAAAGACAAGTCTTTGCCGTAGCATCGGCGCGGAGGGAATGGAGATGCGAAGGAAGACTTTGCTTGAGGGTTCAAGCGGTTGCCGTAGCGTCGTCGCGTGTGAAGGGGATGCGAAGATAGAGGGTGACGTTCGATCAAGGGTAGGAGGATAAACACTCTACTAAAGCCTTGATTAAAATTGAACGTAAGTAAAACAAATAACAAAGTTGAACTTAAATACTAAAGGCGAGAACTCGGATGGGCCGAGTCGAGCCTAGTGGGCTAGCCCATGCAACATGCAATAGGCACACACCCTAAATATGGAAATAACTATAAATAGAAAGTGTCTAAAACAAGCAAACTACTAAATATAGAAATGTCTCAAAACAATGCCAAACACATGGCAAATAAACCTCTAACTGTCTAAACCCGGTGGCGGCGAGGATGGGCTCGATACTCCGATGCCGGCTGCGATGGGCTCGATACTCCGATGCCGGCTGCGATGCACCCGGTGCCAGCTGTGATGGGCTCGATACTCCGATGCCGATGGTGGCGAGGATGATGAGTCTGGGTTCGGTGTCTGGGCTTCCTTGGCTAGCGATGACGCGAGTGACTAGCGAGTGCACGACGTCGGCGATGGCCTTGGACCAAGACCTTGTCACTGGGCCCTCTAAGTGAAGGCTCATGGCTTGCTCCTTGTCTGTGGCCGTCATGGGAGGTGGGATCACATCACGCACCTTGGCCGCAAGTTTGGGTCCACCCCGGGAGCCCTTCTACTATGATCGCCCTTCGGTGCACCATGAAGCCGGCGGCCACCACGATGCTCGGCCGCTGCCGGGCCGACATCGCCACCGCCCCGCTGTCCACTCGGCCGATGCCGCCTCCTCGCGCCCCGTCCGGGCCCCCGTCACCGGTGATGAGGCTCCTAATCCCTGCTATGGCCATGGAAGCCTTGAGGCTTTTGATGAGGAAGACGACGCCTATGGGGACCATGAGGCGTATCATGACCTTGAGGAGGTCTTCCATGACACCGTGGAGGAGGACATGTTGGCCGATTTCCACGCGCCCGAGCCGGGCTGCATCCGAGGCGGCCCACTTGATCGGCGAGACCCACATTGGTTGCCACCACCGTAGCCGGCTCGTCGCGGCCGTAGGCACCCCGTACGCCAACACTTTGAGCGGTGTGGCCCCATGGAGGCTCCATAACACTATGGCCAACGCCGGGAGATCAAGGTCAAGATTGAGCCCTTTGAAGGCAAATATGATGCGGCAAAATTTCTTGATTGGAAGCAAGCAACGGAGTATGCTCTCAACCATTGCCATTATGAAGACTATGAGCGGGTTAAGATCGCCACAATGCGATTCACCGGCCTTGCCCGTGCATGGTGGTTTCGGTTCCCCACCGAAAGGGAGAGAAGCGGCTTGCCTCCACTTGAGTCATGGAATCAACTTGTTTATGTCATGACTAAGCGGTATGTACCGGAGGATTACCTTTAGCACATGCACCTTCAAATTGCACTTGCACGACAAGGCTCCCGCACCCCACTTGAGTTCTTTGCCGAGCTTGAAGAGCTCATCCATAAGGCCGGCATGTCTACCACCCCCGCCTCTCTCCGGACCATGTTCCTCCGCGGCCTTGACATTGAGATCCGGGAGCCCTTGATCCTGCTCCCCATCCGGGACATCAATACTCTTACCCATACCGCCATGGAGATCCACACACAACTCCAAAGGAAGAGGCGAGCCGCATGGGCACGCACCCAAGTGCCTAGGTCTCCATTCTCTCCTAGCTCCTCAAGTGGCCCTCCGCCAGCCGCCCATCCAGCCGCGCTGCCCCGTGCCAGCCCCGCCGCGGTGACTGCCGCCACTACCGCCCCAACCGGCGCCGCACACCTAGCCACCCCACCTCGTGGCCCCACTGCAGCCGCGCGCCCCCTAGGCCCCTCCACCGAGCGCTCAAGTGACCGGGCTTGTTTCAAGTGTGGTGGCCGTGGACATCTTCAACGAGATTGCCCGAACAACAAGCGCATCTTGTTCACTTCCCAAGGTGGATACGAGTCCTTCGAGGATGATGATGAGGGCCCGGATGAGGAAGACGTTGTGGCCACCGAGGAGGCTCCCTACGAAAAGTTTGATTGTGCACCATTGGAGCATGGTGCCGGGACACCGCTTGGCCTTGTGGACCGCCGAGTTCTTTCGGCAAGGGAGGTTGACATCCGAGATCAACGGGAGAACCTCTTCCATACGAGGTGTCTCATGGGCTCTGCCTCCTTGAGCGTGATCATTGATGGAGGCTATTGCGCCAACATAGTCAACGAGAGAGTGGTCAAGCATTTCAATCTCAACACCATTCCCCACCCTCAACCATATAGCCTTCAATGGCTTTCCGAAGGTAAAGGAGATGTGGTATCAAGGCAATGCCACATCACTTTCTCTATTGGGCACTATGTTGATAAAATTCTTTGTGATGTTATTTCTATGGATGCCACTCACCTTTTGCTAGGTAGGCCTTGGCAATTTGACCGAAGGGTGATCCATGATGGCTTCCTCAACACCTTCGTGTTTGTCCATGGCGGGAAGCGAAACACTCTTGCCCATGACCCCCCGGGAGATCCTTGAAGACCAAGTCGAGCGCAACCACCTCAAGGCCATGGAAGCATCCAAGGGCCCGACACCGTAGGTCGTGCCCTCTGCCCGTGCCCACGCCTCCACAAGCGCGGCGCCCCGGTCGTCGGCCCCTCTAGCTCCTTCCGCCTCGGTGCTTCAACGCCCGGGCAAGGGTGAGCGTCCCGCCGCCGGCACGCTCATCACCGGCACGGCCTCCGCCATCCCCAATGCGGCGCCCGTGTCGGCGGCACAACCCTCGGCCAAGCTCGGCAGCCCGGCCAACCTCCAAGGGCAGTGTGAGCAACGCCTCCTTTTGGCTCGGCACCGCCACCTCACGCCGGTGCTCCAAGGCCGTCGTCCATGCTTTCTTCTTGTGCCTCACCATTGCCTTGCCACTCCGGCCGTAGCCGCCACCTTGCCGCCTTGCATCTCGGCCTTGTTAAAGGAGTTCGCCGATGTCATGCTGGATGAGATCCCGAATGGCTTGCCCCCGGTGCGCGACATTGAACACCAAATTGATTTTGTGCCGGGCACATCCCTTTCCAACCGTGCGGCTTACCGAGCTAGCCCCGAGGAGACCGCCAAGCTCCAAAAGCAAGTCTAAGCGCTCATGGACAAGGTCCATGTCCGAGAGAGCCTTAGTCCATGAGCGGTCCCGGTGCTTCTTGTGCCCAAGAAGGATGGCGCGTGGCGAATGTGTGTGGATTGTCGGGCCATCAACCAAATCACCATCAAGTATCGACACCCCATTCCGAGGTTAGATGATATGCTTGATGAGCTTCATGGTGCCATCTTCTTCTCTATGGTGGATCTCAAAAGTGTATATCATCAAATTCGCATGCGAGAAGGTGATGAGTGGAAGACCGCTTTCAAGACTAAGTATGGCTTATATGAATGGCTTGTCATGCCATTTGGGCTCTCCAATGCCATTAGCACCTTCATGCGCCTCATGAACCATGTCTTGAGGGCCTACTTGGGCAAGTTCATGGTGGTCTACTTTGATGACATCCTCATCTATAGCAAGTCCTTGGAAGATCACACGACACATTTGCGGGCTATTTTTGAGTGCCTACGCAAGGAAAGGCTCTACACGAACCTTGCTAAGTGCACCTTTTGTGCCCCCTCGACCACCTTTCTAGGCTATGTGGTGGGCAAGGAGGGGCTGCGTGTTGATGAGGAGAAAGTCCGAGCAATCATGGAATGGCCACGCCCCACCACCGCAACTATGGTGAGATCATTCCTTGGTCTTGTCGGGTTCTATAGGCATTTTGTTCGTGATTTTAGTACCATCGCAGCCCCCTTGCATGAGTTTACCAGAAGGGTGCCGAGGTTGATTGGCAAGCCAAGCATGAAGCCGCCTTCAACTTGCTCAAGGATCGATTGTGCCATGCTCCGCTTCTCTAACTTCCCGACTTCTCCAAAGTCTTTGAGGTGGAATGTGATGCCTCCAACATTGGCATAAGAGGGGTGCTTCTTCAAGACCGCCTCCCCATCGCCTACTTTAGTGAGAAACTTTCGGGGGCGGAACTCAACTACCCCACCTACGACAAGGAACTCTATGCCTTGATCCGGGTGCTCAAGACTTGGCAATATTATTTGTGGCCAAAGGAATTCATCATCCACTCGGATCACGAGACTCTTGCTTACTTGAAGAGCCAAGCTCACCTTGGTCGGAGGCATGCTAGATGGGTGGAGTTCATGGAGACTTTTCCCTATGTGCTGAAGCACAAGAAGGGCCAAGACAATGTGGTGGCCGATGCTCTTTCCCGAAGGTATCTTCTTCTTGCTCATCTTGATGCTAAAGTTTTGGGTTTTTCTATGCTTAAATCATTATATGCTCAAGACCCTTTCTTTAGCCACATTGTTGAGGAATGTTCTCGTCGGGGAGAGTTTAAGAGTTATTTCTTAGATGAGGCCTACCTATACCGAGCCGGAAAGTTGTGCATCCCTAGTTCTTCAATTAGGCACCTTTTGATTAAGGAAGCCCACGAGGGTCGTGGTCACTTTAGTGTGGCCAAGACACTCGCCGCCCTTAGAGATCACTTCTTTTGGCCCAAAATGGCCCATCATGTCTCCATGTTTTACAAGGCTTGCATTACTTGCCACCATGCCAACTCTAGGACCCAACCCCACGGCCTTTACACTCCATTACCCATTCCATCGGCCCCTTGGGAGGATATTTCCAAGGACTTTATAACCGGGTTGCCCACTTCTAAGAAGGGGAGGGATTCCATATTTGTGGTGGTTGATAGGTTCTCCAAGATGGCACACTTTATCTCTTGCAAGACCACCAACAATGCTTCGGAAATTGCTTCCCTCTTCTTTCATCATGTGGTTAAGTTGCATGGAATCCCTAGAACCATAGTGTCGGATCGGGACCCTAAGTTTGTGGGACACTTTTGGAGGACCTTGTGGGGGCAAACTAGGCACCAACCTCTTATTCTCTACTAGTTGCCACCCCCAAACGGATGGGCAAACCGAAGGCACCAACCGAACCTTGGGTTCCTTGCTTAGAGCCGTCCTTAGGGCCAACCCACGCAAGTGGGAGGACTTACTTTCATATGTTGCGTTTGTGTATAATAGGTCCATGCATACGGCGACCAAGCTCACACCGTTTGAAGTAGTCTATGGCTGGAATCCCATCACACCGCTTGACATGGTGCCACATCCGTTGGGCATTGCCGAGCACCCGCAAGGAGCCAAGCACGCCGACTTCATCCGCGAGCTCCACGAGCGCACCCGGGTTCAACTAGAGCGTTGCACAGCCCAATACGAGGCCCACAATAACAAAGGCTGGGGCCGTGTTATCTTTGCCCCGGGCGACCTTGTGTGGGTCCATTTGCGCAAGGAGAGGTTCAAAGCCCACCGCCAATTCAAACTCAACCCCCGGGGTGATGGTCCTTTCCGCATCCTTCGTCGCTTCAGAGACAACGCTTATGAAGTCGATCTTCCGGAGAAGTATGATGCCCACCCCACCTTCAACGTGGCTGATTTGTCCCCCTATGTGCCACCGGAGTATCATGAAGAATTGGGGACAATTCTCCCTCAAGAATGGGAGAGTGATGAGTGCCAAGAACCCATCACTCTCCGCTTGTCACCTAGGGAGGCAAGTAAGCTACCGTCGCAAACGGAGTTGAACCCGAGACAGAATGTGAGTGCAATCATGCCGAGAAGTGGGAGGAAGCTAAACGAAACAATGGAGAACAATGTCCTCTTAGCTAAAAGGGATGAATCTGATGCAAAGGAAGAAGCCGCGGGCGCGGAAAGGGAGCCACGATCGCGGCCGACGATTACTGAAGCGGAGACCGAAACTCAGGCAAAACCGCAACCGCGGCCTGAAAACCGCGATCGCGGCCTTGCCTCAGACGCTGAAAATGCTTACAAAAGGCCAGATTTCCCTCCGCTTAGTTCGTACAAGCCAGCTCCGCCATTCCCTGAAGCACTGAAAGACACAAGGAGGCTGGAGAACGACAAGGAGATATTCTAAACATTCAGTAAGTGTGAGGTAAACATTACCTTGCTTAAATTGATCAAAAGTGTCCCTCGCTGTGCAAAGTTTCTGAAAGAATTGTGTAAAATTAAGAGGAATCAAAAAGCCAAAAGCAAGAAAAAGGTTAAGGTGAGTGAAAATGTGTATGCTGTGATTCAAAGGCGAATGCCTAAGAAGTGTGACGACCCTGGCATGTTTAGTATCCCTTGTACGATAGGTGACACCAAGTTTGAACGAGCCATGCTAGATCTAGGTGCATCTATTAATGTGTTGCCTTACTCTTTATATGAATCTTTGGGGTTGGGACCATTGCATGAAACTGGGACGGTGATTCAGTTAGCTGATTTGTCTAATGTTTATCCGAAAGGAGTAGTAGAGGACGTCCTTATGAAGGTTGATAATTTGTTTTTTTCTGCTGATTTCTTTGTGATGGATATAGGAAATGGCAAGCATGCAGGCCCTGTTATGTTAGGTAGGCCATTTCTTAAGACCGCCAACACAAAAATTGATGTGAGTAGTGGTTCATTGACTATGGAATTTGATGGGGAAAGGGTAGAGTATAACATCTATGATGCTAAGAAACACCCTCCTGATAATGATTCTATGAGTTCTGTTGATGTGATAACTTAAGTTGATCTGTAAGGCACTATGTCGAGCCACGACATTAACCAAGGCGCTTCTCGGGCGACAACCCGAGGTATGAAGTTTGTTTTCTTGTCATTTGTTTTCCTCTCCTTCTGTTATTCTTGTTCTTTGTTGCATTTTTAGACTAACTTGCAGGAAAGACGCTTTCAAGGCAAAGCCACAACCGCGGCCTAAAAACTGTGATCGCAGTCTTGCCCTGTACGTGAAGGAGGCCACCACAGTCGCTGCTATTTTTCCTATTCAAATTTCTTTTAATTTTGCAGATTTGTCGAGAGCACCGACAGCCTGTGCGATAAAACGCACAGCCTGTGCGGTTTGGAGCTGTTCGAAAAAAAACAAATCGAAAAAAATAATAAAAATCCGGCTCTTTGAAAGCCGCGGGCGCGGGTGAAAACCGCGATCGCGGCCCCGTTTCCCAATTTTATACCGCTGCTCCGAGATGTCCGCGATGAGGAGGAGATTCAAGAGGCACCGACTGATATATGTTCGCGATGGAGATACAGTATGAGGCCGCTGACACAGTGAGGCAGGCACTTCGAGTGGTCATGCAGACCCAAGTAGACAGTATGGGGAGTGGATAGCTGAGCTTGATGAGGACATGCAGATGCTCTGAGATCGGTCGTTGGTACAATGCTCTTACATCAAGCATTGAGACGCCTTTGCTTCACACAGGTGGGAGACGTATAGGGGACCGACAACCGATGGGCTTTCATTGCCTCCCTCCATGGCACCAAAGACTCTTGTTTCCATGATTTTCCACCGCCACGCCTGCCACGACATCCGAGACACAGACCACCTCAGCATCGCTAGTGGGTATCTCTCTTTCCCCCCAAAGCTTCATTTTCAACTTTCATTACATTGAGGACAATGCAATATTTAAGCATGGGGGAGGGATTTGTACTTGCTGTCTGTGTATATAAAAAAAACGAAAATACATCTGGCTGAGCTGAAAACCCGAAAGGGCGGTTTAAGCAAAATTCAGGGGGCCGGACCAGCACTAAGCTGGGGTAATAAGAGGCTGAAGAGCGATGTGAGGATTGATGAGTTCATCTGTGAAAAATGAAATGAGTGGCTAGGTGAAAACCTGAAAGGGCGCCTAAGCAAAATGAGTGGAAAAAAAGGAGTGATTAATAGGATTCATTCATTTTGCCATGGCGACATAAGTGGTGGAGCTATAAGGAGGTTTCGGGTAGGTCACTTTGGGAGTTATAATAAGATAGACTGGAGCTAGGATTAGGTATTTTCATTCACATACTGGAGTTCGGGTTAAGCTTGGGGGAAATATTATGTTGCCCTTAAGGCTGGTGTGTTGTGTTTCTATGTTGGTGCTATGGAGATTCATGAGTAGGAGCAGTTCTTAGTGGAGAATTTTGTTGTGCTTCCTGAGACCTTGGGTATTTCATTGGAGAAGTAGGTTTCTATTAGCTTACTCGAGGACGAGCAAGGTCTAAGCATGGGGGAATTTGATACGCACTACAAAAGGAGCTGTTACTAGGTTATTAAGTACCATCTGTATGGGTTTAGGAGACAATTTAGGATTATGGAGTAGTAGAGAAGAAGTGGTGAAAGAGCTAATTTTAGTGAAGTGTAGGAGCAAAGGAGGAAGCCGCAACCGCGGCTAAGGAATGCTACAAGGCGCGGTATTGGAAGAGATCGTCAGGAAGCGGAGAAGGCAAAGCCGCGGGCGCGGTTTGGAGTGTCGCGGTCGCGGCTATTTAAGGATTCGCTGGAGTGTTACAAAGAGCAAGCCGCGGGCGCGGCGGAGGAAACCGCGATCGCGGCCTTAAAGATCAGAGACGACGCGGAAGATTTCACACGCATATTATCTTGTTACCTTATTTTCTTTATTTTATATTTTTATATTTCGGTTTATTCTTTTTAACATAATTCGTTTAGGTTCGACTAAGTCTCTTTAGCTTTTATTATCATTCATTCTATCATATTTTGGAGAACGACAGTTTAGAGTTTTTGCAAGTCATGAAGAACTAAGTTTCCTTTGCTTAGTCGGACGATTGAAGCCTTCGTTTGAATTGGTTATGAGATTATAACTCTTATTTTATTCCTTTGAATGTTATCGAGTCTCTTGTGCTTCATCCCTTTGAGTTTTACTGATTATACTAGCCTGATCAACTAGTGGTCATTAATAATATTCTTATGCTAGAGTTAGACTGTTTCTGGTTGAAATACCTAATTCAGAGTAGCAACTACGATATTCTAGAACTGGTTAGAATATTTTATTATAGAAGAGAATTGATTGCATGCTAAGTAAAACTGGTTGTTTTATGTGCATGTATCTGCTGAAATTCTTGAACTTACTGCTGTTGTTAAATTGAATCTGGATAGTTTCCTGGTTATTTGATAGTTAGTATTCTCAGAGTCTGGTTGTCCTGTTAATAACTTAAGAAAAGGAATAGGAACATTCACTGGTATAAGAAACTGGAGATAATCAAGGATCAACCAATCAAACTGAAGTGTGGATATCTGTCTGACTGAGCTATTTCATCATCTATTATTTACAAACTCTTTTCACTCGTTTTTATTGTTACTTGTTACAATCATCAAAACCCCCCTTTGTTACTATTGGTATACAATTTCTGCATACAGAAAGAATAACTTGGCTCTCTGTGGGATCGATCCTTACTTACCGACTACATTAGTTAGGTTTTTAAGGTTATTTGTTAGGTATACACGACTAATTGCCTATGAGATCGCCTACATAAAAAGTGTCATGAATAATAAAATGTCAACAAATCCTACATTCGTAGTCCTACATTCATATTCCTTATCAAATATTACATCTATAATTTCTTATTTACATGTGATGACAAAAACCGTCGTCAACACTTAACAAATACATAATCCACATTTCATTCAATAGAATCCACATTTTTCCTCATTGACTAATTTTCTGCTTCCACTGATATCATTTAGTATTGGATGCTAGAAAAAGTGAGTAGACTCAATGGAGGCTGAAAATGTTAAATCCATACTATACTAAAAGTGAAGCTCTTCAAATGAACATTAGATTGTTTACTTCTGTTTTACTTCTTTATTATATACTTGCCTTATCTTTTCTCTTATATAGTTGTCAATCTTTCCTCTATTATCTAAAATATTTGTCAATCTTTCCTCCCTTATATAGATAGAAGTCAAACTCTCACCTCCTCATTGAGTCACTCTCTACTAGTGCACAGTACATTGTCACATGTGGCTCCATTCTAAAATTCTTCATTTTGCATTTTCTTTGTTTTAAATACATTACCCCCACTTAAGGGATTATATAATCCTCTTCACACAGTTCATTTCTTTCCACTTCCTTTTCGACTTCACTATGAGAGTCTCGGCCAACCCTAACCACTATGTGTCTCTGTCGGACTGCCAGCCCCGCCACTCCGCATCTCAGCCTGACCACCAGCCCTCGCCCACTCGACCACTCCACTGTTGTCACTTGTCTTGCTCCGTCACGTTGTCTCGCCAGACATCGCCCACTCATAAGTCACAAGGTTCGTTTCACCACTCTGTTGCTCTCACTTTTCTCTTATGATCTCTGATATGCTTAATCGTGATCCCAAGTATCGTTATATATTTGTTCTCAATTCTCACCCAATCTTATTTTGCTATTATTGTCTTAATTTTGTTGAAAATGATCGATATAATTCCTCTTGGTAGAATAGTAGTTGTTGTATTGATTGCAAGAGTGAATTATGTTATTACTCTTGTGGGATCTAACATGGTGTTACCCGTTTTTATTATGTCTAATATCGTATATCATTTTATATAAGCTTCAAAAATAAAATTTGTTGAGATGGTGTGATGGGAAAGGGAAAATTACTTGTGGAATATGTTTACATTTTTTTTTTGATATGGTAAAAATTAGACAGGAAACCACATAAGGAACGGTTTCTCAGTCTATAGCATCCTTGCGGATGAGAACTACAAGTTCTAAACTATCTCTAAAATCTTCCAAAGGACTTCGTTGCGCCAGCTTCCAAATGTAGTCCGCAACAGCGTTAGTTTCTCGGAAGTCATGACAAATCTGCATTAAAGAAAACAGTTGTAGTACACAAAGGATATCAGAAATTAAAATTTCAATATCCCAAGGACAGTGCCACATTTTGTTCAGAACGTTTATAATTGTAAGGTTATCGCATTCAATTTGGATGTTGTTAAAGCCTAATTCATAAGCTTTAAACAAATCTTTCCTGAACGCCTCTTTTTTAATAATGTAGGAGGTGTTGTGTTTTTAGATATTTTTCATTTATAATTTTAACCCAACAATTATCAGATTCTGCCAGGATTTTCCATAGTAATTTGAATTGTAAAGCTTTGTTCACGTCTTTTGATTTTCGTAGTCTTAGGCCTCCTTGTTGTGTAGGTTTGCAAATTTCCCCCCATCCTATAAGGGGTTTATATGCTGGATCTTTGTTCAAGAAAAATGTTCTGTTTAATTTATCAAGTTCATTATGAGTATTTGTAGGAAGCATAAAACTTTGTATTATGTAATTTGGTCTAGAAGCGAGATTGGCTTTAATCAATGTTGTTCTTCCTGCATGGGATAGAGAGTTACTTTCTATTTTGTTAATTATTTTTGTGTGCTTGTTAAAAGGTCAGCAAAGGTATTTGAGTTAACTCTACCATTAATGATAGGGCATCCTAAATATTTTTCAAGTGAGGTCATGTTTGTGATTGTAAGAATTCCTTGGATTAACAATTTTTTGGTGCTTGTAACTTTCTTTGTTACCTGAAAGGCTGATTTATTGAAATTAACTTTTTGTCCAGATATTTTGCAGTAATCATCCACAATATCCTTACAATTTTCTGGATTTGCTTTTGAGAAAATCATGATGTCAACCGCAAAGGCCAACAAAGGGATCTGTGTCCCTTGTCTACAAATTTGGAAACCAATTGATTTTCGTGGTCTAGTAGTTGCTTCTTGTAGTTTTTGGGCTACAATTTCTGATCCTAAAATAAAAAAAAATGGAGATAGGGGATCTCCCTGTCGCAGTCATCTTGTTGGTATAAAGATCTCCGTCATGCCATTATTAACAAGAATCGAGAAGGAGACCGTTGTGATACATTCTTTGATCCAATTAATGATTTTTTGGTGAAAGCCAAACTTTTCCATAGTAGTAAGAATGAAATATCATTCAATTCTATCATAAGCTTTTTCCATATCTAGTTTAATGGCTATAAAGCCTTCATTTCCTTGTTTTGCTTTGAAAGAATGAAATATTTCACGTGCAATTAAAATATTGTCTTGTATTGCTCTATTTGTAATAAATGCTCATTGTAATGGGTGGATTAGTTTTTCCATAGTTTGTTTTAATCTTGTTGTCAAAAATTTTGAGATAATTTTATAAATTGTAGAGCACAGACTTATAGGCCTATAATGGTTTGTTGAATTAAGGTTATCACATTTTGGGATCAGAGATATGAATGTATGGTTAATTTGTTTGAGTAATTTTCCAGAAAGAAAAAAACTTTTCACTGCTTGAGTAACTGAGGGACCCACAATATCCCAATAATTTTGGTAAAATTTTGTTGTCATTTCATCTGGTCCAGGTGATTTATCTGAACCAATATCAAAAACAACCTTTTTAATTTCTTCATTTGAGACATTCCTTATTAGGTTTTCATTATCTTCAGAGGAGATTTCATCCTGTATTAATTCAAGATTTTTCCGTAAGAGACCTTCGTTCATTTCTTCACTTTTAAATCTTTTAATGAAATCATTTCTGATTTCATTTCTAATATTTTCTTCTCCAATTATATTAGTTCCTTCTTGGGTTATAATTTATTTTATATTTTTTCTATTTCTTCGTCCACTAGCTATTTTATGAAAATAGCTAGCATTTGTATCCGCGAATTTGATATGTTTAACTTTTTCTCTTTGGTTCCAGAATTTTTTTTGGAAACTAAAGAGCTTTTCTTCGATTCCCATCTTTTCTGCGTTTTATATTGTTATTGAATTTCTTAATTTTGTTGCGACATTTAGGAAATTTGATTGTGAATTCAAGTGGACAATTGTTTGCTAATAAAACTGTCCAGCTAGAATAATTTGTAGTAGGGGTGTTCAAATCTTGACCGGACCGGACCGAACCGGAAATGACCGGACCGGACCGGTGAAAATACGGTCCGGTCTCCAGTCCAGATAATTTCCTTAATCCGGTTCCAGTCTGGTCCGGTCCAAACCCGGAAAAAACCGGTCTGGACCGGTGGACCGGATTTTAAATTTTAATTTTTTTTTTTAATTTATATGTTTTTTTGGAGATTTATATGTATTTTTTATAGATATTTTTCTTAATTTAATAAGTTAGGAGTATATATGTTTTTTAGATAATTTTTATAGATTTTAAATAAGAATTTAATTTTTTTTTTAAATAAAGTCCGGTCTAAACCGGTCCTAGACCGGACCGGAACTGGACCGGACCGGACTTTTGAAAAAATCCGGTCCATCAGACCGGATGAACACCCCTAATTTGTAGAGAAGAAAGAGTGTGTGATGATTTGGTACATGGAAGAACATAACTCTAATTTATCCATTTTGAATTAATGGCGCTTGTTGATGATTGAAACTTCGGTTGAATTAGAAGCAAGTATAAGATTACTGCGCTTAGCATCTTTTGTATTGATCATTGCAACAGATTATGTAAAACACACTATACTACTTAACTAATTATTATTTTGCTCCCTTTGTCTTTTAGTTTAGTTTGATTTTTCATGTTTTATATATACCCTTTATGTTTTAAAAGTGGAATGTTTGAATTTAGAGAATTATATGTATTATGTCAGTTTAAATGATGTTTATGATATGTCATTGACTTTTTTCGTTCTTAATACTTCTTATACCGTATGAATTGTAATGAAGTTCTCTTGGTGCCAAAATAATTCGTCAATAAATATATATGTGGTGGTTTATGCTAATGCAGAATACTATGACATGAAATCCAGTAACATATTTAATATGATTTCTATCATAGAGGGAATGAAAGTATATATATAAACCTCCTATGATATTATAGCCAATATGTTTCCATGTGCTTCACCGATAGATTTTAAAATTGATTTGCCCATATTAGTTTTTTATTTCATATGATGAATTTTATATTTATATGGATGCCAAGAAAATGTTGCTTCATAGTAAAAAGATGGATTTTTATGGAATATATTGTATTGTTTTTTCATTTCATAACAACATAGTTTTTTTTCTTACATGTCTTAATATCGCTACAATATGTATTCCCTTTGCTCTCTAAGTGAATCTTCAACAAGGAAAAGATCTCGATCTCACATGTCAGTTTAGCCGATGTACAAAGCTATTATTTTGGACTATGTACCAACAAGACCACATAGACTGCCTTCAACTACAACGTGTAGGCATTGCAAATCAATAAAATTTGCCCTTCCGACACTTTGTTGCTGCAACGATAAGGTATGTCTAGCACCAATTGAGCAATTTGTTAAAATCGATGCTCTTTTTAAAACGGCCGATGAATTGGGAACACACTTTAGACAATATGTTAGGGTATACAACAACTTCATTGCATTTAGTAGCATTGGTGGTAATAGATGCCTACACGGAAAATGTATTCATATGCTCACATTACATGGCCAATTATATCACTTCGTTCCAAATCTATTGCCTACAAATAGACCTATCAAAATTTGACACAACCCGTAAACCCGATCCGACCTGATCCATCTTTTTTGGGTTGAGACCCGACCCATGAATCAATGGGTCAAAAGTGACCAGACCCACACGACCTAAAAATTTCTAGGTTGGGTTATCGACTCGTTGGGTTGACTCTTTGGGTTGATACAATTGTGTGTATATTAGTTATATTGAATTTTATAATATATTTTAAGATTGAAATATTATATATTAATACTATTATTTTAAAACTAAATTTAACTTACTTGAAGTAATATTTTAATAATCAATTTTGAAAACTTTTACATGGCGCTCTTAATCCTGTTGGTTGATCCGAACCCGTACTCGACCCATACATGACCCGCGGATTTAGGGATCGAATACCGCAAACCCGTTTTTTGACCCAAACCCGACCTGTTCAACCCAGTTGACAATTCTACCTACAGATAATAATACAAAATAACTTTGCATGTATTTCTATGATGGTGCTTCGGAATTTGATACTCGATTGAACTATTTTTCTAACCTAAAATTAGAGGTAATATCACTTTTCATGGCTATTATGAATGTAAATCCTTATGCTCACTTTTTCCGTTTTCCGCATGCGATCAATACATGAAAAACTCAAATGTCAGAATTTCCAATGACTTGTTTTTGACCAACGAGTGTTTAATGCCCCAACTTCTGATGAGGTTACATCTTTTGGTTGATGATTCTTCCTCAAATAAAGTGAACATTTCGCATATATTAGTATTTAGGAAAGCTAATGATGAACATAGAATTATGCAATTTTATGGTTGTTATTATCCGCTACAATACCCTCTCTTATTTAATAGTAACAAATTCCTAATAGCAACTTGCAAAAATATCACAGTTTTAAAAGTATGGAAAAAGTACCAAATTTTGGGTATTTTTGCTATTGTTGAGGGTTGAATTTAACTTTTCTTTTACATGGAAAAATCAGATAAATCATTAAAATTTATGAAAATAAAAGGTAAAAGAAAATGTTAATCCTAGTAATCTAACCCTAATTAATCCCAAATCTCACAATCTAGTCTCCCTCTTCCTCCTCTGCTTCCCTCTTCCTCCGACCTCTGCGACTCGTCCTCTGACCTCGCCGACTCCTCCTCCACTGACGCCGGTGACTCTTCCTCCGCTAACACCGACGACTACTTCTCCCTTCCGGACGACTACTTTGGATCTTTCATTTTTGGTTCTGCAACAACTGGCGCCTTTATCTTCCCTTCTTTGAGAGTCACCAACAAGCCCAAATCCACAAGGTTGAGGTTTTTGGCGGAGGATAAAGCCGCCAAAGCAACTGCGCCGCCGCCGTTGAAGAAGAGGCTTCCACAACGGTGGAATTCTACTTTCCCATGTGTCTACAATTGAATCTACTTCCCTTCTTTGAGAGTATGCAATTGAATTCTACTCTCTGGTGTGTCGGCGGAGGATAATGGAGTTTCTTCTCTTTAATTGAATCTACTTCTCTCTCCTTTCTATCTCCTACTTTCTTTTGTGCATGTGCTTTCTTTCGGAGGAATTCTACTGTCTGGTGTGTCTGCAATGGCGGCCGTCACTTCTGTGTCCTTCTCTGCTTTATCACATTTGTCCAACAGGAAATCCTGCTTCTCTACAACGCGAGGTTTCTCCGATGGCCTCCGTTCGCGCTCAAACTTCACTGATGCTTACACCTTGGCTCTTAGATCTTTGACCTTCAGTTCTCGATTGGTCGTTCGTTGCATGTCCACTGGAACATGTTGAACTTTTCTTCTTATCTTTATTTACTACTGATACATATGTAATTGCAATTGCTTGGATCCTCTTTCATTTGCCGTAGGTTTTTAGTTGTATTGTCAAATTCGGAAGTATTATGTGTGTATTGGAGTAATTTAGCTCAAAATTTGAAGGTACTATTGCAAGTTATTCTTATAATGAATGCATTGCGTTGTCTTAGGCTGTACAATATATCTCAAGGATCGGATAAGTTCACTGAAAACTTATCTGAGAGATTTAGAATTTTCGTTGGAGTAAAAAAGAGGTCGATTTGAGTGTTTCAATGGCAAACCATACAAATGAAATATTTAGTATGCAAAGGTCCCATTCCTTATGTTCCTTTTGAATGACAGTAGTATATACCAATTTTAAACCATATCTTGACAACTTCTCTCTATTGTGTAGGAGCGTTTGGAAAATGATGTGTCTTTAGCAAGAGAAGAATGCAGTAAACTTGCACTACAATACGTTGAAGGTGAATTTTTGCTATTTTTGACTTTGAGATAAAGCCTCTTATTAAATTTGAACTTGTAGCCCTGCTTAATGACCTGAAAGATCTTCAATTTGAAAGAATGGAAGAGAAGTCTTTAGTTTTTTTTTTCCTCAGGCATGGCTGCATTCTTTTTCCAAGACATAAATCAAGAATTTGAAGTTTCAAAGGGAGAGAAGGAAGAAATTAGTGCCAAGCTTATGCACATAGAGAATGTGGTTGCTGAAGCTAGTGGCCGCGTGAAAAAAATTGAGGAAGACTTGTATCAACAACTTATGTAATCTCCTAGTCTCATGTGTGCTTCAGAAAGAAATAGATGTGCACACTTGTATCAACAGTTTAGTCAACAATTTCATCATCTTTTGTAGTATTTGTGCACAAGGTTATGTTTTGAGAGTTTGGATCATATGCGGAGCACTCTTCCCGTGCGGACGTGCGGAGCATGCACTTTTGGGTCTTATTTGTGCACTTTAACGTCTTATTTGTGCACTTTTTCAAAAAAAAAAAAAAAATCTTTTTCAAATTTTTTTCCAAGCATTTTTCAAAATTTTTGCAAAAGTGCACAAATAAAGCCCAAAAGTGCACAAATAAGGCCCATGTCCGCACGTCCGCACGGGAAGAGTGCTCCGCACCGGAACCGCACTCTATGTTTTGATTAAGCAATGCATTCCACTTTGCACTTGCAATTTCAATTGAATTATATCAAACAATACACTTTCCATAATTGGAGTGTACATGTATACTATCTCCTACTTCACTGTCAAACAATGGTTCTATTGATAGTTTTTTTGATATTGTTGCTTATGTCAATGAATGTAGGTGGAACATAAATGTAGGTGGAGTACGTTTTAGCTTCCTTATCGATTTTGTTTTAGTCCCTCTTTCTTCTGTTAATTAAACTCGTTTCTTAGCCGCGTTAAGAAAAGGACCAATTTGCGCCCTTTTCACACTAGAAAACCATCAACTCTCCCTATATGAATACTAACTGTTGGGTGTAAATCTCCTCAGTATATAGATCATATGAGCTTGAAAGCATGGTATACATCGATTGAATACAAGAATATTTATATGTTAATTGATCTTGTGTCTCATTAGGGAACCAACCAACGTTCGTTTCAAATTTAAGTGTTTCTCATTATGGAACCAACCAACATTTGTTATAAATTTAAAGTTAATATAACATAGTAATGACCTAACTACGTACAAATGTGCCCTGATAAAGTGAATATTGCTCTGAAACTCAAAATCGACTAATATTTAAAATTTTGTGATATAACAAAGCATTGACATGACATCGTATAAATGTGTCTTGACTTCGTATAAATGTGACCTGATAAAGTACATAATGCTCTAAAATCTAGCTTTTGCTTTTTATGAAATATGTGACCTGAAATGTTCATATTGCCTTTGAAATCTTATATATTGACCTGAAAATAGCGGCTTGTGTTATTTATTGCATGCAGAAACTAAAATTTGGTATTCCCTCTACTCACTCTCAAGTTTTGTCGCATCTGCCGACCTTGTTTACCTATAATAAATCATTGAAGGTTTAGGTTTTAAATAAAGATGAGAACATGAACACTACTAGAATAGAAACTCTAATCTATACATAATATGTGTATAAAATAGACCAATGAAAATATGATGATACTTAATTAGTACATCCGAACAGTGCAGTTTGAGAACCATCGTGGTAGTACTTTACTTTGACATTCCCATCTTTATCATAAACCTGGCCTAGTTTGTAATTGTAGTGGTAAGTCAACTCTTGCAAAGGGAGAATGTTCTCAGCAGCAAAAAGCATTATGTGGGGTATTCTCGTATCTCCTATGAACCCAAGGAGGAGGAGGAAGGTTTTTTTCCACAATAAAACAGATGCTAGTTTATGAAGGCTATTGTTACAAATAGTCATTAAAAGATTCATGTCCAGGTACAAAAAATATTAGTTAGCTCAAACTACAAAGACTATATTTGCATTATGCAGTAGTAAGCATTCATGCACAATATGTATTCAGCAAGTAAGAAAAATGAAGAAATAATGATACAATTGGCACCCTAAACCTATTAATGGCCCGGCGTTCCAATTCAATATCTATCTTCCTCTAATCTTTCCCTTTCTCCTGCAACACCACCTCTCTAGGCTTTGCATCCCCAAAAGGATTCACTTTTGGTCTCAGCTTCACCCCAACATTTGTCACCATTGCAAGGCCAAGTTGCCCTAATCCAATATTTTCATACCTGCTAGAATGCACTCGATGGCATGCTACCTTGCGAGCTCGTTGGCCTACTACTTACACTCTTATTAGCCTCGAAATTCATCATAACATAAACATTGAACAAGGTGATGATTGTTAGCAACTCTCTTTTCTTTGAGTTCGATAGTTAAAATCATATATGACAACATAACAAAGGAGTCCTTGGGAATATTGCTCTGAAATTTGGAATTGGCTAACATTTGAGTTCGATAGTTAAAATAATACTTGACAACATAACAAAGGAGTCTCTGGGAATATTGCTCTGAAATTTGGAATTGGCTAACATTTGAGTTCGATAGTTAAAATCATACATGACAATATAACATAGTAATGACCTGACTACGTACAAATATGGCAAGATAAAGTGAATACTGCTCTGAAATTTAGAATTGGCTAAGATTTGATAAAGTACATAATATGGCATGACTTCGTATAAATGGAATCGGCTAACATTTGGAGCGTAATTAGAATTTATCTTGATAAGGGTAATTAGTAGTTGTTATCAATTCAACGAGAATCGCAACTAATAAATGCAAATTTAAGTGTTTCAAATTTAAAGTAAATATAATAGAGTAATGAACTGACTACGTACAAATGTTACTTGATAAAGTGAATATTGTTATGAAATTTAAAATCGGCTAACATTTGAAATTTTGTGATATAATAGAGCATTGACTTGACTTCGTATAAGCGTGGCCTGATTTCGTACAAATGTGGCCTGTTAAAGTACATCATGCTCTGTTATGTAACAAAATTTACGAAAATGAAGTTTTAAATGTTAGACGATTTTAAATGTCTGAGCAATATTCACTTTATCAGGCCTTATTTTTACCAAGTAAGGCCACATTTTTATCAAGCATTAATTCTCATTTAAGACGGTTCAATAGAGAATCAGATCCAAAACTATGATATAAGGATTGAATGCAATTACAAATTTATGTATCTCCCATTGCGAACAAAATAGAACCTATGTTGACTCTATTATGCTTCAAAAACTATACATAATACCTTAATATTGGCGAAGAAAATGTATGATTGTGGAGTTTTTGGTTTTCCCACTGCAATTGGCCAACATTATTCAACTAATTAGGTGAAACTCATATAAATATGTATGAATGTGAAACTGATTAGGTGAAACACATATAAATATGGGTATATTACACAAAACTAACAAGTGTTGCTCATAACTCTCTTCCAAGACTAACCCAGTTTGGATCATTCCACCGTGAATGCTCTTCTCTTGAACAACATTGTATTTGATCATACTCGGATTAAAACAATGATTAGACTTTCAATCATTCTTTCTGATCTTTACATGTTGATGCAGCTGAGTTCAACTCTCGGGACCAATTGATAACCACCAAACATCAGTATCTCCTAATCAAGTTCAGAAAGAATGCTTGAGAAGGCATGCTTAGTATCTCCTTATCAAGTTCAGCGCCTCCATGTTGGAGAACCAGAATGAGGTGACTGGTTCTTCGCTCCTTGCAGAGTTGGATGTATGCAGAGTTCCTTAGTATCTCCTGATCAAGTTCAGTGCCTCCTTGTTGATGATCTGATCAGTGATCAGTAGAGTGTGTCACATCTCCATAAGTTCTCAGCAATATAGATCAACTGCGGCACTGCTCAAGGATTGCAGTGCTTGAGATTCAAACCAACAAGGCTTTCTCCCATCTTGATGAGAGAAGACACACTCTTGTCTGACAGTGAATGAAAAACCCTTCCACCCATCTTTCCCGCTCTCGGGGCCAAACATTGGACGAGTGCATAACAAGTCTGCATCTTCTGACAGGGCCTGAATTTCATATAAGAAGAAAAAAAAGTTAACACTTAAAACTCTAATGTCGAAGTTTGGTGTTAATGTTCAATTTGAAAGCTTTATTTCTGCTATTTTATTGACAAATATTGACAAGATTATCATACAAGATCATAAAAATGGAGACAAAATAGTGTCACAAGCGTGATAACTGTCCACATCAATTTAATATACGAGGCTATCATTTCACATGGATAAGGTCAATTTAGTAGAATTTAAGACAAAAACATCTATCTAAAATCGTGTAAATCGAGACAGATTAATCAATGATAGAAGGAACCTTGATTAGAAGGTGTTTTGGATGCTCTTTCACTGATAACACATCAACGAACAACGCAGGCTTTCTCAGCAGATGAAATGGCAGCGAATCGATCACTCCTTGAAAGGACAATATCAAAGTACATATCATTATGATGTCATTAGCGGCCTGCAGATCAATTAAGCCCTAGAAACTTGAATCGTGACTAAATCTGGTCTCAATAAGCCCCAAAATTCAAACGGATAAGGCAAAAATAACCTAAATCTACTGACAATTTTAAAATTTTTGATCAAAATCTGGATTTGATCGGTATATGAATATGATACGCGGCGTAAGTTGATGCGAATTGGAAGTGTACCTGAAAAAGGAGACTCTGAGGCTACAAAATGATAGTAGATTTCATCGGTGGAAGTGGAGGGTGCCCACACCCTCCAAAACACTTTCTCCTCTCTCGATCAAAACCCTCAATGGATTAGGATTCACTGAATCAGGGTTTCTTCGTTGGGACGATGGATTTCATCGGTGGAAGGGCAGAAGGCCTCCGAGGTGGTCGGCATAGATGGCCTTCGAGGTCGCCGACAGTGAAACCTGGATGAGAGATTGAGGTGAGAACGGACCTCACCAAAGCAGAAATTCTGCTCCGGATTGAAACATGGATGAGAGATTGAGGTTTAAGGAAGGGTTTCGATTGGATCGAGATCGAGGGAGGAGAAGAGAAAGCCATGGGGAGATGGGATTGAGAGACGTAGGTGAGAACAAATAAGGAAAAGTGGAGCTGCGATCTGGGCGAGGTCCGAGCTAGGGTTTTGCATTTGTGTGCATAAGCGTTAACATCTGTTATCAATTCTTAAGTGTAATTAACATTTGTTAAAAGTAGAATTTTCACCAAAGAAAAAGGTAAATACAAATATGAATTTATCTTTTTCTAATTTTACAAATCTGGCATTTTTGCTAGACTTTTTGGTAGTTTTGCAATACTTTTAAAGTGGCGGTATTTTTGCAAATGGCTATTGAAAAGTCGGTAGTTTTTGCAATTCCGCCTATTTAATAAAGGTAAGTCTGGTTAGTGTCAAGGTCTAAAGCATTTTCTGAAAAACAGTGCACGAAACTGTGATGATTTCCCTTTTCTGATATCCACTTGTCTTGTCCAAACTGATGCTGATTTAGTATCCCAAAAGTCAGGAGGTGACTAATTCCTTTCATACTGATGTGAAATCACTTGGTTGCTACGTTCTTGGATGGAAAGAACTCGCCTTGGCACACAAGAGATCTCAGTTGGGGGTCCTGTCTTTGGAGAAGTATAATTTTTTCTTCGTAACTCTGAATTCGGTGATTCTAAAGTTTGATTAAAGATAAGGAAGTAAACTAGAACTCCTCCAAATTTCACATCAACTAGACAAGTAGAACTCTGAAATTACCGGTGTTGAAATTCAACACGTAGTGTTGAAAACGGGAAATCAGCGTGATGATTATGGATCCGAATTGGTTGATTGGTGAACACAAAAGTTTTGGTTGTTTAGGGAAATCTACGTGATGATTATGAAGTTTTGGACTAATCAATCTTGAAAGTAACTTAGCCAAGTTACTCTCAAATTCAATCTATCTTTCTATTAGATAAAACAAGAGTATATATATAGAGGAAACAAGATAGAAAAGCAAGATAGATGGCACGCCCCATCTAGAGCCAGCCCTAGCTTTTCTAAAGCTAATCCTAAGTATAAAAATAGTTTATAGAAAGTAATAAATATAGCATAGTCAGGAAATACCAAAAATACCAAAACAGAAACTTTCAGTCTCATAGACTGCCACTAATAGAAAGTCTTAAAATAGAAACTATGGATAAGCATCCAACATCCCTTGCATGTGAGTGAGCCAAGATGTGGCTAAGGTGGCTCGTTCAACCAAGTCATGGTCCTCTTGACCTCCATAAGCCCTCGAATCAACATCTCCAAGTCCCTTCAAACATATGCAGGCCATGAGTCATCACATACTTCATAAATTTATTTTAATGCTATATAAATACTTCATTCTTTCATTTATTCTTATTATAATTGCAAAAGAGGCCACCTAGAGAAGGAAAAGAGGTCTCTTGTAGAGAATTGTATGCTTACATGTTCAAATGCATGCTAATAACTATATGCATAAATGGACGAGTTATATTACTGTACATTATGGATATGTACGTAAAAGTTAAAAATAATAGGTTACATTTACGAAGGAGGCATCAGAAGCGTAATCAAAATTGAACCATATCAAGGTGTGTTGATAGTGTTAATGATGGCAAAAAAAATGCATCTTCCAATGGACGTCGCACTGTATTGCTTGCTTCATTCATTGGTGGTCCAATAGATATGAGATGTAGATACTTGAATGTTATGTCTCTTGTTCAACATTTTGGAAAATATGACCTTTTTAACAATGACATGTGACACGAATGGCCATAATTATAGTAGAGCTTTCAACGAGAGAAAAGCCAGAAAATCGTCCCAATATAGTGGCACGTGTATTCTGTGCGAATCTTAAATTGCTTAAAAGACATATTGTTGAAGAAAAGATCTTTGGAGATGTTGCTGCAATAGTTGATGTTATAGAATTTCAAAAGCATGGTTTGCCTCATGCTCACTTATTGGTAATTATATCCTCTTCGAACAAATTCCAATTCATATAAATATGACCAATATGTGTCCGTAGAACTTCCGTCCACTCAAACTTCTTAATTACGGAGTCTTGCCATACAACATATACTTCATGAGCCTTGCGGAACATCAAATCTCAATTTGTCATGCATGAAACAAAAAGGGTTCAAAACATACTGCATATTTAACTATCCAAAATCACATACCGAGTTCACAACATGTGCTAAAAATTATTATCTTATCCACATGAGAAGAGACAATGGGGACAAAGTTGTCATATGAGGGAAAGATAATTAGTGGATAATTTCTTACAACATGTATCTTTTAGCAACATTTGATTCGCACATAGATGTTGAGATATGCTCTATCGTTAAGGCTATGCAATATATTTATAAGTATGTGTGTAAAGGGCATAACCGTGTGTGTTTTAACAATGCAAATAATCACATGAATATTCAACATGAAACCAAGACGTTTCAATATGCGAGATGGATTAGCTCTCCAGCGGCATCATGGAGAATTTATGCATTTGCCCTATGCGAGATGGATTAGCTGTCGCTTTCACCTTTCTCTGTCCGAGGTTCGGCGTTCTAGGTGTCTTGGAGTCTTGCTCTTGGATGGTGGCAGGCTTTTGGAAGCTTCTCTCAAGTCGCTTTCACTTCCTTTTGTCCGAGGTTTAGTGTTCCCAGATTTCTCGGGAAAAGCAAAGTCACGTGTTGCATTTCTGGGCACACCTGGGTTCCTCTGGGTTCCTTCCTTTGTCTTGTTCCTTTGGTTCTCTTGTCCTGTTTGGCTTTCTTGCCTTCGGTATATTCCTGTGGTTCCTTAAAGCACATTTTTGAGATAAAACATTAGTATCATAATATTTGTCATCTTCAAAAGTAGAGAAACTGAGGAAAAGAACTCTCAGGGGAACTGAGGTTCCAGAGTTCCGTTTCCTAACAATTTCCCCCTTTTTGATGATGACAAATATAAGGAACCTGGCAACATAATAAGGACATGAAATTCATGAGAACAGATGAGCTAAGAGATTTACAACTTTATTAAATAATGATAGAACATTCAATAGTTGCAAATTCCCCCTAAGCAAATGAACTAAGTTATTCAAGTTCCCCCTCAGAAATAGAACGGGTTCAGATTTCCTATAAGTCCAGTAGTTGTAATAATTCAAGGTTCCTATCCATTCTTCCCCCTTTTGACATCATCGAAAAGATCAAGTTACTTATCAAGTATATGATATTAATGTGAAATAAACAATTTACGTTAAACCCATGACAGTGACCATAATAGAAACTTAAGGCAAAGACAAATGATGCATTAGAAACATTACCATAAGAGTTCATTAATCATTAAAATCAAGAACATTGCCCAAAGATGCATAGTGGAAAGAGAAACAAAAGAGCACAACCAACTTGACATTAGACAAAATAAGGATAGAAGAGGGGAGTAGGACCCTAGGGAACTACTAGCACACTGTGATGTTATAGCACTGGGAACTAGGAGAGACATTCCTATGGCAGCGTAGTGGCCTCCTCTTCAGTTTCCTTCTTTTCTGCAGTTCCTTCATCTTGGCCTGTTGTTATCTTATCGGCCTAATTACCTCCAATTGAGCAAGGTTAAGATTGAAGTTTTTCTTGGCCATTTGAGGAGCTTTGTGTTTTGAGAGAGACGGGTGAACATGAGATTGAGAGAAGGCGTGAGAGAACAGAGTGCTCGGCTCAATCAAACAGGAAACCTTAAATAACCCTTGAGCAATTTTGGAGCCGTTGAGAATCAAGCCATTGGAGATATTTCTGGGAACTCTGAAGAGTTGAAACGGCTAATTTTCTTGAAGCTTTTGCGCCTTTGCAACGATCACAAATTCAAAGATTAGATGCTCAAAATGGCAACTGTTCAAGGCTGAGCAGACGTCTCTGACGCTGTGAGATTTGCCATAAATACTGTCTTAGGAGAAGCAATTCTCTTACTAGCCGTTTAAGGGGTAGCCCATCCTAGTTCATTTTTGACGATATTTTCAGTGTGCTACAGGGATATATGGGAACCTTTGATGTGGGGTTTTAAGACATAGGACCTGAAAGTACGTTCCCATAAAATAAATCGGGGAAGGCCATTTATCGCATCACACACTAATTCCCAGAGAGGGTTAAGAAGAGGATCATAGGGAATTAGATTGTGCAATGAGGCAAGGGAGGGTCATAGTACACAATCATCATTTCGGCTTGTATTATTGGGTTAGAAAGATGATCAGATTGTGACTTTTGGGCCAACAAAAAAACTTGAACAATGATTGAATTTTAATAAGAGATGAACAACCAAGGAGAAGAACTAGAAAAATTTGTCAAAGCCTTTTGAGAAACCATTATGAATATGAGGGTCTAACGCAAGAGAAATGACACAAAGATTCCAAGATAAAGACAAGTAAAGAGTTCTGAACTAGTCAATCAAGGAAACTGGAGAGAAACTTTAAACTAAAGAAACTGCTAGTTTATAGGAATCATTCCCAGTTCTAATCTAAGGTTCTCGAAGGGAACTCTATTCAAGGCTTTGGTGAATATATCTGCAATTTGATCTTCAGTTCTATAAAATTCCATAATGATGTTTCCTTTCTCAACATGATCTCTAAGAAAATGATGTCTTATGTCTATATGCTTGGTCCTAGTGTGATGCACATGATTCTTAGAAATGTTTATAGCACTAGTGTTATCACAAATAATAGTAAGAGGGCCATAAGACATACCAAAATCCGCGAGTTGTTGCTTTAGCCATAGAAGTTGGGAACAGCAGGAGGCAGCCGCGATGTACTCGGATTCTGTGGTGGAGAGGGAGACTGAGACTTGTTTCTTTGATCCCCATGACACAAGGCAAGGGCTTAGGAACTATGCCATTCCAGAAGTGCTCTTCCTATCCACCAAGTATCCAGCATAATCAGCATCAGTGAAGCCCATTAGCTCAAAGGGACACTCTTTGGGGTACCAAATGCAGAGAGAGTCAGTTCCCTTGAGATATCGAAGTATTCTCTTCACAGCAGCCAAGTGGGTTTCTCTTGGACAAGATTGGAACCTAGCACACAAGCCAACAGCAAAAACAATGTCTGGTCGACTAGCAGTTAGGTACATGAGTGAGCCTATCATACCTCTATAGAGCTTCTCCTCCACTAGAGGACTCGAATGGTCCTTATCCAAATGAGCAATGGTGGATATGGGAGTGGAGAGAGGCTTGCATGAATCCATTTTGAACTTCTTCAGTAGTTCCCTGACATACTTCTGTTGGTGGATTTGAATACCATCTTCTTTTTGGGTGATTTGTAATCCGAGGAAGAAGGTGAGTTCCCCAATTACACTCATTTCAAATTTACTGTTCATCAAGTCTTTGAATTTGTCTACAAGGGACAGGTTAGTGGAACCAAAGATAATATCATTGACATAAATTTGAACCACCAAAAGATGTTACCTTCTTCTTCTAGGATGAAGAGAGTTTTGTCAATAACTCCACGCCTGTAGCCATGTAGAGTAGGAACTGGGCAAGACGATCATACCAAGCTCTGGGAGCTTGCTTGAGGCCATACAATGCTTTGTCTAGAAAGTAGACATGGTCTAGATGATCATCATCTTCAAATCCAGGTGGTTGCTTGACATAGAATTCTTCTTGGAGAATTCCATTGAGGAAGGCCGTCTTTACATCCATTTGGAACAACTTGAACCCTTTGTGTGATGCAAAAGCAATCAACAACCTTATTGCTTCAATCCTTGCCACTGGAGCATAGGTTTCATCATAGTCGATGCCTTCTTATTGATTGTATCTTTGAGCAACGAGTCTTGCTTTGTTCCTTATCACATCTCCTGTATCATCTAGCTTGTTTCTGAAAACCCATCTAGTTACTATGATGTGTTTATCCTTGGGACGGGAAACTAGATGCCATACTTTGTTCCTTTCAAACTGATGGAGCTCTTCTTGCATAGCTTGGATCCAGTCCGCATCCTGACTGGAGGCTTGATGACTCTTCTTTCTCTGTTAAGAGCTAGAGCATTTGATGTGGACACATTCTGAGTTGAGCATTCAGCTTCCTGGTTGGGATCACCTTCTCCATTGAAGATCATGTGGGAAGATGAATCATTGAAGTCTCCACAGATGTTGTCGTCATGCTCCTGGTTCCCAGAGATGGATTGTTGTTCATTATCCATGGGAACTGGTGGAGGAGCCATTGGAGGGTTCCGAGCAGCAGGACAGGAACTGGGTGTAGTGACATCTTCATCTGGATCTTCTTGAAATGACTTGGGAAACGGGTCTTCAAAGGAATAGGTGGTGTTCTGCACAATCTTTCCAAGTGATTTTTCATTAAAAATAACATGAACACTTTCTTCTACCTTTTTAGTCCTTTTGTTGAAGACTTTGTACGCCTTGTTACCCGAGGCGTATCCAATGAAGATTCCTTCATCACTTCTTGGGTCGAATTTGCCAAGATTGTCCTTCCCATTGTTGTGCACAAAGCACTTGCATCCGAACACCCTCAGATGTGAGATGTTGGGAACTCTGCCTCTTAGGAGCTCATAGGGTGTCTTTTTTGTGATTGGGCGAAGCATGGCTCGATTGATGATGTAGCAAGCTGTGTTGATCGCCTCAGCCCAGAATGATTGAGAGAGTCCACTTGAGATCAGCATAGTCCGAGCCATGTCTTCCAAAGTTCTGTTCTTCCTTTCCACTACTCCATTTTGTTGAGGAGTGTATGGTGCAGAGAAGTTGTGATCAATTCCATGCTCACTGCAAAAGGTTAGAAATTCTCCATTTTCGAATTCAGTACCATGGTCAGACCGAATAGCATTGAGTGAACAATCAAGAGATTTTTCTAACAAAGGAACCAGATCTTTAAAGCGGTCAATAACTTCACTCTTAGATTTAATAAAGATGGTCCAAGTAAAGCGAGAGAAGTCATCGACAAGAACAAAGATATACCTGTTCCCTCCTAGGCTTTGAACTCTCATGGGTCCATACAGATCCATGTGGATGAGTTCAAGAGGCCTTGAGGTGCTTACCATGTTTTTGGACTTGAAGGAACTACGAGCCTGTTTTCCTTTTACACAGTCAGAGCACAGTTCCTTAGATGTACCACTTAGCTTTGGCAGCCCTCTGACTAGCTCCTTTGAGTGTAGCTTTGGAATCTGCTTGGTGCTAGCATGACCGAGGCGTTGATGCCACAAATCAGCTTGGTCATTCACAGTTGAGAGACAAAGTTTCTCCTTGGGAACAAAGGATGGATCAATTATGTAGACATTGTTGAATCTTTTCCCTTTTAGGATGATTTGTCCCGAGGAGTCAAGGACTGAACATTCGTTTGATCTGAATCTAACTTCATTGTCTCCTTGATCACACAGCTGTGACACACTTATTAGATCAAACCCAAGATTATCAACAAGGTGAACTTTGTTTACCTGAATGTGGTCGTTGAGTTTCACAGTTCCTATTCCACAGATTTTCCCTTTGCTTTTGTCTCCAAAGGATATGTTCCCTCCTTGGAGAGGTTGAAGAGAGGTCATTTGATTTCTTCTTCCAGTCATATGGCATGAGCAACCATTGTCGATGTACCATAGTTGAGGTTGCCTCTCTTCTTTCTCAAGGTCTTCTGAGTCGCTTGAGTCTCCTTTTGCCATGAGACATCTCCCTCCAGAGAAGCCACTCAGATCCAGTTCCTCATCTGAGTCTTCTCCCCATGATTCTACGAGAGCCTTCTTTCTTTGAGGTATTTCCTCTTCCTTGGACTCTTCTTTGTTGGGACAGTTCTTAGCGTACTGTCCCTTCTCCTTGCACTCGTAACATGAGACTTCCTTGAGATCTCTTCTTGGTCCATTGTGAGAGAAACTGCCCTTTTGGAACCTTCCATTCACAAAGAAATTTTTGATGTTCTTTGTGAAGAGGACTGTTAGTTCGTCCTCCTCTTCTTCAAGGTCTGAGTTCTCTTCCTCTATCTCGAGCCTAGAGAAGGCTTTAGAGATCTTGAGGGCAATTCCTTTTTCCAGTTTCTTGTCGGCATTGGCTTTGATGTGCTCTCCTTCTTCAACCTCCAGTTTTCCTATGACTTGGGTCAAGGAAAGTGATTGGATGCCTGGAGTGTTCTTCATGATTCCCTTCAGAAGGGTGAACTTGGAGTTGAGTCCATTGATGACCACTAGGGACTTGGAAACTTCATCAAGATCGACTCCCGCCGTTGTTAGCTTTTGTTAGGAAACGGAACTCTGGAACTTAGGTTCCCCTGAGAGTTCCGTTCCTCAATTTCTCTACTTTTAAAGATGACAAATATTATGATACTAATGTTTTATCTCAAAGATGTGTTTTAAGGAACCACAGGAAATTACCAAAGGCAGGAAAGCCAAACAGAACAAGGGAACCAAAGGAACAAGACAGCTGAAGGAATCCAGAGGAACCCAGGTGTGCCCAGAAATGGAGCTTGCGACATTGCGATTCCCGAGAAATCTAGGGACACACAACCTCGGACAAAAGGTGTCGAAAACGACTTGTCTGAAACTTCCAAAAGTCTGCCAAGGTCCAAGAGCTAAAGAACAAGATGCCTAGAGAACCTCTACCTCGGACAGAGACGATGAAAGCGACAACACATGAAGACGTCGCTGTCTAACAGACGGTTCCCAAGTGGCCAACTTACTCAACCTCGGACGAAAGCGTTTTGACAACGACACCACAAGGATCGTCTGAGGTAGTTGATCAACCAAGAGAGATTATGAGCTGCCTAGGTTGTTTGCACATGCCAAGAACAACGTGGATTAAGGAGAACCACTAATCCTAGGGCAAGCTCAATCCGTGGGAACCAAGAGAGGATCGAGCTGCGAAGAATCCTCTATAAAAGGAAGACTAACCCAAGGGTTATCTTCATGCACTAAAACAAGAACTCACACTCATTAGCAAATATCTAGTGTGAACCTCAAAACAAAGATCATCAAAGAAAACCGAGATCAAGAGGAACCAGTCAAGGAAGAAGAGTTGAGTGCTAAGTTCCTGTGACTGTAAGTGATAGTTCCTAGGTGCAAAAGTCTGTTTCTTGGATTGATTATTGATTGTGTTAAGTTATCTAGGATTGTCTAACTGTGTGTAAGGCAAAGGAACTGTGTGTTCGTTCCTAGGATAAGCTGTAACCAAAAGAGATAAGAAATCAAGAAGTAGACTTTGAAATCCTTTCGAAAGAAAGGTAGTGGTTTTTATCCTGGATTGCTAGTTGGCAATCAAAGATTTCCACTATAAGGAACTTGTCATTTGTTTGATTGTTTATCTTCCGCTGCGAAAGGAACTAAGAATCGTTATTCTGAGTTCCTTAAGCTTTTATCTAACAATCACGATCCTACAATTGGTATCAGAGCAGGAAAAGCTCTAGATCTTTGATTAGTTTGCAGATCATGTCTCAACCAAGCAAGTTTGAGCTCAGAATCTCCACCAATAAGCCACACCTTCGCAAGAAAGGAGAAGAAACATGGTGGAAAAAGTGCACGGAAAGCCACATCAAGACCAACGACTACCAATGCTGGAGGATAGTCGAAAATGGAGATGGTCACGTCGATCTTACCATGAAGGAAGAAGACTGGAAACCAGAACATTATGTCATCATGGAGAAGAATGCTAAGGCAAGACAGTTCATCCTCAATGGATTGGACAGAGAGGATATGGACAAGGTCATAGGCATCAAGACGGCCAAAGAGATGTGGAAAGCTCTCGAAGAGATGCATGAAGGAAGTGAGGAACTAAAGCAAAGCAGAAAGTTTGCTTTGGAAGGAGAATACCACACCTTCAAAATGATGGAAACTGAGACCATCTCAGAATATTACTCTCGCTTCAACAGATTAATTGGAAAGTTGACGGCGGCGGGAGTTGATCTTGATGAAGTTTCCAAATCCTTAGTGATCATCAATGGACTCAACTCCAAGTTCACCCTTCTCAAAGGAATTATGAAGAACACTCCAGGCATCCAATCTCTTCCCTTGATCCAAGTCATAGGGAAACTGGAGGTTGAAGAAGGAGAGCACACCAAAGCCAATGCCGATAAGAAACTGGAGAAAGGAATCGCCCTAAAGATCTCCAAAGCTTTCTCAAGGCTTGAAATGGAGCAAGAGAACTCAGACTTGGAAGAAGAGGAGGACGAGCTAACAGCCCTCTTCTCAAAGAATATCAAAAAATTCTTTGTGAAGGTAAGGTTCCAAAAGGGCAGTTCCTCCTACAACGGACCCAGAAGGGATCTAAAGGAAGTCTCTTGTTACGAGTGCAAAGAGAAGGGACACTACGCTAAGAACTGTCCTAACAAGGAAGACTCCAAGGAAGAAGAAAAACCTCAGAGAAAGAAGGCTCTCGTAGCCTCATGGGGAGAAGACTCAGATGAGGAACTGGATCTGAGCGGCTTCTCTGGAGGAAAATGTCTCATGGCAAAAGGAGACTCAAGCGACTCAGAAGACCTTGAGGTAACTTCTGACGATCTCTTAAAATCCCTAGTTGATTGTGATAAGAAACAACTTCTTAAGATCATAAAGAAACTAGGAAAGGAAACCAGTTCCCTTCAACATAAACTAGATGATTGTGAAGATGAAATTGCTTGCTTGACTGTTGAGAATTCTGTTTGGAGTAAGAAACTTGATGAAACTGAGAAAGACTTAGCTGAAACTCACTCCAAACTCATTGATATTAGGAATGTGCATGCTAGTCACCTTAAAACTTGCAAATCTTGTGATGAAACTAGCATAGATTTTGTCAAAGTTCTCTTGCATGCTAATCCACCTGGAAATGACATGCTTCAATCCATAATGGATAGGTTAGACATTCTCACTAATTCCATTAATGAAAAAACGATAAATCAAACTGTTTTATGAGACAACGACATGGAATAGGATATGTCAATAATAAATGGAACAATGATGCTGAAGAAGAAAAGGCTAGGCGAGAACTTGTTGAGATGAATGAGAACCTCAGTATTGCTCTGGCCACTTCTCGTGATAGGAATCAATTCCTATTAGAGAAGATCATGGTCCTTGAGAACAAGGCTAAGGTTGCCAAACGTCTCAATGAAGGTTCTCAAAGTCCTAAGAAAGAACCAAAGGGAAAAGAAAAGACGGTTCCTGAAAACCAATGGTTCACCAATTCCTTTGCTCACAAAAAATATATTGACATGGCCCATAGCAAGGTTAGAAACAATGTTGATTTTAACAAAAGGAAAACTGAAAAACCTTTTAGGCCAGGAAAAGGAAAATATGGACATGTTGTTTACAATCGTTTGTGTACCTACTGTGGTAAGAATGGTCATTACAACACTGATTGTGCTAAGAAAAGGAACTTTGAAAAGGAGAAAAGTACTCATTACCATGAAAGGAACCAGTTCCCTGGTTATTCACAGACTCGGAATGCTAATCCCCCCAGTAAAGTCAAGCTTTGCTGGGTTCAGAAATCTTAGTTCCCTTGTGTGCAGAAAGAAGAGAGGCAACCCCAACTATGGTACATTGACAGTGGTTGCTCATGCCATATGACCGGAAGAAGAAATCAAATGACCTCTCTTCAACTTCTCCAAGGAGGGAACATATCCTTTGGAGACAAAAGCAAAGGGAAAATCTGTGGAATAGGAACTGTGAAACTCAACGATCACATTCAGCTAAACAAAGTTCACCTTGTTGATAATCTTGGTTTTGACCTAATAAGTGTGTCACATCTGTGTGATCAAGGAGACAATGAAGTTAGATTCAGATCAAACGAATGTTCAGTCCTTGACTCCTCGGGACAAATCATCCTAAAAGGAAAAAGATTCAACAATGTCTACATAATTGATCCATCCTTTGTTCCCAAGGAGAAACTTTGTCTCTCAACTGTGAATGACCAAGTTGACTTGTGGCATCAACGCCTCGGTCATGCTAGCACCAAGCTGATTCAAAAGCTATACTCAAATGAGCTAGTCAGAGGGCTGCCAAAGCTAAGTGGCACATCTAAGGAACTGTGCTCTGACTGTGTAAAAGGGAAACAGGCTCGTAGTTCATTCAAGTCCAAAAACATGGTAAGCACCTCAAGGCCTCTTGAGCTCATCCACATGGATCTTTATGGACCCATGAGAGTTCAAAGCCTAGGAGGGAACAGGTATATTTTTGTTATTGTCGATGACTTCTCTCGCTTTACTTGGACCATTTTCATTAAATCTAAAAGTGAAGTCATTGATCGCTTTAAAGACCTGGTTCCCTTGTTAGAAAAATCCCTTGATTGTTCACTTAATGCTATTCGGTCTGACCATGGTACCAAATTCGAAAATGGGGAATTTCTAACCTTTTGCAGTGAGCATGGCATTGATCACAACTTTTCTGCACCATACACTCCTCAACAGAATGGAGTAGTGGAGAGAAAGAATAGGACCTTGGAAGACATGGCTCGAACTATGTTGATCTCAAGTGGACTCTCCCAATCCTTTTGGGCTGAGGCGATCAACACAGCATGCTACATCATCAATAGAGCCATGCTTCGCCCTATCACAGAGAAGACACCCTATGAACTCCTAAGAGGAAGAGTTCCCAACATTTCTCATCTAAGGGTGTTCAGATGCAAGTGCTTTGTGCACAACAATGGAAAGGATAATCTTGGCAAGTTCGACCCAAGAAGTGATGAAGGAATCTTCATTGGATATGCCTCAGGCAGCAAGACATACAAGGTCCTCAACAAAAGGACCAAAAAGGTAGAAGAAAGTGTTCATGTTATTTTTAATGAAAAATCACTTGGAAAGATTGTGCAGAACACCACCAGTTCCTTCGAAGACCCATTTCCCAAGTTATCTCATGAAGATCCAGATGAAGATGTCACTCCTCCCAGTTCCTGCCCTGCTGAACGGAACCCTCCAATGGCTTCTCCACAAGTTCCAATGGATAATCAACAACAATCCATTTCTGGGAACCATGAGCATGACGACAACATCTGTGGAGACCTCAATGATTCATCTTCCCACATGTTCTTCAATGGAGAAGGTGACCCCAACCAGGAAGCTGAATGCTCAACTCAGAATGTCTCCACATCAAATACTTTGGCTTCCAACAGAGAAAGAAGAGTCGTCAAGCCTCCAGTCAGGTACGAACATCTAACTTGCTTTGCCTTTAATGCCTTTTTGTATATTGTGGAACCAAAGAACATAGGTGAGGCACTGAAGGATGCGGACTGGATCCAAGCCATGCAAGAAGAGCTTCATCAATTTGAAAGGAACAAAGTCTGGCATCTGGTTCCTCGCCCCAAGGATAAGTACATCATAGGAACCAGATGGGTTATCAGAAACAAGCTAGATGATACAGGAACTGTGATAAGGAACAAAGCAAGACTTGTGGCTCAAGGATATAATCAACAAGAAGGAATTGACTATGATGAAACCTATGCTCTAGTGGCAAGGATCGAAGCGATAAGATTATTGATTGCCTTCGCATCTCACAAAGGGTTCAAGCTGATCCAAATGGATGTAAAGACAGCCTTCCTCAATGGAATTCTTCAAGAAGAAGTCTATGTCAAGCAACCTCCTGGTTTCGAAGACGACGATCATCCAGATCATGTCTACTTTCTAGACAAGACACTCTATGGCCTCAAGCAAGCTCCCAGAGCTTGGTATGATCGTCTTGCCCAGTTCCTACTCTCAAATGGCTACAGGCGTTGAGTTATTGATAAGACTCTCTTCATCCTAGAAGAAGAAGATAACATCTTAGTGGTTCAAATCTATGTTGATGATATCATTTTTGGTTCCACTAACCTGTCCCTTGTAGACAAGTTCAAAGACTTGATGAGCAGTGAATTTGAAATGAGTTTAATTGGGAAACTCACATTCTTCCTCGGATTACAAATCACTCAAAAGGAAGATGGTAATCAAATCCACCAACAGAAGTATGTCAGGGAACTACTGAAGAAGTTCAAAATGGATTCATGCAAGCCTCTCTCCACTCCCATATCCACCATTGCCCATCTGGATAAGGACCACTCGAGTCCTCTAGTGGAGGAGAAGCTCTATAGAGGTATGATAGGCTCACTCATGTACCTAACTGCTAGTCGACCAGACATTGTCTTTGCTGTTGGCTTGTGTGCTAGGTTCCTATCTTGTCCAAGAGAACCCCACTTGGCCGCTGTGAAGAGAATACTTCGATACCTCAAAGGAACTAACGATCTCTGCATTTGGTACCCCAAAGAATGTCCCTTTGAGCTCATGGGTTTCACTGATGCTGATTATGCCGGATACTTGGTGGATAGGAAGAGCACTTCTGGAATGGCACAGTTCCTAGGCCCTTGCCTTGTGTCATGGGGATCAAAGAAATAAGTTTCAGTCTCTCTCTCCACCACAGAATCCGAGTACATTGCGGCTGCCTCTTGTTGTTCCCAACTTCTCTGGCTAAAGCAACAACTCGCGGACTTTGGTATGTCTTATGGCCCTCTCACTATTCTTTGTGATAACACTAGTGCCATAAACATTTCTAAGAATCCTGTGCATCATACTAGGACCAAGCATATTGACATTAGACATCATTTTCTTAGGGATCATGTTGAGAAGGGAAACATCATTATGAAATTTTGTAGAATTGAAGATCAGGTTGCAGATATATTCACCAAGGCATTGAATCGAGTTCCTTTCGAGAACCTTAGATTGGAACTAGGAATGATTCCTATTACTCAGTAGTGTCCTTAGTTCAAGAATTCTTTCCAGTTCCCCTGATTGACTAATTTACGATTTCGGCTTAGATAAATTTTTCTGGTTCGTTTCCTTTTGATCCTCATTATTCTTCAACTCCTCATTGTTCAAATTTCTTTGATGGCCCAAAAAGTCACAATCTGATCATATTTCTAAACCCAACATTACAAGCTGAAATGATGATTGTGTACTAAGACCTACCCTTGCCTCATTGCTCAATTTAATTCTCTATGATCCATCTCTAAACCCTCTCTGAGAATTATTGTGCAATGCGATAAATAGCCTACCCTGATTCCTAGTATGGGAACGTACTGTTTTTGGTTCCTTTGTTTTAACCCACACCAAAGGTTCCCATACATTCCTCTAGCTCGCTGAAAATGTCACAAGAAAGGAACCAGAACGTAGCGTCTCTCCAACGGCTCGCTTGGCTCTCCCAAACGCTATTTATGGCATATTGACAGGGATAAGACGTGTCTCATCAGTGGCAGACCTCCCTCTTCTCTGAAGGGTCAAATTTTGAATTTAAGTTAGCCGTTCCGAAAAGCTACAACTTTCTTCAATGCTTCGGATTTGCCTTGATCTTCTCAACGGTTGGATTTGCTTCAACGGTCACCTCAGCTCTTGGCCATCCCAGATCTTCAACGCCCTTAAAGAGGTGCTCAGTTGCTCTGAGTTGATCACACAAGCTCTCCATCTCTCTGATCTTCTACCTCTCTTTCTCTTCATACAGCAATCCTCTTAGTTCCTCTGAAATGGTCAACCCTAACCCAATCGTTGTTATGGATGAAGAGGAGGCTGCTTTTCTTCAAGCATTTCGCGAAAAGAAGGCTAAAGCCTCCTCCTCCAAGCCTGTTTCTGCCTCCACTTCTCCAAAATCCCTCCCCAAAGAAAACCCCGTGGAGAAACCTGCAGAGAAACAAAAAGAGGAGCAAGCCATCACTTTGGCTTCAGAATCAGTCACAAAATCAGTTTCTGAAGGCGGGTCGCATGATTCCTCTCCGGATAAATCCCTTCAAGAGATCCTTAGCCCCGAGCCTTCCCCGATCAGCCTCAAATCCAAAACTTCCAACCCAAGCCCCTCTGTCGCCACAAGAATGCAACAGAGGAAGAGAAGCTCCCAAGCCATTGTTCCCTATGAAACCAAATCCACAAAAAAGGCCAAAACCACCACCCTCTCTGCCTCCTCTTCCTTCTCCAAAAGGAAGATCCTAAAACCTCTCATTATCGGCAGAGAATTCTGGACCCAGGAGTTAGAAGAAGAGGATGAGGAACTCTATGGAGAAGCTCTGGATGAGTTCCACACTCTGTTGCAGTTCCAAGGGTGGGATGAGATATTGTGCGAGCCTTTCTCTGCTTCCGACGAGGTTTTCCGGATGTTTTACCAATCTATGGAGTTTGTACCCCAGAAGGAGAACTCTCCTTGTCACGACGCCATTCTTATCTGGAAGGGAACCAGCTATCCCTTGTCTGCCAACTTGATCGCGTCTGCTCTAAGGCTCGAACCAAGGTCTGGGTTTGGCATTCTGCCTCAGAAGAAGGGATGGCCTAAAGGAAAAGGGTTCAAGTCCAAAGGAGCAATAGTGAAGAAAATTTATGATGGCACATCCCCCTATTCTTTGGAGACGAAGGATCTCTCCATCGCAAACCGGCTACTGCATTTCTGGATCACTCGCAACTTGGTTCCCAGGCAAGAGCACAGGAACGAAGTCCTCATCACCGACGCCGTCTACATGGACAAGGTGCTCTCCGGTGTTCAGTTGGATCTTTCCCGTATTGTGCTGGCTCACATGCAATTCTGTGCATCCCATGACTCACATGCTTTACCCTTCCCTCACATCATCAAGAAGCTACTCTCCAACCTCAATCAGTACCCATAAGACTCACCCGAGACTGCCTACAGCAAATGTCTTACCATGCACACAGTTCGGAAGCTGAAATCTAAGGAACAACAACCCAACCTTGCTGAAACAGAAGAAATCATGCCTAAGGAAAAGACGAGTTCCCAGGGCCGTTCTAGTTCCCACCCTCAGCAACCCCCCTCTTCAGACTCCTATGCGATCCTCCTTGCGTTGGATCGTATTGAAAAAGCTATCTTGGAAGGCTCGACTGCCAACACAGTCGCCATCCATGATCAAGTAAGAGAGTTGGGGCGTATCAGTTTTGCTGTCGAGAGTCTGGTGGAAGTTCTGCAGAAGGATTGGCAAGGTGCAATCAGTGCTCATCAGGCCGCGGGCCAAAATGTAGGAATCGACGACAAGGATGCAGAAGAGGAGGCCGCTACTACGCCATAGGAACGCTTGTTCTAGGTTCCCAGTGCTGCAACGCCACAGCGAGCTAGTAGTTTTCCTTAGGATCCTACTCCCCTCTTCTATCCCTTTTGTTGTCTTTCTTAAGATTGCTTTTGTTGTCTTCCTTGCTATTTGTTGTTTGTGTTGTCGGTTGTCAGTTGTTATGTTGTGGTATAAGTGTTTTGAACAATGATCAATGAAGCTTTAATGACTATATTTGGAATCGCTCCAATGATCAATTTGTCTTTGCCTTAACGTTCTCATTATGACTTTTTTTTAGGATTGATGCAATTGCATATTCACTTGGATATCATGTTCTTAACTTGTACTTAATCTTTTCAATGATGTCAAAAGGGGGAAGAAAAGAATAGGAACCTTGAACTTTGGAGACTACTGAATTAATAGGAACTCTAAACTAGTTCTATTTCTAAGGGGGAATTTGAAATAAACTTGTTCACTTGCTTAGGGGGAATTCACAACCATTGAATGTTCTATCACTAATCTGTAATGTTGTAAATCCCGTTATCTCAATATGGTCTCATAAGATTCAAAGTCCTATTATGTTGTCAGGTTCCTTGTATTTGTCATCATCAAAAAGGGGGAAATTGTTAGGAAACGGAACTCTGGAACTTAGGTTCCCCTGAGAGTTCCGTTCCTCAGTTTCTCTACTTTTGAAGATGATAAATATTATGATACTAATGTTTTATCTCAAAGATGTGTTTTAAGGAACCACAAGAAATTACCTAAGGCAGGAAAGCCAAACAGAACAAGGGAACCAAAGGAACAAGACAACTGAAGGAATCCAGAGGAACCCAGGTATGTCCAGAAATGGAGCTTGCGACATTGCGATTCCCGAGAAATCAAGGGACACACAACCTCGGACAAAAGGTGTCGAAAATGACATGTTCGAAGCTTCCAAAAGTCTGCCAAGGTTCAAGAGCTAAAGAACAAGATGCCTAGAGAACCTCTACCTCAGACAGAGACGATGAAAGCGACAGCACATGAAGACGTCGCTGTCCAACAGACGGTTCCCAAGCGGCCAGCTTACTCAACCTCGGACGAAAGCATTTTGACAACGACACCACAAGGCTCGTCTGAGATAGTTGACCAACCAAGAGAGATTCTGAGCTGCCTAGGTTGTTTGCACATGCCAAGAACAACGTGGATCAAGGAGAACCACTAATCCTAGGGCAAGCTCAATCCGTGGGAACCAAGAGAGGATCGAGCTGCGAAGAATCCTCTATAAAAGGAAGACTAACCCAAGGGTTATCTTCATGCACTAAAACAAGAACTCACACTCATTAGCAAATATCTAGTGTGAACCTCAAAACAAAGATCATCAAAGCAAACCGAGATCAAGAGGAACCAGTCAAGGAAGAAGAGCTGAGTGCTAAGTTCCTGTGACTGTAAGTGATAGTTCCTAGGTGCGAAAGTCGGTTTCTTGGATTGATTATTGATTGTGTTAAGTTATCTAGGATTGTCTAATTGTGTGTAAGGCAAATGAACTGTGTGTTCGTTCCTAGGATAAGCTGTAACCAAAAGAGATAAGAAATCAAGAAGTAGACTTTGAAATCCTTTCGAAAGAAAGGTAGTGGTTTTTATCCTGGATTGCTAGTTGGCAATCAAAGGTTTCCACTATAAGGAACTTGTCATTTGTTTGATTGTTTATCTTCCGCTGCGAAAGGAACTAAGAATCGTTATTCTGAGTTCCTTAAGCTTTTATCTAACAATCACGATCTTACAACTTTCCAATCAATCTGTTGAATCGGGAGTAGTACTCTGAGATGGTCTCAGTTTCCATCATTTTGAAGGTGTGGTATTCTCCTTCCAAAGCAAACTTTCTGCTTTGCTTCAGTTCCTCACTTCCTTCATACATCTCCTTGAGAGCTTTCCACATCTCCTTGGCCGTTTTGATGCCTATGACCTTGTCCATGTCCTCTCTGTCCAATCCATTGAGGATGAACTGCCTAGCCTTGGCATTCTTCTCCATGATGATATAGTGTTTTCGTTTCCAGTCTTCTTCCTTCATGGTAAGGTCGACATAGCCATCCTCATTCTCGACTATCCTCCAGCATTGGTAGTCGTTGGTCTTAATGTGGCTTTCCATGCACTTTTCCCACCATGTTTCTTCTCCTTTCTTTCAGAGATGTGGCTTGTTGGTGGAGATTCTGAGCTCAAACTTGCTTGGTTGAGACATGATCTGCAAACTTAACAAAGATCTAGAGCTTTTCCCGCTCTGATACCAATTGAAGGATCGTGATTGTTAGATAATAACTTAAAGAACTCAGAATATCGATTCTAAGTTCCCTTCGCAGCGGAAATAAACAATCAAACAAATGACAAGTTCCTTATAGTGGAAACCTTTGATTGCCAATTAGCAATCCAGGATAAAAACCACTACCTTTCTTCCGAAAGGATTTCAAGGTCTATTTCTTGATTTCTTATCTCTTTTGGTTACAACTTATCCTAGGAACAAACACACAATTTCTTTGCCTTACACACAGTTAGGCAATCCTAGATAACTTAACACAATCAATAATCAATCCAAAAAACAGACCTTCGCATCTAGGAACTATCACTTACAGTCACAGGAACTTAGCACTCAGCTCTTCTATTCCTTGACTGGTTCCTCTTGATCTCGGTTTGCTTTGATGATCTTGTTTGAAGCTTCACACTTTGATGTTTTCTATGGAGTGTGATTCTATTGTAAATGCTTGAAGATAACTCTTGAGTTAGTCTTCCTTTTATAGTGGATTCTTCGCAGCTTCTTCTTCTCTTGGTTCCACAGATTGAGCTTGCCCTAGGATAAGTGGTTCTCCTTTTTCCACGTTGTTCTTGGCATGTGCAAACAACCTAGGCAACTCAGAATCCTTCTAGGTTAGTCAACATTTTCAGCCAAGTCGTTCTCCAGCTTCCTTTGTCCGAGGTTCAACACTTTGGGCGCTTGGGAACTGACTTCTGGACAGCGACAAGTTCTATGTCCTGTCGCTTTCACCTTTCTCTGTCCGAGGTTCGGCGTTTTAGGTGTCTTGGAGTCTTGCTCTTGGATGGTGGCATGCTTTTGGAAGCTTCTCTCAAGTCGCTTTCACTTCCTTTTGTCCGAGGTTTAGTGTTCCCAGATTTCTCGGGAAAAGCAAAGTCATGTGTTGCATTTCTGGGCGCACCTGGGTTCCTCTGGGTTCCTTCCTTTGTCTTGTTCCTTTGGTTCTCTTGTCCTGTTTGGCTTTCTTGCCTTCGGTATATTCCTGTGGTTCCTTAAAGCACATCTTTGAGATAAAATATTAGTATCATAATATTTGTCATCTTAAAAAGTAGAGAAACTGAGGAAAGGAACTCTCAGGGGAACTGAGATTCCAGAGTTCCGTTTCCTAACACAAACCACTATGTTAACAACTTTGTTTGCAGCCAATAGTGAAATGTATTCACATTCCAAATATTTCTACTCAGAAATTCCTGAACATTATGTGTGGGATGGATCATGAAAACAATGAAATAAAAGGAAGATATAGAGAGGGTCAATTGGTAGAATGACTGTTGTAAATCCTTTTATGTGAGAGAGAAAGGTACTATTTGAGATAACTTTTGTCAAATGTCAAAGGCCTGAGATTATGTTATGATTTACTGATTGTTGATGGTTGCAAATGTGATACTTTTAAGGAATTAGCTGAGAAGCGTACACTTCTAGAACTAAATGGCTATGTTAGGTCATGCATGAAGGAGGCCACTAGAATAAAAATGTCGGGTACGTTAATGCATCATCAATAGAAAGATTTTCTGGAGTAAGTACTACATTTATAAGTATAGACATGATAATTGATGACAATTGCAATCTATATCCAAATGAATTCCTAAACACTTTATGTCCTTCTAGAATGAGTCATCATGAATTGGTACTCAAAGTAGGTTATCTTGTCATATCGCTTCGCATTTTGGATCCACCAAATGGTCTGTGTGACAATATTATGTTGATTTGCAAAAAAAATCATAGGAATCTAATTTCTTTGAGATATCTATTGGTTATTACAAAGAAGAACAAGTGCTCCTACCAAGAGTTAGTCAAAGCCAGCCATCATCAAGGAAATACCCGTTTATGTTCCAAAGGAAGCAATTCCCGATAAAAGCTTTGGTTTGCAATGACTATAAACAAATCACAAGCACAAACACTGCAACAAGTTTGTGTCTTTTTTAAGCATCCTTGCTTCTCGCATGGTCAGTTGTATGTAGTTTGTTCAAGAGCTCGCAAAAAAGAGGATTTGCATGTTTTTATTCCGGAATCAACAATGCTTATTGGAGAAAGACGGTCAGTGAACAATGTAATTTCCTTTTATATTTTGACGAAAGGAGAGATTGGATGAGTGTGGTGTTAGCATACATGAAATGTCTTAGATATCTAAATAGACGAAAGTAAAGATTTGGTGTAGTTCTACATAGTTTGACGTTATTTCCTATTTTTGTTGTAATCAGGTGTATATCATAGTTTGAAATAAATCAACTCTTATAATACATCAACACTAAAAAAACACAAATACTTCATTTAATATTCATCGACAAATACATTTTCCAATAAACTACGCTTAACATGTTAATTATAAAGAGTACAACAATTTCAACATTTCCGTTTTCCTGTGTTTGGCACGAGACCTTCAACTAGTCAGTCCAAAATCAAAACCATTAAAAAATTACCTGGTGTAATATCGTAGTTGGAAATCCAATGTTTGGTCCTAGTCTATGTGTGCTTGAATTTGACACCTGATGCCCCCAAACCTTGACGACGGATAAGGAGAACCTGATCAGCGTCAAGTCGACCGGACCCGTGATCCAGGCCCGCGCTCGCCCATTGCTCAAACCACCCAATCTATTGTCACCCGGACTCACAGTAGCATTGGCTCAAGCCGCAAGTTCCGCACATTGGTCACCATGGTCACCATCACGGAGCAACCAAGCAACGCACCACATGGAGTGCCCCAGTTGTGCACGCCAATAGCGCACCCCCTGACGCTCCCCTAGACACGCCCCCGCGTTGCGCACCCCCGCATGCCACCCCCAGGTGTCACGTTCCTATCCCTTTCCTTTTACTTGTTATTTCCTTGTATTATATTTTGGGAGTGTTAACTACTTGTAGTGGACCAAGCCCATTAACTCTTAGGCCCATGGCCTTATGTTTGTAGGAATATTTAAGCACCCTTATGTGCTACTTCACAATGTTAGGTTTTAGTTGAGGTTTATTGTGAAGAGTTGAGGTCTTCCTCCTCTCCTAAACCCCTAAGCTTCAGGCGCCCTGTGTCTGAGCCCAGGCACTATGACGCTCCACTGTAGCTCGCGCTTAGATAACCTCACTTTGAGGTTAATTGGCCGTCGTACCCCCAAGAAGGCGTGCCCCCCAGCAGAACCTCATTTTGAGGTTATTCTCCAGCCTTGCTTCAGAGAAGTTCCAAGGAAGAAAGTCTAGCCAAGAAGAAGGAAAGCCCTTGCTTGAACCACAGTCTGAGCCACGCACCCGAGGCGCCCCCTCACCGGGTTTTTCGCATCAACGCACCCTACACACCTTGACGACATACTAGATGAGCTCCATGGTGCCACTTTCTTCTCCAAAGTTGATCTCAAGGGTGGTTATCCCCAAATCCGGATGCGAGAATGTGATGAATGGAAGACGACATTCAAGACAAAGTTTGGCCTCTACGAGTGGCTTGTCAATCCATTCGGCCTCACCAACGTGCCAAGCACCTTCAAACTTGTCCTTGGAGGACCATGTGGATCACTTGAGGGTCGTGTTTGAGTGCCTTCGCAAGGAAAAGTTATATGCCAACATAGCCAAGTGCACTTTTTGTGCCTCCTCCACCGACTTCCTTGGCTATTTTGTTAGTTGTGATGTCTTGCGTGTTGATGAAGAGAAAGTACGCGCCATCAAGGAGTGGCCTCGCCCCACCATACCCACCATGGTTAGGTCATTCCTTGGCCTTGCCGGTTTCTATAGGCGGTTTGTCTGCGACTTTAGTAGCATTGTGGGCCCCTCTCATGAGTTGACTAAGAAAGGCGTCGAGGTCGTGCGGAATGACAAGCATGAAGCGGCATTCAACTTGCTCAAGGATCGCCTTTACCATGCTTCACTCCTCCAATTGCTCGATTTTGCCAAGACATTCGAGGTGGAGTGTGATGCCTCCAACATTGGCATTGGTGGTGTCCCCCTTTAAGACAAGCGCCCATTGCTGACTTTAGTGAAAAGCTCTCGGGGGCCACTCTTAACTACCACACCTACGACAAAGAGCTCTACTCTTTGATCCGAGTATTGAAGACTTGGCAACATTACTTGTAGCCAAAAGAGTTTTTGATCCACTCGGACCACAAGGCCCTCACCTACCTTCGAAGCCAAGCTCATCTCGGTCGGCGCCATGCTCGTTGGGTAGAGTTCATGGAGACAGTCCCATATTTGGTCAAACAAAAGAAAGGCAATGAGAATGTGGTAGCCGATGCACTTTCTCGGAGGTATGTTCTCCTTTCTCATATAGATGCTAAAGTTTTGGGTTTTTCTTTCATTAAGTCTCTTTATGCTCAAGATGATTTTTTCAGACCTATCTTTGAGACTTTCACTTTGAGAGGTGAGTTTGAGGGCTACTTTTTGGATGGGGGTTACCTTTTTAGAGCCGACAAGCAATGTATCCCCACATCCTCCATTAGACGCCTTTTGATCCAAGACCCATGAGGAGCGTGGCCACTTTGGGATTGCCAAGACCTTATCCGCCCTTAATGAACATTTCTTTTGGCCTAGGATGACCCGCCAAGTAACCAAATTTTGCCAAAGTTGTGTCACATGCCATAAGGCGAAGGCTAGGTCTAGTTCCCATGGATTGTACACCCCCTTACCCATACCCACCGCCCCTTGAGAGGATATATTCATGGATTTCATAACCGTGTTGCCAACCTTTAAGAAGGGGAGGGATTTTTTATTTGTGGTGGTTGACCGCTTCTCCAAAATGGCCCATTTCATACCTTGTAAGATGACCAACAATGCGTCAGAAGTCACATCTCTTTTCTTTGACCACATGGTCAAGCATCATGGAATCCCTCGCACCATTGTCTCCGATGGGGATACCAAATTTGTGAGCTATTTTTGGAAGACTTTGTGAGGTAAAGTAGGCACCAATCTCCTATTTTCCACTAGTTTCCACCCACAAATTGATTGCCAAATTGAGGTGACCAACCGCACCCTAGGTGATACGGCCCAAGCAAGGATCCGGACTGGTTCAAGGAGAGTTCGTCGTCCAAGCCTCCGATGAAGACACCACTTGGAAAGCAATTCGGGAAGTAGCGTGGAAATCACTCTAGACGTGGGATTTGGGGGAAAACTGGAAGGAGAATGGATATGGATAGGCTACTGGATTTCTTGGATAAACTCACCAACAAAACCAATAGGATTCATAGACAAGATCTAGGATAAAATCACCTAAATCCCAACTACAAGAGTTTGGATAAACACACCAAACAAATGACGTCAAAGCTTGAGAGTGCTAAGGGTTTTTCTCTGGAAAAACTTGAACAAAAATATATGTTAAAACGTGCTAAAAACTGAAGCCAAAAACCCTTAAGTAGTCTACTAATGTTCTAAAACAGGCCCTCAGCAGCAACAGGATAAAACGACTCCGTTTAATCTGAATTTTGGATATGTGGGCCTAGACGTCATCAGGACAAAGCCCACCAAAAATCAGCCCAAACGCACGAGGCATTTGGGAGATCGCCTGGTTGGAATGTCATGACATTATCGACGCCGACGCTGTGGATATCAAGATGTGGCTATCGCTGGTCCACCGGGCACTCCGCCACTTTGCTCGGCCAACCTGAGTCCCTTGGCACTCTTTGGATCCATGAGGGTTGTAGGAGGGGTTGGAGACCGGTTGGGGTAGATGGGCTCGGTGAGTGCCGCAACTCTTCTTCTTGTGTCGGCGCCTTCACTTGGCAAAGCAAGGTCATCGAGGCGTCGAGCGTTTCGCTAGGCACTCCTTGAGCTAATAGCCTTCTTTGGAGGTCCTTGAGCACCTTCTTGGCTTGGGAACACGTGAGCACGCCCGGGGCCTGGTGAGTCACTGCCTTAGCTTGTTCCATGCGTGCAAAAGGGCCTCATTTGTAGGAACTTCGTCGCGTCTTTCTTCATGCCCTAGAGGTGACGCCGGCGCTGATGGTGGTGACGTTGACTGCTCTTGATGCGCATGCCGATTCTTATCACTAGGAGCCTTGCTTAGGACCACACTTAGGACCAACCCGCGATGTTGGGAAGACATACTCCTGTTTGTTGAGTTTTATAATAATAGGTCCATGCATTCGGCTACCAAGCTCACTCCATTGTAGCTCGTCTATGGGCGCAACCCACTTACCTCGTTGGATTTGGTGCCGCATTCCATGGGCACCACGGAGATCCCCCAAGGCGCCAAGCACGCCGACTTTTTCCGAGAGCTTCATGAGCGCACACGGGCTAACCTTGAGCGTCGCGCTGCCCAATATGAGCTCCAAGACAACAAAGGCCTTTGCGTCGTCATATTTGCCCTCAGGAACCTCGTATGGGTCCATTTACCCTGTGAGCGCATCCCCACCTGACGCCGCTCCAAGCTTGACCAATGCGATGGACCCTTCCGCGTATTAGAGCGCTTTGATGACAACGTGTATCGCGTCGAGCTTCCCGATGATTATGGTGCCTATCCCACCTTCAACGTGGCAGATCTCACTCCGTATGTGCCCCCCGAGCTTAACGATGACGAATAGGGGACGATTCACAACCAAGAAGGGGAGAATGATGGCCTTAAACCTTGACTATGACGGATTAGGTGGACTTGATGAGCATCAAGTAGACCGGACCCGTGACCCGGGCCCGCGCTCGGGCCATAGCTTAAGCCACCCAATCTATTATCACTCGGACTCACACCAGCAATGGCTCAAGCCGCGAGTCCCCCACCTTGGTCACCATGGTCACCATCACGGAGCACCCAAGCAATGTGCCCCATGGCACGCCCCCTGGCGCGTGCCAGTAGTGCGGCCCCGATGGCACCCCCTTTCCATTTACTTGTTATTTCCTTGTTTTATGTTTTGGAAGTGTTGGCCACTTGTAGTAGACCAAGTCCATTAACTCTTAGGCCCATGGCCTTATGTTTATATGACTATTTAAGCACCCTTATGTGCTACTTGGCAATGTTAGGTCTTAGTTGAGGTTTATTGTGTAGAGTTGAGGTCTTCCTCCTCCCATAAACCCCTAGGCCTCAAGCTCTAGGGTTTGGGTTCTCTTGTTGCCATCAATCTCTCCCACTCCATCAATCTCTCTCTCACACTCTAAAGGCCTCACGCCCCCATCGCTTCCCATCTCATGCTCCCCGTGTCTGAGCCCAAGCGCCGCCGCGCTCCACTATAGTTCACGCTTACATATCTTCACTTTGAGGTTATCTGGCCGTCTTTCCCCCCAGGAGGCGTGCCCCCAGCAGAACCTCATTTTGAGGTTATTCTTCTGCCTTGCTCCAAAGAAGTTCCAAGGAAGAAAGTCCAGCCAAGAAGAAGGAAAGCCCTTGCTTGAGCCACAGTCCGAGCCAACGCACCTGAGGCACCCCCTCACCCGGGTGTTTCGCATCAACACCATTATTCATTTTTTTGTCAAGCAATGTTTGAAAAGAAAGAAGTTAGAGATGATTCCTCCAACAGAGGGGACACATAAGCAAGAACATGACATGATTCTTACCTGCAAAGAACCTGAATCTATCATTGATTACCCATATCTTACACATCAGTCGTATTGTTATATCATATAGAACCCTATAGATATTGATTCAATATCTAAGGATCTCAAAACCTAAACAGTATAAGTGTTGGATTTAGTTTGGGGGCGAGATTGTATTGAAATCACGCATAATAAGAACAAAAGCCATGCACAAAAGGAGGGAAAAACAAATAGATGCAAGAAATGTGGAAGATCTGGAATGAAATTTTGAAACTAAAACACTTACCAGATCAGACTGAGAGGAAGGAGAAATGCACAAAGATGTAGAGAGATAAAAAGAGGAGCAAAGTTATGGGAGAATAGAAAAGAAAATTCAAGCCTCCTCATATTTATACAACCATGAAATCGAAGCAAATTAGCAAGGAGACACTGCCATGGAGCAAAATCACGAATTTGGAATCGTGTAGAAGGTATTGGATCTCGGGAATGTCAACGACTTTAGCATGCAGGAGGCGGAAGGGGGTTGCTTTACGCCGAAAGTAAAGGCGAGGCGGTGGAGCGGAAGGCGGAGAAAGTCGTTAGGGCTCTCGTTAAGGATGGGCGAAAGTAGATTGGACCGTAAGACCGGACCTGACTGTAAATTTACGGTCCAGTCCAAGACTGGACCGTGAAGGTCCGGTCCACGGTCCGAGAATTTGACATTTACGGTTTACAGTCCGGTCCCAGTGTAGACTGTAACTTTTACGGTTCGGACCGGTCAGACCGTAAAAATTAAAAAAATCCAATACAATTTTGGGCATAACTTTTAATTACGGTCCATACCATAATCGAACAATTAAAATGGCGAAAATTCTGAAATTTGGTCTTTCCGGTCCGGACAGTATCGATCTGGTCTGGTCGATCCATATATTAACAATTTTACGGTCCACCGGTCCAGACCAGACCAGACCGTAAATGTCCGGTCCGATCCGGACCGTATGCCTATCCTTAGCTCTCATAGGAGGATACGACGGAGCAAGGGCAACTGGAAGGGTGTACTGTAGATCTAGATTTGGGAATGGGGGTGTGAGGGAGGAAGGATTTGAGAGTGGAGTTTTCTTGAGAGGGTAGTGCATGTGAGGGGAGGAGAGTGAAAGCCTATAACTGAGGATGGGTACACGGACATAAAATAAAATTTTGGGGAGTATCTCCTTAATTAGATATGTGTAAGAGGATTTTCTACCCAAATCCTTCTAGAAATTAATGTAAATTTTATAAAAGAAGAAAGGTAGAGTGGTAAAAGAACGTTTAGATTTGTATACGTGAAACAACTTACAAGCCGACACGTATGAAAGAGAAATTGAGTTTTTGAAATTTCTATTTTAATATTCAAACGCTTAAGAGTTGATTATTTAAGGAAAAGCAACCCGTGAGAACGGGCACCCTATGAAAATGTGAGAAGGATGTACATGTAGAACAAAATATATGTACAAGATGGTAGAAAACGGCACGGTCGATTTTTCTCCTCCAAAAACGTGTCATTTTGAAAAATACTCGCGGGGCGATGGCATTTGCATAAGTTTATGTCTATGTGTGCATACATATTGACCCGCATGTGCATTTATTTTGTATTAGGTTTGCATCGTTTTATTGATTAAATTTGGGCATTATTTATTAGCTTTTTGTGCATGACTTTTAAACTAGATACGTTTTTGCCCTATATGTGCTTGTAGATTAATTAGCGTACATGTGTATCTAATTTTTATTAGGTGTGCATACATCGATTTTTATATTGAAAATGTGCACGTGTAGACTACATGTTCTTGACTTTTTAAAGTGCATAAGTTTTTTTCTAAATATGCATATAAATTGGTTTAAATGTGAATCTATTTTGTACTAGATCATTTTTATTGAAAATGTGCATAAGTTTTTAAAATGTGTGAATGACTTTTTAATGTGCTTAAATGTGCATATAAAATGGCTTAATTGTGCATTGCAATGTGCAATGCCTGGTTTTGGAAATGTGCATATTTTTAACTTTATATGCATGACTTTCGAAATGCATACATTTTTACCTGGATGTGCATAAACACTGGCCTAGATACATAAGCATAACATTTATACTGGATGTCCAAATTCTATGCGCAAAATGTGACTGCCAAAATTTTATGTTTTATTGACATTTGAATGAGTGAGAGATTTTTTCCTTTGATATCCGAAGGTTTGTAATGATTATGATTTTGCATCAGGACGTTCGTTCTCACAGGATGCAAGCTCATCTTTAGAATCTCTAACACAAGTACAATTTGATTAGGAATGTTAATCAAGTGGTTCTTTCTTGACTTTAGAAAACACTACTCCATAAGAAATTGGTGTATTGTTGTTGAAACTAAAAAAAAGGGGGTGTTTTTTAAAAAAAAATACAAGTGTAATTGATTTCATAATGCCCTTATAGAAAAGCTCATTATGAAACTTTTTATAATTTTTTTAAGGACTTTTTGATGCGAAACGAAGGCTCGGTTCGCGTCAGATGAGCGGATCTAGACTGTGAAAGACACCACGCCAACTCTTGTTGAGGTTCCGGTGATAGATCCGATTTTGCATGTGAGGAAACCGAGGAAGATCGAGCGAGGCTTCAACGTGATGAAGGCTGGCGAGATCTCTTGAGACTCAACGTGATGAGACTCGGAAGGGAAGATCAATGTGATGATCTTCTTTGAACGAACAAGTAACTAGGGTGATGCCAGGGCCTAATCAAGGAGGAACTCTCTCAACATTGAATTTAGGCAATTGAATTAAGCGTAAAGATAAAGTACATAGAGGCGAGGCTTGTATAGCCAAGCCATTCGACCATGGGCTTTATTCTAACCTAATGGGCCAGGCTCTTGACACAAGAGACACACACGCCCAAAAAAAGAAATGACTTAAAATAGTAATTGCTAAAAACAAACATACCAAATATAGTAAATGACCAAAAGTGGCAACATGCTCGTCGGAGTACTCGTCATCCTCATGCGAGCCATAGTAAGATCGCGAGCGAGGCTCGTAGCGATCCTGAATGTTCGGGTCATGCCGGCTCTCAATGATGGAATTGAGCCGATGAAGTGGTTGTTGGTGCGAAGCCGAAGCGATAAGGCCTTTGCTCTTGTCTTGGCGTCAATGAGATCTGTCAGCTGGCGGTGGTTGTTGTTGAAGCGCCGGATCAACACCAAGGGCGGCTATGGAAAGCCCAGGTGGTGGTCCTCGGGAGCTCGCCGCAAGCGCCAATTGGCGCTTAAGCTCTGCGTTCTCGGCCTCAAGATCGGCCATTGCCTTTGTTGCGGCCTCGTTCTCGGCTTGAAGGGAAGCTAAGGCCTCGTCGAACTCATTACCTATTGTCACCATGATAACACGCAAAGATCAAACAAACCAATTGTAGCAAATCACAACGAACAAGAGAAGTCTAAGAAACCCAATCAATTCAAATCTCACGGGGGTAACTACGTATGGCTGTTCGTGAGGGAGATAGTGATGTGATTATGCCCATCAAGTACCACTTACAAGCAAGGGCTCCACAGTTCCCTGCACAACAAGGCCTCCGAGTTCCGCATACAGTTCCCTACCCAACAAGGCCTCCACACTTTTGTCTGGCTCTCCGAGTTCCCCAGACAGTTCCCTGCCCAGTAAGGCCTCCACACTTTTGTCTGACTCTCCGAGTTCCCCAGACAGTTCCATGCACAACAAGGTCTCCACAGTTCCCTCTGACCGCCCTCCTATCACCGCGCCTCCTGAGCTACTACCAAGGGCAATCACATGCGCTCGAGCCAAGGAGCTTCAAGCCAAGCTCAAGAGAGGTCTCCTAAACCTTGGAGCGATGAGCCAAGACCTTGTGGGATCGATGACATTACTTGTGACCCACAGTTCCCTCTAAGGAACTACACCGCCGACATTTTGCACAAGATCTTCTAGAAGAAATTCCAGCCGGTCTCTTTAATATTTTTAGTATATTTTTTAGAGTTAAAGACTACTATAACAAAGGTTTTACTTGGGGAGGGGGAGAGTCTAGGAGTTAAGATTTTGTGGCCATGTGAAAGGTTGGCCGAGGGCTTCCTTGGAGGCCTATAAAAGGCTGAGGCCTTTCCCTTGTAAAATCATCTTCAACTTGAATCAAAAACCTCTCAAAGAGCTCAGTTTTCCCTTGGAAAATTCCAGCAACAACCTTAGTTCGTGAGTTGTATCAAACTATCTATCGATCTTCTTCTTTGGGTGAGTTACATCCCTTAGTCGTCGATCACCTTGTTCTTCCTAGTGGTGTGTCATATCCACTCAAGAAGATCACTTATCCCTATCACTATCCCAGGCAAACCCAGTTCCCATCCACTCCAACTTCCCTTCACGAACTCAGTTCCCTATTCCACCGTTAAGAAGTTCTTCCTCTCATCGGACGTGGCATCCTCTTGGTGGTTGACTTCTTTGGCGTTTCCTTGCACCGAGACTGAAGAGATCATTGATCCTATCATGTGGTATCAGATCCATGCAAGGTAACGCTCGAAATGTTGTTCTAAAAGTCGATCTTAGTTCGTCTTGCAAGCAATCCTATTTTCGTGTCATTGTTGAGTTCGTGTTTGCTGCAAATTCTTTGATAAAATGGTGGCTTATGCAAGGAAGAAGACAACCTTTGGTTGGTATTAAACTGCCTTGAGTTAATTCTTGCATTAAACCAACTCACTTCCATTAATTCCACCAAAAATCTCTTGGGATTTCCTACCATTAATGCACCAATTTTGCTGAATTTCTTTTCTTCTTTTTGCTGCATTAAACCTTGGTTGAATTTGTGTGAATTATGAGTCAAATGGACCAATCAAGGAGCTAAAAGATATGGGAAACAAATTGAGATAACTCAAGCCAACCGAAAACACTCATGTTTGAACACTTCTTCACCATATATTATGATACTAATGTTATGATACTATGATACTAATGTTTTATCTCAAAGATGTGCTTTAAGAAACCACAGGAATATACCGAAGGCAAGAAAGCCAAACAGGAAAAGAGAACCAAAGGAACAAGACAAAGGAAGAAACCCAGAGGAACCCAGGTGTGCCCAGAAATGTAGCATGCGAGGTTGCGATTCCCGAGAAATCTGGGAACACCAAACCTCGGACAAAAGGAGGTGAAAGCGACTTGAGAGAAGCTTTCAAAAGCCTGCCACCATCCAAGAGCAAGACTCCAAGACACCTAGAACGCCGAACCTCGAACAGAGAAAGGTGAAAGCGACAGGTCATGGAACCTGTCGCTGTCCAGAAGTCAGTTCCCAAGCACCCAGAGTGTCGAACCTCGGACAAAGGAAGCTGGAGAATGACTTGGCTGAAGAGGTTGACTAACCTAGAAGGATTCTGAGCTGCCTAGGTTGTTTGCACATACCAAGAACAACGTGGACCAAGGAGAACCACTTATCCTAGGGCAAGCTCAATCTGTGGGAACCCAGAGAAGATTAAGCTGCGAAGAATCCTCTATAAAAGGAAGACTAACTCAAGGGTTATCTTCAAGCACTGAAATACGACTCACACACATTAGCAAATATCCAGTGTGAACCTTCAAACAAGATCATCAAAGCAAACCGAGATCAAGAGGAACCAATCAAGGAATAGAAGAGCTGAGTGCTAAGTTCTTGTGACAGTAAGTGATAGTTCCTAGGTGCGAAGGTCTGTTTCTTGGATTAATTATTGATTGTGTTAAGTTATCTAGGATTGCCTAACTGTGTGTAAGGCAAAGAAACTGTGTGTTTGTTCCTAGGATAAGCTGTAACCAAAAGAGATAAGAAATCAAGAAGTAGACCTTGAAATCATTTCGAAAGAAATGTAGTGGTTTTTATCCTGGATTGCTAGTTGGCAATCAAAGGTTTCCACTATAAGGAACTTGTCATTTGTTTGATTGTTTATTTCCGCTGTGAAGGGAACTTAGAATCCATATTCTGATTTCCTTAAGTTATTATCTAACAATCACGATCCTATAATTGGTATCAGAGCAGGAAAATCTCTAGATCTTTGATAAGTTTGCAGATCATGTCTCAACCAAGCAAGTTTGAGCTCGGAATCTCTATCAACAAGCCACATCTCTGAAAGAAAGGAGAAGAAACATGGTGGGAAAAGTGCATGGAAAGCCACATCAAGACCAACGACTACCAATGCTGGAGGATAGTCGAAAATGGAGATGGCTATGTCGACCTCACCATGAAGGAAGAAGATTGGAAACCAGAACACTATGTTATCATGGAGAAGAATGTCAATGCTAGGCAGTTCATCCTCAATGGATTGGACAGAGAGGACATGGACAAGGTCATAGGCATCAAGACGGCCAAGGAAATATGGAAAGCTCTCAAGGAGATGCATGAAGGAAGTGAGGAACTAAAGCAAAGCAGAAAGTTTGCTTTAGAAGGAGAATACCACACCTTCAAAATGATGGAAACTGATACCATCTCAGAGTACTACTCCCGCTTCAATAGATTGATTGGAAAGTTAACAGCGGCGGGAGTCAATCTTGATGAAGTTTCCAAATCCCTAGTGGTCATCAATGGACTCAACTCCAAGTTCACCCTTCTCAAGGGAATCATGAAGAACACTCCAGGCATCCAATCCCTTCCCTTGACCCAAGTCGTAGGGAAACTTGAGGTTGAAGAAGGAGAGCACACCAAAGCCAATGCCGATAAGAAACTGGAGAAAGGCATTGCCCTCAAGATCTCCAAAGCATTCTCTAGGCTCGAAATGGAGGAAGAGAACTCAGACTTAGAAGAAGAGGAGGATGAACTAACAACCCTCTTCACAAAGAACATCAAAAAATTCTTTGTGAAGGGAAGGTTCCAGAAGGGCAGTTCCTCCCACAATGGACCCAGAAGAGATCTCAAGGAAGTCTCTTGTTACGAGTGCAAAGAAAAGGGACACTATGCTAAGAACTGTCCCAACAAGGAAGACTCCAAGGAAGAAGAAAGACCTTAGAAAAAGAAGGCTCTCGTAGCCTCATAGGGAGAAGACTCAGATGAGGAACTGGATCTGAGTGGCTTCTCTGGAGGAAGATGTCTCATGGCAAAAGGAGACTCAAGCGACTCAGAAGACCTTGAGGTAACTTCTGACGATCTCTTAAAATCACTAGCTGATTGTGATAAGAAACAACTTCTTAAGATCATAAAGAAACTAGGAAAGGAAACCAGTTCCCTTCAACAGAAACTTAATGATTGTGAAGATGAAATTGCTTGCTTGACTGTTGAGAATTCTGTTTGGAGTAAGAAACTTGATGAAACTGAGAAAGACCTAGTTGAAACTCACTCCAAACTCATTGATATTAGGAATGTGCATGCTAGTCACCTTAAAACTTGCAAATCTTGTGATGAAACTAGCATAGATTCTGTCAAAGTTTCCTTGCATGCTAACTTACCTGGAAATGACATGCTTCAATCCATAATTGATAGATTGGACATTCTCACTGATTCTATTAATGAAAAAACGATAAATCAAACTATTTTTGTGAGACAACGTCATGGAATAGGATATGTCAACAACAAAGGGAACAATGATGCTGAAAATGAAAAGGCTAGGCGAGAACTTGTTGAGATGAATGAGAACCTCAGTACTACTCTTGCCACTTCTCGTGATAGGAATCAATTCCTATCAGAGAAAATCATGGTTCTTGAGAACAAGGCTGAGGTTGCCAAACGTCTAAATGAAAGTTCTCAAACTCCTAAGAAGGAACCTAAGGGAAAATAAAAGATGGTTCCTGAAAACCAATGGTTCACCAATTCCTTTGCTCATAAAAGATATATTGACATGGCCCATAGCAAGGTTAGAAATAATGTTGATTTTAACAAAAGGAAAACTGAAAAACCTTTTAGGCCAGGAAAAGGAAAATATGGACATGTTGTTTACAATCGTTTGTGTACCTACTGTGGTAAGAATGGTCATTACAACACTGATTGTGCTAAGAAAAGGAACTTTGAAAAGGAGAAAAGTACTCATTACCATGAAAGGAACCAGTTCCCTGGTTATTCACAGACTCGCAATGCTAATCTCCCCAGTAAAGCCAAGCTTCGCTGGGTTCAGAAATCTTAGTTCCCTTATGTGCAGAAAGAAGAGAGGCAACTTCAACTATGGTACATCGACAGTGGTTGTTCATGCCATATGACTAGAAGAAACAATCAAATGACCTCTCTTCAACCTCTCCAAGGAGGGAACATATCCTTTGGAGACAAAAGCAAAGGGAAAATCTGTGGAATAGGAACTGTGAAACTCAACGATCACATTCAAGTAAACAAAGTTCACCTTGTTGATAATCTTGGTTTTGACCTAATAAGTGTATCACAGCTGTGTGATCAAGGAGACAATGAAGTTAGATTCAGATCAAATGAATGTTCAGTCCTTGACTCCTCGGGACAAATCATCCTAAAAGGGAAAAGATTCAACAATGTCTACATAATTGATCCATCCTTTGTTCCCAAGGAGAAACTTTGTCTCTCAACTGTGAATGACCAAGCTGATTTGTGGCATCAATGCCTCGGTCATGCTAGCATCAAGCTGATTCAAAAGCTACACTCAAAGGAGCTAGTCAGAGGGCTGCCAAAGCTAAGTGGCACATCTAAGGAACTGTGTAAAAGGGAAATAGGCTCGTAGTTCCTTCAAGTCCAAAAACATGGTAAGCACCTCAAGGCCTCTTGAACTCATCCACATGGATCTGTGTGGACCCATGAGAGTTCAGAGCCTAGGAGGGAACAGGTATATCTTTGTTCTTATCGATGACTTCTCTCGCTTTACTTGGACCATCTTTATTAAATCTAAGAGTGAAGTTATTGACCGCTTTAAAGATCTGGTTCCTTTGTTAGAAAAATCTCTTGATTGTTCACTCAATGCCATTCGGTCTGACCATGGTACCAAATTCGAAAATGGAGAATTTCTAATCTTTTGCAGTGAGCATGGAATTGATCACAACTTCTCTGCACCATACACTCCTCAACAAAATGGAGTAGTGGAAAGGAAGAACAGAACTTTGGAAGACATGGCTCGGACTATGCTGATCTCAAGTGGACTCTCTCAATCATTCTGGGCTGAGGCGATCAACACAGCTTGCTATATCATCAATCGAGCCATGCTTCGCCAAATCACAGAAAAGACACCCTATGAGCTCCTAAGAGGAAGAGTTCCCAACATCTCACATCTAGGGGTGTTCGGATGCAAGTGCTTTGTGCACAACAATGGGAAGGACAATCTTGGCAAATTCGACCCAAGAAGTGATGAAGGAATCTTCATTTGATACGCCTCGGGTAGCAAGGCGTACAAAGTCTTCAACAAAAGGACTAAAAAGGTAGAAGAAAGTGTTCATGTTATTTTTAATGAAAAATCACTTGAAAAGATTGTACAGAACAACACCAATTCCTTTGAAGACCCGTTTCCCAAGTCATATCAAGAAGATCCAAATGAAGATGTCACTATACCCAGTTCTTGTCCTGCTGCTCGGAACCCTCCAATGGCTCCTCCACCAGTTCCCATGGATAATGAACAACAATCCATCTCTGGGAACCAGGAGCATGACGACAACATCTGTTTTGACTTCAATGATTCATCTTCCCACATGATCTTCAATGGAGAAGGTGATCCCAACCAGGAAGCTGAATGCTCAACTCAGAATGTCTCCACATCAAATGCTCTAGCTCCTAACAGAGAAAGAAGAGTCATCAAGCCTCGAGTCAAGTTCGAACATCTAACCTTCTTTGCCTTCAATGCCTTTCTATCTATTGTGGAACCAAAGAACATAGGTGAGACACTAAATGATGCGGACTGGATCCAAGCTATGCAAGAAGAGCTTCATTAGTTTGAAACAAACAAAGTATGGCATCTAGTTCCCCGCCCCAAGGATAAACACATCATAGGAACTAGATGGGTTTTCAGAAACAAGCTAGATGATACAAGAGCTGTGATAAGGAACAAAGCTAGACTCTGTAGGATCGTGATTGTTAGATAATATCTTAAGGAACTCAGAATATCGATTCTAAGTTCCCTTCGCAGCGGAAATAAACAATCAAACAAATGACAAGTTCCTTATAGTGGAAACCTTTGATTGCCAACTAGCAATCCAGGATAAAAACCACTACCTTTCTTTCGAAAGGATTTCAAGGTCTACTTCTTGATTTCTTATCTCTTTTGGTTACAGCTTATCCTAGGAACAAACACACAGTTTCTTTGCCTTACACACAGTTAGGCAATCCTAGATAACTTAACACAATCAATAATCAATCCAAGAAACAGACTTTCGCATCTAGGAACTATCACTTACAGTCACAGGAACTTAGCACTCAGCTCTTCTATTCCTTGACTGGTTCCTCTTGATCTCGGTTTGCTTTGATGATCTTGTTTAAAGGTTCACACTGGATATTTGCTAATGTGTGTGAGTCGTATTTCAGTGCTTGAAGATAACCCTTGAGTTAGTCTTCCTTTTATAGAGGATTCTTCGCAGCTTAATCTTCTCTAGGTTCCCACAGATTGAGCTTGCCCTATGATAAGTGGTTCTCATTGGTCCACGTTATTCTTGGCATGTGCAAACAACCTAGGCAGCTCAGAATCCTTCTAGGTTAGTCAACATCTTCAGCCAAGTCATTCTTCAGCTTCCTTTGTTCGAGGTTTGACACTCTGGGCGCTTGGGAACTGACTTCTGGACAGCGACAGGTTCCATGTCCTGTCGCTTTCACCTTTCTCTGTCCGAGGTTCGGCGTTCTAGGTGTCTTGGAGTCTTGCTCTTGGATGGTGGCAGGCTTTTGGAAGCTTCTCTCAAGTCGTTTTCACCTCCTTTTGTCCGAGGTTTGGTGTTCCCAGATTTCTCGGAAATCGCAACTTCGCATGCTACGTTTCTGGGCACACCTGGGTTCCTCTGGGTTCCTTCCTTTGTCTTGTTCTTTTGGTTCTCTTGTCCTGTTTGGTTTTCTTGTCTTTGGTATATTCCTGTGGTTCCTTAAAGAACATATTTGAGATAAAACATTAGTATCATAATATTTGTCATCTTCAAAAGTAGAGAAACTGAGGAAAGGAACTCTCAGGGGAACTGAAGTTCTAGAGTTCCGTTTCCTAACAATTTCCCCTTTTTTGATGATGACAAATACAAGGAACCTGGCAACATAATAGGAACATGAAATTCATGAGAACAGTTGAGCTAAGGGATTTTCAACTTTAAAAAATATTGATAGAACATTCAATAGTTGCAAATTCCCCCTAAGCAAATGAACTAAGTTATTCAAGTTCCCCCTTAGAAGTAGAACAGGTTCAGAGTTCCTATAAGTCCAATAGTTCCAATAATTCAAGGTTCCTATCCATTCTTCCCCCTTTTGACATCATCGAAAAGATCAAGTTACTTATCAAGTATAGGATATCAATATGAAATAAACAATTTGCGTTAAACCCATGACAGTGACCATAATAGAAACTTAAGGCAAAGACAAATGATGCATTAGAAACATTACCATAAGAGTTTATTAATCATTAAAGTCAAGTACATTGCCCAGAGATGCATAGTGGAAAGAGAAACAAAAGAGCACAACCAACTTGACATTAGACAAAATAAGGATAGAAGAGGGGAGTAGGACCCTAGGGAACTACTAGCACACTGTGATGTTATAGCACTGGGAACTAGGAGAGACGTTCCTATGGCAGCGTAGTGGCCTCCTCTTCAATTTCCTTCTTTTATGCAGTTCCTTTATCTTGGCATGTTGTCATCTTATCGGCCTGATTACCTCCAATTGAGCAAGGTTAAGATTGAGGTTTTTCTTGGCCATTTGAGGAGCTTTGTGTTTTGAGAGAGACAGGTGAACATGAGCAATTTTGGAGCCTTAAATAACCCTTGAGCAATTTTGGAGCCGTTGAGAATCAAGCCATTGGAGATATTTCTGGGAACTCTGAAGAGTTGAAACGGCTAATTTTCTTGAAGCTTTTGCGCCTTTGCAACGGTCACAAATTTAAAGATAAAATGCTCAAAAATGGCAATTGTTCAAGGCTGAGAAGACGTCTCTGACGCTGTGAGATTTGCCATAAATACTGTCTTGGGAGGAGCAATTCTCTTACTAGCCGTTTAAGGGGTAGCCCATCCTAGTTCCTTTCTGGCGATATTTTCAGTGTGCTAGAGGGATATACGGGAACCTTTGATGTGGGGTTTTAAGACATAGGACCTGAAAGTACATTCCCATAAAATAAATCGGGGAAGGCCATTTATCGCATCACACACTAATTCTCAGAGAGGGTTAAGAAGAGGATCATAGGGAAATAGATTGTGTAATGAGGCAAGGGAGGGTCATAGTACACAATCATCATTTCGGCTTGTATTGTTGGGTTAGAATATGATCATATTGTGACTTTTGGGCCAACAAAGAAACTTGGACAATGATTGAATTTTAATAAAAAGGAACATCCAAGAAGAAGAACTAGAAAAATTTGTCAAAGTCTTTTGAGTAACCATTATGGATATGAGGGTCTAACGCAAGAGAAATAACACGAAGATTCCAAGACAAAGACAAGTAAAAAGATCTGAACTAGTCAATCAAGGGAACTGGAAAGAAAACTTTAAGCTAAAGTCACTGCTAGGTTATAGGAATCATTCTCAGTTCTAATCTAAGGTTCTCGAAGGGAACTCTATTCAAGGCTTTGATGAATATATCTACAACCTGATCTTCAGTTCTACAAAATTTCATAATGATGTTTCCCTTCTCAACATGATCTCTAAGAAAACGATGTCTTATGTCTATATGCTTGGTACGAGTATGATGCACAAGATTGTTAGAAATGTTTATGGCACTAGTGTTATCACAAAGAATAGTAAGAGGGTCATAAGACATACCAAAGTCCGCGAGTTGTTGCTTTAGCCAGAGAAGTTGGGAACAGCATGAGGCAACCGCAATGTACTCGGATTCTGTGGTGGAGAGGGAGACTGAAACTTGTTTCTTTGATCCCCATGACACAAGGCAAGGGCCTAGGAACTGTGCCATTCCATAGGTGCTCTTCCTATCCACCAGGTATCCAGCATAATCAGCATCAGTGAAACCCATCAGCTCAAAGGGACATTCTTTGGGGTACCAAATACAGAGTGAATCAGTTCCCTTGAGATATCAGAGTATTCTCTGCACAGCAGCCAAGTGAGTTTCTCTTGGACAAGATTGGAACCTAGCACACAAACCAACAGCAAAAACAATGTATGGTCGACTAGTGGTTAGGTACATAAGTGATCCTATCATACCTCTATAGAGCTTCTCCTCCACTAGAGGACTTGAGTGGTCCTTGTCCAAATGAGCAATGGTGGAGATGGGAGTGGAGAGAGGCTTGCATGAATCCATTTTGAACTTCTTCAGTAGTTCTCTGACATACTTCTGTTGGTGGATTTGAATACCATCTTCCTTTTGAGTGATTTGTAATCCGAGGAAGAAGGTGAGTTCCCCAATTAGGCTCATTTCAAACTCACTGCTCATCAAGTCTTTGAACTTGTCTACAAGGGACAAGTCAGTGGAACCAAAAATAATATCATTTACATAAATTTGAACCACTAAGATGTTACCTTCTTCTTCTAGGATGAAGAGAGTATTGTCAATAACTTCACGCCTGTAGCCATTTGATAATAGGAACTGGGCAAGACGATCATACCAAGCTCTGAGAGCTTGCTTGAGGACATACAATGCTTTGTCTAGAAAGTAGACATGGTCTGGATGATCATCATTTTCAAATCCAGGTGGTTGCTTGACATAGACTTCTTCTTGAAGAATTCCATTGAGGAAGGCCGTCTTTACATCCATTTGGAACAACTTGAACCCTTTGTGTGATGCAAAGGCAATCAACAATCTTATTGCCTCAATCCTTGCCACTGGAGCATAGGTTTCATCATAGTCGATGCCTTCTTGTTGATTGTATCCTTGAGCAACGAGTCTTGCTTTGTTCCTTATCACAGCTCCTGTATCATCTAGTTTGTTTCTGAAAACCCATCTAGTTCCTATGATGTGTTTATCCTTGGGACGGGGAACTAGATGCCATACTTTGTTCATTTCAAACTGATGGAGCTCTTCTTGCATAGCTTGGATCCAGTCCGCATCCTTCAGTGCCTCACCTATGTTCTTTGGTTCCACAATAGACAGAAAAATATTGAAAGCAAAGAATGTTAGATGTTCAAACCTGACTGGAGGCTTGATGACTCTTCTTTCTCTGTTAGGAGCTAGAGCATTTGATGTGGAAAAATGTTTGAGTTGAGCATTCAGCTTCCTGGTTGGGATCACCTTCTCCATTGAAGATCATGTGGGAGGATGAATCATTGAAGTCTCCACAGATGTTGTCGTCATGCTCATGGTTCCTAGAAATGGATTGTTGTTCATTATCCATGGGAACTGGTGGAGGAACTAGTGGGGGATTCTATACAGCAGGAAAGGAACTGGGTGGAGTGACATCTTCATCAGGATCTTCTTGAGATGCCTTAGGAAACGAGTCTTCAAAGGGAGTAGTAATGTTCTGTACAATCTTTCCAACTGATTTGTCATTAAAAATAACATGAACACTTTCTTCTGCCTTTTTGGTCCTTTTATTGAAGATTTTGTATGCCTTGCTGCCCGAGGCGTATCCAATGAAGATTCCTTCATCACTTCTTGGGTCGAACTTGCCAAGATTATCCTTCCCATTGTTTGGCACAAAGCACTTGCATCCGAATACCCATAGATGTAAGATGTTGGGAACTCTTCCTCTTAGGAGTTCATAGGGTGTCTTCTCTGTGATTGGGCGAAGCATGGCTCGATTGATGATGTAGCAGGCTGTGTTGATCGCCTCAGCCCAAAATGATTGAGAGAGTCCACTTGAGATCAGCATAGTCTGGGCCATGTCTTCCAAAGTTTTGTTCTTCCTCTCCACTACTCTATTCTGTTGAGGAGTGTATGGTGCAGAGAAATTGTGATCAATTCCATGCTCACTGCAAAAGGTTAGAAATTCTCCATTTTTGAATTCGCTACCATGGTCAGACCGAATAGCATTGAGTGAACAATCAAGAGAATTTTCTAACAAGGGAACCAGATCTTTAAAGCGGTCAATAACTTCACTCTTAGATTTAATAAAGATAGTCCAAGTAAAGCGAGAGAAGTCATCGACAAGAACAAAGATATACTTGTTCCCTCCTAGGCTCTGAACTCTCATGGGTCCACACAGATCCATGTGGATGAGTTCAAGAGGCCTTGAGGTGCTTACCATGTTTTTGGACTTGAAGGAACTACGAGCCTGTTTTCCTTTTACACAGTCAGAGCACAGTTCCTTAGATGTGCCACTTAGCTTTGGCAGCTCTCTGACTAGCTCCTTTGAGTGTAGCTTTTGAATTAGCTTGGTGCTAGCATGACCGAGGCGTTGATGCCACAAATCAGCTTGGTCATTCACAGTTGAGAGACAAAGTTTCTCCTTGGGAATAAAAGATGGATCAATTATGTAGACATTGTTGAATCTTTTCCCTTTTAGGATGATTTGTCCCGAGGAGTCAAGAACTGAACATTCGTTTGATCTGAATCTAACTTCATTGTCTCCTTGATCACACAGTTGTGACACACTTATTAGATCAAAACCAAGATTATTAACAAGGTGAACTTTGTTTACCTGAATGTGGTCGTTGAGTTTCACAGTTCCTATTCCACAGATTTTCCCTTTGCTTTGTCTCCAAAGGATATGTTCCCTCCTTGGAGAGGTTGAAGAGAGGTCATTTGATTTCTTTTTCCAGTCATATGGCATGAGCAACCACTGTCGATGTACCATAGTTGAGGTTGCCTCTCTTCTTTCTGCACATAAGGGAACTAAGATTTCTGAACCCAGTGAAGCTTGACTTTACTGGGGGGATTAGCATTGCGAGTCTGTGAATAACCAGGGAACTGGTTCCTTTCATGGTAATGAGTACTTTTCTCCTTTTCAAAGTTCCTTTTCTTAGCACAATCAGTGTTGTAATGACCATTCTTACCACAGTAGGTACACAAACGATTGTAAACAACATGACCATATTTTCCTTTTCCTGGCCTAAAAGGTTTTTCAGTTTTCCTTTTGTTAAAATCAACATTGTTTCTAACCTTGCTATGGGCCATGTCAATATATCTTTTGTGAGCAAAGGAATTAGTGAACCATTGGTTTTCAGGAACCATCTTTTCTTTTCCCTTAGGTTCCTTCTTAGGACTTTGAGAACTTTCATTTAGACGTTTGGCAACCTCAGCCTTGTTCTCAAGAACCATGATCTTTTCTGATAGGAATTGATTCCTATCACGAGAAGTGGCAAGAGCAGTACTGAGGTTCTCATTCATCTCAACAAGTTCTCGCCTAGCCTTTTCATTTTCAGCATCATTGTTCCCTTTGTTGTTGACATATCCTATTCCATGACGTTGTCTCACAAAAACAGTTTGATTTATCGTTTTTTCATTAATAGAATCAGTGAGAATGTCCAATCTATCAATTATGGATTGAAGCATGTCATTTCCAGGTAAGTTAGCATGCAAGGGAACTTTGACATAATCTATGCTAGTTTCATCACAAGATTTGCAAGTTTTAAGGTGACTAGCATGCACATTCCTAATATCAATGAGTTTGGAGTGAGTTTCAGCTAGGTCTTTCTCAGTTTCATCAAGTTTCTTACTCCAAACAGAATTTTTAACAGTCAAGCAAGCAATTTCATCTTCACAATCATCAAGTTTCCGTTGAAGGAAACTGGTTTCCTTTCCTAGTTTCTTTATGATCTTAAGAAGTTGTTTCTTATCACAGTCAACTAGGGATTTTAAGAGATCGTCAGAAGTTACCTCAAGGTCTTCTGAGTTGCTTGAGTCTCCTTATGCCATGAGACATCTCCCTCCAGAGAAGCCACTCAGATCCAGTTCCTCATCTGAGTCTTCTCCCCATGATGCTACGAGAGCCTTCTTTCTTTGAGGTCTTTCCTCTTCCTTGGACTCTTCTTTATTGGGACAGTTCTTAGCATAGTGTCCCTTCTCCTTGTACTCGTAACAAGAGACTTCCTTGAGATCTCTTCTTGGTCCATTGTGAGAGGAACTGCCCTTTTGGAACCTTCCCTTCACAAATAATTTTTTGATGTTCTTTGTGAAGAGGGCTATTAGTTCGTCCTCTTCTTCTTCAAGGTCTGAGTTCTCTTCCTCCATCTCGAGCCTAGAGAAGGCTTTGGAGATCTTGAGGGCAATTCCTTTCTCCAGTTTCTTGTCGGTATTGGCTTTGGTGTGCTCTCCTTCTTCAACCTCCAGTTTCCCTATGATTTGTGTCAAGGGAAGGGATTGGATGCCTGGAGTGTTCTTCATGATTCCCTTCAGAAAGGTGAATTTGGAGTTGAGTCCGTTGATGACCACTAGGGACTTGGAAACTTCATCAAGGTCGACTCCCGCCGCTGTTAAATTTCCAATCAATCTGTTGAAGCGGGAGTAGTATTCTGAGATGGTCTCAGTTTCCATCATTTTGAAGGTGTGGTATTCTCCTTCCAAAGCAAATTTTCTGCTTTGCTTTAGTTCATCACTTCCTTCATGCATCTCCTTGAGAGCTTTCCACATTTCCTTGGCCGTCTTGATGCCTATGACCTTGTCCATGTCCTCTCTGTCCAATCCATTGAGGATGAATTGCCTGGCCTTGGCATTCTTCTCCATGATAACATAGTGTTCTGGTTTCCAATCTTCTTCCTTCATGGTGAGGTCGACATAGCCATCTCCAATTTCGACTATCCTCCAACATTGGTAGTCGTTGGTTTTGATGTGGCTTTCCATGCACTTTTTCCACCATGTTTCTTCTCCTTTCTTTCGGAGATGTGGCTTGTTGGTGGAGATTCTGAGCTCAAACTTGCTTGGTTGAGACATGATCTGCAAACTTAACAACGATCTAGAGCTTTTCCTGCTCTGATACCAATTGTAGGATCGTGATTGTTAGATAATATCTTAAGGAACTCAGAATATCGATTCTAAGTTCCCTTCGCAGCGGAAATAAACAATCAAACAAATGACAAGTTCCTTATAGTGGAAACCTTTGATTGCCAACAAGCAATCCAGGATAAAAACCACTACCTTTCTTTCGAAATGATTTCAAGGTCTACTTCTTGATTTCTTATCTCTTTTGGTTACAGCTTATCCTAGGAACAAACACACAGTTTTTTTGCCTTACACACAGTTAGGCAATCCTAGATAACTTAACACAATCAATAATCAATCCAAGAAACAGACCTTCGCACCTAGGAACTATCACTTACAGTCACAGGAACTTAGCACTCAGCTCTTCTATTCCTTGACTGGTTCCTCTTGATCTCGGTTTGCTTTGATGATCTTGTTTGAAGGTTCACACTGGATATTTGCTAATGTGTGTGAGTCGTATTTCAATGCTTGAAGATAACCCTTGAGTTAGTCTTCCTTTTATAGAGGATTTTTCGCAGCTTAATCTTCTCTGGGTTCCCACAGATTGAGCTTGCCCTAGGATAAGTGGTTCTCCTTGGTCCACGTTGTTCTTGGCATGTGCAAACAACCTAGGCAGCTTAGAATCCTTCTAGGTTAGTCAACCTCTTCATCCAAGTCATTCTCCAGCTTCCTTTGTCCGAGGTTCGACACTCTGGGCGCTTGGGAATTGACTTCTGGATAGCGACAGGTTCCATGTCCTGTCGCTTTCACCTTTCTCTGTCCGAGGTTCGGCGTTCTAGGTGTCTTGGAGTCTTGCTCTTGGATGGTGGCAGGCTTTTGGAAGCTTCTCTCAAGTCGCTTTCACCTCCTTTTGTCCGAGGTTTGGTGTTCCCAGATTTCTCGGTAATCACAACTTCGCATGCTACGTTTCTGGGCACACCTGGGTTCCTCTAGGTTCCTTCCTTTGTCTTGTTCCTTTGGTTCTCTTGTCCTGTTTGGTTTTCTTGCCTTTGGTATATTCTTGTGGTTCCTTAAAGCACATCTTTGAGATAAAACATTAGTATCATAATATTTGTCATCTTCAAAAGTAGAGAAACTGAGGAAAGGAACTCTCAGGGGAACTGAAGTTCCAGAGTTCCGTTTCCTAACAGACTCATTGCTCAAGGATACAATCAACAAGAAGTCATCGACTATGATGAAACTTATGCTCCAGTGGCAAGGATCGAAGCAATAAGATTGTTGATTGCCTTCGCATCTCACAAAGGGTTCAAGTTGTTCCAAATGGATGTAAAGACAGCCTTCCTCAATGGAATTCTTCAAGAAGAAGTCTATGTCAAGCAACCACCTGGTTTTGAAGACGACGATCATCCAGATCATGTCTACTTTCTAGACAAGGCACTCTATGGCCTCAAGCAAGCTCCCAGAGCCTGGTATGATCGTCTTGCCCAGTTCCTACTCTCAAATGGCTACAGGCGTGGAGTCATTGATAAGACTCTCTTCATCCTAGAAAAAGAAGGTAACATCTTAGTGGTTCAAATTTATGTTGATGATATCATTTTTGGTTCCACTAACCTGTCCCTTGTAGATAAGTTCAAAGACTTGATGAGCAGTGAATTTGAAATGAGCCTAATAGGGGAACTCACTTTCTTCCTCGGATTACAAATCACTCAAAAGAAAGATGGCATACAAATTCACCAACAGAAGTATGTCAGGGAACTACTGAAGAAGTTCAAAATGGATTCATGCAAGCCTCTCTCCACTCCCATATCCACCATTGCCCATTTGGATAAGGACCATTCGAGTCCTCTAGTGGAGGAGAAGCTCTATAGAGGTATGATAGGCTCACTCATGTACCTAACTACTAGTCGACCAGACATTGTTTTTGCTGTTGGTTTGTGTGCTAGGTTCCAATCTTGTCCAAGAGAGACCCACTTGGCTGCTGTAAAGAGAATACTCCGATATCTCAAGGGAACTGATTCACTCTGTATTTGGTATCCCAAAGAATGTCCCTTTGAGCTGATGGGTTTCACTTATACTGATTATGCTGGATACCTGGTGGATAGGAAGAGAACCTCTGGAATGGCACAGTTCCTAGGCCCTTGCCTTGTGTCATGGGGTTCAAAGAAACAAGTCTCAGTCTCCCTCTCCACCACAGAATCCGAGTACATCGCGGCTGCCTCCTGCTGTTCCCAACTTCTCTGGCTAAAGCAACAACTCGCGGCTTTTGGTATGTCTTATGGTCCTCTCACTATTCTTTGTGATAACACCGGTGCTATAAACATTTCAAAGAATCTTGTGCATCACACTAGGACCAAGCATATAGATATAAGACATCATTTTCTTAGAGATCATGTTGAGAAATGAAACATCATTATGAAATTTTGTAGAACTGAAGATCAGGTTGCAGATATATTCACCAAAGCCTTGAATAGAGTTCCTTTCGAGAACCTTAGATTGGAACTGGGAATGATTCCTATAACCTAGTAGTGACCTTAGTTTAAAGGCTCCTTTCCAGTTCCCCCGATTGACTAGTTTAAGATTTTTCACTTGTTGAGTCTTGATATCTATGTGTTATATTTTTTGCTATAAACCCTCTTTTCCATAATGGTTTCTTAAAAAGGCTTAGATAAAACTTTCTAGTTCGTATCTTTTGGTCTTCATCATTCTTTCAACTCTGTCTTTGTTCAAGTTTCTTTGTTGGCCCAAAAGTCACAATTTGATCATATTCTAACCCAACAATACAAGCCGAAATGATGATTGTGTACTATGACCCTCCCTTGCCTCATTACACAATCTATTTCCCTATGATCCTCGTCTTTACCCTCTCTGGGAATTAGTGTGTGATACGATAAATGGCCTTCCCCAATTTATTTAATAGGAACGTACTTTCTGGTCCTATGTTTTAAAACCCACATCAAAGGTTCCCATATATCCCTCTAGCACACTGAAAATATCGCCAGAAAGGAACTAGGATGTGCTACCCCTTAAACGGCTAGTAAGAGAATTGCTCCTCCCAAGACAGTATTTATGGCAAATCTCACAGCGTCAGAGACGTCTTCTCAGCCTTGAACAGTTGCCATTTTTTAGCATCTAATCTTTGAATTTGTGACCGTTGCAAAGGCGCAAAAGCTTCAAGAAAATTAGCCGTTTCAACTCTTCAGAGTTCCCAGAAATATCTCCAATGGCTTGATTCTCAACGACTCCAAAATTGCTCAAGGGTTATTTAAGGTTTCCTATTTGATTGAGCCGAGCACTCTGTTCTCTCACGCCTTCTCTCAATCTCATGTTCACCCGTCTCTCTCAAAACACAAAGCTCCTCAAATGGACAAGAAAAACTTCAATCTTAACCTTGCTCAATTGGAGGTAATTAGGCCGATAAGATAACAACATGCCAAGATGAAGGAACTGCAGAAAAGAAAGAAATTGAAGAGGAGGCCACTACGCTGCCATAGGAACGTCTCTCGTAGTTCCCAGTGCTATAACATCACAGTGTGCTAGTAGTTCCATAGGGTCCTACTCCCCTCTTCTATCCTTATTTTGTCTAATGTCAAGTTGGTTGTGCTCTTTTGTTTCTCTTTCCACTATGCATCTCTGGGCAATGTTCTTGACTTTAATGATTAATGAACTCTTATGGTACTGTTTCTAATGCATCATTTGTCTTTGCCTTAAGTTTCTATTATGGTCACTGTCATGAGTTTAACGCAAATTGTTTATTTCACATTGATATCCTATACTTGATAAGTAACTTGATCTTTTCGATGATGTCAAAAGGGGGAAGAATGGATAGGAACCTTGAACTATTGGAACTACTAGACCTATAGGAAATCTGAACCCGTTCTATTTCTGAGGGGGAACTTGAATAACTTAGTTCATCTGCTTAGGGGGAATTTGCAACTATTGAATGTTCTATCATTATTTTATAAAGTTGTAAATCTCTTAGCTCAACTGTTCTCATGAATTTCATGTCCTTATTATACTGCCAGGTTCCTTATATTTGTCATCATCAAAAAGGGGGAAATTGTTAGGAAACGGAACTCTGGAACTTCAGTTCCCCTGAGAGTTCATTTCCTCAGTTTCTCTACTTTTGAAGATGACAAATATTATGATACTAATGTTTTATCTCAAAGATGTGCTTTAAGGAACCACAGGAATATACCGAAGGCAAGAAAGCCAAACAGGACAAGAGAACCAAAGGAACAAGACAAAGGAAGGAACCCAGAGGAACTCAGGTGTGCCCAGAAACGTAGCATGCGAGGTTGTGATTCCCGAGAAATCTGGGAACACCAAACCTCAGACAAAAGGAGGTGAAAGCGACTTGAGAGAAGCTTCCAAAAGCCTGCCACCATCCAAGAGCAAGACTCCAAGACACCTAGAACGCCGAACCTCGGACAGAGAAAGGTGAAAGCGACAGGACATGGAACCTGTCGCTGTCCAGAAGTCAGTTCCCAAGCGCCCAGAGTGTCGAACCTCGGACAAAGGAAGCTGGAGAATGACTTGGCTGAAGAGGTTGACTAACCTAGAAGGATTCTGAGCTGCCTAGGTTGTTTGCACATGCCAAGAACAACGTGGACCAAGGAGAACCACTTATCCTAGGGCAAGCTCAATCTGTGGGAACCCAGAGAAGATTAAGTTGCGAAGAATCCTCTATAAAAGGAAGACTAACTCAAGGGTTATCTTCAAGCACTGAAATACGACTCACATACATTAGCAAATATCCAGTGTGAACCTTCAAACAAGATCATCAAAGCAAACCGAGATCAAGAGGAACCAGTCAAGGAATAGAAGAGCTGAGTGCTAAGTTCCTGTGACTGTAAGTGATAGTTCCTAGGTGCGAATGTCTGTTTCTTGGATTAATTATTGATTGTGTTAAGTTATCTAGGATTGCCTAACTGTGTGTAAGGCAAAGAAACTGTGTGTTTGTTCCTAGGATACGCTGTAACCAAAAGAGATAAGAAATCAAGAAGTAGACCTTGAAATCCTTTCGAAAGAAAGGTAGTGGTTTTTATCCTGGATTGCTAGTTGGCAATCAAAGATTTCCACTATAAGGAACTTGTCATTTATTTGATTGTTTATTTCCGCTGCGAAGGGAACTTAGAATCCATATTCTGAGTTCCTTAAGTTATTATCTAACAATCACGATCCTACAAAACTGAAGGCAGAGGCAAGTGATGCCTTAGAAACATACCCAAAAGAGTTCATTAATCATTAAAGTTAAAACATTGTCCGTGATGCATAGTGGAAAGAAAAACAAACGATCACAAACAACTTGACATAGAAAAAATAAGGATAGAAGAGGGGAGTGGAACCCTAGGGAACTACTAACACACTGTGATGTTATAGCACTGGGAACTAGGAGAGACATTCCTATGGCAGCGCAGTGGCCTCCTCTTCAACATCCTTTTGTTCTTCTGTTTCCTCTTCTTTGGTCGCTTGAGCTCCTCCATTTGCAGCCTCCAGAGTTTGCTGAATCACACTCATTAGACCGGATATAGCATTCCTGGTCTTCCCCATTTCTGTCACGTGAGCACGGATGGCACCAGAGATAGCAGTGGTTCCGTCCGTGATGGCTTTTTCAATACGACCCAGTGAGACAAGGATCACAGAGGAGTCTTGGGTGGGGTAGAGCGGAGGCAAGGAGGTTGGAGTGGCTTGGGAACTTGCCTTTTCCTTAGGCAATTCCGCTTTGACATCAGAGGGAGCATCTAGGTTGTCTTTGATTTTGAGCTTCCTTACCGTTGCCATGGTGAGGAACTTGCTGTAATCGGTTTCATTGAAGTCAGCAGGATACTGGTTAAGCATGGAGAGGAGGTTTTTTATGAGGTGAGGAAAGGGCAGGGCATGGGATTCATGAGACTGACAGAACTGCATATGAGCTAACACCAGCTTTGGCAGATCAACCTGTTCCCCAGATAGAATTTTCTCCATAAGGATGGCATCAGTGATGAGAACTGTGGCTCGGTGCTCTTGCCTGGGAACCAAATTCCTAATGATCTAGAAATGCAGTAGCTTGTTGGACAGAGAAAGCCCCTTAGTCAGCAAATTCTTTGGATAGTCGCCATCATAGAGCATGCTTACCACCGCAGTCTTGGTTTTGTAGCCTTTTCCTTTTGGCCAAGTCTTCTTTTAATGCAGAATGCCAAAGCCGGTTATGTGCTCAATCCCTAAAGCAGAGGCGATGATGCTGGGGGTCAATGGAAACATGGTTCCCTTCCATTGAAGGATGGCATCATTGCAGGGAGAGTCTGCCTTGGCTGGCACAAAGGTCATGGACTGATAGAAGAAACGCACCACTTCATCGGAGACGGAAAAGGGTTCCACCAAGGTCTGGTCCCACCCTTGAAACTGGAGCAGAGAGTGAAATTCACTGAGGGCTTCGCCGAATTAAGCTTCATCTTCTTCCTCTAGGGGCTGGGTCCAGAACTCCTCACCAATGATGAGAGGCTTCAGAATTTTTCTTTTGGCAAAAGAGGAAGACACTTTCCCCAGGGAGGAGGTGAAGGTTATGACTTTGGTGGACAAAGAAGAGAGGGCTGCTTACTTTAGCCTTTTGGAGGGGGTCGGCTCTTCGGAGACAGGATTGAAGGGAACTAGGGCCTGGGAGCTTCGCATGCGAAGCTTGAGCCTTGTTGCAATTGAGGGAGCAGGCTTGGATTTGAGGCTAGCAGGTGAGGGATCGGAACTGTGAATCTCCAGGGTATCCTTGTCTGGAGAAGAGTCGTGGGAACCGCCCTCAGAAACAGTATGAGTAGCTAATGTAGACGCATGATGGAGTTCCTTTTCCACCTCTTCTGTTTGCTTGGGTATGGGGGTTTTTGTGGGGGTGAGATCAGGGGATTTGGAGGACGAGGCTGCTTTCTTCTCTCTGAAATCTCTTAGGAGGGCAGCTTCCTCCTCATCTTGAGCAAGGTGAGGGTTGAGGTCTTTGTTGGCCATTTGAGGAGTTTTGTGTGTTGAGAAAAAGAAGGTGAGCAAGAGAATGAGAGAAAGCAAGGGAAGCAGAGTGCTCGGCTTAAGCAAACAGGAGCCCCTAAATAACCCTTGAGCAGCGCTTGGAGCTGTTGAGAACAAGCCGTTGGAGAGAGAGATTCTGGGAACTCTGATAATTTGAAACGGCTAATTTTCTTACAGCTTTTTCGGCTTTTCAACGGTCACAAATTCAAAGATCAAGTGTTCAAAAATGGCAATAGTGCAGGGCTGAGCAAACGTCTCTGACGCTGTTGATTTGTAATAAATGTTGTCTTGGGAGGAGCGAGTTTCTACGAGCCGTTGGAGAGCTGTCAATACCTAGTTCCTTTCTGGCAATTTTTTCAGTGTGCTAGAGGGATATATGGGAACCTTTGATGTGGGGATTTGAGAACATAGGACCTGAAAGTACATTCCCATAAAAGAAATCGGGGAAGGCCATTTATCGCATCACACACTGATTCCCAGAGAGGGTTAAGAGATGGATCATAGGAAATTAGATTGTGCAATGAGGCAAGGGAGGGTCATAGTACACAATCATCATTTCGGCTTGTAATGTCGGGTTAGAATATGATCAGATTGTGACTTTTGGGCCAACAAAGAAACTTGGACAATGATTGAATTTTAATGAAAAATGAACATTCAAGGAGAAGACTAGAAAAAATTGTCAAGGCATTTTTGAGTAACCATTATGGATATGAGGGTCTATTGCAAAAGAGATAACACAAAGATTCCAAGACAAAGACAAGTAAAACGATCTGAACTAGTCAATCAAGGGAGCTGGAGAGAAACTTTAAACTAAAGGAACTGCTAGTTTATAGGAATCATTCTCAGTTCTAATCTAAGGTTCTCGAAGGAAACTCTATTCAAGGCTTTGCTGAATAAGTTTGCAACCTGATCTTCAGTTCTACAAAATTTCATAATGATGTTCCCTTTCTCAACATGATCTCTAAGGAAGTGATGCCTTATATCTATGTTTTTGGTCCTAGTATGATGCACATGATTCTTAAAAATGTTTATAGCACTGGTATTATCACAAAGAATAGTGAGAGGACCATAAGACATACCGAAATCCGCGAGTTGTTGCTTTAGCCATAAGAGTTGGGAACAGCAAGAGGCGGCTGCAATGTATTCAGATTCTGTGGTGGAGAGGGAGACTGAGATTTGTTTCTTTGAGCCCCATGACACAAGGCAAGGGCCTAGGAACTGTGCCATTCCAGAAGTACTCTTCCTATCCACCAGGTATCCAGCATAATCAGCATCAGTGAAACCCATCAGCTCAAAGGGACACTCTTTGGGGTACCAAATGCAGAGCGAGTCAGTTCCCTTGAGATATCGGAATATCCTTTTCACAGTAGCTAAGTGTGTTTCTCTTGGACATGATTGAAACCTAGCACACAAGCAAACAACAAACACAATGTCTGGACGACTAGCTGTTAGATACATGAGAGAACCTATCATACCTCTATAGAGCTTTTCTTCCACAAGAGGACTTGAGTGATCTTTGTCCAAATGGGCGATGGTAGAGATGGGAGTGGAGAGAGGCTTGCAGGACTCCATTTTGAACTTTTTCAACAGTTCCCTGACATACTTTTGTTGGTGAATTTGTATGCCATCTTTCTTTTGGGATATTTGCAATCCGAGGAAGAAGGTGAGTTCCCCTATTAGACTCATTTCAAATTCACTGCTCATCAAGTCTTTGAACTTATCTACAAGGGACAGGTTAGTGGAACAAAAAATGATATCATTAACATAGATTTGAACCACTAAGATGTTACCTTCTTCTTCTAGAATGAAGAGAGTCTTGTCAATGATGTCACGCTTGTAACCATTGGAGAGTAGGAAATGGGCAAGACGATCATACCAAGCTCTAGGGGCTTGCTTGAGACCATACAAGGCTTTGTTTAGGAAATAGACATTGTCTGGATGATCAATGTCTTCAAAACCAGGTGGTTGCTTGACATAGACTTCCTCTTGAAGAATGCCATTGAGGAAAGCGGTCTTTACATCCATTTGGAATAGTTTGAAACTCTTGTGTGATGCGAAGGCAATCAACAGCCTTATTGCTTCAATCCTTGCCACTGGAGCATAGGTTTCATCATAGTCGATTCCTTCTTGTTGATTGTATCCCTGAGCAACAAGCCTTGCTTTGTTCCTAATTACAGCTCCTGAGTCATCGAGCTTGTTTCTGAAGACCCATCTAGTTCCTATGATATGCTTATCCTTGGGGCGGGGAACTAGATGCCACACTTTGTTTCTTTCAAACTGATGAAGTTCTTCTTGCATGGCTTGGATCCAGTCTACATCCTTCAGTGCTTCACCTATGTTCTTTGGTTCCACAATAGATAAAAAGGCATTGAAAGCAAAGAAAGTTAGATGTTCGAACCTGACGGGAGGCTTGATGGTTCTTCTTTCTCTATTGGGGGCTAGAGCATTTGATGTGGAGGCATTTTGATTTGAACATTCAGCTTCAACTTCTATGTTGGGATCACCTTCTCCATTGAAGAACATGTGAGAGGATGAATCATTGATGTCTCCACAGGTATTATCTTCATGTTCATGGTTCCCAGAGATGGATTGTTGTTGATTGTCCATGCGAACTGGTGGAGGAACTGGCGAAACAATTTGTGCAGCTGGGTAGGAACTGGGAGGTGTGATGTCTTCATCTGGATCTTCTTGAGGTGGCTTGGGAAATGGATCTTCAAAGGGACTGGTGGTGTTCTGCATATTTCTACCAAGTGATTTCTCATTAAAAACAACATGAACACTTTCTTCTACCTTTTTAGTCCTTTTGTTGAAGACCTTGTATGCTTTGCTGCTTGAGGCATATCCAATGAAGATTCCTTCATCACTCCTTGGGTCGAATTTACCAAGATTATCCTTTCCATTGTTATGCACAAAGCATTTGCATCTGAACACCCTAAGATGTGAGATGTTGGAAACTCTTCCTCTTAGAAGTTCATATGGAGTCTTCTCTGTGATTGGGCGAAGCATAGCTCGATTGATGATGTAGCATGCTGTGTTGATTGCCTCAGCCCAGAATGATTGAGAGAGTCCACTTGAGATGAGCATAGTTCGAGCCATGTCTTCTAAGGTTCTATTCTTCCTTTCGACTACTCCATTTTGTTGAGGAGTGTATGGTGCAGATAAGTTGTGATCAATGCCATGCTCACTGCAAAAGGTTAGAAATTCTCCATTTTCGAACTCAGTACCATGGTCAGAACGAATAGAATTGATGGAACAATCGAGAGATTTTTCTAACATGGGAACCAGATCCTTAAATCGTCCAATGACTTCACTCTTAGATTTTATGAAAATAGTCCAAGTAAAACGAGAGAAGTCATCGACGAGAACAAAAATATACATGTTTCCTCCTAGGCTTTGAACTCTCATAGGTCCACAAAGGTCCATGTGAATGAGTTCAAGGGGCCTTGAGGAACTTACCATATTCTTGGATTTGAAGGAACTCCGAGCTTGTTTCCCTCTTACACAGTCTGAGCATGGTTCCTCAGATTTGCCACTTAACTTTGGGAGACCTCTGACTAGCTCCTTTGAGTGTAGCTTTTGGATCAATTTAGTGCTAGCATGACCAAGACGTTGATGCCACAAGCCCGTTTGATCATTCACAGTTGAGAGACAGAGTTTCTCCTTGGGAACGAAGGATGGGTCAACAACATACACATTGTTGAACCTTTTACCTTTTAAGATGATTTGTCCCGTGGAGTCAAGGATAGTGCATTCATTTGATTTGAATCTAACTTCATTGTCTCCTTGATCACACAGCTGTGACACACTAAATAGATCAAAACCAAGATTATCAATAAGGTGGACTTTGTTTACCTTAATGTGGTCATTGAGATTCACAGTTCCTATTCCACAAATTTTCCCTTTGCTTTTGTCTCCAAAAGAGATGTTCCCTCCTTGGAGAGGTTGAAGAGAGGTCATTTGATTTCTTCTTCCGGTCATATGGCATGAGCAACCACTGTCAATGTACCATAGTTGAGGTTGCCTCTCTTCTTTCTGCACACAAGGAAACTAAGATTTCTGAATCCAGTGAAGCTTGGCTTTATTGGGGGGATTAGCATGTGAATTATTATTGCGAGTCTGTGAATGACAAGAGAATTGGTTTCTTTCATGGTAGTATGCACTTTTCTCATTATCATAGTTCCTTTTCTTAGGACACTCAGTGTTGTAATGACCATTCTTACCACAATAGAAACACAGACGATTGTACAGAACATGACCATATTTTCCCTTTCCTGGCCTAAAAGGTTTTTCATTTTTTCTTTTATTGAAATCAACATTATTTCTAACCTTACCATGATCCATGTCCACGTACCTCTTATGAGCAAAAGAATTAGTGAACCACTTGTCTTTAGGAGAAACTTTCTCCTTTCCCTTAGGTTCCCTCTCAGAGGTCTTAGGGTCCCGTTTTGGACTTTCAGAACTTTCTTTGAGAAGCTTGGCAACCTCAGCCTTGTTCTCAAGAACCATGATCTTCTCTAATAGGAATTGATTCCTATCTCGAGAAGTCACAAGAGAAGTACTGAGGTTCTCATTCATCTCAACAAGTTCACGTCTAACCTTTTCATTTTCAACATCATCATTGATCTTGTTGTTAATGTATCCAACTCCATGACGTTGTTTCACAAAGACAGTTTGATTGATAGTTTTTTCATTTATAGAATCAGTGAGAGTATCTAACCTATCAATTATAGGTTGAAGCAACTCATTTCCGAATAGATTATCATGCATAGGAACTGTAACAGATTCTATCTTAGACTCACTATGAGATTGGCAAATTTTACGGGAACTATCATGCATATTCCTAAGTTCCATGAGTTTGGAGTGAGTTTCAGCAAGATCTTTCTCAGTTTCTTCAAGTTTCTTACTCCACACAGAGTTCTCAACAGTTAAACAAGCAATCTCATCTTCACAATCATCAAGTTTTTGTTGAAGAGCACTGTTTTCTTTCCCTAGATTTTTTATGATCTTTAGAAGTTGTTTCTTGTCACAATCAACTAGAGTTTTTAAAAAGTCATCAGAAGTTACCTCAAGATCTTCTGAGTCGCTTGGATCTCCTTTTGCCATGAGGCATCTTCCTCCAGAGAATCCGCTCAGATCTAGTTCCTCATCTGAGTCTTCTCCCCATGAGGCCACAAGAGCCTTTTTCCTTTGAGGTCTTTCATCTTCTTTGTTGGGACAGCTCTTAGCGTAGTGCCCCTTCTCTTTGCACTCATAGCAAGAGATATCTTTGAGATCTCTTCTTGGTCCATTGTGAGAGGAACTGCCTTTTTGGAATTTTCCCTTCATAAAGAATTTTTTGATGTTCTTTGTGAAGAGAGCTGTAAGTTCGTCCTCCTCATCTTCTAGGTCTGAGTTCTCATGTTCCATCTCAAGCCTTGAGAAGGCCTTGGAGATTTTGAAGGCAATTCCTTTCTCCAGTTTCTTGTCAGCATTGACTTTGGTGTGTTCTCCTTCTTCAACCTCCAGTTTCCCTATGATTTGAGTCAAGGGAAGAGATTGGATACTTGGGGTGTTCTTCATGATTCTTTTGATGAGGGTGAACTTAGAGTTAAGTCCATTGATGACCACCAGTGATTTGGAGACTTCATCAAGGGTGACCTCAGCCGCTGTTAGCTTTCCAATGAGCCTATTGAAGCGAGAGTAGTACTCAGAGATGGTTTTAGTTTCCATCATTTTGAATGTGTGGTATTCTCCTACTAAAGCAAATTTCCGGCTTTGCTTTAGTTCCTCACTTCCTTCATGCATGTCCTTGAGTGCTTGCCATATTTCTTTCGCCGTCTTGATTCCTATGACTTTGTCCATATCTTCTATATCCAGTCCATTGAGAATGAACTGTCTAGCCTTGGCATTCTTTTCTATGATGACATAGTGCTCAGGTTTCCAATCTTTTTCCTTTTGGTTGAGATCGACATGGCCATCTCCATTCTCAACTATCCTCCAGCATTGGTAGTCATTGGTCTTTATGTGGCTTTCCATGCACTTGGCCCACCATGTTTCTTCTCCCTTTTTTCAAAGACGTGGTTTGTTGGTGGAGATTCTGAGCTCAAACTTGCTTGACTGAGACATATTAGATATGCAAACTTAAACAAAGATCTAGAGCTGTTCCTGCTCTGATACCAATTGTAGGACCGTGATTGTTAGATTAAGAACAAGGGAACTGAGAATACAGATTACAGTTCCCTTCGCAGCGGAAATAAACAGTCAAATATAAATGAACAAGTTCCTTATAGTGGAAACCTTCGATTGCCAACTAGCAATCTAGGATAAAAACCACTACCTTTCTTTCGAAATGATTTCAAGGTCTACTTCTTGATTTCTTATCACTTCAGTTACAGATTACTCTAGGAACAAACACACAGTTTCTTTGTCTTACACACAGTTAGACAATCCTAGATAAACTTAACAGAAAGTATAATCAATCCAAGAAGCAGTCCTAAGCACTAAGGAACTAACTCACTTACAGTCATAGGAACTAACACACAGCTCTCAGATTCCTTGACTAGTTCCTCTTGATCTTGGTTTCAGTTGACGATCTGATTGAGAGCTCACACTATGATTTTTTCTATGAAGTGTGATTCTTGTTGTAGTGCTTGAAGATAACAGCGGAGCTTATCTTTCTTATATAGTGGATCCTCGAGGTTGGATCTTCTCTTGGTTCCCACAGAGTAAGCTTGACCTAGGTTGTGTGGTAATCCTTGATTCACGCTGAATTAGACATGTACCAACAACCTAGGAAACTCAGAATCCACATTGGTTGGTCAACTGCTTCAGGCAAGTCTGTCATGTCGTTGTCCAACTCCTTTCATCCGAGGTTCAGCAACCTAGACACTTTGGAACTATCCTCTGGATGGTGACAGCCTTATGACATGTCGCTTTCAGCAACCTGTGTCCGAGGTTCAGCGTTCTAGACATCTTGGAGCTTTCCTGTGGATGGTGGCAGGCTTTAGAAGCTTTGCTCAAGTCGCTTTCACCATCTTTTGTCTGAGGTTCTGTGTTCCCAGCTTCATCGGGAAAAGCAAAGTCACGTGTTGCATTTCTGGGCACTTTTGGGTTCCTTTGACTTGCTTGTTTGGTTTCTTTATCTTGTTTGGCTTCCATGGTTTCAACAACTGTCCTGTGGTTCCTTTAAACACATCTTTGAGATAAAACATTAGTATCAAAGTATTTGTCATCTTCAAAAGTAGAGAAACTGAGGAAAGGAACTCTCATGGGAACTGAGGTTCCTGTGTTCCATTTCCTAACACACGTACGATCCTACAATTGGTATCAGAGCAGGCGCTCTAGATTTGTGTTAGTTTACAGATTTCAAGATGACTAGTTCAAGCGAATTCAGTTTGGGTATCTCCATCAATAAGCCCCACATCCGAAAAAAGGGAGAAGAAGAATGGTGGGAGAAATGCATGACCAACTACATCCAGACCATGGACTATCAGTGCTGGCGCGTGATTGAAAATGGTGATGGAGTCATCCCTGCGGATTTAACTGAAGCAGACTGGAAGCCTGAATACTACACCATTAAAGAGAAGAATGCTAAAGCTCATCAACTCATTCTTAATGGGTTAACAAGGGAAGACATGGACAAGGTGATAGGAATCACAACTGCTAAGGGCATCTAGACTGCCCTAAAAGAGATGCATGAAGGAAGTGAGGAACTGAAGCAAAGCAGAAAGTTTGCTCTAGAAGGAGAATACCACACTTTTGAGATGCTGGAAACTGAGAACATCTCTCAATACCACTCACGTTTCACAAGACTCGTCACCAAACTCAACAATGCTAACGTAGAGCTTGATGAATGGTCCAAATCCCTCGTCATCATCAATGGACTCAACTCCAAATTCAGCCTTATTAAAAGAGTGCTAAGGACTACTCCTGGTATTCAAGGTCTTCCCTTAACTCAAATCATAGGGAAACTTGAAGTTGAAGAAAGGGAAGCACTCAAAGCAAGCTCCACAAAGAAGACGGAGAAGGGAATCGCCTTAATCTCAAAGGCTTTCTCAAGATTAGAGATGGAGGAAGAAAACTCGGATCTTGAAGAAGAAGAGGATGAGATGACAGCCTTGGTTACCAAGCACATCAAGAAGCACTTCATCAAAGGAAAGTTCAAGAAAAACTTCCAAAAGAGAGATCTATCCGAATATGCTTGCTATCAATGCAAGGAAAGAGGACATCTTGCTAGGAACTGTCCTAAGAATTCAAATGAAGATGATAAGCCTATACAGAAGAAAGCCCTTTTTGCTACCTTTGGAGACGACTCTGAAGGGGAACTGGATACATAGGGAACTTTTAAAGGAAGATGCTTGATGGATAAGGAAGATTCAACTGAATCAGACAACTCTGAGGTATCCTCTTCTGACTTTATCAAATCTCTTCTTGAATGTGATAAAAAATAATTGATCAAGATCATTAAGAAACTTGGAAAGGAAACTAGCTCCTTTCAAGAGAAACTAGAAGAATATGAAGATGAGATCTCTTGCCTATCCACTGAAAACTCTGTCTGGAGTAAGAAACTTGATGAAACTGAGAAATTACTTGCTAATTCTTCTAGGAAGTGTGATTCTTGCATCACTGTTAAAAAGGAACCCATGCATGTTGACGATCCCACTGTTCCTTCCACAGACTCTGAAAGGAACACTTCATATATGCTTGCTGAAATAATGAACAAACTTGATCATCTCACTCACTCTATAAATGAGAAAACTGTGAATCAAACTATTTTTGTTAAGCAACGATATGGTCTTGGCTACTCTGGTAACAACGATTCTGAGGAAACATGCTCTGCTGAGAATGAGAAACTAAGAAGGGAACTGGTCAAGAAAAATGAAACCCTTAACTGTGCTCTACAAAATTCTCGTGACAAAACCCAGTTCCTAGAAGAAAAGATAAAAGTGCATGAACAAAAGCCAAAAGAAAATCAAACTTGGTTCGATGGTCAGAATGCTCACAAGATGTATATTCATCAAGTTCAAGGAACTAAAGGTAAGAAATTTAATTTTGAGCAAAGAAAGCAAGAAAGACCATTCCGACCTGGTCATGGTAAGTATGGTCATGTTGTCTACAATCGTGTATGATGGAATTGTCGTAAAAATGGTCACTATATTCATGAGTGCATTCACAAGAAAAGACAAATGGAGGAAAATGCTAGAAAAAGGAACCAGAAAATAAATAATAAGAAAAAGATGTATACCATAAATGACTTGAATGATCCTTATTATTTTATTCCTGCTTCTAACCCATAGATAAGATATCAACCTCATTCTCCCAGAAAAGTTAAGCTTAGCTGGGTTCCAAAAGTTTGAGTTCCCTTGTGCAGGACGAAGTGCGACAACAAGACAAATGGTACATAGATAGTGGCTGCTCATGCCATATGACCGGAAATAGAAGAAAAATGTCGTCACTTCAGCAACACCGAGGAGGTACCATTTCCTTCGGAGATAAGAGAAAGGGAACAATCTGTGGAACTGGCAGTGTGAATCTCACTGATCACATCAAGGTAAGTAACGTTAACCTGGTTGAGAATTTAGGTTTTAATCTAATTAGTGTGTCACGGCTGTGTGATCAAGGGGGAAATGAGGTTCGCTTCACCTCTAAAGAATGCTTCGTGGAAGATAGAAAGGGAACTGTGATCCTGAAAGGCAAAAGGTTCAACAACGTCTACATCATTGATCCGAAATTCGTTCCCAAAGAAAAGTTGTGTCTATCGACCATTGACGACCAAACAAACCTCTGGCATCAACGACTTGGTCATGCAAGCATCAAGCTTATTCACAAGCTGCATCAAAAGGAACTTGTTCGCGGTCTTCCCAAAATAAATGCTGAAAAGTCAGAAATCTGCTCTGACTGTGTTCAAGGGAAACAGGTTCATAGTTCCTTCAAGTCCAAAATGCTGGTGAGCTCCTCTAAACCTCTGGAACTCATTCACATGGATCTTTATGGTCCTATGCGAGTTCAAAGCATTGGTGGTAACAGGTATATTCTGGTACTTGTTGATGACTACTCTAGATTCACTTGGACACTATTTATAAAATCTAAGAGTGAAGTCTTTGATAGGTTTAGTGAGCTAGTTCCCTTGCTTCAAAAATCATTGAATGTATCTCTTCGTGCCATTCGTTCCGATCATGGAACTGAGTTCGAGAATGGAGATTTTCTAACCTTTTGCAGGGTACATGGAGTTGAGCATAACTTCTCAGCTCCCTACACTCCACAACAGAATGGAGTTGTTGAAAGAAAGAACAGAACCTTGGAAGATATGGCTCGCACCATGCTCATATCAAGTGGGCTCTCCCAATCCTTCTGGGCAGAAGCAGTTAATGCAGCATGCTACATCCTGAATCAGGCTATGCTATGCCCTATGCTTGATAAGACTTCCTATGAGCTACTTCGAGGATGAGTTCCCAACATTGCTCATCTTCGAGTCTTCGGCTGCAAATGTTTTGTTCACAATAATGGGAAGGACAATCTAGGGAAGTTTGATCCACGAAGTGATGATAGGATCTTCATCGGTTATGCTTCCAGTAGCAAAGCATACAAGGTCTTCAACAAACGGACTAAAAAGGTAGAGGAAAGTATTCACGTTGTTTTCAATGAAATGTTGCCTTCAAAGTCTGTACAGGATCTCTCAGCTCCCTCGGAGGATCCATTTCAACGACCAAGTGAAGATTTTGATGATAAAGCTCCTCCCAAGCGTAACTCCTATCCTACGCTCTCCAGATCATCCTCCCCCACTGTCCCCTCAACTCCGGTTGAACCCAAGGAATCAACTTCCACAGACAACTCTCCAGCTCCCTCAACTAATCAAGATGCTTTTGTTACGGCTCCAGTTCCCTCTAATCCGTCGAATGAAGTCGACACTACCTCTCAGGGAACGACACTTGCTCTAGAAATCAACCCTAATAAAGCCTCTTCTTCGGCTACTGATCCCACAGACGTGGAGGCTCCGGGAACTGATCTTCTAGTTCCCAACAAAGACAAAAGAACCACCAAGCACCCAGTCAGGTATGGATTTGAGGATGTCATATTGTGCATTCAATGCTTTTCTGTCTCTTATAGAACCCAAGAACATCACGGAGGCATTGAAGGATGCTGATTGGATCATTGCCATGCAAGAAGAACTTCACCAGTTCGAGAGGAACAAAGTCTGGCGACTAGCTCCTCGTCCTCAGAACAGACACATCATAGGAACTCGGTGGGTGTTTCGCAACAAGCTGGATGATTCTAGTGCTGTCTCTCGAAAAAAAGCTCGTTTGGTTGCTCAAGGATACAACCAACAAGAAGGGATCGATTATGATGAGACATTTGCCCCTATGGCAAGATTGGAAGCCATACGATTGCTCATTGCCTATGTTTCTCACAAAGGGTTCAAGTTGTACCAAATGGACGTGAAGACTGCATTCCTGAATGGCATTCTTCAAGAGGAAGTTTATGTCAAGAAACCTCCAGGATTTGAGGATGATGATCACCCTGACCACGTGTACTTCTTGGACAAGGCTCTCTATGGTTTAAAGCAAGCCCCTCGCGCTTGGTATGATCGCCTTGCCCAGTTCCTAACAGCTAATGGCTATCGCTGTGGTGTGATCGACAAGACCCTCTTCATTCGAAGTAAAAGGTGAAATTTTAGTGGTCCAAGTCTATGTTGATGATATTATTTTTGGTTCCACTAACTTGGCTCTTGTAGAAAAGTTCAAAAATATCATGAGCAACGAGTTTGAAATGAGTATGATTGGGGAACTATCCTTCTTCCTGGGATTGCAAGTTACTTAGAAGACCGATGGCATTCAAATCCATCATCAGAAATATCTTAAGGAACTTATGAAGAAGTTCAAAATGGATTCATGCAAAGCTATTTCCACCCCCATCTCTCATGCAACTCACCTCACCGTCGATCTCATTGGACAAAGAGTGGAAGAGAAGCTTTATCGTGGCATGATCGGTTCCTTGATGTATCTAACTGCTAGTAGGCCAGATATTGTGTTTGTTGTGTGTTTGTGTGCCAGGTTTCAAGCTGATCCAAGAGAATCTCACTTATCCGAAGTAAAGCGAATATTTTGCTATATCAAGGGAACTGACGACCTATGTCTTTGGTACCCCAAGGATTGCCACTTCAATCTTCTTGGATACACCGATGCGGACTATGCAGGCTACTTGGTTGATCGAAAGAGCACATCTGGAATGGCCTAGTTCCTTGGCCCTTGCTTGGTCTCTTGGGGGTCCAAGAAACAAAACTCAGTGGCTCTATCAACCATAAAAGCTGAGTACATCGCAGCTGCCACATGCTGTTCTCAACTCCTTTGGCTCAAACAACAACTCGCGGATTTTGGTATGTCTTTTGGCCCTCTAATGATTCTATGTGACAATACCAGTGCAATCAACATCTCCAAGAATCCTATGCATCATACTAGGACTAAGCATATTGACATTAGGCATCACTTCCTGCATGATCATGTTGAAAAAGGGAACATTCTACTAGAACATTGTAGGACTGAAGATCAAATTGCATATATATTCACCAAAGCATTAAATCGAGAACCTTATGAGTCCTTTAGATTACTTCTGGGAATGATATCCATAAACTAGTAGTTCCGTTTGCCTTTACTAGTTCCCTAACTTTGCCTAGATTTGATCTTTTCTATGATTTCATTGACAATATTGTTGATCATTGTTCTTGTGCTTCCCTCGCATGTCCTGTAATACTTGTTCTAAAGCATGATCTTAACTCTGTTGCATGATCACAAGATTTTATGATATAATTTGAACTTGATTGCACCTCTTTGTCGGCCCTAATAGTCAATTTAATCACAGCTATCCTCTAATACAAGCTGAAATGATAATTGACTAAACCGTCCCAAGCCTGACTACACTGTATGATTCCCTATGATCCCTCTTTTGTCCACTATGGGAATTATCTTTGTGGTGTCAAATTTACCTTCCTAAGTTTATTTATATGGGTATGTACTTTTCTTGAGTGATTGCTTGGTTCCCTACATCAAATGTACCCATATTTCCCCGATTCTGTGCCATTCACTGAGGAAAGGAACTGGGATTTGTGCTTCAACGGCCAGATTTCAAGATGAGCCTTGCCAGCTTCCGCTTCCCAAGGGCAGTTATTGCACATCTAGCCGTTTGCTTTCTGAGAATTCTGGGGAATTCAAGCCCGATTGATTTGATTGTTCTGCAGATATTATTATGAGGAGATTCATGAGTTTCCTTCGGCTTCAGAATATCTTGTGGCCGTTTGAAATATTTATGGGTTCTCTTATTTGAAAAGATTCGGCAACGGCTCCTTAAAGATAGAATTTTGCTCAGTGATTATATAAGGAAACAGGGCAAACCCTAAATCGGCACCGCTCACAATCTCTCCTTGCTCTCCACACCAATCTCTGTCGTGCTCAAAATTTTTCAAACGCCCTTTTTTTTCTCTCCATCTGTATCCATGGAAATCGGTCTTCCCCAGCTCCCCGCCGATGAATTAGCTATTCTAGAGGCATACCGGAAGCAGAATGTCACTTCCTCCTCCTCCCAGGTGGCTACGCCGACAAAGGCACCATCTTCGGTGCCCCCACCTGTGGCGGACCCAGCACAATCGGTGCCATCGCCGGTATCGGAGGCTCGTCAGTCTGAGTCTGCCTCATCAGAGCATACTCCATCCAAGCCGGCCTCCCCTACACCGGCAACAGAGGACTCTGACCACTCCTCTCCCTTTCAGGAGGCCGATCCGATTGATGTGGATTTGCTTCCCACTCCGACAATCTCTCTGAAGCTCCCCGGCGACTCCTAATCGGTGGCCGACCGTGTCAAACGCCGTGCTGCTAAAGGTGGCCATGGCATCCCCTCTCTTCATCTAAAGGATGTCACTCTTGCAAAAAATGCCAAATTCTCAAAGGCAGCCAAGGGAAAGCAGCCTTTCTCCCGACAAGCCTCTCCACCATCTCAAGTTCCCTCTCAGGTGGCACCAACTCTCGCCACTCACTACATTCTGGAGCCCCTCATTGTCGGCGAAGAATTCTGGGCTACAGCTGATGATGACAGTGTCTCTGCTGCCCACGCCAAACTTCAACTTCAAGGGTGGGACACACTGGTGTCGGAGCCGTTCGCGGTCAATGAGGACCTAGTGCGCCTCTTCTATCAGAATCTGCAATTCGTCGCGGCTAAGGACGATCAGCCCGTGCACGACGCCATCCTGACTTGGGGAGGTAATCTGATTCCTCTCTTTGCGGCTGTAATTGGGTCTGTGTTGGGCATCGACACTGGAAAAGGCTTTGGGGTAATTATCAAAGGGAACTGGCCATCCAAACGCAAGCAGGCCATTCTCAAAACTGTGTTCGATGGCAACTTCCCCTCCAAAGGCACCCTGCTCACCAAATACCTAAGCCTGGATAGGAAGATACTCCATACCTTCCTCATAAAAAATATCATCCCTCGACAAGAAAAGAGGGACACTGTTCTGGTGAGCGATGCAGTGCTTATGGAAAAGCTCATTCTGGGAGAGCAAATTGACCTACCCCGCATCACCCTCGCACACATGCAATTCTGCAAAGGCCACTCAACCCATGCCCTCCCATACCCTCACCTTATCAAGAAAATCTTGAGTCGTCTTGGTCTTTACCCTGCTGCAATTGAAGAGACCCAGTTCTCTCGTCTCCTCACCATGACAACTGTGAAGCGTCTTGTGCAAAAGGCACATGTCGATGAGGAATCTGATGCCGAGAAAGAAAAGGAGGAGATCCAGCCTGGCCAGTCCGATCCCCGTCTGGTTCCCGACACACATGTTATCTTGAACAGTTTGGGAAACATTGAAGCTACTCTGGTTAAAGGTTTTGACAAGGTTGCTGCTGCCGTGGAGAAAGGAAGTAACTTCACGAATGAAATGGTTGTGGAGTTGTGGAAGACATCTGCAGCCCTAGTGCAGGAAATTGTGAAGTTAGTTGACAGCAAGCTCGTCGATGATACAGCGAAGGGTAGTCAGTAGTATGGGACAATCAGTAATTCCTAACTCAGTCGACATGGAACCTTAGTTCTCTAGGATCTCACTTCCATATATTGATCCCTTTTGTGTGTCTCTGAGTGTTATGTTTATTCTTGTGTATGTTATCTATGTTCTCCTTATGTCAATGAATTTTCTGCGTTCCTTGCACTTGTTCTGATTTGCTTTCAATTTCTATTACAGTGCCATTTCTCTAGAGATCAACATTATTATATTTGGTCACTCTAAATTCTCTTTGTTCTTCATTTAACTGACTCTTTTCGATGATGTCCAAAGGGGGGATGAACTTGGCAATCTGGAACTAATAGGATGAAAGGAATTCTGGAATGGGTGTTCTCTTAAGGGGGAATTAAGGGACTCGGTCTGTTGTTAAGGGGGAATATGCAATTCACTATTGATTATTCTACATCTAGTTATGCTCTGTTTTTCCTCCTATATCATTCATGCCTATTTTTGATATGTCAGGTTCTACATGTTTGTCATTATCAAAAAGGGGGAAATTGTTAGGAAGTGAACTTTTGGGAACTCCAGTTCCCTATCTAGTTCCCTTCCTCAGTTTTCCTAGTTTTGATAATGACAAACATTTTTGCTATTAATATTTCCATAAGTGTTGATGAACAGGAAACTCTGGAATTGGAAGCACACAACAGTGACCAAGATGTCCGTTTTGGGAACTAGCAGAAGGAACTGAAGCTCGCTGACGCTGGAAGAGCTTGGAACAAGAGATGAAGGGCGGCGGCGATCCGATTAGGGTAGATCTTTACTTAGAGAGAGTAGTTAAAGATTATCTTGTTTCCTTATTATCTTAGGAGTTAAAAGTATATCTTTTATGGAAACAAAAATTGTAAAATTGTGGGAGATTATATTTGGTAACAAATATTATCTTTCCGATTACTTTTTGATTATTTTATTTGTGTAATTCGGTTGTTGGAGATTTGTTTCTTCCATCAATTAAATTGCATAAATAGAGTAGTTGAAACTCTCTCACACTTCCGCATTCACGCACATTGCTTACAGAGAAGAAAACCGAGCCTAGTTCTTTGAAGAAGAACTATAATCAATTGTCTTGTTGCTTGCTTGATTTGGTCGAACTAGGTAGAGAGTCCTTAGTGTCTAAGACTTAATCTGTGTGTTCTATCCTGGTTGATTGTAATCGAAGCATTAAAACAAGAAGTAGACTTTGAAATCCTCTTGCAAGAGAGGTAGTGGGTTTTATCCTGGATAACTAGTTGATTATCAAAGGTTCCCACTCTAAGGAACTGGACTTGATTCTGTTATTGTTTACTTATTCCGCTGATAAGGAACTGGACTCCTAGTTCCCTTTGATTGCTAACACGTACTATCCTACAATATCCAAGCTTAGAAGAGTACTTATCCCCACGTCATCTTCCCGCTCAACTTTCTCGCAGAACTCTCTACGAGGCCTCAGTAAAACTACCATAACTTTTGATTTACAACTCCGTTTGCTATACAATTTGGAGACGTTAAACTAGACTTCAAGATCTCTCACCTAGATTTGGAATCACTCAATTCAGACGTCTTATCAGAGAGAACGGACCCGTTCAAGTCAGGACCGAATTCTGGAACATCGCTGAATTCCGGCAGAATTCTGTCTTGAATTATCTTGCGATTTCGTCCATCAATTTCTTAAGTCACGATCTGTGCATCCTCGTACATAATATACACCCAGTCTACATCACATCCACGTTCGGAATCACCCTATAGAAACCTCGAGTCGGGCTGCAATCTCGTTTCTTGCGGAACACTTCTCTGACAACAACCCGGTTTGTGAGAACTTGAAGGCATTACTTTGCACCGTGGCTTCATAGATCCTTTGAGCATATCATGTGGTATCAGAGCTTGAAAGGTAATGCTTCAAATCTCTAAGTTTGGATAAGAAAAGATTCAATCTTGTAAGCTAAGTTTTCGTGCCTTGTTCTACCGAAGTGGTGTCTTTGTTTCTCTGGCGTTTCTGCATTTTTGTTCTTGTTTTTCTTTGTGTTTTACTTTGTTTGAGTCATAAATAAAAATAAAATAAAAATCGTTCCAGCCAAACCCTAGTTACAACCAACTTTCTTGTTTCTTGCGTTTCTTGAGTTTTGTGTGTTGAGTCGGTCTTGTTAACCCATAAAACTGAGTTCTTGCGTCCAAGTGTGTGTGGAACATCAAAGTTACGGGAAAAGTTTATTGAATCTGACGTGTGGTCCAATAGAGAATACAAGGCTGCATCAAGAACCCATCAAGAAGCATCTCCCACCCAAGAAACACAAAGAACTCCACCACAAGTCTTCAAGAACTCAAAGAAAGAGTTTGCGGTCCAAGAAAGTGACCAAGACAAAAGTGTTTGAATCCAGAAATACCCGGTCTATATACAAAAGGAAAGGCTATAGAAAAAAGGGATCACAAAACACAAAGTTGTAAAGTTTAAGCTACACAACACTACGAGTTTGTGCATCGCCAATCAAGAAGCCTTGGAGATCTTCTGTTAGGAAGTAAACTTTTGGGAACTCCAGTTCCCTATCTAGTTCTCTTCCTCAGTTTTCCTAGTTTTGATAATGAAAAACATCATTGATATTAATATTTCCATGAGTGTGATAAACAGGGAACTCTGGATTCGGAAAGCACAAGACAGAGATGAAGACGCCAGATTTGGGAACTGGCGTAAGGAACTGAAGCTTGCTTACACTGGAAACACTTGGAACAAGACGTGAAGAGCAGTGGCGAGCTGATTAGGGTAGATCTTCAGTTGGAGAGAGAACGTGAAGATCTTATCATGTTTCCATATATCTTAGGAGTCAAAAGTATATCTTTATGGAAACAACACATGTAAAATCATGGAAGATTATATTTGGTAACAAATATTATCTTTTACGATTACTTTTTTATTATTTTATTTATGTAATCTGGTTGTTAAAGATTCACTTCTTTCATCAACTACGTTACATAAATAGAGTAGTTAAATCATTCTCTCTAACTACGCATTCACTGATAACGATTGCTGAGAAGAAAACGTGCCAAGTTCTTTGAAGAAGAACTGATTAAGTTGCTTGCTTGTTGTTTGCTTGATTAGATCGAACTAGGTAGAGAGTCTTAAGTGTGTCTTAAGTCTTTAATCTTTGTGTTCTATTCTAGTTGATTGTAATCGAAGCATTAATACAAGAAGTAGACTTTGAAATCCTCTTGCAAGAGAGGTAGTGGGTTTTATCCTGGATAACTAGTTGGTTATCAAAGGTTCCCACTCTAAGGAACTTGTCTTGATTCTGTTATTGTTTACTTATTCCGCTGCTAAGGAACTGGACTCCCAGTTCCCTTTGATTGCTAACACGTATGATCCTACAATTGGTATCAGAGCAAGCGCTCTAGATTTGTGTTAGTTTACAGACTTCAAGATGACTAGTTCAAGCGACTTCAGTTTGGGAATATCCATCAACAAGCCCCACATCCGTAAGAAGGGAGAAGAAGAATGGTGGGAGAAATGCATGACCAACCACATCCAAACCATAGACTATTAGTGCTAGCGCGTGGTTGAAAATGGTGATGGAGTTATTCCTAAGGACTTGGCTGAAGTTGACTGGAAGCCTGAGTACTATACCATCAAAGAGAAGAATGCCAAAGCTCGTCAACTCATTCTCAATGGATTAACAAGGGAGGACATGGACAAGGTGATTGGAATCCCAACTGCTAAAGGCATCTGGACTGCCCTAAAGGAGATACATGAAGGAAGTGACGAACTGAAGCAAAGCAGAAAATTCGCTCTAGAAGGAGAATACCACACTTTCGAGATGCTAGAAACTGAGAATATCTCTCAATACTACTCTCGATTCACCAGATTCGTCACCAAACTCACAAATGCAAAAGTAACGCTCGATGAATGGCCCAAATCCCTTGTCATCATCAATGGACTCAAGTCCAAATTCAGTCTTATCCAAAGAGTACTAAAGACTACTCCTGGTATTCAAGGTCTTCTCTTAACTCAAATCATAGGGAAACTTAAAGTTGACGAAAGGGAGGCACTCAAAACAAGTTCTGCCAAGAAGATGGAGAAAGGAATTGCCTTAAAAATATCAAAGGCATTTTCCAGGCTGGAAATGGAGGAAGAAAACTCAGATCTTGAAGAAGAAGATGATGAGATGACAGCCTTGGTTACCAAACACATTAGGAAACACTTCATCAAAGGAAAGTTCAAGAAAAACTTCCAGAAAAAGGATCTTTCTGAATACTCTTGCTATCAATGCAAGGAAAGAGGACACTTGGCGAGGAACTGTCCTAAGAACACTAATGAAGATGACAAGCCTCTGTAGAAGAAGGCCCTTTTTGCTACCTTTGGAGAGGCCTCAGAAGACTCTGAAGGGGAACTGGATACAAATGGAACTTCTAGAGGAAGATGCTTAATGGCCAAGGAAGATTCAACTGAATCAGATGACTCCGAGGTATCTTCTTCTGACTTTATCAAGTCTCTTCTTGAATATGATAAAAAATAATTGATCAAGATAATTAAGAAACTTGGAAAGGAAACTAGTTCCCTCCAAGAGAGACTGGAAAAATATGAAGATGAGATTTCATGCTTAACCACTGAAAACTCTGTATGGAGTAAGAAACTTGAGGAAACTAAAAAATTGCTTGCTAATCCTCTTAGAAAGTGTGATTCCTGCATCAATGTTAAAAAGGAACCCATGCATGATGACAATTCTACTGTTCCTTCCACAAATCATGAAAATCAAAATTCATCTATGCTTACTGAAATAATGAACAAACTTGATCATCTCACTCACTCTATAAATGAGAAAACTGTGAATCAAACTGTTTTTGTTAAGCAACGATATGGTCTCGGTTACTCTGGTAAAAATGACTCTAAGGAAACATGCTCTGCTGAGAACGAGAAACTTCAAAGGGAACTGGTTGAGAAAAATGAAACCCTTAATTGCGCTCTAAAAAATTCTTGTGACAAAACCCAGTTCCTAGAAGAAAAGGTAAAAGTGCTTGAACAGAAGCCAAAAGAGAATCAAACTTGGTTCAATGGCCAGAATGCTCACAAGATGTATATCGATCAAGCTCAAGGGACTAAAGGTAAGAAAGTTAATTTTGAGCAGAGAAAGCAAGAAAGACCATTCCGACCAGGTCATGGTAAGTATGGTCATGTTTCTACAATCGGGTATGCTAGCATTGTGGCAAAAATGGTCACTATATTCATGAATGCATTCACAAGAAAAGACAAATGGAGGAAAATGCTAGGAAAAGGAACCAGAAAACACATCATAAGAAAAAGATGCATACTATAAATGATGTGAATGATCCTTATTACTTTATTCCTGCTTCTAACCCACAGATAAGATACCAACCTCATTCTCCCAGAAAAGCTAAGCTTAGCTGTGTTCCAAGAGTTTGAGTTCCCTTGTGCAGGACGAAGTGCGACAACAAGACAAATGGTACATAGACAGTGACTGCTCATGCCACATGTCGTCACTTCAGCAACACCAAGGAGGTACCATTTCCTTCAGAGATAAGAGAAAGGGAAAAATCTGTGGAATTGGAAGTGTGAATCTCACTGATCACATCAAGGTAAGCAATGTTAACCTTGTTGAAAATTTAGGTTTTGATCTAATTAGTGTGTCACAGCTGTGTGATCAAGGGGGAAATGAGGTTCGATTTACCTCTAAAGAATGCTTTGTGGAAGATAGAAAGGGAACTGTAATCCTGAAAGGCAAAAGGTTTAATAACGTCTATATCATTGATCCAAATTTTGTTCCCAAAGAAAAGATGTGTCTATCTTCCATTGACGATCAAACGACTCTCTGACATCAACGACTTGGTCATGCAAGCATCAAGCTCATTCACAAGCTACATCAAAAGGAACTCGTTCGTGGTCTTCCCAAAATAAACGCTGAGAAGTCAAAGATCTGTTCTGACTGTGTTCAAGGGAAACAGGTCCGTAGTTCCTTCAAGTCCAAAACACTGGTAAGCTCTTCTAAACCTCTGGAACTCATTCACATGGATCTCTATGGTCCTATGCGAGTTCAAAGCATTGGTGGTAACAGGTATATTCTGGTACTTGTTGATGATTACTCTAGATTCACTTGGACATTATTTATTAAATCTAAAAGTGAAGTTTTTGATAGGTTTAGTGAGCTAGTTCCCTTGCTTGAGAAATCATTGAATGTATCTCTTTGATCCATTCGTTCCGATCATGGAACTGAGTTCAAAAATTGAGATTTTCTAACCTTTTGTAGGGAACATGGAGTTGATCACGATTTCTCAGATCCCTACACCCCACAACAGAATGGAGTTGTTGAAAGGAAGAACAGAACTTTGGAAGATATGGCTCGCACCATGCTTATATCAAGTGGGCTATCTCAATCCTTCTGGGCAGAAGCGGTTAATGCAGCATGCTACATCCTAAATCGGGCTATGCTACGCCCCATGATTGAGAAGGCTTCTTATGAGCTACTTCGAGGACGAGTTCCCAACATCGCTCATCTATGAGTCTTCGGTTGCAAATGCTTTGTTCAAAATAATGGGAAGGACAATCTAGGAAAGTTTGATCCACAAAGTGATGATGGGATCTTCATCGGATATGCTTCCAGTAGCAAAGCATACAAGGTCTTCAACAAACGGACTAAAAAGGTAGAGGAAAGCATTCACGTTGTTTTCAATGAAAAATTGCCCTCAAAGCCTGTGCAGGATCTCTCAGGTCCCTCAGTGGATCAATTTCAACGACCAAGTGAAGACTCTGATGATGAAGCTCCACCCAAGTGTCACTCTCATCCCAACCTCTACGGCTCACCCACAGTTCCCTCCACTCCTCTTGAGCCCAAGGAATCAACTTCCACAGATAGCTCTCCAGCTCCCCCCGCTCCTCAGGTTGCTCTTGCTCCAGTTCCCTCCAATCCATCGAATGAAGTTAACACCACCTCTCAGGGAACGAAACTTGATCCAGTAGTCGATCCAAACATTGCCTCTTCTTCGGCTACTGATCCCACAGACGAGGAGGCTCCGGGAACTGATCTTCTCGTTCCCAACAGAGACAAACGAACCACCAAACATCCAGTCAGGTATGGTTTTGAAGATATGTCCTATTGTGCATTCAATGCCTTTCTGTCTCTTATAGAACCCAAGAACATCACGGAGGCGCTGAAGGATGCTGATTGGATCATTGCCATGCAAGAAGAACTTCACCAATTCGAGAGGAATAAGGTCTGATGACTAGTTCCTCGTCCTCAGAATAGACACATCATAGGAACTCGGTGGGTCTTTCGCAACAAGATGGATGATTCTGGTGCAGTATCTAGAAACAAGGCTCGTTTGGTTGCTCAGGGTTACAATCAACAAGAAGGGATCGACTACGATGAGACATTTGCCCATGTGGCAATATTGGAAGCCATACGATTGCTCATTGCCTATGCCTCTCACAAAGGGTTCAAATTGTACCAAATGGATGTGAAGACGGCATTCCTAAATGGTATTCTTCAGGAGGAAGTTTATGTCAAGTAACCTCCAGGATTTGAGGATAATGATCACCCAGACCACGTGTACTTCTTGGACAAGGCTCTCTATGGCTTAAAGCAAGCCCCTCGAGCTTGGTATGATCGCATTGCCCAGTTCCTAACGGCTAATGACTATCGTCGTGGTGTGATCGACAAGACCCTCTTCATTCTAGAAGTCAAAGGTGAAATTCTAGTGGTCCAAGTCTATGTTGATGATATTATTTTTGGTTCCACTAACTTGGATCTTGTAGAAAAGTTCAAAAATCTCATGAGCAGCGAGTTTGAAATGAGTATGATTGGGGAACTATCCTTCTTCCTGGGATTGCAAGTTACTCAGAAGCCCGATGGCATTCAAATCCATCAACAGAAATATCTTAAGGAACTCATGAAGAAGTTCAAGATGGAGTCGAGCAAGGCTATCTCCACCCCCATCTCCCCTGCAACTCGTCTCACCGTCGATCTCACTGGACAAAGAGTGGAAGAGAAGCTCTATCGTGGCATGATAGGTTCCCTAATGTATCTAACTACTAGTAGGCCGGATATTGTGTTTGATGTGTGTCTTTGTGCCAGGTTTCAAGCTGATCCAAGAGAATCTCACTTATCTGAAGTAAAGCGCATATTTCGCTATCTGAAGGGAACTGACGACCTTTGTCTTTGGTACCCCAAGGATTTCCACTTCAATCTTCTTGGATACACCGATGCGGATTATGCAGGCTACCTGGTTGATCGAAAGAGCACCTCTGGCATGGCTCAGTTCGTTGGCCCTTGTTTGGTCTCTTGGGGATCCAAGAAACAAAACTCCGTAGCTCTATCAACCACAGAAGCTGAGTACATCACAGCTGCTACTTGCTGTTCCCAGCTGCTCTGGCTCAAACAACAACTCGTGGATTTTTGTATGTCTTTTGGCCCTCTAAAGATTCTATGTGACAATACCAGTGCAATCAACATCTCCAAGAATCTTGTGCATCATACTCGGACTAAGCATATTGATATAAGGAATCATTTTCTGCGTGATCACGTTGAAAAAGGGAACATACTACTAGAACATTGTAGGACTGAAGATCAAATTGCCGATATATTCACCAAAGCATTAAATCGAGAACCTTATGAGTCCTTTAGGTTACTTCTGGGAATGATTTCCCTAAACTTGCAGTTCTAGTTGCCTATACTAGTTCCCTTGCTTTGACTAGATTTGATCTCTTCTATGATTCCATTGACAATATTGACGATATTTAATCTTGTGATAGCCTCGCATGTCCTGTAATGTCGGTTCTAAAGCATGTTCTTAACAATTGCATGATCGCATAATTTTTATGATATATCTTGATCATGTTTACATCTCTTTGTTAGCCTTAAAATAGTCAATTTGATCACATCTATCCTATATTACAAGCCGACATGATGATTGACTACACCGTCCTAAGCTTGATTACATCGTATAATTCCTTATGATCCCTTATTTTGTCCACACTGGGAATTATCTTTGTAGTGTCAAAATTGCCTTCCTAATTTTATTCATATGGGTACGTACTTTTCTTGAGTGATTGATTGGTTCCCTACATAAAATGTACCCATATCTCCCTGGTTTCGTATCATTCGCTGAGGAAGGAACTGAGAATTATGCTTCAACAGCCAGATTTCAAATTTCAAGTTGTGTCAGAGTTCGTTTCCCAAAGCACAGTTATTGACATACTAGCCGTTTTGCTCTCAGAGATTTCTGGGGAATTCAAGCCCGTTTTGATTTGATAGCTCTGCAGATATTTTGATGAGAATATTTCTGAGTTCCCTTCGGCTTCAGAAGATTTTATGGCCGTTTGAAAGATCTCTAAGTTCCCTTATTTGCAAAGATTCAGCAACGGCTTCATAAGGATAGAATTTTGCTCAGAGGTTATAAAAGGAAACAGAGACAACCCTAAATCGGCACCGCGTTCATAAATTCTGTTTGCTCTCCTCAATGATTATTGTCGTGCTCAAAAACTTCTCCAAGCTTTCTCTCAAACACATCTGCCCTCATGGATATCGGAATCCCTCAACTTCCCGCCAATGAGATGGCTATTCTAGAGGCCTACAGAAAGCAGAAGGCAACTCCCTCCTCCTCCCCCCAGGTGGCTACACCGACAAAGGCATTCTGTGCCCCCACCTATGGCGGACCCTACCAAGTCGGAGCCTTCATCGGCAAAGGAGGCCAGCAAGTCAGTATCTGCCTCGTCGGAGCACACCCCGTCAAAACAGACCTCTCCAACATCGACAAAGGAGGTCTCTCAACACTCCTCCCCTTCTCAAGAGGAGGATCCCATTGACGTGGATCTACTTCCGACGCCGACCACCTCTCTGAAACTCCCCGGCGACTCCCAATCGGTGGCAGGACGTGTCAAGCGCTGTGCTGCAAAGGGTAGTCTTGGAATCTCCTCGCTTCAACTTGAGGAGGCCACTCCCGCCAAAAAGGCGAAGCTCTACAAGACTACAAAGAGCAAGAAGCCACTGACTCAGTCCCCATCTCCATCCTCTCAAGTTCCCTTCAAGGTGGCTTCTGCCCTCGCTACTCGCAACATCCTAGAACCCCTTATTGTTGGCAAGGAATTCTAGGCCACCGCTGATGATGAGAGCATCGTCTTTGCCCATGCTAAGCTGCAACTCCAAGGGTGGGACACCCTGGTCCCGGAGCCGTTTGCTGTCAATGAGGATCTAGTCCGTCTCTTTTACCAGAATCTGCAGTTCGTCACCACCAAAGACGATCAGCATGTCCATGACGCCATTCTCACTTGGGGAGGTAACCTTATCCCCTTATCTGCTGCTGTCATTGGGTCGGTGTTGCGCCTTGAAACTGGAAAAGGCTTTGGGGTTATTGTTAGAAGGAACTGGCCAACCAAGCGCAAGCCGGCCATTCTCAAAGCTGTTCATGATGGCAATTCTCCTTCCAAGGGTTCTCTGCTGACCAAGTATCTAAGCCTAGATAGGAAGATTCTCCACACCTTCCTCATCAAAAACATCATCCCTCGACAGGATAAGAGGGACACCGTGCTTGTCTCCGATGTTGTGCTCATGGAGAAGCTGATCTTGGGAGAACCCGTTGACCTGCCTCACATCACTCTAGCTCATATGCAGTTCTGCAAAGTCCACGCCACCCATGCCCTCCCTTACCCTCACATCATCAAGAAAATCCTAAGCCGCCTTGGTCTCTACCCCACTGAGATTGCAGAAACCCAATTCTCTCGCCTGCTCACAATGACCACGGTGAATCGTCTAGCGCAGAAGGCGCATGTTGATGAGGAGTCTGATGCTGAGAAAGCTCAGGAAGACCTGCTGCCTGGTCATTCTGATCCCCGTTTAGTTCCCGACACCCATGTGCTTCTCAACAGTTTGGGGAACATTGAAGTTGCGTTGGTTAACGGCTTTGATAAGGTCGTTGCTGCTGTGGAGAAAGGCAGCAATTTCACAAATGAAATGGTGGTGGAACTATGGAAGACATCTGCTGCACTAGTGGAGGAGATTGCTAAGTTGGTTAACCGCAAGCTCGCAAATGACAAGGCCAAGAGCAAGTAGTAGTGTGGGACATCGCTTAGTTCCCAACTCAGTTGACACTGAACCTTAGTTCCCTAGGATCCCACTTCCATATAATGATCCCATTTTGTGTGTCTCTGAGTGTTTTTTTTTTTAATGTCTGTTCTATCTATGTTCTCTATGTTCTCCTTATATTTAATGAACTTTATGTGTTCCTTGCACTTGTTCTGATTTGCCTTCAACTGTTATTATGGTGCCATTTCTCTAGAGTTCAGCATTAGTTTATTTATCTCTCTAAGTTCTCTTTGTTATTCATTTAACTGACTCTTTTCGATGATGTTCAAAGGGGGAATGAACTTGGCAATCTGGAACTAATAGGCTGAAAGGAACTCTGAACTAGTTGTTCTCTTAAGGGGGAATTAAGGAACTAGATCTGCTGTTAAGGGGGAATATGCAATTCATTAATGATTATCCTACATCTAGCTATGTTTTGTTTTTCCTCATATATCATTCATGCCTATTTCGATATGTCAGGTTCCACATGTTTGTCATCATCAAAAAGGGGGAAATTGTTAGGAAGTGAACTTTTGGGAACTCCAGTTCCCTACCTGTTCCCTTCCTCAGTTTTCCTAGTTTTGATAATGACAAACACCATTGCTATTAATATTTCCATGAGTGTGATAAACAGGGAACTCTGAATTCGGAAGCACAAGACAGAGATGAAGACGTGAAGAGCGGCGGCGAGCTTTTTAGGGTAGATCTTCAGTTGGAGAGAGAACATGAAGATCTTATCATGTTTCCATATATCTTAGGAGTCAAAAATATATCTTTATGGAAACAACACATGTAAAATCATGGAAGATTATATTTGGTAACAAATATTATCTTTTACGATTACTTTTTTATTATTTTATTTATGTAATCTGGTTGTTGAAGATTCACTTCTTTCATCAACTACGTTACATAAATAGAGTAGTTAAATCATTCTCTCTAACTACGCATTCACTGATAACGATTGCTGAGAAGAAAACGTGTCAAGTTCTTTGAAGAAGAACTGAGTAAGTTGCTTGCTTGTTGTTTGCTTGATTAGATCGAACTAGGTAGAGAATCTTAAGTGTGTCTTAAGTCTTTAATCTGTGTGTTCTATTCTAGTTGATTGTAATCGAAGCATTAATACAAGAAGTAGACTTTGAAATCCTCTTGCAAGAGAGGTAGTGGGTTTTATCCTGGATAACTAGTTGGTTATCAAAGGTTCCCACTCTAAGGAACTTGTCTTGATTCTGTTATTGTTTACTTATTCCGCTGCTAAGGAACTGGACTCCCAGTTCTCTTTGATTGCTAACACGTACGATCCTACATCTTCCTTGCTTCAGTTTTGAACGTCTCTCTGACGACCACATCAAGGAGGAGAGGAGGCTAGTACCTACTTTGGTGGTCTGGCATTAGATCATCAAGGATTCAGGTGTGTGGTGTTGCAAAGTTGTTTCTTTTGGTTTGCTTGAGTCTAGTAACCCTAATCTTACCCTTTTTGCTTGCCAAGATCTGAATTTTCTAACACCATACTTAAGATTTTGAGTTCTTACAACTATTGACCATTGTTTGCTCGAAGTTCTATGGCTTGTAGTTGCGTGCTTGTCTTGCTAAGTGATTGCAGCTAGGAATTGGTCAAGGCGAGAATTAAAGGATATGTTTAGCTTGGGCAGAATATCACAAAGAGATTATCTATACTTTCGGGCTTATGGTGAGTACCCTAACTCCCAAACTCACCTGAGCCCCTACATGCCACCAAGGAAGGTCCTCTCAAACTCACCTGAGCCCCTACATGCCACCAAGGAAGGTCCTCTTATGGAGACTATGGCTATGACTATAGCTACATAGACGAAAAAAGATGTCTCGCCCCGACAAGGTATCAAGCCATTCCTTCTTTTGAGCCTTATTGTATTTCTTCTAACCCTTTCGTGCAGGCCAAGGGAGTCTAAGTCTCACCTAACATATCTTTTAGCACGTCCAAGGGCAGAGAAAGAGTAAGCCCCCAACCACCTCGGGTTAGGACACGTGACATCGTGTGTGTCATGTGTGAAAGGAGAGGGCACTTGGCTGAAATCTGTCCCAACCAATACTACAGCTACAAGGACGTCCAACCCATGGTGAGTGAAGTCTTAGTTGCTTCTTGTGAGGAAGAGGAGCGGCCTACTCCTATGGTTCCGCTGAGTTCTTGCAATGAGTCCTTACTAGAGGAAAAGCCCTCTCTAGGTGTTGAAGAGCTCAGGGACGAATCAAATCAGCCTTCCACCCTAATGGAAGAGGAGTTCAATCCAAGAAGAAAGGAGGAGGAAATTGAAGCACCATCTATTCCTACTATAATAGGCAATCGTTTTCTCATCATTGTGTATAGCTCATTCAAATCCTTGGCTACTCCATGGACGGACCTGGCCTACATGGTTCCTTCAAGCTTGCCCTTCCTACTCCAAGAAGAGGTTGAAGCTAAGGATGTTGAGCAGCCCAAGAAATCAGTTTTCAACCAAGAAGAGAAGGATGTTCCAATGGAGCCTAATACAAGGGAAGTATCACTTATCTCCACCTTTTCAATTCCATCTCTTGAGTTTGAAAATGAGCATATCATTCCATGTAGGAAAATACACATGAAGAAATCAGTCATTGCATTTAAAACTAGATACTCTTGTGTGCACCAAACTTCTCTAGCACAATGCATGTCTTATGGAATGCATCTTGTTTATAATATGATCATTATGTCCGTGCATGTGTGTTATATTGATCCTTGCCTCACTAGGCATGTACATAGAACTAGGAAGAAGAGTGGAATAGTGTGTGCATGCATGCTTAGATATCATGTAGTCATTGGAAGTTTTGTGCCTACATTCTTAACATTTCGTGGACAAGTTCGAGGGCCTCACATTGCATTTGTTGTTGTGGATAGGTCCTCTAAGAAATCTGGATTCATTGCATTTCCTCAACCTAATGATGCATCCTATGTTACTAACCCTCTTATTGATCAAGTTGTGGGATTGCATGGAGTTTCTAGTCCTTTTATTTCAGGTCAAGAAGAGCGGTTTATGAGCCACTCAAAGCTGAAATCCGGAGAAGTGCCCTTTGAGCCAGGAGATCAAGACGTCCCACATGTGGCTGAATTGGTTCATTCCTTGATGAAGGAAGATGAAGACATGGACGTGCTTGATTCGAGGTCAAATCTTTTTCTAGTGGGGGAGGATGATGTGACTATGACCTCGTCACATCAAGATAACCAAGATTCAGGCTCGGATGGCTCGGATCAAGATCCTCAAGATCAAGATCAAGAACCTCAAGATCAAGATCAAGAGCCCGAGGTCATTACTAGGGCAATGGCAAGAAGACTACACTCCAAGCTGCATAAGAGCCTTGCCTTAGTGGGAGCATCATAAGGAGACCCTCAAGAATGGGTCACGTGCATATCAAGTGGCTAAGAGTAGATTTCCTTGCTTGATATTTGACAATATTTAGTTGGTTATTTGGATATTTGTTTTAATGCTATCTTTAGGGGTTGTTATTTGTTTTTCCTTTGAAAGGCCGGGCCTATATGAGGTTGTTATGACCCTATATAAGCTTGCCTTAGTTATTTTGAAGAGTTAGCTCAGTTTTTATTCAGAATACACTCTCTCTTGAGTAACCAAGTTTATTGTTTTCTTTCTTGTGTGTTACATCAAGAATCCTCCTTTGATCTGATTGTTTTTGAGTGAGTTACATCTCTTCAACAACTAGATCTTGCTCCCTACGTTTGGTGCGTCATATCCAAGCTTAGAAGAGTACTTATCCCCACGTCATTTTCCCGCTCAATTTTCTCGCAGAACTCTCTATGAGGCCTCAGTAAAACTACCATAACTTTTGATTTACAACTCCGTTTGCTATAAACGTTGGAGACGTTAAACTAGACTTCAAGATCTCTCACCTCGATATGGAATCACTCAATTCCGACGTCTGAGCAGAGAGAACAGACCCGTTCAAGTCAGGACCGAATTCTGGAACATCGCTGAATTCCGGTAGAATTATGTCTTGAATTATCTTGCGATTTCGTCCATCAAATCTTCAAGTCTCGATTTGTGCATCCTCTTCCATAATCTAAACCCAGTCTACATCACATCCACGTTTGGAATCACCCTAGAGAAACTTCAAGTCGGGCTGCAATCTCGTTTCTTGCGGAACACTTCTCTTACAACAACCCGGGTTTGTGAGAACTTGAAGGCATTACTTTGCACCGTGGCTTCATAGATCCTTTGAGCATATCATTACGTCTACTAGGACGCGAGAACAAAGTCAAAACTCGCTCTTTTCACCAGGATGAGTTAACGGTCAAGAATACTAACTTTGTGGCTTTTGGTTTCAATTGTAATCTTATGTGAATGATTGTTCACGTGAGACTTGAATTGGCTAATACAATATTAGCTATATTTGTATTATATGGAAAAGGCATGTCAAATCAGCTATCGTGTCTTGCTTTAAGCTCTTCCAGCTCATAACCCCTCCATTAAGAATGAAGATGTATCCGGATTGGGACCGGAAGTCATCTCTATCTGTCTGGAAGCTTGCATCAATATATCCTTCAACGATCAGCTCATCATGTCCTCCATACACTAAGAAATCATCCTTAGTCCTTCTCAAGTACATAAGGATGTTCTTAGCTGCATTCCAGTGTGCTTCACCTGGAGTCGATTGGTATCTGCCACACATGCTCAAAGCGAATGCAATATCCGGGCGAGTACAAACCATGGCATAAATGATGGATCCTACTGCAGATGCATAAGAAATCCTACTCATTCTCTCCAGCTCAGCAGGTGTCATTAGGCATTGCTTCTTGCTGAGATGTAAGCCATGCTGCATAGGCAAGAATCCCTTCTTGAAATTCTTCATATTGAACATGTCAAGAAGCTTATCCACATAAGTTCCTTGACTTAGTCCAATAATTCTCTTAGACCTATCTCTACAGATCTTGATGCCTAATATGTACTCAACCTATCCTATGTCTATCATCGAGAAATACATCTTAAGCCAGTCCTAAGCGGACTCCAGCATACGAAGACCACTTTGCTCCCACTAAACTACTTGTAAACACAAGATTCTTCTTCACATCTGATGAAGTCAAACTGTTTGACCACTTCATCAAATCGAAGGTTCCAACTCCTTGATGCTTGCTTAAGTCCATAAATGGACTTCTTAAGCTTGCATACTTTCCTAGGATTATGTGGATCCTCAAAACCCTCAGGTTGTGTCATGTACACATCCTCTTCTAAATACCCATTTAGAAAAACGGTCTTGACATCCATTTGTCAGATTTCATAATCATAATGAGCTGCAATTGCTAGGAGTATCTGAATGGATCTGATCATGACAATTGGTGAGAAGGTTTCATCATAGTCAATACCATGAATCTGTATAAAGCCTTTTGCAACCAGTCTCGCTTTAAAAATTGCTATGTTTCCATCCTTGTCTGTTTTGAGTTTGTAAACCCCATTTGGCAAATCTATCAAGTCCCATACTTGATTCTCAGACATGGAATCCATTTCAGACTTCATGGATATACGCCATTTCTCGGAGTCTGGACTCACCACAACTTGCTTGTATGTAGTAGGCTCATCGCTTTCTAAAAGGAGGATGTCTAAACACGCAGTCAATATGAAATCAACATATCTCTTTGGCTGCATTCTGGGCCTATCTGATCTACGTATGGGTTGAACAATAGGAGGATCTGCCACAATATTTTGTGGAACCTCATTGGAATCAAATTCTGGAGGAACGATAGGAATGGGGTCTTGCGACTCCACTACCTCTAGTGTATGGGTTCCTTCCCCTTGCGGGATTAGGTCCCCAAATACCGTCGTCTCTGACATAGTGTAATCCATGTCATCTTGTTGCTCAGTTTGTTGCTCTTCTTGAACTTCTTCGAGATCAACATTTTTCCCACTTGACTTTTTGGAAACAAATTATTTTTCCATAAAGACACTATTCCTAGCAACAAACACTTTGTACTCATTGGGATTATAGAAGTAGTATCCTTTAGTTTCCTTAGGATACCCTACAAAGAAGCACTTATCTGATTTGGGTGCAAGCTTATCTGCTAGTAAACGTTTTACATAAGCTTCACATCCCTAGATATTTAGAAAAAATAAACTTGGAACTGTTCTAGTCCATAACTCATATGGTGTCTTATCTACAGCTTTGGACGAAGTCCTATTTAGTGTGAACACTGCAGTTGTGAGAGCATATCCCCAGAAAGATATTGGAAGATCAACAAAACTCATCATACACCGAACCATGTCCAACAAGGTCCTATCCCTCCTTTCAGACACACCATTCAATTGTGGTGTTCCTGGTGGAGTTAGTTGTGAGACGATCCTATAACTTCTTAAATGATGATCAAATTCTTGATTCAAATATTCACCACCATGATCAAATCGTAGTGCTTTAATTTTCTTGCCAAGTTGGTCTTCAACTTCATTTTAAAACTCTTTGAACTTTTCAAAAGATTCAGACTTATGCGTCATTAAGTATATGTATCCATATCTACTTAAATCATCAGTAAAGATTATGAAGTATCTGTAACCACCTGTAGCTTATGTGCTCATTGGTCCACATACATCTGTATGTATTAGGGCCAAAAGCTCGGTTGCCCTTTCACTCACTCCAGTAAAAGGTGACCTTGTCATCTTTCCCATTAGGCAAGATTCACATGTTTCAAATGATTCACAATCAAGTGAGGTTATAAGTCCATCATTTTGGAGCTTCTTCATGCGATTTAAGCTAATGTGACCTAATCGACAATGCCATAAATAGGTGGTGTCACAATCATTTGATTTTTGTTTTTTTGGTGTTTATGTTATGGATGTTGGATCATTGATTCACCACATAGAGTCCATTACTTAGTAGTGCATCGACATAAAAGATGTTATCCTTGTAAATAGAAAAACGCTGATCTTTGAGTATAAAATCATAGCCTTCTAAATCCAAAACACAAGTCGCAATAAGGTTCTTAGTAATAGACGGGACAAAATAACAATTTTTAAGTTCTAATACTAAACCAGAAGGTAAAGGTAAACTATAACCTCCAATGGCAAGTGCAGCAACCCTTGCTCCATTTCCAATGCGTAGGTCTACCTCTCCCTTAGTTAAGCTTCTACTTTGTTAGTCCTTGCACATTCGAAATAATGTGAGAACCACAACCAATATCTAATACCCAAGTCGAAGCTTTAGCTGTTAGGACTTCAATAACATCCGTACTTGAATCGGAACTCATAGTTCCATTCTTCTTATCTTCCTGGTGATTCGGGCACTTCCTCTTCCAATGCCCCTTGGCATGGCAGTAGAAACAATCGTGGTCAGTAGCTACTTTAGCTTTTTCAGAAGTCTGCTTGGGTTGTGCAACTTGTTTGCCCTTCCCTTGCATGTTCTTCTCCTGCTGTCCAAGTGCCCCATTCTTGAACCCTATTCCCTTGTTGACCATCATAATCTCTTTGTTTGTGTCAACAGAGAGATTTTGCTCAGCTGTTTTGAGCATCTCATGTAGCTCTTCGAGTGTTTTCCAACTCCATTCATATTGAAGTTCAGCTTGAATTGAGCAAAACCATCATGCAGAGAATGGAGTATGATGTATGTAGCCAACTCTTGACTATAGGCGTGGCCAAGTCTTTCCATGTTCTCAAAATGTCCAATCATATTGAACACATGAGCACTAACTGGCTTGCTTTTCTCAAGCTTGCAATCAAGAATTGCCTTATGAGTCTGATATCTCTCCATTCTTGCTTGCTCCTGAAACATAACTTTTAGGTTGTGAATGATGGTGTAGGCATCCTGTTAGGAAACGGAACTCTGGAACTTCGGTTCCCCTGAGAGTTCATTTCCTCAATTTCTCTACTTTTGACGATGACAAATATTTTGATACTAATGTTTTATCTCAAAGATGTGTTTAGAGGAACCACAGGACAGTTTTTGGAACCATGGAAGCCAAACAAGATAAAGAAACCAAACAAGCAAGCCAAAGGAACCCATGTGTGCCCAGAAATGCAACACGCGACTTTGCTTTTCCCGAGAAATCTGGGAACACCGAACCTCGGACAAAAGATGGTGAAAGCGACTTGAGCAAAGCTTCCAAAAGTCTGTCACCATCCAGAGCAAAACTCCAAGATGCCTAGAATGTCGAACCTCGGACAAAGATTGTTGAAAGCGACCTATCATAAAGTTGTCACCATCCAGAGGACAGTTCCCAAGTGTCCAGATTGTTGAACCTCAGACGAAAGGAGTTAGACAACGACTTGGCAGACTTAGCTGAAGCAGTTGACCAACCAAAGTGGATTCTGAGCTGCCTAGGTTGTTGGTATATGTCAAAGACAGCGTGAATCAAGGATTACCACACATCCTAGGGCAAGCTTGATTTGTGGGAACCAAGAGAAGATCCAACCTCGAGAATCCACTATATAAGGAAGATAAGCTCTGCTATTATCTTCAAGCACAAAAACAAGAATCACACTCCATAGCAAACATTAAAGTGTGAACTCTCAAACAAGATCATCAACGCAAACTGAGATAAGAAGGAACCAGTCAAGGAACCCGAGAGCTGAGTGCTAGTTCCTGTGACTGTAAGTGAGTTAGTTCCTTGGTGCTAAGGATTGCTTCTTGGATTGATTATAATTTGTGTTAAGTTATCTAGGATTGTCTAACTGTTTGTAAGGCAAAGAAACTGTGTGTTTGTTCCTAGGATAATCTGTAACCAAAGAGATAAGAAATCAAGAAGTAGACCTTGAAATCCTTTCGAAAGAAAGGTAGTGGTTTTTATCCTAGATTGCTAGTTGGCAATCAAAAGTTTCCACTATAAGGAACTCGTTCATTTGTATTTGATTGTTTATTTCCGCTGCGAAGGGAACTGAGAATTGGTATTCTTAGTTTCTTAGTTATTTATCTAACAATCACGATCCTACACATCCATCCTCTCAAACCTCTTTTGAAGGCTCGATTCCATGGAAGCCAACATAAGACAAGTGTCAATCACTGACTTAGCTTTGATAAGTTTTTCCTCTACTATCTTCTCTGGAGTAGACATAGCAATCAGTGTTGGGATAGGGGTGTCATGGACATTCTCTCTTCCTTCAGACCTAAGAACAATTCTCAAATTTATTTCCCAATCGAGGAAGTTGTTTCCGTTCAGCTTATTCTTCTCAAGAACGAACGTAAGTTGATGATTGTTGGGTTATCGTTTCTAGACATGATATCTACAACAAAAATAACATGAAAATGTAAATCATGCTTGTCATGCAAGAGCTTAAAATTTTTAAACATGCTTTAAACATAAATAAGCTAATGTCATTTTATTCATTAATATTTTTCCTTTGAATAAAATGATTCCAAGTTCCTATTTCAGATAAGACTTTAGGCGTACTTTGGCACTTCCCTAAATCCTATGTGATCAAGGTAAGTAACTTTTACTAGTTATAACATTTATAACTCTTGGTTGATAGATTACATCTTATGTCAAATCTATCGTATGCCTCAAAATCCAAAACTTTATCTTTTGGTCTTTTGTTGAGTATAACCAAATCAAGGTTGTAAACCCCTTATATAGATCTAACCGTACTATCCCAAGGTCAAAGAAGGACACCTTGATTTGGCAAAACCTATTCATCAAATTCAAAGGGCCTCATTAGTTATAATTTGGAAAGGCAAAATCTCAATTTTCTTTTAAGGGAACTAGGTTTATCATGTAAGTCTATTTACTAGTGAACTAAATAGCATATATAAACAAGCAAACATAAAATTAGAGATATTTAAAGCACAACAAATGCAATAAATAAATATGATCCTAGTATGGCCCCTAAAAACCCATAAGATCTAATCTGCATAGATTCTCCTTGTCTCTTGGACCTCCATCCTTGATTCTTCTCTGGATCTCCATCCTGGAATCTTCATGGGATTTTCTTCTCTTGTATTACATATTGTAAATCAAATCTAATTTCTTGAAAATTAAATTACAAAAATACATAACGATACGCAGATCGTGTACAAGAAAACAATAACGATATGCAGATCGTATTTTCTATCCTATTTGGGTCATACCAGTCACCGCATGCAATAATAATATCATAATATTAAATCATACATGCATAATATAATATCAAATATTAAGAGACAATAATAGACCATTAATCATATTAATAGACTTTAAAGATTAAATTAATTAAATTGTCCAATAAAATAATTAATCCAATCCTTTTATTATTTTAATTCAATAAAATCATATATGGAATTAATACTAATATTAATCATTATCATGTATAATTGGATAAAATATACTCTAGAGATAAGATATCTTGTTACCATATCTAATTTAGGTAGTTAGGATCTTAGGCTAACAAACCCTAGCCCTTGCAACCTAACCCTTACCACCGCACCCTGCAGCCAGCCCACCCCAGTCAGCCCCACCGGTAGCTTAGCCACCGCGCCGCACAGCCCCGCCTAGCCGGATCACCATCGAACTGCCGTGAGCCATATTGGCCAATTAGCCACAATTTTACCCCTTCTCCCACTCAAATTTTATAACAATTACAAATTTTGATGATTTTAAGGATATTATGGTATAATTTTCAGAAAATTAATATTTTTGAAAATTTAATGTTTGAACCAATTTCATACAAAATTAATCAACTTTGGGCATTCAAAGCATGAAATTCTAAATTTCTAGGGTTTAAATCAATTTTCACCAACATGAAAAATTAATTATTTTTACGTGTGATTATGATTTATACAAGAAATCATATCTCTTGCATAAATTAAACATACAAATCGATTTTGGGGTCAAAATTAAGCAAAAAATCAGAATTTTTAACATGCATAATTTCGGTCATGAGGCTGAAATTTTCGAGTATATTATATACATAAAAGTCACAACTTTATGCATCCAATTAATTAAAATCACAATTTTAATCGTACAAGTTAATCCATACATCAATTTTACCACTAACTTGAACCAAATTAATCAAGAACATGCATCAAAATTAACAACTTTAATCATGATCATATCAATTTATACAAGAGGCTCTGATACCACTGTAGGGATTTAGATGCTTTAAGTCAAATTTCAGAAAATAGTTTTCTAACATCTAACTTAGGATCTCATTCATAAACTTAATACGAACCACTTATGAAAGAGTAACATACCTTTTGATGTAAAACTTGTTTCTGAAATCTTCCTGAAAAATACTGCATCAATTGTGACTCATCTACTTAGTCCACACGAGTACGGATCTAGATCGTCTGGGTTACATGGAACGAATTCAAAAGTCGCTCTTTTCACCTGGGTGAGTTAACGACCAAGAATACTAACTTTGTGGCTTTTGATTTCAATTGCAATCTTACGTGAATGATTGTTCACGTGAGGCTTGAATTGGCTAATACAATATTAGCTATATTTGTATCATATGGAAAAGGCATGTAATATATATAATATATTATATTATCTCATATCATATCTCACAAGATATATTTCCTTTTATCATCAAGTAATAGATAACTATTATCTCTTACTTGGTGATCAATTCACCTCCTTAATCTCCCACATGACCGAAAATCCTAAAGCCTTATTGGGCCTTCAATTTTGCTTGATCCAATCAAATTATTGTATTGTGTGTGACCTTATAGGACCCATATATAATAGCAATGGGTCAAATTTAATTTATCTCATAAGTCAGAGTTGACTTCTAGTAAATCACTAAAATTACCTAAAATATCCGGATTATAAATCTCAATTATAATCTTATTCTATTATTAGTAATTATCATCTTGATTAAATGACACATATTCCTTCAGATCCACTACTCTAATACCTTAGATTTGGCCATTGTGATTGGAATTTTGATGCGTCTCTTCGTGCCACGGTCGTCCCCGATTTCTCTATGTTCGACCCTACATGGTCGGCGAGGGTGGTGGATTGGTGGAGGACATTGTGGTCGACCTTTGTATTCGATGCTGGTGGCTTGAACATATAAGATGGTAGTCGGGAATGTCCATCAACTATCATTCGACATCCCTAATTTCATGACTTCGCAAATTTGATCTCAGCAAAATCAATTCTCAAAAAGAAAGTTTGTCGCTAGTATAAATGAATTGCAGCAAGATGGTGGGCTGTGAAACTGTTGTGTGGGTTCTTGGTAGGAGGCGCCGTAATCTCTAACATGGAAACAAAGTCTAGTGCTCTGTAGAGAAAGGGGTAAAAATCTTTTTGTGGGAAAAAACAATTTATGATGTGCGAAATTGCAGGAAACCACCCGTTATATAGGACTATTTGATTACAACCACCCTTTATACAACTAATTATTTACAATCATCCCTTATTGTCATTCCGTTAACAATCAACCACCCAAGGTTCCAATCCGTCAAAACATGCCGTTAGGAAGGACGAAATGACTATAATACCCCCATCTTTTGAGCTTTTAGCCGGTTTAGGATGGGTTTGGGAATTTGAATTTATTTTAATGTAAGTATTGAACCGGTATTATTGTGAGCTCTGTGACACCGACTCAAGAGCCCTCAGATCAAACGGGTTAACCCGACAAGATCCGCCTGGGTTGCCCCTCCTACTTCTGTCAAGATGCTCGATCTCTCATCTATTTCACCCAAAAGGATCTAGACCGCCTCTGATGAAGAACCTAAGATCTGAGAAAATACGGTAAGATCTGAACATTCGATCTAGTTTCCGCGGCGATTTGGAAATCCATCGCCAGAATCCGGGGAAAATCGGCGCTGAAGGTGGTTAGGGTCTGTCGATTTAGATCGATAGAGGAAATCAGATCCCTCGCAACAACAGAGAGATATGTGGCATCGAGGCGGAATTTACGGTGCCTTCAGAGGCTGATTTGTTAGATCTGGCAACACTTGTGGCGGAGATGGCGGGGGTGAGAGCATTTCGATCAGAGAGGTTGTGGATAGGAAGATCAGCAAAATGGATTTTATGGTGTACAGAGCGCAACTCACTTTTCTGGATGTGGAAGGGGCAGATCTCTACGGATTCGAGATGAAAGGGAAGAAGGTGGTGTTTGTGAATTACACAATCAGCGGAGTCGGCGAGAAGGGGGTGGTTCTTGTGCTGTCGACGCCAGAGAAAGGTGATGATTTGAGGGTAATTTGGTAAATTCGCATGGGATAACGGTCAAAATTGACGAATTGGGACGGGGGTGGTTATTTGTTAACGGAATGACAGTAAGGGGTGGCTGTAAATAAATAGTTGTATAACGGATGGTTGTACTCAAATAGGCCTATTTAACGAGTGATTTTCTGCAATCTCGCCTGTATGATATAAGTCACTAAATTTTGTGGTCATCCAAACCAAATGTTAAAAAGGGGTAAAATATAATATAACTAGCATATTGCTAGTGCTATGTATGGGTTGGTTAAAAGTAAATAATATATTATTTAGTTATAGTTGTATAAAAATATAAATTTATTAATTAGTACCTATATCATTATAAATACTAATTATACATTAGGAAAAATAAAGTTACAAAAATTAAATTAACATGTATGCAAAAGTGGTAGATCAAAATATTCAAGTACGCTCATTTTTAAGATGAAACATAGTGTTTTATTATCGTCTTATGAACTCATATGCTTAGAACTGAAAATGATCGATTTTATTATATTTTTTTACCAAACTTTACCACATTTAGAATTTATGCTTGTGTTGTAAAATTAACTTATTTAACTAAAAATATATATATATATATAATTAAACTGAAGTCATTGGACCGATATATTGGATAATATTTTTCAAAAGGATAGATAATGCGACAAATAATTGATTGGACGATGGCTGTACTTGTAGAGATATTTTCATATCACCCATAAATCATTTATCATGTGTAATTTTTAATTAGTTTATATATGTAAAAGTCAATTTAATATTATATTACATAAAAGGTAATTTGGATTGCTAGTATATACTTAAGATAAATTATATATCTTTACCATAAAGATAAAGTAATATTAAAAAATCATATTTATTATTTTTAACATCACAAAGTCGTAGAAGATAAAGTTTTTAGAAAGAAATAAATAATAAGATAAAGCATAAATAATTTATTAAAAGGCCGGATGACGTGGCGTATGACATGGCAGATAAGGTGACATAGCTTAGAAATGGACATATAGACGAATTGAACATGGTGACGACACGTAAGTGAATTGAACGTGGTATCGACACATAGGATTTAAGCCTCCAATTTAGTGTGTATATATAAATAATAATTATAATAAGAATAATAATTATAATAATATAGATAATATAGATGTGTATTTATGTAGCCAATGTAGGTATGGTAAATATAGATTGTTCACAAGGATATTGTGTTTATAACTTATACTTACAAATATATGAAAAGTATGAGGAAAGTTATACAAAAATACCAAATTTTTGGATTTATTAGTTTTTAAATCACAAATAGTTTTATTAAAAAAAATTGGATTTGATTTTTTTAACCGAAATAATAAGATAAAGTTTTATATTGTCAAAATTAAATTAGTTTTAAATAGTTACGGTAAAAATTCAAATAATAAGATAAATTTTTTTTAAATAAATAGGAAGAAATAAAAAATAAGATAAGAAAGGATATGATTATTATTTAGTTTTAAATAGTTATGGTAATATAGATTGTTCACAAAGATATTTAAGATATATCTTATACTTAAAGATATATTAAAAGTATGAGGAAAGATATACAAAAATACCAAAAGTTTTGGATTTATTAGTTATTAAATCACAAATAATTTTTATTAAAAATATTGAATTTATTATTTTTAAACTGAAATAATAAGATAAAGTTTTTATATTTTCAAGACTATTTAGTTTTAAATAGTTATGGTAAAAATTAGGAAATAATATAAGAAAGGATATAAAAATATTTTAGTTTTAAATTAGTATATATATAAATAGTTATGAATTTATTAGTTTTTAAATCATAAATAATTTTTATTTAAAATTTTGAATTTACTATTTTTAAATTGAAATAAAAGATAAAGTTTTTTTATTGTCAATATTATTTAGTTTGAAATAGTTATGGTAAAAAATCGGAAATAAAATAAGAAAGGATATAATTACTATTTAGTTTTATATAGTTATGAAAATAAACAATAAGATAAGATAAATAGTTATGGTATAAAATCAAAAATATAAGATAAGAAAGGATATAGTTATTATTTAGTTTTAAATAGTTATGAAAATAAACAATAAGATAAGATATGAGATGACGTGACGTGACGGATGATGTGGCATATGAGGCGGCATAGCTCAGAGGTTGACACGTAGGCGAATTGAACGTGATGACGACACATAGGCGAATTGAACGTGGGCTTGACACATATGATTTAGACTTCTACTTTAGTATATATATAGATATAGGAGTTGTGTTAGGTGCAAACTACTTCAACGTGCGAACGAAGGTGCACAATCCTCTGTGGGATGCACATTTTGTGTGTAATGTGGTGCACAAATGTGCTCCACTATATTGGTGCACAATTCCGCACCACTATATTATTTTTCGGCAATGAACCATCGTCCTCCGACGTTGAAAACCGTTGACCGACGTTGATCACCATTGACTGACCGTTGACCGGTTAGTGCACCAGAGTTACATATAATTGTGCATCGCTTTTGATTGCGCACCATGTTAAAGCAAAATGTGCATTGAGATGGATGTGCAACATGTTATAATAAAATGTGCAGTACTGAGATGATTGTGCACCATGTTATAACAAAATGTGTATCAAGTTACACAAAAAAGTGCACCAGAGTTGGATATGCACCATGTTAAATAAATATGCACTGAGATTGAGTGTACCTTATTATAATAAAATATTCATTGAGATGGATGTGCACCATGGTACAATAAAATATACACTACGATATATATGCACCATATAATAACAAAATGTGCACCGAAATACACAAAAAAGTGCACCAGAGTTGGATGTGTACTAGTATTAACCAAATTGTGCACATCCGTTCACACGTTCGCACGAGAATGGACTTCACATCTGATCAGCTCCCATATATTATATGTTTTGTAAAACATAATGCCTTGGTATCCAAACAAAGCCTTAACTCTTTCAAAAAAAAAATCAAGATTATGTACTTCCTAATGTAGCGATTGATTTAGAATTTTTCGTTCGAAAGATTTTTCTAGATTAAAAAATAAAATATTCCTAATCGCTATTCTTATAAAAATTAAACAAGATACCTAGGGATGAGGAGAAATCGGTTCAGACCGGTTTTTTGGACTGATCGTTCCCGACAGAATAAAAATTGGTCTGGTCTTCAGTATAAGATTTTTAAGATTTTAGTTTTGGTTCGGTCTAGTCCAAAAATGTCTGTTCTGGACCGGTTTTAATTTTTAAAAAATATTTTATATATAAAATAATTAAAAGATATAAATGATAATATGCTCTAAATATATCTTAATGTAAACCATATGTTTTTATATTAATATATTACTATATATCATAAATAAAAATTTAAAATATAAATATTTATAATTTTTTTTACAAATTTTTTTAAATGTGAAATCGGTCTGAGATGAACCGGACCAGACCATATCCGATCCATACTTTTACACAATTCAGTTTTTTATCCGGCGCGGCCCGATCCGATTTTGGACCAAAATTCATCCTTAAATATACTCTAATCCTAAATGGCGTAGTAGAATGAATTAAGGGCTCGTTTGAAATAACACTTGGAATCGAGTTGGAATCAGGAATCAAAATAAATCATTCCATTGGCTTGATGTTTGGTATGATCCCGGAATGAACCATTACTAAAATTTGTTGTTTGGTTAGAATATGGAAATCAAATCTTGTTTGATATTATACATATAATTTTTGTATGTTTCTAGTTAATTTGTTTTAAAATGATATAGTTTATAGGAGAAAGATGAAAAATAAATATAAAATTGACAATTAGACCTCTTTAAGGAAAAATTGGAGGTGGTTGGAATGATTGCTCCTACACTTGTGGCCTTGTGGGACAAAATTGGAGGAGGTTGAAATATATGATACCCTTTTTTTTTTGTATGGAATTAAATATTTTAATAGCTTTAATATGAACTATTTCATGGAATAAAATCAATTATAATTCAACCCTTATCAAACACAATAATAGAATGAGTGATTCTTTGTTTCCATTCCTCATTCGAAGGAATGGAAACCAAAGAGGTCGTAAGTATAAACTCACATTAGTTTCTTATATAATGATGAAGATTCTCTGTTTCTCATTGACTTTTTTTTTCAGGAAAAAGGATAATCCAATTTAATTAATGTCACGAACTCATATGTGGTAATCTTAATTTTCCATCTTATAATTGTAGATTTGAGGAAGATTAGTGTGCCATTAGCTGTATAAAAAGGAGGAGCACGGTCACATTGGATCTGAAATCCCAATTCGAATTGACTTGCAGCTTCAGGAACCTCAAAAGCTGCTTCCTTTATTATAATTCCCACCACAATCGACAAACACTTTTGTCAGATCCCAAACTCAAGTTAGATTTTCTGGATTCCGAACAAAACCCAGTTCTCACAAGGGAGAAGGGAGTCATGGGTCGTTCTCACTTTCTATCACTTATTCTTGTTTCACTGCTTCTGGCTCTCTCCTTTTCCACCGGTATGCAGGGGATTCGCAAGAGAACTCTGTTTCTGTTATCTCTTGTTTGGTTCGGAAACATGGTGTGCTTATTTGGAGCTAGTGTGATAGATTCCGTTTCTGACTGGTTTCGTTGGCTTTCTCAGGATACGGAAGGAAGTTGCAGGAATCTGTAGGAGAAGATGAATTTGATACTGCCATTGGAAAGGTTGGTTCTCCTTATACCGTATATGTTTCCGTTTTACTGGGCGTGTTTCTTTCTTTTTTTTTTCTTCCGGAAATTAGTTCGAGGGAAGATTTTGAAATTTGGACTTTACATTTGAAGTACTTGAGGTTAGAAAGTAAGATTGCTTTTAAATTCTAAAGATTTTAGTCAGAAGTAAGGATTTGTTTGGCAAGCCTCATTATTATAAAGATTTTTATATGTATCATATATTATTTCGGTAAAATAATATATTTTGTTCATTTTTTTCTTGTCAAACACCATTATTTGAAATAATTACTGATATTTAATAACGCTCTACTTATAAATAGAAAAGACATTCACCCGAACAAACCTAAGTCCCATTATTTAGGATGATAGCTCACAATAGTTTGTAGGGTCTTTTTTTTTAGTTTACCAACTATAAAAAATGATAGATAAATAAAGGAAAAACATGAATGAAACCATAGGCCATTGATATTTGTAAATTATCTCTCCTAAGATAAAATAGTAGCATATATCCCACTTTATAAGTCACTTCGTAAAAATGTCTTGGTTTTTATAGTGTTGCAAGAATGCCCAAAATAATTAAGCTAAAATCTAAAATAATATCAACAAATACCCAAATCCTAAAAGCAATTTTTAAGAAAAAAGTAAATTTCAAATTTCATTAATGTTTTTTTATATGTCAGAAAACATAATAATAAATTTAAAATACATAAATTAAAATAGGAAAACAAGTAGTTGCTTCGACCTAAAAAATATAAAAGCACAAGCAGATGACATGAATACTACTTGCAAAATAGAGAAGTCCGACATGATAGAATTTGTAGTATGATAGATACGAAACTTACCTATGGTTGCTTCGATGAAAATTATAGATGATGACTTCGAAAAAAAGACGACGAACGACCGGAGTTAGGGTGAATCAGAATAGTGCCATGATAAGGGTGAAAGAAAGATTGCAAAACCTTTTTTTTGAAGATCTCAAAATATCTTTGATTTCCATCTTTTTTTGATACAATAAGAATTTGAGGTGCCAAGCAAACCAAACGTGGATCCTCGATAGGCCGAACACTCGACAATAGCAACAACCGACAAGAGGAAACAAAAAAACAATGAAAGTTACAAAATTACAACAAAAGTTCGAAAGAAAGAAACAAAACTGAAAGGGGGAAGACAAATAAGCTTAAACGAAGAGAGAAGCTCAAACATGGATTGTAAGAAACCAACGCGACGTTGACGCAGATACAACTATACAAGACACAATATGGAGGCACTTCGTCAGTAGAAGTCACCAGGGATCACACGATCACTATTTCGATCTCTAAACCAGAACAATAATCTCAAACCACACCTAAAATCAGCTCAACATCAGAGTTTTGGTACAAGTTTCAGTCAATAGAGTAATGTTTCTATTCTAAAATTTTAAGGTTCATTGAATGCTTTGTAAGATCAAAGTTACTAAAGCGGTTTAAAAGACAAAATTATTCCCCCTTTTTTTGTTCTAAGAGTTATAGTTTTTTTTTCATTTCTGGACTTGGTCTTCTAATCAAAATTGAGAACATATTGATTAGAAGATAAAAGAATCTAGAATTAGACCAATGACGAGTGTTTTTCAGGTCCGTTCTTTTTGGATCTGGTAGTCAAAATGTAGCAAGATTGTTCTTATTTTAGGTTTCATATCGAAAAGAAAAACCAACCAAGGAGTACAAATTCTCTATGAAGGGTTTCTTCCAAACAAGTAGTAAATTTTTTGCTCCTTTTGCAACGTAAAAATCAAAGGAGCAAGATTTAGAAGGGTTAGATTTTGAGTAAGAAGCTCCTTTTATTTCTTTGACTTAGTCTTCTAAAAATATGAAGTCATTGATTTTCATGTATATACTTCCAAAACAATCAGGTCTAAAGGATACAAGGAGGTCCAATTACTACAAAGATTCACAATAAATGGTAGCAAAGTGGTTCAAATTAGAGAAAGACACATTTTTTAGAATAATTGTTTCTTTATCCATGCCAAAAGCATCACCATAGAAAAAGCTCAGATGGAGGTTCACAAATAAGGTTCAAGTTCAGGTAAAGGCAGATAGATAATAGGTGGAGATATTAAGTGTTCACAATGTTAAAACACAGCGCAAGGATCCAAATTAAAAGCAGTCCAAACAAGCAATTGGTCAACGGATTTTGATAAGGAAAGGATTAAAAACAAAAAAGCGGCCACTTGTTCAGGGGGTAACCCATGGATTTCAGCAAAATAAAAAACATTGCAAACAAGCACATGGTCAACAAATCTGATAAAATTGTACACGTCTAAAAGCGAGCTAAAAAACCTTATGGTAAGTATTTTCCTTTTTTCCTTTTCCATTTTTAATATATTTTCTGATTTTTTCATGGAGAATCAGTAAAACACAAACAAAAAACTAGTCTACTAGATGACATGATAAATATTGAAGTACACCAAGATTAATATGGAAGCCGGTGAAAATCTTGCATCTTGTCCAATTGAAAGTTTCTTGTTTATCAAATATAGGAAACTTGGAATTACTTCTTTTTCAAATGACATGTTAAATAAAGGAGACCGACATGATGCTTATGAGCTTGTTCTACAACAAAATAAGTTGTCAAAATGAACAAGCATGTTCTACAATAATGTAAGAAGAAGATTGTCAACCACAACATCATAAATATCACACGCACACAAATTTTGGAAGCCAAAAGATCATGAATCTTGGCGAGAAAATTAAAGAAAATGCACTAGTGGAATCCCATTGTCCAAGAAGAGAATATATACAATCGGATTTGTTATTATAATTTTTTTTTTAAATTTATTATGCTCATTTGATAGAAATAATTTCCTATCAATTCGAACTTAGACGTAAGAGATACTAAAATACTAACAAAATGTTTATCTTTTAACTAAAAAAGTTGCATGTGAGAAGGCTAGACATAATATGTTTTTGGTTTTCTATCTACCTTGTTTAAATTTCAATGTCATCATAACACTCATTCTTCTTTGAAATTCTAATATCAAGAGTGAATTATTTAAAATTTCAATGTTAAAGTTCTTGTCTCTAATCGAGTATTATCATGTCAATCATAACAAAACAAAATGTCACACGCGACACAGATTTTGAAAGCCAATTGATCATGATTTTTTTGGAAAGATAATTGAAGAAAAATCCATTAGTTGAAATCCTATTGTATAAGAAGAGAACACATGTAACTAGATTTGTCACTATAATTTCTAAGAACATGTATGATGTTCATTTGATAGATATAGGTTTCCATCAATTCAAAGTTAGACGTAAAAGTCACTAAATTACCAACAAAATATTTGTCTTCTACTAAAAAGTTACATGTGACCGAGCTAGAAATATATGTTTTTGGTTTACTATCTTGTTGAAGTTTCAATGTCATCATAACATTTGTTTTTCTTTGAAGGATAACGACATGATTTAATTATTTGGAACTCTCAACATTGAGTTCCTATCACTGATCGAGTATTATCATGTCACCCATATATAACAAAATAAATGTCACACATGGAAGCCAAAAGATTTTTTGGCGGGAAAATGCGATATACACGCTTGGAGGAATTACCTTTCTGTGAATATCTCAAGTACCTTTTACTTTGATATTTTAAGTGTTTTCCTAAGTAGAGATTCTTTCGGATGGAAATAAGTTTTTTTTCCTCTTTTCTAATTTTTGTTGTTGTTTTCATAAAACTAGATTAATTCGTGATTTTCTGATTTAAAAGAAAAGATAAAATAAAAAATAAATTTATTTGCAAATTTACTTAAATATGCATGTTTTGCTATTTTGTAGTTTATGTGGTATTTCTACAAACTTTTTTATAAAGTGGTGTACATGCAAATTTGCCTCCCTTAATAACTGTAAACTTGGAGATGGTCCTGTCAATTGGGTCGGTTAAGTTGGGTTCAGATTCGGTTATTTTGGATTCTGATTGTGTGCGAGTCAAGTTAATTCATATTACATGGAGGTCGGGTCATTACAGGTTAGCGGTTATTTTGGATTCTGATTGTGTGCGAGTCAAGTTAATTCATATTACATGGAGGTCGGGTCATTACAGGTTAGCGGGTGCCATTTTAAATTATTCATTTACTATTTAAATATCATTAAATAATTAAAAATATTATGACTTTGCAAAAATAAATCAAAATCAATTAAAATTTAAAAAGTATTAATTATTTATATATTTGAGAACTATACAAATAATAATCATATTTTAATTTACATTATATTAACATAAAAAATGATGAATTCGAGAAATGATATAAGTTTAACTCATGCGGGTAAAGTAATTCAGATTACATGGGAGTATAAGACTTTTTCGGGATACTAAATTGTAATAAAAGTATTTAAATCTTATTTATTATATATTTAACAGATACTTTACCAATACTTCACATTTATTTGTTCATTTGGTCGGGTTCGGGTTGGTCGGATGAGGATCACATATTCTCGGGTCAGATTTGGGTTCAGTAATTTCAAGTTATTAAATATTTCGGTCAGTTCAGGTCGGTTTAAATGCGAATTGGTTAAACTGATAAAACGAGTTCGATCATGTTTTGACTGTTGGCTCTAGGACACAATTATTATCGATTCCTTAGAAAATAGGATAAGAATTTATTTCCAAATAATATTTATTGACATAGAATTTTTGGAAAAAAGTTATAAGATTAATCTTTTCTAGTTTAGAATATCACTTTTTAAGGTTAGAAAGACCCATTATGATTATCGATTTTTCTATCCTATGTCCTAAGGACACATGATAAGAATCCGAATTTGGAAACTAAAATCCTATACTGAGAAAGATAAACTTGTCGCCTAAAAAATTAATAGAATCCAAGAAATTAGTCCATATAAGCTGGCTACTATCTAGAATTTCCATACTCCTATATTTGAGTAATTTTAATTTATTTATCATCAATAGTTGGTATTATATAATTTTTCTAATAATTTTTCCTTTAGTAAATAAAGCCATGATATCCCTTCCAATAGGAATGACAATGGATCGGGTGCACCCGAACGGGTCATCATCCTAACCCGATCCACCCGATCATCTGCGGGTGATCGGGTGAGTCGGGTGAATTTCGGGTGAATTTTATCATATATCATTTTAGAAAAATTTAACTATAAAAATTGCTAGATCACAATAAAAAAAAGGAAAAATAACAATTAAGACGTCTCATATATTAAGACAATTTATCTAAATAAAAGTCTAAAGTCTTTAATATTCATTCAACATTAAGACAATCCATCTAAATAATTAAGTTGATAAAACAACAATGAGACTTCTCTTCCACTTCACCAATTAACATCTTCATTAGAATCCTGCATTTACAAATAAATCAAATATGAATAAACAAAATGGTTGAATCTTGCATTTAGAATAACTGAGGGCATTTCTTCATAATCAGAATAAACATAACCTCTGTTTATTCCTCCTTTGTATAATAACTAGCATACAAGCACAACAAAATCAGAATAACTAAGGGCATTTCTTCATAAATTAAGAACAAATTAACTCTCCAACAGTGATGAAACAATAATATAAATAATACCGACTAAAGCAAAGAAAAAAATCAGAGATTACATTTCACAATGGGCAACTGTGAGTTAGGTTGGCATTTTGACACTATCTTCTAATTTCAAAGTTTCTTTTTTTATATTGAAGTTCACCAGTAGAAAATTTCCTCCTAATCTTGCACTAACTAATGGTAGTTTATGTAATAACATTAATTATTGTTCTTGTAGAAGGATTTACAAGAATTATCACTTTATCAGGCAAGATAAAAGTAGATTAAAATAGTGGCCACTTTGACGAGGATTGAAGAATAAAGAAGAGCTCGCATATATGACGATACATGTACATAAGATCACTAACAACACGCAGTGCACAATATATGCTCAATGAACCAATTTTTTAGGGGATTACATGATTAATTAGATTAAACTTCAGATAGTGGGTTCTATTCGAGGGCATCGACTTCCATTAAGCAATTTATTTGGGGTATTGGATGTTCAATAGAAGCAAACAAAGGAATACTTACCTCTTAGGGGAAGAGGTGGCGGGCCGACGACACTACGGAGCCGGAGAAGTGGGACTCGGGAAGGGTCGATCCGGCGGTGTTGCGGAGAGGGTCGATTCGGCGGCGCTTAGGGATGAGGTGTCTCTTATGGAGTAACCATGGAGATTGGAGAAGAAGAACAAGCTTGGTAATGGAGGTTTAGAGAGTTGGACCAGTTAGTGAAGGAGAACTAGAGAAGTAAGCGGTTGTTGAGGACTTGAGTGAAAACGAAAGAAAGAAATGGGAGGGGGTAGGCCACTTTAGGGTTTGCTTTTATATTAGGTTCAAAATAAAACATTTATGAGTAAAAGAAAAATATACAAATACAATATTTCGGAGACCGAATTGGGTGATATGGTCGGGTGGCTAGGTCGGGTGTTCGGGTCGGGTGGTCGGGTCGGGTGGCCGGGTCGGGTGGATGATAGTAGTCATCCGAATTCGACCCAGTCCATAACCCGATCATCCAAAACCCGATTTTAATCCATATTTTTCGGGTTTTCACCCATTTTTTTCGGGTCGGTTTTTTCAGGTGTCTGTCGGGTGCGGGTGAAACTGCCATCCCTACCTCCCAACCATGCTATTCAGATTATTGTTCAACTTTATATTTTTTTTTAAATTTGAATATTTTGTATTTATGTTTGAACAATATGCATTTATGTTGGAAAATTTTGAGTAGTTTAATTTTTAAACAACTTTGATGAAGTTTGAACTATCTTATCAATAAAGTTTAAGTTTATCGGACATTTGTTCAAACTTTAATGAAGTATTATTCAATTTTATGTTTCTTATAAGTTGGACTTCTGTAAAAACAGTTAAAAGGGAAAAAACTTGGTTGCAAAACATAAGTGACTCGAAAAAAATTTGGCGCGAAAAAACTCACAGAAAAATAAAAACTACCCAAAAAAGAAAAAAAAACTAGTCAACCTTTGACCGTTGACCAACCAACGCCGGTTAATAGGCCACCAACCACCCTGGGAGGTTATAGGGTGTGTGGTTGTATGTGTGTTAGGAAGGACCTTTCATCCTAACATTCCATTGTCTCTAAATAAATGACTTACAGTGCTTTCACGTTTGATCGTATTATATCCGTTTTACCAAAGCGTGACTCTTTATAAATAATCAAAATATATACATATCTCTTAAAATATATAAGAGGTATTTTAAATATTTCTTATTTTTGAAAAATATTACAGTGGTTTGAAAGTGACGGAGAATAAAGATGGATTTTAGGTAGTTAAATATATTTTATTTAAATAACTTGTAATCTTCTGTCAAGTGATCTATATTTTTGACATCAAGCAATAATTTATCTTGATATTTTGTGTAGCTAATGCCGAGTTGTTATTTTTTATCTTGAAAGTTTAATTATTATTTCAAAAACAACCCAATGGCATTTTTCAAAAATAATCCAATGGCATTTTTTACATCCAGTATTAATCTTTTGTGAGACAGTGAGACCTAAACTACTGATAATTAATGAAATTTGATATTAAAATTGTAAAAAATGGAACCAATGGATTTTTTTGAAAGGGTCAAGCAGTCGTATCTATGGTGAATATTTGGGATGAGCAAATGAACAGATCGATTATGATTTGATATGGTATGGTATGTCAGATGTACGGTAAAACAAAATCCATAAAACCTCGATGTGGATCTGGTCCTTATTTGATCGGATATCCGTCAAATATTATTCGAATCGGATCAAATAGTATTTGATCGATAAACACTACGGACAAATCCGATTATGATCTGATATGGTCCGATATGTCAGATGTACGGTAAAACAAATCAACAAAACCTCGATGTGTATCTAGTCCGTATCTGATCGGATATCTGATAAATATTATTCGAATCGGATTATATAATATTTGGCCGATAAATACTACGAACAAATCTGATCTAATCTGGTTTGGTATGTCTAATATACAGTAAAACAAAATCCACAAAATCTCGATGTATATGTGGTTCATATCTGATTGGAAATCGGTCAAATATTAACCAGATCGAATCATATAATATTTGGGCGATAAAGAGGGAGTGGTACTAGACTCTAATAAAGATTTTTTGTGTGGTATACATCGGGGATGACCTGGGTCGAATTCAAATTTAGTTTGGGGATAGGGACGAAAAAATGTAGTGGTAAACATGGATAAAACACCCTGCTCCAACTCCACCTCGTTGCCATCCGTGACGAGCATCACTCCGCCATTTTCCTTTTGAAAAACAAACATATGTGCTACTTGAAAACGTAAAAATTAAACCTAAACGGGCCTAAGGAAATTCAGAAAAATAAATTGAACATGAGAAATGTAATTTGGTTACATGTTTGTTTGTGGTGAGTGCAGGATGCAAGGGAAGCATATGAGTTGATGGATTACGGCCCAACAGGGCCCAACTTCAATTCAAGATCTGCGCTACCTTTACCTCTCCCTCCTCCCTCGCCTTGTCTACCTCCGCCGCCTGCCACAACAACATTTCATCAACCTTAAGTTCAACCTACCTATAGCTTTTCTACTCTTTAACCAAACATAATTTCTTCTTTGCTTATTAGAAAAGTAATACTCCGTACTAAACAAGTCCGAAGAGTAATAACTGTTGTGGTTCTACTTGTATGGGGTCCTTAGCTTGTGGATATTCCGCGATCGTTCTAAAGCAAAAGATCGATCGAATTAAGGAATTCATCTACGTGTTGTTTAATTAATTTGGCTGATTTAATTTTAAGATGTGCCTGAATAAAACTTGGAAGCAAATTCGAGTTCCTGCGACCTTGCATGTATAACGCACAATTCACCCATGATCCTATGCTTCGACATATAGCCAAAACAACGATGATTTACGAACGAATAGTAAAAATTAATCAATACACCTCAAAGACGTACGTAATTGAGGAAAATATCAAAAGACTAGCTGGCTAGTACATGCATATCTTGCAAATATTATTGACATGCATTCAGGAAACAGTGGACATATTCCAATTCTCCAGTGTTAGACTGCAGGTAAAAATATCAGTTTAAATATTTAATTGTTTTTTTTAAGTACGGATCCGGTGTGAAAGAACATTAGTGTGAGAAATAAGAATACCTCTTAGCATTTGGATTTTAAAAATTCAAAGGTTAGGATTAGACTATCATTTAAGTGGTCATGTGTCATGCACATGACCACTTAAGTGGATAATTAACCGGTCAAACCGGTCAACGTCGAATCTCCGGCGTTGACCGATCAATTTTTTTTTTTAATCAAGGCCACTTTTAACTTAAGATGACATGTGCATACATTTTGGCTTATGTGTGCATCTATATTGACCTATATATGCATCAAAATTTTATAAGGCGTTGTCTGGCCAAAGTTTTTTTTCCAGCAACAATATTTTTTAGGGACACTTTTTGCTTGCACTGGCATGTGCACCATTTTTGGCTTGTGTGTGCATCAATATTGACTTGTATGTGCATTAAAATTTTATAAGGTGTTGCCCGACCATTTTTTTCATTCAAATTTTTTAGCCCAATTTTTTTCCCAAAACTATTTTTTTCTTGAGATGACATGGACATATATTTTGGCTTGTATGTGCATCAATATTGACACGAATGTGCATCTAAAAATTGTACAAAATGTGCATTGTTTTCTAGAGAAAATGTGCATTAGTTGTACACTATATGTGCATAAGTTTTGGCATGTGTACATTCAAACAAAAAGATATGTGTTTTAAAGGGTATGCACATACAAGTCAAAAACTCATGTACATTTCAAGCCAAGAAAACGATGCATAAAAGTAAAATTTAGATGCACATACAAGTCAAAATCCATGCACATACAAGCCAAAATCTATACACATTCTGAAAAATGTATAAGATTTTACATGTATGTGCATAGGTTTCCACTTACAAAAAGTCACATATATAGTCAAATCCTATGCACGCCTAGTTCAATTAACATGCACATACAAGCAAACAGACATGCACTTCAAAGGGTATGCACATACAAGGCAATAAAGACATGTACTTCAAAAGATATGCACATACAAGCCAAAACTCATGTACATTTCAACCAAAGAAAACAACACACAAGTAGAACTTATATACATGTCAAAATTTATGCACACACAAGCCAAAACCTATGCACATTATGTGAAATGCAAAAGTTTTTGTATGTATGTGCATGAGTTTCCACGTACACAAAGTCACACATATAGTCAAAACCCTATGCAGATTTTATGGAATTTAGATGCACATATATAAAAAAAGACATGCACTTCAAAAGATATGCACATACAAGCCAAAACTCATACACATTTCAACCCAAAAAGATAGGGCACTAATGAGGCTAAAGTCATGATGCCTATCAAAATAAACCTCAAAAACCTAACTAATATAGTAGGGTAAGTAAGGATCGATCCCACAGGGAGGTAAGCAATCTTTCTAAGTGCAAAAGTTGTATGCCAATAGTAACAAAAGGAGGGTTTTGGTTTGTAATCAAGCAACAAAGTAAATCAAAGCAAAAGGTGTAATCAATGGGTGAGAAGTAACTTAGCCAGACAAATATCCACACTTCAGTTTGATTGGTTGATCCTAGATTATCTCCAATTCATACCAATGAATATTCCTGTCCCGATCTTATGTATATAGACAGGTCAACTAGCCCTGAAAATACTTACCATTAAACAATCAAGAAACAATCAAGATTCAATCTAACGACAACAGTAAGCATAGGAATTAACCAGGATACATGCAATACTTAACAACCCGTCAGTACTCGACATGTAATCAATTCTCTTCACAATAAACATTCACAACCAGGAAGTGTAAATTGCGGTTGCTACACAAGATAAGAGATTTCAACCAGAAATATCCAAACCCTAGCAATAGATAATCACTAACATCAACTAGATGATCAAACTAGTCAAATCAGCAAGAATCAATAGGATGAAGCTCAAAGAGAATCAATATAATCAAAGGAAAGCAAAATAGAGTTATAATCTCACAACCAAATACAAACGAAGGCTTCAATCGTCGGACTAAGCAAATGTTGCTTAGTTCTTCATAGTCTTCAAAGCATAAAAACTCTAAGGGAAAAACTGAACGATAATGTGATAAACTTCGATAATGAAAAAGGCTGCTCACTAAAAGATGTAGATAACCCTAGCAAAACCTAATTTCCAAAAGATAGGAAAAATAATATTCCTAAAAGGAAATAAACGGAATAAAAGAAAAGAAATAAAAAGAAAAGAAAATAAACAAAACTCGGACGAAACGAAATCCCGGCTCCGCGTCTGTGAACAGTAACCGCGACCTCGGAAAGAATTCCGCGACCGCGGAAAAGTCTCTGGAGTTCTTCGCTGCTTCTGGTGAAACCCGCGACCGCGGCTGGCATTTCCGCGACCGCGGAAAAGTTCTTGTTGCTCTTCTTCTCTCCGCTTGTGGTCTTCTCGTGTGGTTTCGCCTTCATCTTCTTAAGTCTTCATTTAAGCGCTTCAAAACCACCAAATCAACACTTCTTCTCCACAACTCCATTCTCCTAAATTGTGTCCTAAACACACACAAATGGCACCCCAAATGCTAGTAACAACTCCTAGTTACGCACTACAAAGTAGAGCAGATCAAATTCCCCCATGCTTAAACCTTGCTCGTCCTCGAGTAAGCTAATAGAAACCTACTCCTCCAATGAAATACCCAAGGTCTCAGGAAGCACAGCAAAACTATCTCCACTAAGAACTGCACCTAAACATGAATCTCCAAGTACCAACACAATCAACACAACACACAAGCTTAAAAGAAAGCAGATTACTTCCCCCAAGCATATCCCGAACACCATAGAGTGAAAGTGACCATCTAATCCTAGCTCCAGTCTATCTTCTTATACCTCCCAGAGTGACCTATCCGAATCCTCCTTATATCACCTCTTCTTATGTCACCACGCTAGGAAAAATGAGGAATCCTAATAATCACTCTTCTTCTTTTCACTCATTTTGCCAAGGCGTCCTTCCGGGTTTTTTCACCAAGCCACTCATTTCATTTTTCTATAGATGGGCTCACAAAACTCACATCACTCTTGACCAATTTTTATTCCAGCCTAATGCTGGTCCAAGCCACCTGCTTATTGCCTAAGCCGCCCTTTCAGGTTTTCGACTTAGCATAGGATTTTCTTTTTATGTCTTTTTTCATATTTTTGACTTTTTCAATTTTTTATTCAGACGACTAGCAAGTATAGATCACTCCCCCATGCTTAAATATTGCATTGTCCTCAATGTAATGAAAGACAAAAAGATGAAGCACAGGGAAAAGCAGAAAAGTACTCATACCGTCGCCGAGGTGGCCTGGATGTGGATGTCGGTGCTGGCGGTAAAACATTGAAAACACAAGTCGTTGGTGTTGCGGCGGTCCTACTCAAGCAAACTCCACGTGCAACCAAATAGATCCACTGTAAGGTGAAGTGGTACATTAAAGAAACGAGGTTGCACGAGTCTTCAACGAACACAGAAGTGGAGCCCAAGTGTAATCGTGTAGCGGGATCTAGTGTTTCTCCTCATTAGCTGTCGAATGTCGGGCCATCATCGATGCCAAATAAAAATGTCGGGCTAATGTCTCCTCCTTGGCAGCACGATGCGCACCGTCTCTCAAAATAAAACTCCGACAGCTGGGCCGCGATCGCGGAAAATCGTCGATTTTTTTTCCCAGATAAGGGGACTTACAGTGGGGAAATCGCGGTCGTGGTGCCGTGTCTGGTGCGAGGTGAACACCGTCTTCAAATTTGTCTTCGAGTATCCTACCCGCCGGTTAGTCTAAACACGAAACAACACAAATAAAAACTTGAAACGAAAAGATACGAAAAGAATTACATACCTCGGGTTGCCTCCCGAGCAGCGCCTTGGTTATTGTCGTGGCTCGACATGGTGCCCTTCAGATCAACTTGGGTTGCTCACATCAATCGAGCACTTGGGGTCACAATCAGGAGGGTGTCTCTTTGCATCATCTATGTTGTGCTCGACCCTTACCCCATCAAACTCCATGGTGAGCGAACCACTACTCACATCAATCTTTGTATTCGCCGTTTTCATGAACGGCCTACCTAACATCACAGGGGCTGCATGCTTGTCTTGCCCTGTATCCATCACAAAGAAATCCGCCGGGAAAATCAGCTTATCTACCTTTACCAGAACATCCTGCACGACTCCTTTGGGATACACATAGGACATATCCGCCAATTGAATCACTGTCCCTGTCTCCTGCAATGGCTCAAGCTCCAAAGATTCGTACAGTGAGAGAGGCAACACACTTATAGATGCACCCAAATCCAGCATGGCTTCATCGAACGTGGTGTCACCTATCTTGCAAGGAATACTGAACATGCATGGGTCACTGCACTTCTTGGGCAACCGCTTTTGCAGCATAGCGGAGACATTCTCACTCACCTGGACCTTCTTCTTTGTTTTTACTTTTGACTTCCTCTTAATCTTGCATAATTCCTTCAAAAATTTCGCATAACGAGGAATGCTCTTAACTAGCTTGATCAAAGGAATGTTTACCTCGCAATTACTGAAGGTCTCAAAGATCTCCTTGTCGTTTTCCGGCCTTCTAGTATCCTTCAGTGCCTCAGGGAAGGGTGCGAGTGGCTTCAGCGAACCGAGCGGAGGAAAATATGGGCAAATATATTTGTCGTGGACGTAATCAGGGAAACCGTGGTTGCGGTTTAGAACCCGCGATCGCGGATTTTCTTCGGAATGTGGCCCTCGTCCAGAAACATTTCCGCGATCGCGGTTGTCAATTCGCGGCCGCGGATTGTCTTCCAAACTTTCTGTCTTCTCTGGGGGCATTCCGTGGTCGCGGATGTCTGGCCGCGGTTGCGGAATTACTTTGGAAAAATCTCTGCCTTCAGGTATGTTTCCGCGGTCGCGGTTTTGCATTCCACGCCCGCGGTTTTCGTTCTGTTGCTCTAAGACTCTCTCGTCAGTAAGCAATCCGCGATTGCGGAAAATTGTCCACAGTCGCGGATTCTCCTCTGCAGCATCGGTCACTTCCTTCATTTGCGTTCCACTCCTTAGCATCATCGCACATACATTCTCCCTCGGGTTCGCTACCGTTTGAGATGGCAGTTTCCCCGAATCCCGGGCCTCCAGTTTGCTCACGGCCAGAGAGATCTGCCCCACTTGCTTCTCTAGGTTCTGATTACTAGACTTCATCTCTTGATTTTGTTGGACCATAGTGGTTGCCAACGTCGATACACTCTGAGCGAGAGACTTGATCATGTCATCACTGGACATAGACAAACTTGCGCTTTGGCCTTGAGGTCTAGGGTCATATTGAGCTCTAAATTGTTGTTGTTGTTGACCTCCAGGCCGCTGAAATTGTTGTTGCTGTTGAAAGAACTGTGGTGGCCTCTGTTGGAACTCCTGATCATCACGACCCTGAGGAGGATTCTACTGGTTCCCGTACCTTAAATTGGGGTGATCTCTCCACCCTGGATTGTAGGTGCTAGAGTACGGGTCATATCTCAGTCTAAGAGGGCCGAAACCTCCCATGACATTCACTTCAGCAATAGGCTCTTGCAGCGTTGGACACGCATTAGTAGGGTGCATTGTGTCATAGCAGATTCCACAAGACTTGACTTGCTGCAGGTTGCCCTTCATCATAAACCTCCTCATCATCTCCTTCATCTCAGCCATCTCAGAAAGTATTGAGGACGATGGCTGAGAGTCTGCAGCCTTGACTGTGTGAGCGCTCGCTCTCTTGCTAAACTGTCTTGAGCCCTCAGAGAGCTCAAAAAATATCTCAAAAGCTGCAGCTGGCGTCTTGTTTAGAATGTTACCGCCATAATATGCGTTCACCATCAAGAAGTCCACCATACAAATATAGCACGAGGTCTTGGTCAGAATAACCATGGTATGGACAGCTTGATATCAACCTCTTGAACCTCTCATAGTACTCATACAACGTCTCAGTAGCATGCTGTTCAATATTGATGATGTTCCTCTTCAGGCTATTGAGCTTCGTTGCAGGAAAGTACTTCTCCAGGAAGGCTTTCTTCATCTTCGCCCATGTGTCTATGCTTCCTGGGGCCAAATAGTAGAACCAATCATTGGCCGAATCCTTCAGAGAGAAAGGAAAGGCCCTCGGCTTGATCTGGTCCTCAGTAATGTTCCTTGGCTTCATACTGATACAGACCGCTGGAATTCAGAAAAATGCTTGTTGGGGTCTTCTCCACTCATCCCATGAAAGTGGGGTAATAAGTGAATCAACCTAGATTTAAGCTCAAAGTTCACGCCATCCGCCAACTCTGGAAAATGCACAGCAAACGGCTACTGCTCTAGATTCGGTGTAGTCAACTGCCTCAAAGTCTGTTCTTCCTCAACCATCTCGAGTTGCGTGCGGGCTGCTATACGGTTCCTAGAAAGTGTTCGTTCGATTTCTGTATCAAGATCTAAAGTAGGAGAGTCAGTAGCACGGGTGTGGACCATAAGATAGGTCCACACAATAGTTGGAACACAAACAAACAAACAGAAAAATTGAAACTTTTCTTTGTGACACCCCCAAAACTTAACCCTTTTGGAAAGGTATTATCGCCAGTGACCCCAGTGTTCCTTACCGAGATCACCCAAGGCTTTACCACTTAAATACGATTTATGAAATGCAATTGATACACAATGATCAAGCATTAAATTCCAAAACGTAACATTGTCAAGGAAACAAGGGTTACGAGATTACAGCCCAATCCCGAATAGGTCAATACAGAGTTTAAAACAAACACAGCGGAAGTCTAAGAAAGTATATTACAATCAAAGTTATTGTCCAAAAGATCTCAACCTGATTAAAGAAATAATTAAAACATTGAAAAACCATCGTTGACTCCATAGTCCTTCTGGTCTTCTGAACTACTTCTTATCTGATGTGCCGAATCGAACGGATGACACCAGCCAATCATGCAAGGGAAATATTGGTTGGTTAGTCTAAATGAATAGACTAGCAAGGGAACAAAGCAGAATGGTTCGAAGCAGTTGTATTAGGTTAGACTCATCGTCCCTCGAATAATAATCGAGTACGCTTGTCAACCACCATACTCCTACTGGAATAAACAAGAGGTATGCACAAGAGAAGATTCTGGAAGACTGAATCTTCACAGAAATCGACTCAAAAGAAGACTCCAACGGAAATGAGTCTTTAAGGAAGTATGACAAATCTGGAAAGTTCCAGAATCATACAACAATGATTTAAAACTGACTGAGATGCTTCAGTCAACGACCAACCTCACCGCCTTTCAGCGAATCCAGATCGGAAAGAAGACGTACTACATTCAAGTCAACACGAGTCTTCCTAGCGGCACTATTACCTAGCTGCCCTACTCGCTGAGCGTTCATTAATTATGTGCGTCAAGGTAGCACTTATCTGATTATGTTTCAAAAACACACATCACATTATAGACTTTTACATGTGTACCCCACCAATGGGACGACACATCTTAGTATACGTTTCGTCGAGAGTGACGTACACCGAAAGGTTTGTGACACCAGCTAAGTGTCTTGTCTCTACACACTTGTGAAAGAGACCGATCATGATCTTAGAATAGTACCAGATAGGGACGAGCCACCCCGATACCAGATTATAAAGAAACGACTGGACAGAGTCCGAGTAACGTTCCTATTTAACAGTGCTAACTAAACAGTTACAGCACCACAACAGTTACAGGATAAATCCACATAAAGGCCCGAAAGGCGATCACAGATAATAGCGTTGTTCTAAGAAATATACAACCTATTATATGATTTTCAAAACAGTTTATCAAAACCGTTTCCAGGCAAACAGAATATTCATTCCAAATTAATTACTCAGATAAACTACTGATAATTAATGTAAATATGGAACGAATGAGCAAGAGCGAACCGCCACTTGCCTTACTCCACAAAATAGTCTAAAGACGTCAACTGGATTCCGGGCTCGACACGGTATAGTTCCGACAGCACAACAACCTTCGAGTCGACCCCTAAAAGGAACCCTAAGTTAGATCTGACATAAACAGTACGAATCTAAACACGGCGAAAGAACACAAAAGGAAAGACGCCACGACGACAACCGACCAAGCCAAAGCCACGAAGGCATTCTGGGCACTGGGGGCGGTTGCTGTTCTTGGCGGCGGTCGCCGCATTCATCACGGCGGTCGCCGTGAAGAACACGGTCGACAGAGACGAGATAAATCTCACCAAAACAAAGCGCGTTTCGACCCCTTTCAGTCTGGCTTGGTTTTTGACCTTCAAAGGCAACCACAAGGCTTCAAAAGAGCTGCTGGAAACACCACCAACAACACCGACGAAAGTTTCGAAATTTCCGGCGAAGGCACAACTCCGGCGAGAGGCAAATTTGGCAGAGGTTTGGTGCTTGGGATGGCTCAAATCTCTCCCCCAACACCCCCTTTTATAGCCAAAGCGTCTGGAGTTCAAAAACGAAGGGCCTAGAGCTAGTTCGGCGCTCGCCAGAAATAACGCCGGTGACCAACGGGCAACGACTGCTGGGCAACGATGACGGCACTTACGGCGGGCGCCGTATTTTATGGCGGTCGCCGCGGCCTGACACACCAGCTGCCTCCTCGAGCATTGGGACGGCGGGCGCCGTGCTTGGGTCTCACTACGGCGGTCGCCGCGACTTTACGGCGGTCGCCGTGACACCTTTTTCCTGCCCGTTCAGCTTTGAACGAACATGACATTAAGCCGGGATAAAAATTATCGTACGCAAACGACAATTAAAATCCAAGGCATGCTATCTGTATATTATTTCACTGAGAAAAATATTACAGATACAGAGCACCTTACAGAATGTCTCAAACTCTCTGTATTAAATCCGACATACACAACGGGTACTCGGGAAAATTCCATAATTCCCAATATAACCTTACAAAAATACGGGGTATCACATCTCCTCCCCCTTACAAGAAGTTTCGACCCCGAAACTTAGGTCGAGAATAACTCGGGAAAATGCCTGAGCATATCTGACTCGGTTTCCCACGTCTCCCAAGTAACTTCTTTGGTCCCTGACTTGGACCACAAGACTCGTACCAACGGCACGATCTTGTTGCGCAAACGCTTCTCCCGACGCTCCAAAATGCGCACGGACAACTCTTCATAAGTACCATTAGCTTGAATCTCGATGTCTTCATAACTAAGCACATGAGATTCATCTGGTACATACTTTCTGAGTAACGATACGTGGAACACGTTATGCACCGGGTGAGCCGATGGCGGTAACGCCAAACGGTACGCTAGAGATCCTACTTTATCCAGAATCTCGAATGGTCCCACGTAGCGAGGGTTAAGCTTCCCACGCTTACCAAATCTGAAAACTGCTTTGGATGGCGATACCTTGACAAAAACCTTGTCACCGACCTCGAACTCGACAGTCCTGCGCTTCCGATCTGCGTAGGACTTCTGTCGACTCTGAGCGGTCAACATCCTTTGTCTGATCAAAGTAATGTCTGAAGCCGTCCTTTCGACCAACTCTGGTCCAAGCAAAATTTTGTCGGCATTATCATCCCAACAAATCGGAGATCTGCATCTGCGACCATACAAAGCTTCAAACGGATCCATCTTGATTGTAGCATGCCAGCTATTGTTGTACGTGAACTCAATCAGACTCAAGCTGTCCTCCCAGCTAGTCGGACGATCGAGCACACAAGCTCTAAGCATATCCTCTAGAGTCTGGATGGTCCTTTCAGACTGGCCATTTGTCTGAGGATGAAACGCCGTACTGAACCTCAACTCGGTTCCCATAGCCTTATGAAGTTCCTTCCAGAATCTTGACATGAAACGACCATCTCGGTCCGATACAATGGTCTTAGGAATGCCATGTAAGCGGACAATCTCCTTCTGGTAGACTTCTGCTAACTTCTGGGTTTCCCATGTGGTCTTGATGGCTATGAAATGAGCACTCTTCGTAAGCCTATCCACAATTACCCAGATAGCATCTCTCTGACTTCGAGTCTTGGGTAGCCCAGTGACGAAGTCCATGGAAATGTCCTCCCATTTCCATTCTGGTACGGGGAGAGGTAGCATCTCACCACCTGGCCTACAGTGTTCGATCTTGACCTTCTGGCAAGTTAAGCACTTTGCCACAAAGTCTGCTACGTCCCACTTCATGTTTGGCCACCAAAACTTCTTCCTGAGATCCTTGTACATCTTGCTAGAGCCAGGATGCACAGAGTAAGCAGATGAATGAGCTTCTCTCATCACCAACTGATGAAGACCTTCTGTGTCAGGCACACAGATCCGATCCTGAAACCAAAGTGATCCATCATCCTGAACCACAAAACTGGGAGCTTTCCCATCCATCACTTCACTGCTTAACTTCACCAAGATGATGTCATCGACTTGCTTTTCTTTGATCTGATCCAGCAATGTAGCCTAAATTTCCATCATACTCAGGTACCCTCTACGCTGGTCATATAAGACTTCAATGTCGCATGACTCTTGGTTTAGCTTGGTCTGAGCAGTAAGTAGAGCAACTACAGTCTCATGCGTTGTCTTCCGGCTTAGTGCATCAACTACTACATTAGCCTTGCCCGGATGATACAACAACTCCATGTCGTAGTCCTTGAGCAACTCTAGCCAGCGGCGTTGTCTCATATTTAGCTCCTTTTGAGTAAATATATACTTGAGACTTTTGTGGTCGGTGAAGACTTGGCATCTTATACCGTAGAGGTAATGCCTCCAAATCTTCAGCGCAAAGACAACCGCTGCTAACTCAAGATCATGGGTCAGATAGTTTTCTTCGTAAGTCTTGAGTTGTCTAGATGCGTAAGCAATGACTCTGCCCCTTTGCATCAAAACACAACCAAGACCACACTTGGAAGCATCACTATAGACCACATAATCGTCGTTCCCCTCTGGGAGTGCTAACACGGGTGCCGAGGTCAACCGTCGCTTCAACTCCTGGAAACTGACATCGCACTTGTCATTCCAGACAAACTTCTTGTGGACCTTGCGGAGTAGACTGGTCATAGGTAGAGCGATCTTTGAAAATCCTTCTACGAACCTTCTATAATACCCGGCAAGTCCAAGAAAACTGCACACCTCCTTCACATTCTGGGGCTGTGTCCATTTAGCCACCGCTTCAATCTTTTGGGCATCAACCATAACCCCATTTTTATTGATCACGTGGCCTAAGAAAGCCACTTCCTTTATCCAGAATTCACACTTGGACAGTTTAGCATAAAGCTGATGTTGTCTAAGGATTGACAAGGCAATCCGTAGATGTTCTTCGTGGACTTCTTCATTCGGAGAATAAATCAGGATGTCGTCGATGAAAACCACCACGAACATATCCAAGTACTGGTGAAAGCATTGGGTCATCAAATCCATAAAGACAGCTGGAGCATTTGTAAGCCCAAAAGGCATTACTACGAACTCGTAATGACCATATCTGGTCCTGAACGCAGTTCTAGGAATGTCCTGCTCACGAATCCTGAGTTGATGATATCCAGATCTTAGGTCGATCTTGGAGAAAACCTTTGCTCCCTGCAACTGGTCCAACAAGTCATCAATCCTAGGCAAAGGATACTTGTTCTTGATCGTCACCTTGTTCAACTCTCGATAGTCGATACAAAGTCGGAACGATCCGTCCTTCTTTTTGACGAACAATACCGGAGCACCCCACGGCGATGCACTCGGCCTGACATAACCTTTGTCAAGAAGATTTTCAAGTCGATTCTTCAATTCTTGCATCTCAGCTGGAGCCATCCGATACGGGGATTTGGAAATCGGCACCGTACCAGGCTCGAGATCAATTGAAAACTCTACGTCACGATTTGGGGGTAATCCAGGAATTTCTTCCGGAAAGACATCCGAAAACTCCCTAACTACAGGAATATCAAGAACCTCAGGTCCATCCTTCGCAGGCGAATCCAAGTAACAAAGGTACCCGACATATCCTTGTCGTAGTAGCTTAAATGCAGCCATCGCATTAATCAGCTTGCCGTTATCAGTGTCATTTCGGCCTTTGAACTTGCACACGAACTAGCCCCTGGATGACACCGTCACCGTTCTTGAACTGAAGTCGATCACCGCCTTGTGACGCGTCAGCCAATCCATACCGAGGATAATGTCATATGGAGCCATGGCTATACAGATTAAATCTGCCTCAAATTTCTTACCCTGAATGGTAATCGGAAAGTCGGATAGATGCTTGGTTCCCACCAAACGTTCTCCATTAGGAAGATTAACGACAAAAGGGTCGCACGAATCGTTGCACACTAAATCTAATTTGCTAACACAACTATCCGAAATAAAGGAATGCGTAGCACCAAAATCAAACAGAATGCACACTGAAGTAGAGTGAAGGTATAGAGTACCTTGAGCAATCGGAGCGTTGGGTCCATCTGCCTCACGCATCTCGTACATGCGTTGTCCCTGACTTCCAGAAACAGTTAGGGCCTTTCCCCTGTTCTGAGCAGTCGTCTGCACTGAAGGGCTAGGAGTCTCGGCAGGCTTAAACCTAGGTCGGTTGCTCTGATGAACTGACCCTTGCTGCGACTCTACTCCCTTCTGCTTCCCCTGCTTGCAGAACTTTTGCAGATAACCATCACGTCCACACCCAAAGCATGGCCTCTTCTCCTTCCGACACTCAGTGCTCTTGTGCCCAGCAGTACCGCAGTTATAACACTGAACTGTACTCCTGGTCTGCCCTGACTGCTGAGTCGATCCCCCTTGCGTCATCTCCATCTTAGCTCAGCCGGACTTGGCGAAGTTAGACGGTGGCGCAAGGCGCTTAAAACCACCTCCCTGGTTCTGATTCTGCATCGACTTCTGTCGGTTGCGCCTCTTGGTCAACACCTCCAGAGTTACCTCCAGCTTATAGGCACAATCCACATACTGCTCCAAGGTAGAGCATGTGTGGTGCACCATTAATGGCTTGATATCCGGGTTCATCCACTCGTGGAAGTACCAGATCTTTTGGGCCTCACTGGTAATCTCGGCAGTGGCATACTGTAGAAGATGGTTGAACTTAGATGCCAACTCGGTCACTCTCAAACCATCAGTCTGAGGGTACAAGAACTCTTTATGCTTCTCCTCTCTCATAGCACGAGAGAAAAAGCGATCAACCATCTTGGTCTTGAACATCGACCACGTCAACACTGGGCTCTTAGCCAAACCAGTGCTCTCCCACCACTCGCTAGCCTCCTCCTTCAGCTAAAGAGAAGCGATATGGACCTTCTCGGCCTCCGTACACTCCACGTTCCTAAACAGCCTCTCCATATGGGAGAACCAATGAGTCACTGCCACTGGCTCCCCTTTCCCGTTATAGCAATCGGGCCTCATGGAAGTGATGGTCTTAAGGGCGCGACCATAGTTGTCTCTCGTCCTGACGGCAGTCTCCTGAATCACAGGGTTTCTGGGTTCCACAACATCAGGAACCGCTGCGTGAGTAGGCACTTCTTGTGCTTGAGGCGCACTTGGTCTCAATACATCTGCAATAGCCTGCATCACGATTCCACGAATCGCCTCCACAGCTACGACGTCAAACAGCGTCGGCACTTGGGTCTGATCTTGACCTTCACGCCTCTGCTGGACGCGAGACTCTGACTCGTGTTCATCCTGAACACCTCTTCCTGCTGGCCTGGGGTTTTGGCTAGTCCCAGCACCGGCTCGAGTCGAGTTCCTCGTGCTTCTTGGGTTCACCATCTGATTACCGATCCAATTCCAAGCATTCAATACATTAATATTATGCAATATACTTATGCAATATATCAACGTAAATAAATCACTCAGAATAGATCAACTTGGCATTTTATAGATGAACCTTCGAATTCTTACACAAGTTACACATAAGTTTATCATTCGAGCGTTTGGACAACATTGCTCGAAGATATAAGTGTTTCTCAGAGTACTTGCCGTAATACTGAAATATTACACAAAGTACAACTTGGAATACTAAGAAACTAAACAACTGCGATAGGCAACGCCACTCCCCCTCAAGGCGTTCCAAAATGTCTCCCATAAGACTGGCTACTCGTGCATGGTCTCTTTGGGCTAGGCTCACCATCGAGCTCTGGCGATGGGTTTCGCACCCTGCTTGACCTTGAAGCACATGGTCCTATCTCCGTCATCGTAAGGTATGGGTCGTTCATGACTGGTCCTCCTATTCCAGCCCTCCTCTGAGTACTGGCGGTCAACTCATCCCACTGACTCTGCTGTTCTGCAGAGATTACCTCGCTCTGGCGGAGGATCTCCTGCAGCTCGGATTCCGACCTCCATCTTCTTGGAGTAGGGATAGGCTGAGATTCTCTGCCACTCCTCCTAATACCGTACTCGGTATACAGTGCCTTCCAATCAGCTTCTGACATGGGTGCGTACTCTGGCACTGGTGGCAATTATGTACCGGGCTCCTAATTCTGCCCTCCAAGGTCCAACTCTGGATCCTCTTCTGGATCATCCTCTATGAGATCCTTATCCTCGGAATCATCCTCGATGGGATCCTCATCCTCGGAATCATCCTCGATGGGATTCTCATCCTCGGAATCATCCTCGATCATATCCTCGTCCTCGACAGGATCTTGCTCAAGCATCTCCTCTTCCTCCTCGTACTCGATCTCCTCGGGAATTGGTCCCAGCAGAAAGTCGTCTTGGTAAACCCCTTGTTCATACCTTGATAACTCATCTTCCTGCTCCCATTCCTGTACTTCCTCCACCCTTGGTGGCGGCACAGGTACAGCCTCAGGGACCATAGCATCCCTGGCTACAAGGACAACCGACTCGGGGAGAATGTGCTTGACGTCTTCGGGCGGGCTACTCGGGCCTCCAACCTCGAAACATCGCTGAGGTAACGGAAAATCTAGCCTCGACTGGTCCGACTTGGCATCTTCCGACCCCCTACCAATAGAAAGGCAGACACCCATCCTATCGAACAATAAGGAAGGAATTAGTCTTTCTAGACATAGAAGCAAGCTTACTATATCAGACTATAAAGAAGACACGATTATGAACGGTGTTTTTAAATTCTTTTCAGAATGAAAATTCAGAGCCCTTTTTAAAGCATTTCGAAAACGGATAAATGGTTTATAAAAATTCCAAACCCGTTTTAAAACCTTTGGCTCTGATACCACAACTGTGACACCCCCAAAACTTAACCCTTTTGGAAAGGTATTACCGCCAGTGACCCCAGTGTTCCTTACCGAGATCACCCAAGGCTTTACCACTTAAATACGATTTATGAAATGCAATTGATACACAATGATCAAGCATTAAATTCCAAAACGTAACATTGTCAAGGAAACAAGGGTTACGGGATTACAGCCCAATCCCGAATAGGTCAATACAGAGTTTAAAACAAACACATCGGAAGTCTAAGAAAGTATATTACAATCAAAGTTATTGTCCAAAAGATCTCAACCTGATTAAAGAAATAATTAAAACATTGAAAAACCATCGTTGACTCCATAGTCCTTCTGGTCTTCTGAACTACTTCTTATCTGATGTGCCGAATCGAACGGATGACACCAGCCAACCATGCAAGGGAAATATTGGTTGGTTAGTCTAAATGAATAGACTAGCAAGGGAACAAAGCAGAATGGTTCGAAGCAGTTGTATTAGGTTAGACTCCTCGTCCCTCGAATAATAATCGAGTATGCTTGTCAACCACCATACTCCTACTGGAATAAACAAGAGGTATGCACAAGAGAAGATTCTGGAAGACTGAATCTTCACAAAAATCGACTCGAAAGAAGACTCCAACGGAAATGAGTCTTTAAGGAAGTATGACAAATCTGGAAAGTTACAGAATCATACAACAATGATTTAAAACTGACTGAGATGCTTCAGTCAACGACCAACCTCACCGCCTTTCAGCGAATCCAGATCGGAAAGAAGACGTACTACATTCAAGTCAACATGAGTCTTCCTAGCGGCACTATTACCTAGCTGCCCTACTCGCTGAGCGTTCATTAATTATGTGCGTCAAGGTAGCACTTATCTGATTATGTTTCAAAAACACACATCACATTATAGACTTTTACATGTGTACCCCACCAATAGGACGACACATCTTAGTATACGTTTCGTCGAGAGTGACGTACACCGAAAGGTTTGTGACACCAGCTAAGTGTCCTGCCTCTACACACTTGTGAAAGAGACCGATCATGATCTTAGAATAGTACCAGATGGGGACGAGCAACCCCGATACCAGATTATAAAGAAACGACTGGACAAAGTCCGAGTAACGTTCGTATTTAACAGTGCTAACTAAACAGTTACAGCACCACAACAGTTACAGGATAAATCCACATAAAGGCCCGAAAGACGATCACATATAATAGCGTTGTTCTAACAAATATACAACCTATTATATGATTTTCAAAACAGTTTATCAAAACCGTTTCCAGGAAAACAGAATATTCATTCCAAATTAATTACTGATAATTAATGTAAATATGGAACGAATGAGCAAGAGCGAACCGCCACTTGCCTTACTCCGTAGAATAGTCTAAAGACGTCAACTGGATTCCGGGCTCGACACGGTATAGTTCCGACAGCACAACAACCTTCGAGTCGACCCCTAAAAGGAACCCTAAGTTAGATCCGACATAAACAGTACGAATCTAAACACGGCGAAAGAACACGAAAGGAAAGACGCCACGACGACAACCGACCAAGCCAAAGCCACAAAGGCATTCTGGGCACTGGCGGCGGTCGCTGTTCTTGGCGGTGGTCGCCGCATTCATCACGACGGTCGCCGTGAAGAACACGGTGGTCGCCGTGAAGAACACGGTCGACAGAGACGAGAGAAATCTCACCAAAACAAAGCGCGTTTCGACCCCTTTCAGCCTGGCTTGGTTTCTGTCCTTCAAAGGCAACCACAAGGCTTCAAAAGAGCTGCTGGAAACACCACCAACAACACCGACGAAAGCTTCGAAATTTCCGGCGAAAGCACAACTCCGGCGAGAGGCAAATTTGGCAGAGGTTTGGTGCTTGGGATGGCTCAAATCTCTCCCCCAACACCCCCTTTATAGCCAAAGCGTCTGGAGTTCAAAAACGAAGGGCCTAGAGCTAGTTCGGCGCTTGCCAGAAATAACGCCGGCGACCAACGGGCAACGATGACGGCACTTACGGCGGGCGCCGTAATTTATGGCGGTCGCCGCGGCCTGACACACCTGCTGCCTCCTCGAGCATTGGGACGGCGGGCGCCGTGACTTTACGGCGGTCGCCGTGCTTGGGTCTCACTACGGCGGTCGCCGCGACTTTACGGCGGTCGCCGTGACACCTTTTTCCTGCCCGTTCAGCTTTGAACGAACATGACATTAAGCCGGGATAAAAATTATCGTACGCGAATGACAATTAAAATCCAAGGCATGCTATCTGTATATTATTTCACTGAGAAAAATATTACAGATACAGAGCACCTTACAGAATGTCTCAAACTCTCTGTATTAAATCCGACGTACACAACGGGTACTCGGGAAAATTTCATAATTCCCAATATAACCTTACAAAAATACGGGGTATCACATTCTCCCCGGCAACGACGCCAAATTTGATGAGGCTAAAGTCGTGATGCCTATCAAAATAAACCTCAAAAACCTAACTAATGTAGTAGGGTAAGTAAGGATCGATCCCACAGGGAGATAAGCAATCTTTCTAAGTGCAAACGTTGTATGCAATAGTAACAAAAGGGGGGTTTTGGTTTGTAATCAAGCAACAAAGTAAATCAAAGCAAAAGGTGTAATCAATGGGTGAGAAGTAACTTAGCCAGACAAATATCCACACTTCAGTTTGATTGGTTGATCCTAGATTATCTTCAATTCCTACCAATGAATATTCCTGTCTTGATCTTATGTATATAGACAGGTCAACTAGCCCTGAAAATACTTAAATTAAACAATCAAGATTCAATCTAACGGCAGCAGTAAGCATAAGAATTAATCAGGATACATGCAATACTTAACAACCCGTCAGTACTCGACATGTAATCAATTCTCTTCACAATAAACATTCACAACCAGGAAGTGTAAATTGCGGTTGCTACACAAGATAAGGGATTTCAACCAGAAATATCTAAACCCTAGCAATAGATAATCACTAACATCAACTAGATGATCAGACTAGTCAAATCAGCAAGAATCAATAGGATGAAGCTCAAAGAGAATCAATATAATCAAAGGAAAGGAAATATAGTTATAATCTCACAATCAAATACAAACGAAGGCTTCAATCGTCGGACTAAGCAAATGTTGCTTAGTTCTTCATAGTCTTCAAAACATAAAAACTCTAAGGGAAAAACTGAACGATAATGTGATAAACTTCGATAATGAAAAAGGCTGCTCACTAAAAGATGTAGATAACCCTAGCAAAACCTAATTTCCAAAAGATAGGAAAAATAATATTCTTAAAAGGAAATAAACGGAATAAAAGAAAAGAAATAAAAATAAAATAAAATAAACAAAACTCGGACGAAACGAAATCCTGGCTCCGCATATGTGAACAGTAGCCGCGACCTCGGAAAGAATTCCGCGACCGCGGAAAAGTCTCTGTGGCTTCGCCTTCATCTTCTTAAGTCTTCATTTAAGCACTTCAAAACCACCAAATCAACACTTCTTCTCCACAATTCCATTCTCCTAAATTGTGTTCTAAACACACACAAATGGCACCCCAAATGCTAGTAACAACTCCTACTTACGCACTACAAAGTAGAGCGGATCAGGCACACAAGTAGAATTTGGATGCACATATAGGTCAAAATCTATGCATACACAAGTCAAAACATATGCATAAGATGAGAAGTGCATAGGTTTCCACATACACAAAGTCACACATATAGTCAAAAATCCTATACAGATTTTGTGCAATATCAATGCACATACAAGTCAATATCGATGCACATACAATCCAAAATTTATGCACATGCCATCGCAAGCCAAAAAATGTGCCTAAAAAAAACTTTGAGCAGTCAACACAGGTGGTCAACGCCGGAGCTCCGACGTTGACTGCCGGTGACTGGTTTGACCAGTCATGTTGACCGGTCAAACTATAAAAAATCAGGTCATGTGCATGTCACATGACCATTTAATGAGAGTATAATCTGAGCCTTTGGTTTATTTGTCATCCAAAGGCTATGATTTATTCTCATTTCTCACCCTATTACATATTCTCACATGACACTTTCCATTTTCTTTATTATCCCTATTTAAATTTTCAACCATCACATTTAATGGGCTTTTGTGCTATTATGGAGGCCCATGGGGTAATTTAATTGATTTACTAAAAGGAAGAGATATTAATTATCCCTACTACCCTAATCCCAAGCTCTCTCCCATTCAATTCAATGTTCTTTATTCCCTGCCTCCTTACTGACTTGAGCCTTTTTCTATGTTCGCAGGGCAACAGAATGGGGGTGTGAAGGATCGATATTCGTCAGAGTTGCGGGTTATCGTCGTCATCATCTATTGTTTGTGGTGACAAAAATATACTACCATAATTTGGCGCCGTCTGTGAGAAACGAAGACGACGATGCTCTCCTCTGTTTTGCATGTTTTCTGCATATGCGTTGATTGTCGTCGCCTTCAGTTGACATGCTAGCGTTAGATGCTCATCTCAAGAACCCTAAAAGCGGAGGGTACATATATAGAGCCCCTGTACAGTAGGGATGCATGAACTAAGCCTCCCCTGGTCAAAGGTAACGTTAATTTACTCCTCCTTTATGTCCGACTTCACTTATATCTCGTGTCGCCTGCCATTCGGGCTCCGGCCTAGCCATCGTCATCCGCCGTATCACTTCATTGGCAAATGGCAATTGAGACCTATTTTTAACACTCCTATTTGATCGTCTTCTACCGCCTTTGATTACTGCTTCTTTGGTGTATGCATTGATTTATGAGATGAGATCTCATGGATGGCCAATGTTTGATCCTAACTAACGATCTCCCATGGAAGGAATGAAGAAATTGATTATTTCAAGATTTTAGCCTATCATGAGAACAAGCTTTCGTCTAGCTTTAAGAATGGTGATAAAAAAAATTGGCTGTTGAAGGGAAGAAAGGGAATGGTCTGGCAATCATTTTTTGGATGATATAAGTGAATTAGTGGAATTCAAGAAAGATGCCAGATTGCTACCACCCTTGTGGATTAGTGGCCACCATTGATTAGAGGACAAATAGAACCAACTCGTGTAAAAGTGCTACCAAAGGTGAGAATGTCTTGAAATAGAGCTTTGATCGAGTCCACTTTGAGTGGTTCGTTGGAAGCTCGAACGACGACCACATGTAGCAAGGCCAGTGATGTTGGGTTTGTGACGATGCAAGGTTTCTCCGACAATGGGTCGCTGTGATTGAGATCTTCTACCGGAATCGAAAAAATGCTTCAAAGTGACATGGTTCCCTGAATTTTTGTGCACAACATGGACAAGTTCAAAGGTGATTTGACATCGTTCAGAGATGGTTCTAGACGATTGAGTCGAGTTTAACTAACTTAAGCACGAGGAAGACGATGGTGCAGTCAGATTTTGGATTAGATGGCTCAAAAGGGATCTTTTATGGAATCGAACATGGTAATAATATATAAACAGTGAGTGCCAATCTTTCCAAATTGCAAATTTGCTATATTAGAATTTTCCATACTGCAAAAGGAAGACGTGCCCAGTGAGAGTCGACATATATATTGGGCTTTTAAGCCCAACCCACATCTAAACCTTTCTCTAGTTCCTCCTCTTTCGCCAGAGGTTGTATTTGCCCTCTCCAAGGAGAACCTCATTAGGGCCAGTTCTGGTGCGTCTCAGGTTGTAGTGCCTCCTCTTCCCCTGAGCTCCGCTTCTCTGGCTGCTGCTTCCGTTCCAGCTGCTTCTATGGTTCCCCGCCTAGATCTAAACCTTGCTCCTTCTGTGAGCTCTTTGCTTGGCCTCCCCCCTGGTGTGTTGTCTTCTTCTCTGGTTCCCTCGTCGGGTTATTCTATTTTCACGCCTTCTTCTTCCCCTCAGGAGATTCAACCAGGAGTTGGTGGTCTCGCGGTCAGAGGTGCTAATGGCTCTAGCGCTGTTGATGATGGCGGCTTTGAAGCTGCACTTGAGATTTTAGCTGAAAAGTACTGACCTGATGCTGCTTCTCTGTCCTCTCCCATGGGTATCCAGGCCACATGTGCTCAGGTCCAAGACTCTATTCGAGCTGTTGAAGATTCCCGAGCTGTTGAGGTTGATTCTGAGAATCGGGCTTCAGGGGGATGTTACAAGCTCTAGATACTACTGGTGTTGCGGATGCTGTTGAAGAATTTGTTCTTCATGGTTCAGTTGTCCCTGCTGTTCAAGCCTCTGGAGCTGCTGGTGTATTTGCTTCCGCCGAGTTTGTTGATAGCTTGTGGGCTCCCTATAGTTCCAGCCCCGCCCTAGTTGCTAGCTTGCATTATGAGGTGCTGATTGTTCTGCTGGCCCCCCTCTCACTGAACGGAGCTCTGTCTCCTTGGCCCCTAGCTTATCACGTATTCCAACTGTTGGGTCTAGGTTTAATTTGGACTTTGTTGAAACTAGTGCTTATACTACCCAATCTGCTGCTTTGACTTCTGCTTGTATTGAGCCTTTAGCCTCTCCTTCTACGGAGAGATTGATTCCTGATTGTGGTGTTGTAGCTGCTCATCCTTTGGACAATATCCTTAATAAATTGAATACCGGGGGTGTAACTTTAGAAGTTGTTCTTGGGTCTCTACATTCTCTTGCATCTCTTGACTCTGCTGGAAGCTGTCCTCCGGTGCCCCCGATTAAGCTTTCTGAACAACACTTTCCTTTGCTTTCTTTTGTGAGTAAAAATAGCTTGGTGCATGACTCTTTACCTTTTGTGGATAAGGATAAGGGTAAGAATTTTAGACAAGTCCTTTGCGGTAACCGTGATATTTTGAATGCTAGGAAAATTGCATTCCATCCAGATATGCAGAAAGGTAGAGTTGTTTTACAACTATCTCATATTGCTAAGGGTTTAGCTAGATGGCAATATACCCTCATTGGAGTTGTTCTAGGACCGCAACCCTTCTTTAACTTATGATGGGGTTCATGCGTCAATATTGGAAGACTAACGGTACTCGTATCTTCAACTTTCATTTCGAAGAAGATCTTAAATGGGTGCTTGCTTCGGGACCTTGGATGTTGGGAGGGTTACACCCTCTAGTTCTAAAGAACTAGTCCCACAGGATGTATTGATTGGTGCTCTTTCCAAGCTGTGCCTGTGTGGATTACATTGCCGGACCTTGCCCCCACTTTATTTGATGATATCACATTGGTACTCATAGGTAGGTCCATTGGTAAACCCATTTGTCTTGATAATCCGACGAGCTCTGCAGAGCGTATCTCCTATGCTCGTATGTTGGTTGAAGTCATTGTGGAAGAGTCTAAGTTGAAACACACTACTATTATATGGCCAGACGGATCTGAGAAATTGAAAGAGATTATGTATGAGGGTCTCCCTTGGGCATGTTCTTCTTGCTCTAGTTTTGGGCATACAGACAAATTTTGCCCCAAGTCTTCTTCGCGTCTGCCTCATGTTGCTAGACGATTTTGGGCTAGAAAAAGTGGCCTTAGCCAATTGCATACCTCTGCTAAGGAATCGCCTGAAGCCCCCTTGAAAGGCACTTCGGTCCCTTCGAGTGAAGGTGTTAGCGCTCCTACTCCTGGCGCCCTCAGTTCAGCGAATTGTTCTCTCGCTTCTTCTAGTATCGATCCTCCTTCAACTCTTCCGGCCCAATATACTTCTTCACCCTCTGTCCTTTCCTCTTGTCCCAATGTTTGTTCTAGTGGTTTTTCAGGATTAGATATCTCCAATGATTCGAGGAGCCCTAGATCAGTGGCTCTTCGGAAAGACTGTCCACCTCCTCTTGCTTCGTCTCTATGTGGGTCAGCATGGCTCTATTGGTGTTGCCCCTTCCTCCTATTCCAAAAGAAGCTTGAGAGTTAATTCTGCAATGTCCACCGAGGTCCTCCATCTTGATAACTGGAAAACTACAGGTGGTAGAAAGACGATCTCCCCTGCTAAAGGGTCTAAGTCTGGTACGGTAGCTGAGCTGATCCATCTGGAAGTCACTGAAGGTAATTCATTCTCTGTCCTTGACACTGACGTAGCATCAGTTGAGGATTTTATTTATGGATAGTTTCTCCGTGGGCTGCTGGAATGTTAGGGGGATTAGTGAGCTCAATAAATTCAAGATGATACGTGATTTTTGTTCTAGTCATAATTGTTGTTTGTTTGCTGCTCTGGAGACCCGTGTTGCCTGTCCTGATGAATCCTCTGTAGCCTCTCATCTTATGCGGAACTGAAGATTTATCTCTAACTGTATTGAAGAGGATAGAGGTCGTATTTTGCTTCTTTGGGACCCTGTTATGGTTGATGTGCATGTTTTCATTGCCCTTCCCCAAGTTATTCATTGCAAAGTTTCCCCTAAGTCTAGGGAGACACCTTTCTTTGCTAGCTTTGTGTATGCTTTCTGTAACAAAACTGGCAGTGAATCGTTATGGGAGTATCTGAGGCTTCAAGCCTCTATTATAGATTCCCCTTGGATCATTTATGGAGACTTCAACTGTCTGATGTATGTTGCTGAGAAGTTATCCTCCCATGTTAATGCCACTTATAACATTGAAGAACTCCAATCGTTTGCTTTTGATCATGATGTCAATGACCTTGAATTCAGTGGTGACTACTTACTTGGAATAACTATAGAACTGGGGATAATAGGGTTGCCTGTAAATTGGACAGAGTGATGGTTAATGATCAATAGAGGCATGCTTATCCTCTTTTCTCGTGCATTCTTTGGTCCCCCGGAGCTTTCAGATCATTCGTCTATGGTCACACAAGTTTTTGGTTCTATCAGACGTAGAAGGACACCGTTTAGAATCAAAAACTTTTGGAGTGATGATCTTGATTTTCTTGGCCTTGTTCATAAAGTTTGGAGTTTCCAGTTTCCTGGTACGATAAAGTTTAAGGTTGTTAAGAAACTTAAAATGCTTAAGATAGCCCTCCAGCAGTTTGACAGAGAGAAGTTTAAGAGTCTACATTTGGATATTGAGTAGGGACGGAAGAATCTGGGTAATCTAAATGGGCTCCTCCAATCTGATTTTTTTAACCCTCTTCTTCAGCAGGTTGTTGCTCAAGAACAAGACTCTCTTCGAGAGAAGATCTCTCACTTTACGTCCTTTATTGCTCAAAAAGCTAAAATGGATTGGCTGAAGCTTAGAGAGGAGACTTCTAGTATTTTCTTTAAACAGATGAACTATGAAGATCCAGTAGTCGTATTCTTTTCCTCCTTAATGATGTTGGAAACCGTTTGCAATCTCAGGATGATATTGTTGGTCATATTGTTCATTTTTTCTCGGGGATGCTTGGTACTTCCCCTCCCCCAACTCAGACTTTCCCTCAGCTTAGGGGTTCAATGGTGGACGTGGCTCTTCTTTCAGAATTATCCAGGACTCCTTGTGAATAAGTTAAGTCAGTTGTCTGGAGTATTGGTAACAATAAGTTCCCTGGCCCAAATGGATTCAACAGTGCTTTCTTTAAGTCTAGCTGGATGATTATTGGTAATGACATTGTTCAAGCAGTGTATGAGTTCTTTACCTCAGAGCATATCCTGAAGCAGATTAATTACACCTTTATTAACCTTATCCCTAAGGTTCCTAACCCCACTCTTATTACTAATCTTAGACCTATTTCTTGTTGCAATACACTTGTAAAGATCATCTCCAAGCTCTTGGCTAATAAGGTAAAGAGTGTACTGCATGACATTGTCAATCTGAACCAGGGGGCCTTTATTCCTGGACGATCTATCTCACATAACTCTATTGTGGCACAACAGATCATCACTCAGTATGATTATGTGGGGATGTCTCCTCGTTGCACTATCAAAGTGGACTTTCATGAAGCCTTTGATTGTGTCAAATGGGATTTTTTGAAATTCTCTCTGACTTCGTTGGGCTTCCCGCGAAAGTTTATTTCCCTCATTATGGAATGTGTCACATCTCTCACTTATTCATTACTCATCAATGGGGAGAATGAGGGGTTTTTCCAGGGAAAAAGGGGCATAAGACAAGGTGAACCTCTCTCTCTCCATACTTGTTTGTGATTTGACATGGAGACGTTATCCATAATGATGGAGAGTGAAACCAGAATTCAAGGATTCCACTACCACCCTAAATGTAGAACATTGAAGCTCTCTCAACTAATGTTTGCCGATGACCTTCTCTTCTTCTATAAAGGTGATGTGTCGTCTGTTGCTATTATCAGGCAATGTCTGAATGACTTTGAAGCCCTCTCTGGCCTTGCTGTTAATGTCAGGAAGAGTGAGGTCTTTCTCTCTGGTGTTGACTCATGTACTTCAGATGCTATTGTTTCCCTTCTTGGCTTCTCCAAGGGCACTCTTCCCATTACCTATCTAGGTGTCCCCCTACATTCCAAAAGGATCAAAAGTTAGAGAATATGCCCCCATGATTCATAAGTTTGATTCTTCCTTTCTTCATTGGTCAATTAAGCGAACTTCATTTACTGGAAGACTTGAGCTCATCAAGGCTGTGCTTGGAGGTATCCAAACTTTCTGGAGCCAAACCAATATGTTTCCTACTGCTATTATCAAGCACATGAACAAGACATGTCATAGATTCCTCTGGAGTGGTAGAAATGAAGGTTGTAGGTGTCTTGTAGCTTTGAAGAATGTTACCCATCCTCTTGAAGAAGGAGGGTTGGACATTAAGGAAGCACTCTCTTGGAACAAAACACTCTTGTTAAAACTTGGTGTGGACATACTGGCTGGTAGAGTAAACATTTGGACTCAATGGTATCATGAGAATATAGGGAAAGGGGATAACTTCTGGGAAATTCCTAAGAGGCATTCAGACTCTTGGATCTGGCGTGCTCTGATCAAAGTCAGAAATGTTTTAAAGCCTCTAATTCTCCATAATCTCCCTATAGATACGGATATCGTGACTGAAATTGTGAGAGCGGATGGTAAGATGGACACTCTCAAAATTTACAATCTTCTTTGCTTGGAAGGTAACCAGGTCTTTTGGTCCCCCCTTATATGGAAGCAAGGTCAGTCAAGGAAATGGGGTTTTGTTGTATGGATGTCCATTCAGAATAGACTCGCTACTCATTAGAAACTCCATGATTGGAACCTCTCTCCTAAAGTTGATTGTGCTTTCTGCAACCATCCTTCTGAGAATGTTTCTCACATTTTGTTTGAATGCCCCTTTCTTAAGGACGTTGCCCGTAGAGTGTTTGCCCGGTCTCTTATTACTCATTGGGAAAACTCTCTCATTGAATGGCTTCATTAGTGCTCTTTCCTTTTGTCTGCACTATCCTTTGGGTCGACTTTGGTACTTTGCTCCTCACTTTTTCAGATAGGTCTAGCTTGGAGAGGAGTATAGATGACTCATCTGGAAGATTTTGCTTTGTGGTTGCTGGTTGCATATTTTGTTCTTTTTTTTATTTCTCTTTTGTTCGAATTTTAGATCTTTTTGATGGGTTTTCCCTATCGCCCTTGTCAGATGTTTCTCTTGGGAGTTTTGGCTTGTGGTGAATTTTGCTTGTGTCTATTGACTTTAGCTTTTTAGGGTCTCTGGGCTTGCAACCATTTTGTCTTTTGCATCCCACATCCTTTTGTTGGGATTTTTTGTATCGCTACTATTTTTTATTATATATATTTAACACCTTTTAACACATTTTTGTCCAAGTTCAAACCAAACGGTAAATTTGGCCTCAAACGTATTTTATTCAAATATTTTTCCTTTACTATTAAATAATTATGCGTATTTATGTAATGTCAGAAAACCATTGCATCGCTTATGCACTCTAGACACAAGTTGTCAAAACCATTGCATCGGTTATGCACCCTGGACTAGAGATGTTCACGGTTCTAGAACCGTCGGTTCCAGTTCCAAAAAATCATGAACCGAAACCGACCAAGTCCGGTTCCATCCGGTTTTGCCGGTTTCGATTTCGGTTGCGGTTCCGGATCCGGTTCCGGCCGGTTCCGGTTTTGAACCGAATAAAAATTAATATTTTTTTTATAAAAAATATCCAAAAAAAGTTGAATATAAAAAAAAAGAAAATATTAACATTAATTTTTATATTTTAATTTCAAAATATATTCGTAAACTAAAAAATATAATAAGCATTGTCTTTATACAAAATTATAAGGGAAAAAATTGGAAAAAATAAAGGGTTTGAACATAATTAAATTGCTTACGTGTTCTCTCCGGGTTAGAGAAATCAAAACCCACGTAGTCCTCTTACCTTGATTATGGAAATTCACTTAGCTAATAGGTTTGAAATTGGCGGTTCTGAAACAGTTTGAACCACCGGTTCCGAACCGCTTCGAACCGCCGGTTCCACGGTTCTATGAAATAATGAACCGAAACCGAAACCGGCCTCGAACGGTTTTAGTCGGTTTCGGTTTCATAAGGTTTTGGGCGGTTCCAGAACCGCCGGTTGAACGGTTCAAAGGAACCGCTGAACACCTCTACCCTGGACAGAAACTGTCTAAACCATTGCATCGGTTATGTACTCTGGACACAAGCCATCAAAACCATCGCATCAGTTATGCACTATGGGAATGAGCTGTCAAAACCACCGTGTCGGTCATGCATCACAGACGACATGGTTATAGGGGCAAGCTTCAAAGACCATGCCTCTTTTCACACGGCTATACGACAAGACTCGGTAAAGTTTTTTCTTTCATCTATTTAAATTAATTACAAGTCACAGGCAACGCATGGGCCGTGCGGTCTACGGCCGGTTGTGCATTCCCCTCTGATAAAAAATAAAATTTCAAGTTGTAGCCAATGCACGGGCCGTGTGGCCACCCGCACGACCGTGCGCAATTTCTCGGAAAAATCATGTAACGTATGACCATGCGTTTCCTTTTCTTTTAATTTTGTGCCGCCCGTTCGAGGCCAACACACGGGTCGTGCGTTCAAACGCACGGCCATGTGAAATTGAAGTTGTCGCACGCTCACTTGTACAAATTATTCCAACTCTGTTTTGCAAGGCTTGCATTACTTGCCATCATGCCAACTCTAGGACCCAACCCTACGGCCTTTACACTCCATTACCCATTCCATCGGCCCCTTGGGAGGATATTTCCATGGACCTCATAACCGGGTTGCCCACTTCTAAGAAGGGGAGGGATTCCATATTTGTAGTGGTTGTTAGGTTCTCCGAGATGACACAATTTACCTCTTGCAAGACCACCAACAATGCTTCGGAAATTGCTTCCCTCTTCTTTGATCATGTGGTTAAGTTGCATGGAATCTCCAGAACCATAGTGTCGGATCGGGACCCTAAGTTTGTGGGACACTTTTGGAGGACCTTGTGGGGCAAACTAGGCACCAACCTCTTATTCTCTAATAGTTGCCACCCCAAACGGATAGACAAACCGAGGTCACCAACCGAACCTTGGGATCCTTGCTTAAAGCCTTCCTTAGGGCCAACCCACGCAAGTGAGAGGACTTACTTTCGTATGTTGAGTTTGTGTATAATAGGTCCATGTATACGGCGACCAAGCTCACACCGTTTGAAGTAGTCTATGGCTGGAATCCCATCACACCGCTTGACATGGTGCCACACTCGTTGGGCATTGCCGAACACCCGCAAGGAGCCAAGTGCGCCGACTTCATCCGCGAGCTCCATGAGCGCACCCGGGTTCAACTAGAACGTCGCGCAGCCCAATACGAGGCCCACAACAACAAAGGCTAGCGCCGTGTTATCTTTGCCCCGGGCGACCTCGTGTGGGGTCCATTTGCGCAAGGAGAGGTTCAAAGCCCACCGCCAATCCAAACTCAACCCCCGGGGTGATGGTCCTTTCCGCATCCTTTGTCTCTTCGGAGACAACGCTTATGAAGTCGATCTTCCGGAGAAGTATGGTGCCCACCCCACCTTCAACGTGGCTGATTTTACCCCCTATGTGCCACCAGAGTATGATGAAGAATTTGGTACAATTCTCCCTCAATAAGGGGAGATTGATGAGTGCCAAGCACCCATCGACAAGGACATTCAAGGCCCGGTGACTAGGGTCTGAGCCCGAGCTATGGCCCAAGCCATCAATGGCCTAGTCCACCGAGCCATCACAAGTCCGAGTCAAGGCGAGCCTTCCGGCCTTGGGCCAAGATCACTATTGTGCCTCACCTCGGACTAGCCATGGCGCCGACGCCTCCATGGGGACGAGGGGGTTGCCGACGGTCCTTGGGTGCACGGCTAAGGGAACCTCTCTTAGAGGTTCCTTGGATTGGTCGGACTTGGATCCAAGAAGAAGTGTGAGTTTTCTTTGTGAGGAGATGAGATTAAAGAAAGGAGGTGCAAGAGAGTTGAAAGCTTGGAGTGATAGAAGTAAGTGGCGGCCTTGGGGTCCCGATCCGACACTATGTCCCACAAACTTGTTGGTGGTCTTGCAAGAGATAAAGTGTGCCATCTTGCCGGCGGGCGCCGGGAATCCCGAAGACGAAGCCCGAAATCACCATTTTGCCGGCGGGCGCCGGAGACCCGGCGGCGGTCGCTGCCCGGCGGCGGGTGCCGTAAGTCCTGCGGTGGTCGCCGCCCCTCAGCATCCTCCACGAGCTCGGCGTCTTCGTCTTCTGGTCTCTTCGAATGCACTCCCGTTGTTCCCTCTTCGTCCTTCGCCGTCAATGAGCGGGTCATAGAGCTATCAATCTCCCCTTCTTGGCAGCGAAGCGTCCCCACTTCGTCCTTGTCGTCAGAAGCATGAGACGTTGGAGGAGAAAGAGCGGCGACATGGAAAACAGGACGCACACCAAAGTTAGTGGTTGTAGGTGGCCAACCCACGGGCAGCTCATCCGAAATGTCATTCCCAAGGTCCTGCAAAAGAGAAGGCGCAGTAGTGGGTAAAACAACAAGATCTATAACATTTAGAGAACACGCTAACGTAGTAAGTAAAAAGCAAGGACGACGTCCCTGAATGATGGGGGAGACAGCCTGAGACTTAGCCAATAGAAGCCGGTCTTCACAAGATCCTTGAATGCCGGGAGAAGCTGGTGTAGGGGGATGTTTGGTTGCTGTCTTTTGTGGCTGCGCACGTTCAGCTGCTTGCAATGGATGCCCCTTGGCTTGTTCAATTTCCTTGATGCGGATCCTCTCAACTTGATCTTGCAAAATCTCCTTAGGGCGCATAGGAAGCAAGGTGACCTTCCTTCCATTGTGCATGAAGACATAGTTGTTGAGGAAACCATCATGAAGAGCTCTCTTATCAAATTGCCAAGGTCGCCCTAAGAGAAGATGAGTGGCATCCATGGGCACGACGTCACAAAGCACCGAATCCGCGTAATGACCAATGCTGAAATCTATGGTACATTGGTGCTTCACAACATTGGAGTCATCACCCTCGGAAATCCAGTGTAGACTATATGGCTGGGGTGCGGAGTCGTAATGAGCTTGAAGTGCTTGATCACCTTTTCATTGATGATATTGCAACAACTCCCACCGTCTATAATAACACTCAAAGAAGCACCCTGGACCGCACACTTAGTATGAAACAAATTCTCACGTTGGTCAAGTAAGGTACCTTCTTTGGTGGTAAGAACTCGGCGTGTAACCAAGCTAAGAGGTACGGTGCCTGGCTCGTCCGTATGGCTGCATACGTATCCGACCACGTCCTCCTCCTCCTCCTAGGCGTACGTGTCAAAGACTGGCCCGGTGTCGGTTGTGTCCTCATCAAAGGACTCATATCCGGAGAGGTGCGAGAAGAGGACACGTTTGTTGTTGGGGCAGTCCCGCTGTATGTGGCCATGCCCTTGGCACTTATAACAGACCTTGTCACGCGCCCTTTCTTCGAAAGGAGGTGCTCGACGCTATGGTGGCTCATTGATGCGCGCTGGGGTGGTGCTCGACCGAGTGGTCGGCGCCGGCGTTGTAATCGCGGGAGCGGGCTGCAACGAGGAACGCACATCAGTAGAAGGGGAACTTGACATAGGGTTAGAGCCATACCTGGTGTGAGGTTGAGACCAAGACGCTCGCTTAGCAGCTTGAGCTTGCGACCATATCTCTTGTGCCGTATGTGCGCACTTCTGGAGGTCTCGTATGTTAAGCACCCGGAGTTGGTTTCGAATAGGCTCATGCAGGCCACGAAGGAACATACTCCGAAAGTCCTCGTCAGTGTGATAGATACCTGCCTTATGGGATAAGTCTTCAAGTTCAGCATAAAAGTCAAGGGGAGAACGAGTACCTTGAGAGGCGAGTTGTATCTTAAGGCGTATTTCAGAAGTAAAGTCCTCGGGGACATACTTCTTCCTCATGATCCGCATAAGATGGCGCCAAGAAGTGATTGGACGCTCACGGTGATATGCACGGTCGGAGCAAAAGCGGTGCCACCAAGCCTTGGCGGCGCCGTCGAAATGTAATGCGGCGGTAGCAACCCGTTCCTCTTCCGGGTATTGGTAGTGGTTCAAAACATACTCCATACACTGCTGCCAATCAAGAAATTTAAGAGGATCAAATTCACCAAAAAAGTTAGGAAGTTTTACCTTAATGTCGGGGCGACGTGGGCCATGGCGCCCAGGGCTCGGGCGACGCCGTTCCCGCGAGTGTCGGCGGTAGCCGCGATCCGTGGGGCGTAACTCCTCGCGGCGTTCCATATCATACGCCTCCTCATCATCAAATCCTTCCTGGGAGTGGTCTGAGCTACGGTCATCAACATCATCATCATCACGCTCGGACTCAGAGTCGTCATACCGCGCGTGTTGTCGACCTCGAACCCGGCGGTCCTTGGTGTTGACATACGGTAGGGGATCCTTGTAAACGCGAACACTATGACGGGAGCGATCCGACGTGTAATCCTCATCTCTCGGGGCAAAGGTGGGGTTGTACCGGGCGCGGGAGTCGCCACGCTTGGGCGGGTAGCCTTCAATTTGCGAACGAAGGCGATCCTGTGGCGTGGACAAGACACCCTTCCCCTTGCGATCCAGAGAGTGGTTGGCTGGGGCCGTAGGGTTCAGCAGAGGATCGTTCGTGGGCAACTTCACGTTACTCATGGCCCGAGGAAGGTACACAAGTGCAGCAGCTTGCTCGGCAATAACGCGGTTTTTCTCTTCATTCACGGACTGAAGTGTGTCGTTTGACGCATGAAGTTGGTTGATTTGTTCATAGGCGGAGTCCATGTGTCCGGGGCTGCGGTGGCCCGTAGAGGGAGAGACGCTCGAAGTAGGGACATCCATAGTACCTATACGAAGCATACAACACAAGAAGTAAGCTGCACCAAGCAAAAGAGCAAGTCCAAGCCAAGTCCTTGTCTCAAAAGTGACCCAAGAAATTTTCCACGGGGCGTACTAATTTGGGTTGCTCGTGAGGAGGGAGAGGCTTGAACGTAAGGCCGAAAGCAAGAACTAGCAAGTCCAGTCTCAAACAACACACAAATTTCCAAGTGCAAGCAAATCAAATCAAGTTTCTCAGAATTAATCACAAGAGAGTTGAAATTTTTTATATGCCTTTTTTAATGAGAGTTGCATAGAGACATGAAAAATGAGAAGATGGAGTATGACCGTATGGTGCATTCTCTGCCTACTCTTTGTTTTTTGTTTTGTTTTTGAGGCTTCCGTCTTCCCAAACCTTTCTGTTTTTGTTTGATGGAAGGTGAGAATAGTATGTTTGTTTTGTTTATACGGTCACACCTTGTTGTTGTTTTGTGCTGATATGATAGCGAATCACAAGCAAGTGCAGGAAAAGAAAGAAGAGACAAAGCAACTATGAGGGCATAAAATTTAACAACTAATCTAGCAATTAATCCAAAGATAAAGCAAGACTTGATCAACAAGAAGCAAGAAATCAAAATATGCAAATAAGGAAACAAGATTTGCTAGAGTACCTAGGATTGGGGAACAAGTAAGCAAAACCTAGGGGAATTAGGGTTAGTCGGGACAGGGGGTGGCGGACGGTGGTGGTAGGTGCAGCGAGTGGTGGTGGTGGGGTGGTGGTGGTAGTGATTCCGGTAACGGTGGTGGTGAGAGAATTTTTTTTTAGGGTTTGCAGGCGGAAAATTCCTAGAATCACAATAAGAGAGAAGAACAAACTTAGCTTGGAAATGGCTCTGATGCCAGTTGATGCGAACAACCCCTGAGTGTTGTCTGCAACGCAGGATCTTGACTCCTCAAGCCTGGATTGATTCTTCTCCTCCGTAGCCAAAGTGATGGCTTTCCTAGGGTTAAAGAGATAACCCTCAATTGCGTCAAGAGATGACGTGAATATCAAAGAGATGATCTGAATATCGAAGAGACGGTGTAAAACTTGCTCGAAGGGACGAGCTACGGGATAAACGATCCGTGGAATCGAAGGGGTGACGTTAGAATTCAAGGAAGGAGTGTACTCAACTTCTAAGGAGCGAACTCAACTTTTACTACTTAAATTCAACGTAAAAGATACAAACTAGGGTTTGAAGTCTTAAATAGGCTAACAGGAAATAACATAAAAGAATAATAATAAAATGGTTCATTAAAACGACGAGTCTTGAAATCCTTGACGCGGAACCGAACTCGCAAACGGCGGCGGTCGCCGTCATTAAACGGCGGTCGCCGTCATTTGCCGCAAGCAACATCCTCTCGGAGCCAAGAACGGCGGGCGCCGGAAGACATGCGGCGGGCGCCGCCCAGAAACGGCGGGCGCCGTGAAGACGTCGGCGGTCGCCGGGAATCCCGAAGACGAAGCCTAAAATCACCATTATGCCGGCGGGCGCCGGAGACCCGGCGACGGTCGCTGCCCAGCGGCGGGCGCCGTAAGTCCTGCGGCGGTCGCCGCCCCTCAGCATCCTTCACGAGCTCGGCGTCTTCGTCTTCTGGTCTCTTCGAATGCACTCCCGTTGTTCCCTCTTCGTCCTTCGCCGTCAATGAGCGAGTCATGGAGCTATCAGTCTCGGCCCCAACTGAGTTCAAAAGTCACATGCACTTACCCACCTTGCCTCTCTTGACTTGAGCCTTCATTGTTGCCTTGCTTGATTTCCTAGGCTTAGATTGCTACCTCTTTATTGCTATGATTGCCTTGGTTACCTAGAGCATTGATTTGCTTGCCTTATTGCTTGTATTGCATTGGTTTGTTTGTCTTAGGCCTAAGGTGATGCGGGGTCAGGCGCGGGGTGCCTGATCTTGACGCCAAGTGACTCGGTTGAAGATGGAGAGTGAAGACACACGAAATGCCACAATGGTTAGCAAGCGAAAACGACACACAAACAAGGAAAAGGAAAAAGATAGAACCGAAAAGGGGGCAATGATAGAACCCTTGGGGCTGGGCACACCAAGAACCTAACCAAATGCTCCAAGTAACAAGAGGGATATAGGAAGAACCGGAGATGACAATGGAGAAACCCTTGATCTTTGAAGAGATCAAGAACCAAACCAAATGCACAACCAACCCTACCTTCTACAATCTCACACAATGATGGACGGATCCAAAGAGCACGAGAAGGAGGCTCGTGAAGCCTATGAGCACCAATAACTCGAAAGAGATTGACACAACGCAAGACAACCAAGCTAAACCGAATCAACCTTGAGAAGCCTCTCCTTGAGAGCTCTCATTTCCATGTATGGAAACCGAATTTCTGCATTCTTTGAAATCTGAAAAAGTATCTTCAAAGTACAACAACTTGGCCTTAAATACTCCTAGGGGAGCCGGCCCAAAACAAGCTCAAAAAGGCCTAAGTAAGGCATCTAAAAAGTAGTCCTAAAACAAGCCCAATAAAGTGTCTAAAACACACTTAAATGAAGTGAATAAAAACGGCTTCTTGGCTGGAGAATACGGTCACACTCAAGCAATGATGGATTGGTTTGAGAAGGTAACCAAGGTCCTTAGCAATGGCTCGGCAAAGTCCTCAACTAGGGCGGGTTCCCTTGAGACATGAAGGCTTGCCAAGTTCTCTAGCTCCTCTTGTATGCGCTTGGCTTGAGCTCTTGTGAGTGGACCATCTCCGCTTGTGTGCATCTTAGGTGAAGCCTCAGATGATCCCTCATCATTCTCCCCTTCTTGGAAAGGATTCGACCCCGAATCACCTTCTTCATCCAGGGAGAGATATGGCGTGAGGTCGGCTACATTGAATGTGGGGCTAACTCCATAATCATCCAGTAGCTCCAAGACATATGCATTGTCTCCAACACGGTGTAACACTTTGAAAGGTCCGTCTCCTCTTGGTGAAAGCTTGGATTTGCACTTCTCGGGAAAACGCTCCTTCCTCAAATGTACCCACACAAGATCTCCGGGTTGAAACACCAAGCGGCGGCGCCCTTTGTTGGCCTTGGCTGCGTTGTGGTCCGCCTTGGCATGAAGCTTGTTCCTTGTGCGCTCATGCAGCTCCTTGATGAAATCCAAATGCTTACCTGCATCAAAGCTTTCTCGCTCCTTCATGGGGAAGGGAGTAAGATCAAGTGGGGTTAAAGGATTCACACCATAAACACATTCAAAGGGAGTCAATTGTGTAGAGGAATGGACTGTCCTATTATAAGCAAACTCTACATGTGGCAAAGCTTCCTCCCAAGCCTTAAGATTCTTCCTAATAATGGCTCTAAGAATTGTGGTTAAGGTTCTATTAGTCACCTCCGTTTGACCATCGGTTTGGGGATGACTAGAGGTAGAGAACAATAACCTAGTTCCTAGCTTGCTTCAAGTGTCTTCCAAAATGAGCTAAGGAACTTGACATCTCGGTCACTTACTACAGTCCTAGGTAAACCATGCAACCTTACTATTTCCCTAAAGAATAGGCTAGCTACATTGGGTGCATCATCGGTCTTATGGCAAGCTATGAAATGCGCCATCTTAGAGAAACGATCAACTACCACAAAGATCGAATCTCTCCCCTTCTTAGTCCTAGGCAATCCTATAATAAAATCCATTGATATGTCCTCCCAAGGGGCTGTAGGAATAGGCAAAGGGCTGTACAATCCATGGGGCTTCAATTTAGACTTGGCTTTCAAACAATCCAAACATCTCTTAACTAGGTGCTCAACATCCCTAAGCATATGTGGCCAAAAGAATTGAGTATGCAGCATGTGATATGTTTTATCCCTCCCAAAATGACCCATTAATCCACCCCTATGGGCTTCTTCAACAAGTAACAACCGAAGGGAACAACGAGGTATGCACACTTTATCAACTTTGAACAAGAATCCATCAAACAAGTAATACTTATCTAATGAACCTTTTAGCACACATTGCTTATAAACATCACAAAAATCAGCATCATCCACATATAACTCTTTTATGTATGCAAATCCTAGCACTCTAGAGTCTAATGTGGTCAACAAAACATGTCTCCTAGAAAGGGCATCAGCAACAACATTATCTTTTCCCTTCTTGAACTTAATCACATAAGGAAATGTTTCAATGAATTCCATCCATCTACCATGGTGCCTATCCAATTTATCTTGACTCTTAAAATGCTTCACTCATGATCAGTATGCAAAACAAATTCTCTAGGCCATAGGTAGTGTTGCCAAGTCTTAAGCACTCGAAACAAAGCATACAACTCTTTATCATACGTCGAGTAATTAAGACATGCACCTTTCAATTTTTCAGAGAAGTAGGCAATAGGTTTACCTTCTTGCATGAGAACTCCTCCTATACCTATGCCCGAAGCATCACACTCCACTTCAAAGGGGCGGTTGAAGTCCGAGAGAGCTAGCAATGGTGCTCGGGTCAGCTTCTCCTTCAAGGTGTTGAATGCTCTTTCTTGGGGATCTCCCCATTTGAATGGACTATGCTTCTTGGTGATCTCGGTCAAGGGGGCTGCGATGGTGCTGAAATCCTTGACAAACCGCCGGTAGAAGCTAGCTAATCCATGGAAGCTCCTCACTTGGCCAATGGAGGTGGGTGTTGGCCACTCTTGAATGGCTTGGATCTTATGCTCATCCCCTTGCAATTCTTGTGAGTTCACTACAACGCCAAGAAAAGTAACACTATTAGTGCACAACTCACATTTCTTAAGATTAGCATACAAGTGCTCTACACAAAGGGTAGAGAGAACTTCCCTTAAATGAGCTTCATGGTCTTCTAGGGAGCGGCTGTACACAAGTATATCATCAAAATACACAACAACAAACTTCCCTATATAATGTCTAAGCACATGGTTCATCAAGCGCATGAAAGTACTAGGGGCATTAGTTAGCCCAAAAGGCATGACCAACCATTCATAAAGACCAAACTTAGTCTTAAAAGCGGTTTTTCACTCATCCCCTTCCTTTATCCTAATTTGATGGTAGCCACTGATGCGGGGATTAGCCGCGAGTGGCCCGATCTAGACGCCAAGAGACTCGAATGGAAGATGGAGGTGGAAACAAGAGAAAACACAAGAGAACAAGTTAGCAAATGATAGGAAACAAAGAAATAAACAAGGATATAGGAACAACCGAAAGATGCAATGGAGAGACCCTTGGCAAACAATGTCGCCAATAACCAAACCAATGTGCACAAACGACCTTTCCTTCTACAATCTCCCACAACGATGGACGTGTCCAAAGAGCAAGAGAAGGAGGCGAGTGAAGCCTTGGAGCACCAAGATCATAGACGAAATTGACACAACGCAAGAGCAACCTAGCAAGTTTGAATCAACTTTGAGAAAACACTCCCATGGAGCTCTCAATCTTCATAATGCATAAAGCAAAGGTTCATAGCTGGGAAAAAACTGAGTTACAAAGAAACACAAAGGTCTTAAATAGCCAAAGGGGTCGGCCCATAAAAGCCCAACAAGAAACGAGACAAAAGGAGCTAAACTGGGAGAAACTCGGTCCAAGACCCGACCGAGTTGTGGGCCGAGTTTGGCTCGACGTGGTTCACTGAGAACAACTCGGCCTGGACCCGGCCGAGTTGTGGGCCGAGTCAGGAGGCTCAACTTCTGGCCTAACTTCAGAAGGTCCGTTCTCTCTCGTCCTTGATCGGAATGGAGTGATTCCAACTCCCAGAGATAGATCTTGAAGTCTAGTTTCACTCCTCAAAATTTGAGCGTGATCGGAGTTGGGAATCAGAAGATATGACAGTTTTTCTGAGAGGTCGCCATCACTAACCACAACTCGGCCGAGTTTGGTGGGCCGAGTCAGGACCTTGGGCTTCAACTCTTGTGGTTGCCATTCTCCCACGCTTGGCTCGGCTCGGAATGTCACCAAGGTCCTTGGTATTGGTTCCGTGAAGTACTCGACGAGGGTGGGCTCCCTTGAGACGCGAAGGTTTGCCAAGTTCTCGAGTTCCTCGTGCATACGCTTGGCTCGAGCCCTTTGTGAGTGGACCATCTCCTTCCTCAATGACTTGGCTCGAACCCTTGTGAGTGAACCATATTTCTTTGTGTGCCACTTGGGTGAAGCCTCGGATGCTCCCGCATCATTCTCCCCTTCTTGGAAAAGATTCGACCTCGAATCTAAGCTTGTATGCCTTGTACTTCGCCTTTTGGGAAAGCTTGGATTGACGCCTCTTGGAAGGCACATCTCCTCTCCGGGGTGAAACACCAAGCGGCGGCGCTCTTTGTTGGCCTTGACTGCATTGTGCTCCGCCTTGGCATGAAGTTTGTTCCTTGTGCGCTCATGCAATTCCCGAATGCACTCCACCAAGGAATGAACCAAATCAGCCACATGTGAGACGTCTTGATCTCCTGGTTCAAAGGGCACTTCTCCGGACTCCAACTTTGAGTAGAGCACACACTTCACTTCTTGTCCTGAAATCAAAGCACTAGAAACTCCATGCAACTCCACAACTTGGTCAATACAAGGGTTAGTCACATAAGATGCATTATGGAGTTTAGGGCATGCAATGAATTCATCTTTCTTAGAGGACTTGGTCATATCAACATTGGCAAAATGAGGTCCTCTATCATGTTCACACAATTGTAATAATGTAAGCACAAATCTTCCAATGACTATATGATATCCAAACAAACATGCACACATTATTCCACTCTTCTTCCTAGACCTATGAACATGCTTAGTGATGCAAGGATCAATATAACACACATGTATGGACATAAGGATCATATTATGAACAAGATGCATTCCACAAGACATGTATTGTGCTAAAGAAAATTGATGTATGCTTGAGTACCTAGTTCTACATGCAAGGACTGATTTTTCCATGTGTATTGTCCTATATGGAATGACATACTCATTTGCAAACTCAAGAGATGGAATTGGAAAGGTGGAGATAAGAGGTACTTCCCTTGCATTAGTCTCCATTGGCACATCCTTTTTCTCTTGTTTGAGAATTGATTTCTTGGCTTCAACCTCTTCATGGGGTAGGAAAGGTAAGCTTGAAGGAACCATGTGAGTCCGGTCCATCCATGGAGTAGCCAAGGATTTGAATGAGCTACGCACAATGATGGGCAATCGATGCTTGACCCTTGTAGGTGAAGGAGATGTTTCTACAACGTCCTCTTGTTTTTCCTTTGGCTCAACCTCATCTCCTTTGACCATTGGTTCAATAGCAAGAACCTCCTCCTTCCTTCTTGGCTTGAATTCCTCAAGCATGGCTTGAATACATGTGATATCTCTAGCTCCGGGAGAAGGGTTAGGAGTACTTCCTTTGGAGGCAGGAGCGTCGGCTAGGGGATTTAGGCTCGGCAGGGAGGGGCTTGGCTTAGCACTCCTCCTTGGCTCCCCTTGCTCCATATGAGGATGATAGCCTCGGTTTTGGCTACCACTTGAACTTCTTCCTCCTTGGTTCCTATGCTTAGTTTGTCTTTCAATTTTGTTGGCTAAGGGTAGCAATTGTGTGTAGTGTCGAGGCACAAAACGAGCTCTCATCAAGGCCTTCATTTGAGTCCAAGTTGTCACAGGTGCATCTAAGGTTCTTTTCCTTTCTTTCACAAGATTATCCCACCATGTTAGTGCATAACCATTGAATTCAAGGGTGGTGAGTTGTACCTTTTTATGCTCGGGAAAGTTGTGACAACTCCATATTTGTTCAATCTTGGCCTCCCATTCCATGTAGACATATGAATCACCTTGGCCTTCAAAAGAGGGAATCTTCCACTTGACCTTGTCAACTCCATTTTGCTCTTCATCTTCATAGGCTCACCTTGGCTCCTCATGATAGGCACGCCTTGGCATTTCCTGAAAGTCATTATAATGGTTAGGAGCATTAGGCTTATCTCTACGCCGGGGGAAGTTGGTGGCTATGGGCACTCGGTGCATCTCTTGGGGCACGGCTGCGGGCTTGGGCACTCTTGTCTCTAATGCTACCATCCGATTAGACAAGATAGCAATGTTGTCCGACATGGCCTTGAACATGTTGAACAACTCGGGTGCCATTGGTTTGGACCCTCCATGTGGTGGACTTCCTTTATAAGACATGATCAACAAACTCCAAGAAACATGTTAGGGTTAGTGAAATCAAAACAATCCTCACAAGTGTTTGATCACTCATGTCACTCACTCTCTTGTTGATTCGATACAAGCTTTGGAATGTAAGGTTGCCTTGAGAGAGACAAAATCTTCAATAGAACTTGGTGAACTTAGACAACACAAACCAAAGGTGAGAATAGCTCTTGGATCATAGAGAATGACAATCCAATTGGGTGGAACTAAAATATGTGTTTGGACTTAGAAATGAGCCCAAGGGACACACAATGGAAGCTCAAACACAATTGGACTCAATACGATCACACAAGAAGACTCAATGAAAAAGTGTTTAGAAGACCCAACAAAGCAATGTTATATCTAGCATGTAATACCAATGCTCATGACTTGTGAACAATTGCCAATGATATGAAATGTGTTTAGGCAAGGTGAGTAGGGTACCAAGCTTGGGCTAGGGTGATCAAGTCTTCAAGAACACTTAATGATATCAAGAGAAAGCACCAATAACACATACACATTTGTCTTTCTTTTCTTCTTCCTTTTTTTTTTGATCTCGTTTTTTTTTTTTTTCCTTTCTCTTTTTTTTTGTAGGGAAAAACGTGCAATAACAAGAAAATAGAAGACAAGTGTGTGGGCTTTCTTTTCTTGGCTTCCCTTGGTTTTGGAAGAAATGGGCTGATTTGTATGGGTATAGTGGGTGGCCGAAAATAGGCTTCTCCTTTCTTCTCTTTTGTGCTGACTTGGACTTCCTTGGAGCAAAGAAAAGGCTGATTTTGGAGGCTAAAAGGTGTGGGTCGAAATGGAGAGAGGGGAGAAAGAAGCTTGGATATTTGCCACTAATAGCAATAGGTAGCTTTCAAGCTCTCTTCCACATACAAGGCTGCAAAGGGTCCCTTTTGGCTCTTTCCCAAACTTCCTAAGGCAACCAAAATGGCTAGAAAGAAAGTAAGGTGTTTCTTTGCCAAAATTGTGCCAAATCACATGCACACTTTAAGCCTTAACATTCAAACATTCAAGGGGCATGGCTGGGAACATGGGGTTGCTGTGGTGGTGGGTGGTGGCTGTTGGGTGATGGTGGTGGTGGTAGCAAGGCGGCGGAAGGGTTTTCCGGTCGCCAGAAAATTTGTTTTTGGGTTTTTGTTTAGATTTTTGCAAGGCTTGTGGTAGGGCTTTCTTTTTGTGGGGATTTTTGGATAGGTGATGAAAATATCAAGCAAGCAAAGTCCACAAATACACAAGCATAAGCAAAACAAGACTAGAAACAACAAAGCAAGAAAAACATGAAGAACAAGATGAACACAATGAAGGAATTGGAAAAGAAGACTCAAGGAGCTAACCAAAGGTGGTGGCTCGACTGCGATGGTGGTGGCTCGGCGTCAAGATGGCTCTGATACCAATTTGATGCGGGGATTAGCCGCGAGTGGCCCGATCTAGACGCCAAGAGACTCGAATGGAAGATGGAGGTGGAAACAAGAGAAAACACAAGAGAACAAGTTAGCAAATGATAGGAAACAAAGAAATAAACAAGGATATAGGAACAACCGAAAGATGCAATGGAGAGACCCTTGGCAAACAATGTCGCCAATAACCAAACCAATGTGCACAAACGACCTTTCCTTCTACAATCTCCCACAACGATGGACGTGTCCAAAGAGCAAGAGAAGGAGGCGAGTGAAGCCTTGGAGCACCAAGATCATAGACGAAATTGACACAACGCAAGAGCAACCTAGCAAGTTTGAATCAACTTTGAGAAAACACTCCCATGGAGCTCTCAATCTTCATAATGCATAAAGCAAAGGTTCATAACTGGGGAAAAACTGAGTTACAAAGAAACACAAAGGTCTTAAATAGCCAAAGGGGTCGGCCCATAAAAGCCCAACAAGAAACGAGACAAAAGGAGCTAAACTGGGAGAAACTCGGTCCAAGACCCGACCGAGTTGTGGGCCGAGTTTGGCTCGACGTGGTTCACTGAGAACAACTCGGCCTGGACCCGGCCGAGTTGTGGGCCGAGTCAGGAGGCTCAACTTCTGGCCTAACTTCAGAAGGTCCGTTCTCTCTCGTCCTTGATCGGAATGGAGTTATTCCAACTCCCAGATATAGATCTTGAAGTCTAGTTTCACTCCTCAAAATTTGAGCGTGATCGGAGTTGGGAATCAGAAGATATGACAGTTTTGCTGAGAGGTCGCCATCACTAAGCACAACTCGGCCGAGTTTGGTGGGCCGAGTCAGGACCTTGGGCTTCAACTCTTGTGGTTGCCATTCTCCCGCGCTTGGCTCGGCTCGGAATGTCACCAAGGTCCTTGGTATTGGTTCCGTGAAGTACTCGACGAGGGTGGGCTCCCTTGAGACGCGAAGGTTTGCCAAGTTCTCGAGTTCCTCATGCATACGCTTGGCTCGAGCCCTTTCTGAGTGGACCATCTCCTTCCTCAATGGCTTGGCTCGAACCCTTGTGAGTGAACCATATTTCTTTGTGTGCCACTTGGGTGAAGCCTCGGATGCTCCCGCATCAGCCACTCTTAAGGTCTATCTTGGAAAAGATTATGGCACCATATAACTCATCTAACATGTCATCTAGGCGAGGGATGGGATGACGGTATTTGACTGTGATGTTGTTGATGGCTCTATAATCCACACACATTCTCCATGAGCCATCTTTCTTAGGCACTAAAAGCACGGGCACGGCACAAGGACTAAGACTCTCTCTCACATAACCCTTGTCTAACAACTCCTTAACTTGGGTTTGGACTTCATGGGTTTCCTTAGGGTTCATCCTATAGGCTGGCCTATTAGGCAATGTGGCTCCGGAAATGAGATCTATTTGGTGTTCTATGCCACGAATAGGGGGTAGGCCAGGTGGTATCTCCTCCGGGAAAACATCATGGAACTCCTCAAGTATGGACTGAATACGTGGAGGAAGGGTGGCCTTAAGATCATCACTCAACAAGCTAAGCTCCTTGCACAATAGCATAAGTGTGGTATCCGGGTCTAGGAACTCAACCTTAAGCTCTCTCTTGGAAGCTAAGAGGACGGTAGGGGGCTAGATGTTAAGGGTTTAGCTCGGCTTGGATGTGGGTGGGGGCTGTTTTTGGGGAGCCTTTCCCTTCTTCACTCTTTCCTCTTCCCTTTCTCTATTTCTTTTCTTCTCATACTCATCCGCAACCTGAGATGGTGTCATAGGTTTGAGGACAACATTTTTACCATGCAAAGTAAAGGAATGACGGTTAGTAAAACCATCATGCATAACCTTCCTATCATATTGCCATGGACGACCAAGTAAGATATGCCAAGCTTGCATAGGCACTACATCACATAAAATAGTATCTTCATAATGTCCTAGTGTTATAGTCACCTTAACTTGCTTGTTAACTTTCAATTCACCACAATCATTCATCCATTGCAATTTATAAGGCCTAGGGTGATGAAATGTAGAAAGTTGCAATTTATCAACTAACTCAATGCTAGCTATATTACAACAACTTCCTCCATCTATTATCATGTTGCACACCTTGCCTTTAACTAGACAACGAGTATGGAAAGGATTTTCTCTTTGATTATCATCACATGGAGCCGATTGCACATGCAAAGTTCTCCTAGCAATCAATGATTCACCATCCTCATATTCAATCCCATTCTCATCATCAAGACCAGATTCATGCACATTAACATCATTATCACAAGCATCATTTTCATCATATTCTGATTCTGATTCATATTGTCCTAGGTGCATGAGTGTTCTCTTATTAGGACAATCCTTCATCATATGACCTCTACCTTGGCATTTATAACATATGATATCTCTAGCTCTAAGAGAAGGGTTAGGAGCACTCCCTTTGGGGGCATTAGGAGCCACGGCTGGCTGCCTTAGGTTTGGCGTGGAGGGGCTTGGCTGAACACTCCTCCTTGGCCCTCCTTGCTCCAAATGAGGATTTGATGATTGTCCCTTGTCCTTTGCTTGAGATGGCTCTCTTCCATAAGGTTGGTAGCCTCGGTTTTGAGTAGGATTCCTCCAAGAGTTGGGCGTTCCACTTGTCACTCTTCCTCCTTGGTTCCTAGCCTTAGTTTTTCTTTCAACTTTGATGGCTAAGTATAGCAATTCTGTCATGGAGGCATAGGGATACAAGTCTACTTCATTAGCCAAATACGAATTGAGAATACGAAGATACCTAGCCATGGTGGTTTCTTCATCTTCAATTACATTGGCCCTAACCATTGCAACTTGCATAGCATTGTAGGTCTCTTCGGCACTCATGGATCCTTGCCTCAAATTCTCTAGCCTTTGCCTTAGCTCGCGTGTGTGATGTTGAGGCACAAAGCGAGCTCTCATCAAGGCCTTCATTTGCTCCCAAGTGGCCATGACTGGATCTAGGGCTCGCCTCCTTTCTTTCACAAGGTTATCCCACCATATTAGTGCATAACCATTGAATTCAAGGGCTGCGAGTTGTACCTTTTTGTGCTCGACAAAGTTGTGGCAACTCCATATTTGTTCAATCTTGGTCTCCCATTCCATGTAGACGTCGGGATCACATTTGCCTTCAAAAGATGGGATCTTTACCTTGATCTTGCCTATGCCATCTTGCTCTTGCTCTCAGCCTCTTCTTCCTTGGAAGCCTCGATGTGGCACTTGCTCCCATTCATCATCTTCTAACTCATATTACTCTTCATAGACACGCCTTGGCTCCTCATGATAGGCACGCCTTGGAATTCCCTGAAATCCATTAAAATGGTTAGGGGCATTAGGCCTATCTCCACGCCGGAGGGAGTTGGCGGCTATGGGCACTTGGCGCGCATAGAGGGGTTCGGTGTTGGAGGGGCCTCCCTGCTCAGTTTGGGTGCCAAGAGGCACGGCTGCAAGCTCGGGCGCTCTTGTCTCCAATGCCACCATCTGATTGGTCAAGAGGGCAATGTTGTCCGCCATCGCCTTAAGCATGTTGAACACCTCGGGTGGCACGGTGTCAGACTCTCCTTCATGTGATGGACTTCCTGTATGATACATGATCAACAAACTCCAAGAAACAAGTTAGAGTTAGTGAAATCAAAACATCCTCACAAGTGTTTACTCTCGTGTGTTTGATCGCTCACTCTCTTGTTGATGTCGATGCAAGCTTTTGGGAAGTGAAGCTGCCTTGAGTGGGACAAAAACTTCACATGAGCCTTAGTGAACTTAGGCGGCACTAAACCTCCAATGAGTAGCTCTTGGACTTAAGATGTGGTGCGCGACAGTTTGGTTGAGCTAAATGTGTGTATGGAAGCTTGGAAATGGACTCAAAATAAGACACACAATTGGGCTCAAGCATGACAGAACACAAGTGGCTCAAGCAACGAACCAAAACACAACAAAGGAAACACACGGTGGAAGACACAACAAAGACACAAGGACAAGTGTTTAGGAGACTCAACAAAGCAATGTCACACTAGCTTGCCTTACCAATACTCATGAAATTTGTGGACAATGGCCGATGATATGAATGAGGTGGCGAGTTGAGTATGGAATCAAGCTTGGGATGGGGGCTTGTAGAGATCAAACCACTTGGAGATAACAACACATGATCAACAACAATCAAGATCTTCATACAATAAACAAGGGTTGCATGCACAATGCCTTTCTTTTCTTTTCTTTTTTTTGATCTTTTTTTTTGTAGTCAGGTGCAGCAATAACAAAATAAAATATAAGTAGTGGCTGCTCCTTTTCTTTTGACTTTTGAAGTAAACAAGATGATTTGACTTGAGGGAACAAAGGACGGTTTGGTAGGATTTTGGGGGCTAGAGTTGGTGAGGGTTTTAGGGGAGTGGGTAGCTGGCTTTTGTGCAGCTTTGTAGGTGGGTTGTAGCTGGGTTTTGGTAAGAGTTGGTGTGGGTTTATAGCTGGGTTTTGTGGGCGTTGTTTTACAGATTTGCAAGGCTCGTTGGTAAGGGTTTTTTTTTTTTTGGGGGGGGGGGGGGGGGGGGTTTGTGATGGCTTTCGCCTTTGCAGGATCGCTTCTAGGGAAGGTAAAACGCCACGAACCGCTGACCAATACACCAAGGAACACACGGCTGAAGTAAAGGCTCTCGAAATGATCGAAAATGAAGGAAAAATGGATGGATGTTGAGATCTTGAAGGCGTGGAATGAACTCGAACCGGGATAAGCGAACAACGTCATCTTGGAGTCCACCGAGACGACTTGCTCTTCTCGTGGAGTTCACCAAGAGTCGAACAAGGTTTGAATCCTTGAATGATGGAGTCCAGCAACACTCTTGAACTCGGGTTGAGATTTGCTAGATCTGGAGTCCACCAAAACAAGCAAAACTCACAATTGAAACAAGTCGAATCCTCAAAACTTACAACAATCCAATTCCAATCCAGGAATCAAGAACACAATGTGTTTTCTCAAATTAATCAAAGCTGAAAATGAAACCCTAAAAACCACATATAAATAGTCTAAAAATGTCCAACTTGCTCTCCAAGCAATAATCAACCCAAAAGATATCATTTCCTAAAATGTAGAGATCTTCAAATCTCCAAAATCGATGAGATCTTCCAATCATCAGATATTTTATATAGTATCTCCATTTAGCGTCATTTTTGGACACAAAGTAGATAATCCCAGTCAAGGACTCATATCCAAAAATCAGCCCAAACTCACGAGTGGTTTGCGAGAACAGGCCAGAACAATTCTGATTATACTCTGGTGTTGTGACGCAGATATCACGAGACTCAAGGCATCGTTGGACCTGAATTTTGGACATCTTGCATGTTAGGCCGGTAGCCCAAACATATCCAAAATTCATCCCAATTGGAGCAACCATCTGCAAGCACCATTCTTCCTTAGTTTGTCTCTTGTGTTGAGGTTGCAACAAAGGTCCTCGTCTAGCTCCACCAAGCAATTTTCCTCCATTGTTCCTCATCTTTGGCAATCTTCCAATGTATGAGGTTGCTTGTATATGGGGACCATGAGAGCTTGCCCAACTCCTTGTAATAACTCTTGGCGCCCCTGTTGGCGTTTCCTCTCCTTGAGCATGGCAACGGACACGCGTCATGGGTGGTGTTGGAGGCTTCCATGGCGGGTCCGAGTCATATCCTTGATGAAGCATTGGCGTGCTTACATCATCCTCCCCTTCTTTAAAAGGATTCGACCTCGAATCTGCATAAGCCAAATGATAGAATAAGTAATAGCATAGACTTATAAAATTTTCTAAGTGACCAAACAATCTCGTCCTAGCTATAACTTTATGTCCTCTCCAAGGATTGACAAGTGAAAATTTGAGACGCCTCCCCTTCTTAACATGCATCCTATATCCTCGATCCAAATAATAAGCAAAAATGCAGGCACTAGCTACCCCACTCTTCTTTTTAGGCCTATGTAGATGCTTACTCATGCAACTAGTAACATAACAAGGATACTTGATCAAAATAAGACCATGTCTAGGATGCAAACTATACGTCTTGTACTTAAAAGGATAACTATAGCTTTTGAACAAAGACTTTGATTTACATGCAACACGCGGATGAAGAGCTATAGAACGACTACGCAAGAGACTATGGTAACTCAAGGCACATAGAGGATAACTTAAGAAATGCGCCACAAAACTATCTTGCATATTAAAAGTTTTGAGCAAGAAAACTCCCTTAGAATGTGCCGGCATTTGAATATCCTCGTACGACAACTTCCACTTCGCAACCGCCTTTGAGCTTTGCACCATCCATTGTAACAACCTCCTTGAACTCGGCGGTGAGTCTTCATCTCTGCAGCCAGCAACATCTGGATTTTCATCCACCTTTCTGCAGTATTCTGAGCAAGAGTCGTTCATGGCTGGAAAGAACTCTTCACTAGCTTTACATAGGCGCTGATTTGAGCTAAATCCGAGCTCAGTGCTATCCAGAATGACCTTTTGAATTTGAGGTTGCTCTTGCATCCGAGATGAAACATCCTCTCCCAATTCAGCCTTTTCAAACATGTCATTGACATGCTCTTCTTCTTCTTCATCCACCAAACTTCCCTTCAGGGCCATAGGATCGTCCAAGTTCTCGTCAATTTTTGCAGCAGATCCTTCTCAACGTCGAGGCCCCTATGCGGCTCTTTCTCTCTTGCTAAGACAAGAGGAGTGTGGCTAGCATTAGGCCCTATCTTGACCTCCTCCTTGGCACAAGAAATGATTACATCACTTTCCAAGGCTGTCACATCAACTTCATCCTTGTAGATGTAGTTGTTGTTAGGGAAAATCTCAGCCAACTGGCCTCTACCCTCACACATAACACATTTAATGTCACGTGTTCGAATTCGGGGCTGCAGAGTCGATCCTTTCCTGTCCTTGGACGTGCTTGTATGTGAGGTGAGGTCATGAAAGTCATGTCTTCGGCCTTCCCAGTATTTGGAATCATCCCAATAAGAAACATCCTCATCATATTGGTAAATGGTTGTGTGTTCGTTAAAAGTAACCTTCCTCTTGCATCTTTCCAAAGGAGTTGATCTATAGACTCGATCGTTGAAAGGGCTCGTGTGAGTGATGTAGTTGGGATAAGCATGTCTTTGGACCGCCTTATATGAGGCACCATAAGGCTGACAACCTCGGAACTCCTCTTGTGACATGCAACCCACACTACGTCTCTCCAGAGGCCCTTGGGTTGAACTCCTTCTTGGAGCTTCAAAGAAGCTAGCTCTACCAAATCTTAGACACATATAATCTTTTTGGGACAAGTGGCCGTAGCTTGGCATCTCCATCATCCCAGACATTTAGATTTCTTCCAAGACCTTGGGACTGGGTTTCTCAAGCCCACTTGGTCGGATCCTGCGCGCAAAAGAAAAAGCCAGCAGAGACAACAACAAGGAAAAACAACTCTAACTTGACTACACAATACGTTGTAGATTCAAGGAAGAGATTTAAGGTAAAGTAGGAATGATGAGAAACAACCCTCCAAAGGTGAGGCTTTGCTTCTCCTTAAGATAGATCTAGCCCAAGGGGATCCTTCTCCTCCTTCCTAAGCTTGAGAACCCTTGAATGGCACGTGAAGATGGTGTTGATTCGTCGGAAAATGGGGCCGAGCAACCAAGGGGATGGTGGCTCCGACGAATTCCAAGGAAGCCCTCCTTGGGGGATTCCTTGGCCGAGATGAACAAAGCCCAAGTGTTTTTTTGTGTGGATTCGAAAAAATGCTTAAGGGATTGATGAGAGATTGAGAAGAGAGAGATTTGATGCTTGGAGTTGATAGAAGTAAGTGGAGGCCTTAGGGAGGTATACTCAACCTAAGGGAAATATTCCACTTCTATATTCTTCAACTAAATGAACAAGGAAGCCAAGGAGTGACTTATATAGTTCTAGGATTTTGGCGGACTAGGAGCCCATATGCAAATGGGTACACACGCCCACTAATAAAAGAAAACTATAATGGGCCTTACTAAGTTAAAGCCCATATGCAAATGGCTCTGTACACTCACTAGGACAAGGCTAGAATTATAAAACTAAATAACCAAAATAGAAAGGGGATAAAATCTTAGAGGCTTGGATATAGACGTGCGCATAAATGCCTTGGAATCGAATCATGGTCGATGCTTGAGTGTCGTGGCACTAATGCGCCGGCGTCTTGGTGGTCAAGGCCTTGAATCCTTGTTGATGGGTGGTTGACACTCATCACTCTCCCCTTCTTGAAGGAGAATTGTCCTCAATTCGATCATCGGGGACCGGGGGCACATAAGGCAAGTAGGCATCCATAAGACGACTTGGAACAGCTCCCTCCGCCATGGTATGTGTACTCCAAGGAGACGCCAAAAAGGCCCTAAGCAAGGTTGCCGCCGACATGGTCCTACAACAAAGCAACTCAACAACAAAATGTGAGAAGATCCTACTCCCCGGGGTGGTTCTACGAAGGGCTCTAGGCACGGTCCAAAAGGGAGATGGGGTCGGTTCATGCGCAGCCCGAATGGGATAGATGGGAGGGCTTAGGTCCGGTGGCCATATGTGGAAAAGGAAAACAGTGGGCACCCTCAAGACAATGTGTGAGATCCTACAAGCTAGGGGGTTGGCCATGTGGGAGAGATGAACTAGTAGCACCCAAAGAGAATCTCTCCCCTTCTTAGGAGTTGGCCACCCGACTACAAGAGTGAGATACACAACCACCCAATTCCCGGTAGAAGAGGATACAAGAATGCTAGGGTCAGGAGGGCGATATCTAGGATAAATCAATGGAAAAAACACCCAAGCACGGGGCCACAAACCAAGAGAAAAGCTAAGGTGAGGTCCTAACGAAAGGGTCCCTAAGTAGGCTAGGTGTGGGGCTATCCTCAAAGGCTCCGTGTCAACCTGAAATACCTTATGCATGAGGTGCCTAGGAAGGGATGTATGGCCAGTCCATAAAGGTCCATAATCAACATGATACTCCATGGGTAAGGGGTGCCAAGGAAGCGCTCTAGGTATAAACCTCAAAGGGCCCCGAACAACATGACAATCCTTTTGCAAAGAAAACCTAGGGGAGGATCTAGGCATGCTCAAGGACAAGGTATAGGGATGGCAGCCCGTACCCCCATAATAGGCCCAAAAATCAACATTGCAAAGACGCATAATAAGGGCATTATCATGGTATGGGGTACGCATAATCAACACATGAAGCGTCCTAAAGGTATGCCGAAAGAGGGAATATGCAAAGCACACAACATACGTAACTAGGAGAGGAAAGAAATGAAGTGAATACATATCATGCAACAAGGATGGGGAGCTATGAAGCAAACATGAGTATGCCAAATCCAAGGGTATAACATGCGAGCCTTTTTTATTGCCTAAGGCACTAAATGCAATAACATGAGACGTATATGTCATAGGAAGTGTAAGGTCATATGCAAGAGTAGTGACATCACTCTTCCTAAGCCTAAGTATGTGCTTCATGATGCAACAAGTCAAACAATTATCATACTTAGGCATGTAGGAAATAACAAGCAATAAGTGAAACTTCGTTGGCATGAATTGAGACATGGAACCATAATGCAAACAAGAATGTTCCTAGATGCAAAACAATTTATCTTCATACATAAAGCTCTATCCAAAGATGTAAATGGAAAATCATGCAAGGTATCACTCAAGGGCATAAAAGGAGAGACAAAAGAAGGTACCTCCCTAAATATAGGGGTAATTGGAGCGTCTCCGTTGTAGGGGTTAAGAGCTGGCCTTGGAAGCTTGTAAGGCTCGTCATCCATAGCATGTACCTCCTCTTGGAGTGAGAATGGCAAGCAAGAAGGAACAGGAGGTGTGGCATCCACCCAAGGCATAGCCAAAGAGCTCATGGAGCTGCGAGTGATGATAGGGCGAGGCACCCACTGAGGCGCAACCAAGGCACCCCCAGACGCAGTCATGGATCCTTGAGGCGCAGCAAGGGCGCTGCACGGCGTAGCCGAGGTGCTTTGAGGCACGGCCAAGGAGCGCTGGGGCTCGGACAAGGCGCGATGAGGCTCGGGCAAGGTGTCATGGCGCGGCGCGGATGAGGCATCGTGAGGAGCGGCTGAGGCCATGTGAGGCGCGCCCGAGTCAATGTCAAACTCGTCCAAAGGAGGCTGAGGCGCATGCAAGGGTACTTGAGGTGCGACCAAGGCGCATGTAGGCTCTTCCAAGGCAAACTGAGGCGCAACCATGGAACAAGAAGGCACAACCGAAACGAGCCGAGGTGCGACCAAGGTATATTGAGGCACGCCAATTCCAACGTTGTTTTGGGCCTCTTTCCAAGGAGCAACCACGTCAATAGTAGCCTCTCCGTGGGCTTCATGGTCGGAGATGTGGTGGTTGAGCATCGGGAAGGCGCGTGCACATGCACTTGGGCTGGCTAGCGTGGATCTCGGGGCATAGTGGTGAGCCATGACGTAGACGAGTTGGGCCCAAGTGTGGATGGACGGGAGGCCTCCAAGACGTAGGGACTCTTGCACCGTTGTCCACCACGTATGGGCATAGTCGGTGAAGTACCAAGTGGCGATGCGCACCTCCTCGCGAACATCATAATCTGAGCGGCCAAAGACATAGCGTGTGTGGCACTTCCATGCCAAGAACTCGGAACCACCGTCGTTGCAACCGGTGAAGGAGTAGAAGGACACCCCTACACCATGGCCCTCGGTTTGGCTAGGCACATAAAGGTTCGACTTGGGCCGAGCTCGAGCATGCCGGTAACCGGATGGCATTCGGTCATATCCTCCTCTTGGTGGCACGGAATGAGGCATTGAGGGGCGCTTGGAGCTGCGGCCGGGGACACCATAGGAGGCTCGAGGTCGAGGGCGGTGGTATTGTTCAAACCCGACGGCTTTCTCGAGGAGATAATCGAACTCATCTTCCATCGGATATTCCATGGCCTCGTCACCTAGGAAAACCAAAGGAAAACGCCAATCAAATGTTCCAAGGAAAGTGGTAAGACATAACACAAGACCAAATAAAACAAACAAGGGAAATGCAAGAAGGGAATATCAAACAAACAAACAACACACACAATGATGTCTACACAACAAGACAAGTGAGGTCTAGGGCAAGCAAAGGGCAATCAAAAGAAAATAGACTAAGACATAAGCAAGACAAGTCAATGGCTCATGCAAGCGTTGTCAAGGAAAGGTATGATATGTAACTTTCCAATTGGGAGAAACCCAAGACACCTTCTAACCAAGCCAATGTATATACCTCAAGCTAATATAAATAAAGGAACCAAAGGGTAACTTAGGATGGCAAGCTCAATGGGAGAGCAATTCGGCCAACCTATGGGTCCACTTAAGAGGGTGAAGTAGATATGTCAAAAGAGAGAGGAACATGGAGAGAAGGGCTTAGTGGCCCAAGTTGCCGAGTGAGGGTGAGAGAGCCCACCAAGGGTTGTGGAACCAAACCGAAAGAAAGAAAAGAAAAGAAGCTTGACCTTCACTTTGCCCTTCTTGTTTTTTTTTTGAATTCGGTTCTTCTTTTTTTTTTTTTTTTTTTTGGTCTCTTGCCTTTTGTTTTGACCTCTTGAAAATATGTATGGCTTTTTCTTAGGCAAAGGAAGCAAAGACTAGCAAGACTTAGTGTGTTGATGCAAGGAGTGGAACCACAACACTTTTTTTTGTAATGAAGGCAACAAGGGATGCAGATTTTTCTTTGTTTAGAATTGCCAAGTCACCATGTAGTGGTGTGACTAGGCCTAAGAAGAGAAGATAAGAGGAAGAGGGCCCCTTGCCACATCATAATTTCAGCCCCCCTAAATAAAACTCCACTAAGATTGTCCTCCAATACCTCCCACTAACCCATCATCCTAAGGTACTAGTTGGTCTTTACCTAAAATAGCCAAGGGAGACAAATAGTACTAGGAGAAGGTGGAGAAGGCCTCCCAAGGACAAAATACATGCAAGGGACAAAAGGACAAGGGGGACCACAAGTACACAATTCAAACAAGGGCAAGCAAGCAAGGGAGGGGGGCGTTCGGCTGGTAGGGGCTGTTGGGTGGCAGATGGGGTGGTGGTGGTCGGAGCTAGGGCGGCAGAGGGGGTTTTCTGGCGGCCGGAGGTGGTGGAGGTCGCCGGAGATGGATTTTTTTTTTAGGGTTTTTGTAAGGGAAGCTAGGGAGAACTAATCTAAACATGAAAATAGCATGGAAAACATGAATGAACACATGGAAACAAGAGAAAATCTGAGCATGCAAACTAAACTCAACACAAGAAGAACAAGAAAAAAAAAATCTAGCTAGCAAGGGAAACAAGGAGCAAAACACATGGAAACATGGAAGCAACACAAGAGAACATACTAGCTATGAACATGAATCATTAAAAACGAAATTTTAAAGGGAGAAGATGACTTAGCTTGGGCACTTGGCTCTTGATACCAATTGATGAGAAACAACCCTCCAAAGGTGAGGCTTTGCTTCTCCTTAAGCTAGATCTAGCCCAAGGGGATCCTTCTCCTCCTTCCTAAGCTTGAGAACCCTTGAATGGCACGTGAATATGGTGTTGATTCACCGGAAAATGGGGCCGAGCAACCAAGGGGATGGTGGCTCTGGCGAATTCCAAAGAAGCCCTACTTGGGGGATTCCTTGGCCGAGATGAACAAAGCCCAAGTGTTTTTTTGTGTGGATTCGAAAAAATGCTTAAGTGATTGATGAGAGATTGAGAAGAGAGAGATTTGATGCTTGGAGTTGATAGAAGTAAGTGGAGGCCTTAGGGAGGTATACTCAACCTAAGGGAAATATTCCACTTCTATATTCTTCAACTAAATGAACAAGGAAGCCAAGGAGTGGCTTATATAGTTCTAGGGTTTTGGTGGACTAGGAGCCCATATGCAAATGGGTACACACGCCCACTAATAAAAGGAAACTCTAATGGGCCTTAGTGAGTTAAAGCCCATATGCAAATGGCTCTTTACACTCACTAGGCCAAGGCTAGAATTATAAAACTAAATAACCAAAATAGAAAGGGGATAAAAGCCTTAAAGGCTTGGATATAGACACGCGCATAAATGCCTTGGAATCGAACCATGGTCGATGCTTGAGTGTCGTGGCACTGATGCGCCGGCGTCTTGGTGGTCAAGGCCTTGAATCCTTGTTGATGGGTGGTTGACACTCATCAAGGAAATAAGCAAGAAAGACACGAAAAGGGAAAAGCACGATAAGAGTTGCTAGATAAATGAAGCAAGACCCCAAAATCTCTTGTTATCGATGGGGAAGCCACTGGCCTGACTTGCCTCGATGAGACCGTCCACAAGTGTACCTTGTCGGGCGAGGTCTTCTCAAGCCCTTTGGGCCGGGACCACTTGACGTACGCCCTTGGACTTCTCAAGGCTTTGCCCGGCGTCTTCTCTCCAAGGGTTGGGACATTTACGGGTTTAAGCAAACATTTGAATTTTCTTTGAGAAAAATTAAATTGATTTTCAAGATACAATCTTTTCTAACAAATCCCCATATCTTATTTCCTTCCAAATATAAATTCGGCTCTTTCCTAAAACCTCCTAGCCGTGTGAGAATCTTATCCAAGGGAGGGGTGAGAATTTTTGGAAACAAAATCTTGCATTTTTGAAAATTGTTACCTTGTTTGGGTGAAGATATCTTGGAGGATATTTGGTGGATCTATTCCTATCCTCTTGGCCGAAATTTTGGCAAGACAAGATCTTGCCATATCTTCAAGGGTGCGGCCAATCTCCATACAAGGAAGCCGAGATTGCCAACCCACTTGTGGTAATTTTGGAAAGTGCAGTAGGGAAGTGAAGGTCCTGAACAGTTTTAGGAGGCACAGAGTTAACGAAACCTGTGCGAGATGTCGCATGAGCAATATTATGACTTCTTTGAACGTCAAGTTTCCGAAAGCAGTCTAAGAAGTCCATTTAGGTGGCAACAACAAACTCCGAGGAGCTTGCCACCAAGGAGGTGCGAGATGTCGCGAGAACAATATTATGACTTCTTTGAACGTCAAGTTTCCAGAAGCAGTCTAAGAAGTCTATTTAGGTGGCAACAACAAACTCCGAGGAGCTTGCCACCAAGGAGTTCCTTTTATGGAGACTATGGATATGGCTATAGCTATATAGAAGAAGAAAGAAGTCCCGCCCCGACAAGGTATCAAACCAACCCTTCTTTTGAGCCTTATTGTATGTCTTCTAACCCTTCCATGCAGGCCAAGGGAGTCTATGACTCACCTAACATATCTTTTAGCACGTCCAAGGGCAGAGAAAGAGTGAGCCCTCGACCACCTCGGATTAGGACACGTGACATCGTGTGTGTCATGTGTGAAGGGAGAGGTCACTTGGCTGATGTTTGTCCTAACCGGAACCTTGTTTACAAGGATGAAGTTGCTAAGTCACACACCGTGGCGAGTGGTAACCTCATTTCTTGTGACGTGGATGAGGCCACGCGTAGGTCTGATGCCAAGAAGGTCCAACTTCCAACCCCAAGCACGAATATCGTGACAGAACAAAGGGATGGTCGTACCACCCTGGAGGGTAATCTGGAGGCCCTTGAAGAGGTAGCCAAAGAAGAAGCCCCGGAAAGAGTTGCTAGATAAATGAAGCAAGACCCCAAAATTTCTTGTTACCGATGGGGAAGCCACTGGCCTGACTTGCCTCGATGAGACCGTCCACAAGTGTACCTTGCCGGGCGGGGTCTTCTCAAGCCCTTTGGGCCGGGACCACTTGACGTATGCCCTTGGACTTCTCAAGGCTTTGCCCGGGTCCGCCTCGCCTTAATTTCTAGGGCTACTAGCCGACTCTCTTTTCTTTTTCTCTTCACATTTTTTTTTTTTTTGGATTTGGTGGGACCACAAGATCACACCAAAACTTTCGAATATCCCTTTTTTTTTGTAAACAACGCTAGAAAAAGGGGCAAACAAGATACACAAGATCTTATCCTATCCAAACAAATTAGGCAAATATATTCACCCACCAACGATAACAAAAGATATCAGAATCTTGCCAAATCTGTCCTAACAAGATCTTATCCAAAAAGAAAGATTGACAGAATCAAATCAAATCACTTGGTGAACAAGAAAAGGGAGAGGGGATGGCTAGGGTTTATTTCGGTCCCTTCCACCAGCCGCGGACAGCCACGTCCACTGGCCCACCGGAGCCGCGCTCCGGTTGCGTCGGATCTCTCTCACTCGCGCACTAGGCCGTGGGTTTAGATCTACGGTCCTATATGTCTCTCTCTCTCTCTCGGTTTGGATCACACTGCCCAACCCCAGGTTGGCCTTGAACCTACAAATCGTATAAGCGTAAAATCAAGAGAGAAAAGCGTTTTTACCTAGCCTTGCTCTGATACCAGATGATGCCTTTCGCATTTGCAGGATCGCTTCTGGGGAATGTAAAACGCCACGAACCGCTGGCCAATACACCAAGGAACGCACGGCTGAAGTAAAGGCTCTCGAAATGGTCGACAATGAAGGCAAAAGGGATGGATGTTGAGATCTTGAAGGCGTGGAATGAACTCGAACCGGGATAAGTGAACAAAGTCGTCTTGGAGTCCACCGAGACGACTTGAATGACTTGCTCTTCTCGTGGAGTCCACCAAGAGTCGAACAAGGTTTGAATCCTTGAATGATGGAGTCCACCAACACTCTTGAACTTGGGTTGAGATTTGCTAGATCTGGAGTCCACCAAAACAAGCAAAACTCACAATTGAAACAAGTCGAATCCTCAAAACTTGCAACAATCCAAAATGTAGAGATCTTCAAATCTCCAAAATCGATGAGATCTTCCAATCATCAGATCTTTTATATCGTATCTCCATTTAGCGTGATGTTTGGACACAAAGTAGATAAGCCCAGTAAATCACTCATATCCCAAAATCAGCCCAAACGCACGAGTGGTTTGAGAGAACGGGCCAGACCAATTCTGATTATACTCTGGTGTTATGACGCAGATATCACGAGACTCAAGGCACCGTTGGACCTGAATTTTGGACATATTGCAGATAAGGCTTGTAGCCCAGACATATCCAAAATGCAACCCAATTGGAGCAACCATCCGCAAGCACCATTCTTCCTTAGTTTGTCTCTTGCGTTGAGGTTGCAACAAAGGTCCTCGTCTAGCTCCACCAAGCAATTCTCCTCCATTGTTCCTCATCTTTGGCAATCTTCCAATGTATGAGGTTGCTTGTATATGGGGCCCATGAGAGCTCGCCCAACTCCTTGTAATAACTCTTGACACCCCTGTTGGCGTTTCCTCTCCTTGAGCATGGCAACGGACACGCGTCATGGGTGGTGTTGGAGGCTTCCATGGCGGGTCCGAGTCATATCCTTGATGAAGCATTGGCGTGCTTACATCAGTTTGGTTGCCGGCGTTTTGTGGAGCGGCAGTCTGGGTGGTGGTGGAAAGGTGGCGGCGACAGTCCACCAGACACAAGCACAAGCAAAGACAAACTAGACACAACAAATGCAAGAAAACACAAAGAGAAACACAATGAAGAGATGGAAAGAAAGAGAGGGTAAGAAGACTCAAAAGACTAACCAAGAAGGTGGCTCGGCAGAGGTGGTGGCTTGGCGTCGAACCGGAGCTCTGATACCACTTTGATGCGGGGTCAGCCGCGGGGTGCCCGATCTTGACGCCAAGTGACTTGGTTGAAGATGGAGAGTGAAGACACGCGAAATGCCACAATGGGTAGCAAGCGGAAACAACACACAAACAAAGAAAAGGAAAGAGATAGAACCGAAAAGGGGGCAATGATAGAACCCTTGGGGCTGGGCACACCAAGAACCTAACCAAATGCTCCAAGTAACAAGAGGGATATAGGAAGAACCGGAGATGACAATGGAGAAACCCTTGATCCTTGAAGAGATCAAGAACCAAACCAAATGCACAACCAACCCTACCTTCTACAATCTCACACAACGATGGACGGATCCAAAGAGCACGAGAAGGAGGCTCGTGAAGCCTACGAGCACCAACAACTCGAAAGAGATTGACACAACGCAAGACAACCAAGCTAAACCGAATCAACCTTGAGAAGCCTCTCCTTGAGAGCTCTCATTTCCATGTATGGAAACCGAATTTCTGCATTCTTTGAAATCTGAAAAAGTGTCTTCAAAGTACAACAACTTGGCCTTAAATACTCCTAGGGGAGCCGGCCCAAAATAAGCTAAAAAAGGCCTAAGTAAGGCATCCAAAAAGTAGTCCTAAAACAAGCCCAATAAAGTGTCCAAAACACACTTAAATGAAGTGAATAAAAACGGCTTCTTGGCTGGAGAATACGGTCACACTCAAGCAATGATGGATTGGTTTGAGAAGGTGATGCGGGGATTAGCCGCGAGTGGCCCGATCTAGACGCCAAGTGACTCAAAGGGAAGGTGGAAGATGAAACACAAGAGAAACACAACAAGAACAAGTTAGCAAATGAAACAAGAACAAGAAAAACAAAGGGATATAGAGAGAACCAATTGAATAGGGGTAAGACCCTTGGAGCCCTAAGTTGTCTCCCAAGAACAAGAACTAGAACAAGAACAAGCCCTTTTCTCTTTCTTTTTTTTTTTTTTGGCTTTTGTTTTTCTTTCTCTTTTCTTTCTTTTTCTGATATTTTTTTTAATAACGTGCACAACTAAAAATAGAACAAAAGAAATAAAACTATGTCTTGCTTCCTACTTGACTTTGAAGCAAAAAGGATGATATGAAGCAAGTCACAAATTTCTTTACCCTTTCCTTGTAGTCACACGTGCATATGTATCAATAGAAGCTTCAAATAGTGTTGGTCTTCACTTTTGTTGACTTTCAAAGTCACTAAGATGATATGACTAGGGAAACCTAGGAAAGTACAAGGGTTGGTGAGACTTTTGGGGCTTAAAATTGATTTCGCCCCTCCCTAGGCCTTGGATTGCTTAAAATTGCTTTCGCCCCTCCCCAGGCCTTGTATTGCTTAGTATTGCTTAAAATTGTTTTCTCCCCTTCCCGGGCATTGCATTGCTTAATATTGCTTAAAATTGTTTTCGTCCCTCCCCGAGCCTTGCATTGCTTAAAATTGCTTTCGCCCCTCCCTGGGCCTTGTATTGATTAAAATTTCTTTTGCCTCTCCTCGGGCCTTGCATTGCTTAGTATTATTCTCGCCCCTCTCCGGGCTCAGTGTTGCTTGATATTGCTCAAAAATTGCTTTTCTGACTCGCTTAACATTTGTGGGGCTTTAATAAAAAAAGGTCTAGCTACTAACCGGCCCCGCCGGTGCTTACATTACATATGCTGTTAGAGCCTACATGGGTGTTTCTCTCCTTCAGGCGTTCTTTCCGCTTTCTTGCTTACGGGAAGTACTTCTTCAGTCGCAAGACATTCCATGTGTTCGAGACCAGGTTGTCGTCCTCTCTTTTTAGCTTGTAGGCTCCCTCAGCCACTTGGTGCGAGATGATGTACGGGCCTTCTCACCTTGGGTCTAGCTTGCCACCTTCCGTCCTCCCAACGACCAGGTCCCCCTTTTTGAAGCATCGGGGGAGGATTCTTTTGTTATAGTCCGCGACAATCCTTCTCTTGTACTCGGCCTCGCGGATGTCGGCCATTTCTCGCACCTCTTCCCTTAATTGCAACTCCGCGGACATTCTCTTATTGTTGCTTTCCTCGTCATAGTGCATAATCCTCTCATTTGGAAAAAGGTGTTCTACTAGAATGACTGCCTCAACCCCATACGCTAGGAAAAATGGCGTCTCACCGGTCCCTTTCTTTGGTGTGGTTTGATTGGCCCAGAGGACGAGCGGGAGAACTTTTGCCCATCGCCCTTGTGCTTTATCTAGCCTCTTCTTTAAGCCGGCTAGAATCTGCCCGTTTGCGTTCTCGACTTGGCCGTTTGTTCGCGGGTGAGCTACCGAGGCAAAGCGAAGGCAAATGCCCAGGTCATCTCATAACGTCCTTAGCTTCTCCATGTTGAATTAGGGCCCTTGGTCGATGACAATGTCCTGGGGGAGTCCAAAGCGTCTTATGGTATTTTTCCAGAGAAATTTATTTACCTTCTCGACTATGGTAGTTGCCAAAGCCTCCACCTCAACCCACTTGGTGTAGTAATCGATGGACACCAAGATGTATTACAATTGCCTGTGAGCACGGGGAAAAGGGACGAGGATATCCATCCCCCACATGGAGAAAGGGCATGGGGCACTCACAATCTTCATTTCTTGTCCGGGTTGCAGGATAGCGGGAGCATGAACTTGGTAGGGATTGCGGGACCGGGAGACCTCCATAGCATCGTTTCTCATAGTAGGCCAAAAGTAGCTAGCGCGTTGGGCCTTGTGGGCAAGAGTTCTCCACCCGGAATGGCTACCGCATGTGCCGCTATGAATTTCCTCGGTGAGTTCGCGGCCTTGCTCCAGTGAGACGCATTTGAGGGTTGATGAGTTGTAGCCTTTTTTGTACAGCCCGCCTTCCTTCATGTAGAAGCGCGAGGCTCAGACCAGCAGTCTCTGCCTTTCAGCCTTGTCGAAAGGAGAGGCTCCCTTCTCCAAGTATTCCTTCAGGGGTGTCCTCCAGTCGAGGGTCTCGCTGATCGTCATGACTTGCATTCGAATGGCAGGGAGGCTCTTGCTTTCTACGCGGGCTATGCATGTAGTGCAACCAGTCAACCTAGAGCCAAGCTTCGTGAGGGCATCTACTGTCGTGTTTTCGGACATCAGGATGGAGTGTATCTCAAACTGGCGTAAAGCCTTGGCCAGTGTTCTCACTCTCTCGCAATACTCGGGCAGTGTTCCTATCTTTGCCTCATAGATCCTTTGCACTTGGTTAACTACGACCTCAGAGTCGCTGTAATAGGTCAAGCTTTGCGCTCCATTCACTAGGGCCAGCTCCATTCCTGCTAAGAGGCCCTCGTATTTTGCCTCATTGTTAGTGGCCTCGAACTCTAAAGCTAACGCGTACTCCATTTTCTCTCCTTCCGGGGATGTGAGGACCAGGCCGGCTCCACGGCCTCCTTCGTTCACCGCCCCGTCGGAAAAAAAGCACCCAACAAGTTAGAGCACATGTTGGTTCCGCGGTGGCCTCATCCCTGAAACTGGCCTCAAAAAGGAAGTCGGCGAGAGATTGTGCCTTGATAGCAGGGCGACTCTTGTACGGAATGTCAAACTCCGAGAGTTCTACTACCACCTCGTCATTCTGCCCGAGAAGGTAGGCCGGTGGAGTAGGTTCTGCAGTAGGAAGTCCGAGAGGACCTGTATGGGGTGGCCCTGGAAATATGGTCTTAACTTACGGACGGCCGTGACTACGGCGAGGGCTAACTTCCCCACATGCGAGTACCGTGTTTCCGCGGGCAGCATGGTTTTGCTCACGTAGTAGACTGGTACTCGCGTATCCTTCACAATGATTGCGCTGACTGCGGTATCTCCTACTACGATGTAAAGCTGAAGCTCCTCTCCGGGTGTGCAGGAGCCACCAAGGTGGGTAACCGTTTCAAGTGGCTCTTCAAGTCTTTGAAGGATGCCGCGCACTCCGGCGTCCAATCGAAGTTGTGGACTTTCCGGAGGGCTTTGAAGAGAGGGAGACTTCTCTCCGACAGTCGGACGCAAAACCTGCTTAAGTAGTTTACCGCGTCTAGGAAACGTTGTACCTCCTTAACATTCCGTAGGGCCGTCATTGCTAAGATTTCTTCAACCCTTTTTGGGTTCACGTTGATCCCTCTGGTGCTGATTAGGAAACCCAGAAACTTGTCTGCTTGCACTCCAAAAACACACTTTTTGGGGTTCAACCTCATTCCATTGCTTCTCAGGGTGTTGAAGACCTTGCGGAGGTCGTTTGCGTGCTCGGAGGCGTATCGACTTTTCACGACAATGTCGTCAACATAGGCTTCCACCGTCTTGCCTCTTAGATCACGGAAGATGCGATCCATGAGCCTCTGGAAAGTGGCTCCCGTGTTCTTGAGGCCGAAAGGCATTACGCGATAACAGTAGATTCCCGCCTCCGTGATGAAAGTCATATGCTCCTCGTCACGGGGATTCATCTTGATCTGGTTGTAGACGGAGTACGCATCGAGAAAGTTTAGGGCCTTGTGCCCTACTGTGGAGTCTACTAGCCGGTCGATAGAGGGGAGCGGGTAGTTATCCTTAGGGCAAGCCTGGTTCAGGTCGGTGAAGTCTACACACATTTGCCACTTGTCGCTTGATTTTTGACCATCACCACATTGGCCAGCCAGGTGGGGTATTGGACTTCTCGGATGAACCCAACCGACAAGAGCTTGAGGATCTCTTCGCGGGCTCCCTCAGCCTTGTCGCTAGCTTGCTTTCACTTCTTCTGCCTCACAGGCTTGGTCCCTTGGATGATACTCAAGTTGTGGGTCATCAACGTCCGGGGGATGCCGATTAGGTATTTCGGTGTCCAGGAGAACACATCCCTGGACTTGCCTAGTAGCTCCTCGATTTGCTCTTGATCATTCACGCCCAGGTGGGTCCCTAAGAACAGCCTCTCGTCCTCCTTGTCGAATAGGGTTATTGCCCTTGTCTCTGTAACATCCCATGCCAAGCTACCCCAGCCACCAAGCCGCCCAGCCACCCAACGGTGCCGACGTCGGTACTGGTGCCGCCTGGTTGTCCAAGGGCATGCATCCCACACACCCAACCCTTCCCCCATTTAAATGGGTAAGTTGTTGCCCACGGGGATCGAACCCGGGACCTTTAGATACAAGGGCATTACCTTGCCACTTATACCACCAATTGCGCTGCAGCACAATTGGTGATATAAGTGGCAAGGTAATGCCCTTGTATCTAAAGGTCTCGGGTTCGATCCCCGTGGGCAACAACCTACCCATTTAAATGGGGGAAGGGTTGGGTGTGTGGGCTGCATGCCCTTGGACAACCAGGCGGCACCAGTACCGGTGCCGGCACCATTGGGTGGCTGGGCGGCTTGATGGCTGGGGTAGCTTGGCCTGGGTTGTTATAAAAAAGTACACTTTTATGTGACTGCTCAAGCCGTGGGCCTAGCCCAACATGAGACACTCGCATGGGCCGCAACCCATGTACCCCAACCCTTCCTTGTTGGCTACTCCAAATTAATGGAAGCCATTTCCAAGAGGTTGTTGGGAGCGCTCGAACTCGAGACCTCTCCCCTTTATCCCCTCCCCGCAAGGAGTGGATACCAATTGCGCTGCACCGCCAAATCTTAACCCATTTGGAAAGGTATTACCGCCAGTGACCCCAGTGTTCTTTACCGAGATCACCCAAGGCTTTACCGGTTTAAATACAATTCATGGAATACAATTGATACATAATGATCAAAGTATTCAAATCAAAACATCAATCAAATGAAACATGAGTTACGGGATTACATCCCAATCCCGAATAGGACAAATACATAGTTTAAACAAAGTACAGCGGAAGTCTTAAACAAAGATATTATAAAAAGGGTTGTGATCGTAATGATCACCTGCCCAAGGATCTCAACCTGATTAAAAGAAATTATTAAAACATCCAAAAACAACCGTCGTCTTCATAGTCAATCTAGTCTCCTCATATCTTCGCTCTATCTGATGTGCCGGATCGAACGGATGACACCAGCCCATATGCGGAGAACAATGTTCGTGGGTTAGTCTACTTGAATAGACTAGCAAGGGTAAAAAGCAGAGTGGTTCGAATGATCGTAACCGTTTACTATCATTGTCCCTCGAATAATAACCGAAGGGACGATACATAACCCGGCACTTTCACGGAATAACAACAAGAGGTATGCACAAGAGAAGATTCTGGAAGACTTAATCTTCACAGAAATCGACCCGAAAGAAGACTCCAAAGGAAATGAGTCTTTAAGGAAATATGACAAATCTGGAATGTTTACAGAATCAAACAACAGCGATTAAAAGCTGACTGAGATGCTTCGGCTCACAACCAACCTCACCGCTTACAGTGAATCCGGATCGGAAGGAGAACGTACTACATTCAAGTCTGGATCTTACAGAACCACATAACGATGATTTAAAAACTGACTAAGATGTTTCGGTTCACGACCAACCTCATCGCTTACAACGAATCCAGATTGGAAAGAGAACGTACTCTGATCAAAAGTCGAGATGAGCTTTCCTAGCTGCACTATTTACTTAGTTGCACTACTCGCCAAAGGTATATTAATTAAGTGCTCTCGGGCACCTTATCTTATTTAATTTCAAAACGATTAACACATTAAAAGCTTTTAATATATGTCCCTGTCACGCAGGACCCATATCTAAGGAATGAACCTCACCGAGTCCAAACCTCTGAATCTATATCGAAAGAATGAACCTCACAGAGTCCAAACTTCTACTATCGTAGGGTCTTGCTCGCCCTTTAAAAGAATGAACCTCACTGAGTTCAAACTTCAACAATCGTTGGGTCTTCATCGCCCTTACAGTTATAAAGGAACGCACATGGAACTCTCAGGATCCAGGCGTTCCTACAAATACTCGTGCTAACTTACAGTTACAACACAACCACAGTACAGGATAAATCCACATAAATGCCCGGAAGGCGATCACAGATAATAGCGTCGTTCTAACAGATATACAACCTATTATATGATTTTCCAAAACAGTTTATAAAACCAATTCCAGACAAACACAGTAATCATTCCAAATTAATTACTCAGATAAACAACTGATAATTAATGTAAATATGGAATGATGAGCAAGAGCGAACCGCCACTTGCCTGAGTCCGCAGAGATTGAACGAAGTCTAAAGACGGGATTCCGGGCTCGACACAGAGATGAATCCGCCAACTCCGGTACCTTCGGATCGACCCATACAGAAACCCTAAGTTAGATTCGACAAACAACAATACCGATCTACGAAAGAACGAAAGGAATCGAAGGAAACGAAACCCGAACAAAGGCTACGGAAGCCAACACCAACAACCACGACCACCAACACTTCACGGCGGGCGCCACAATAATCACGGTGGGCGCCGCCCAAATCACGGCGGGTGTTGCCTCCCACGCGGCGGGGGCCGCTCCTTGGCCCTTCTTCACGGCGGTTGGCCACAACATCACGGCGGGCGCCAGGATCTTCACGGCGGGCGCCGTCTCATGCCGGCGGTCGCTGTGTTCCTCACGGTGGGCGCCATCTCATGCCGGCGGGCGCCGTCTCCCTGGCGGCGGTCGCCGTCGCGAACGAAAATAGAAATACGAGAGGAGAAAACTCACCCTCGACAATCGATTTGGCTCGTCTTTCGCCTTGCTTGGCTTCTAGGCGTCCGAGAGCCTCCAATGCTCCTCTTGGCCACCGGAAACGACACTAAACGAGCTCCGACGATCCACTAGAGCCTTCCCGAGAGAGAGCGTTTTTTAGAGATGAGAGCTTGACAGCGCTTCCGCGTTTTTCAGCCCCTTTCACTCTCACCCAATGCTCTCTATTTATAGGCAAAATTAGGGTTGGAAGGGAGCTTGGGTAATAACCCTTGGTTAACCAACTTGTACTTTTGCCTCATGGATAATAGCTCTTGGACAATAACCTTTGGATAAAGAATCTTATACTATTGCCCATTAGATAACAACTCTTGGGCAATAAACTTGTACCAATCTTAACCCGCATTAACAAAAGTCGTACACGAACGAGTACGAACTTCCAAAATACGTCGACTATATATTATTTCACTGAGAAAAATATTACAGAGACAGAGCACATTACAGAATGTCTGAAGCTCTCAGAATTAAATCCGACGTACCAAACGGACGTTCGGGAAAAATCCATAATTCCCAAAATAGCCTTACAAAATTACGGGGTATCACATCACCTCCCTCTTAAAAGAAGTTTCGACCCCAAAACTTAGTTCGCCAATAACTTGGAAAGACGTCTGAGCATCTTTGCTTCGGTTTCCCAAGTAACTTCCTCTGTCCCAGACCTGGACCACAGAACTCGTACCAACAGTACGATCTTGTTGCATAGCTGCTTCACACGGCGTTCGAGAATGCGCTCTGGCATCTCCTCTCAAGCATCATTTGCCTGAATCTCGACGTCCTTATAGCTCAGCCTACGAGACTCATCTTAGCACGAATATCCTTAGCAATGATACGTGGAACACATTATATACTGGGTATGCCGATGGCGACAATGCCAAACGGTACATTAGAGATCTTACTCAATCCAGAATCTTGAATGGTCTCATGTAGCGAGGGTTAAGCTTCCCACGCTTACCAAACCTGAAAACACCTTGGATGGCGATACTCTGACAAGTACTTTGCCACTAACCTCGAACTCAACACTTTAATGCTTCTGATCTGCGTAATACTTTTGTCGACCCTGAGCGGTCAACATCTCTGTCTAATCAAAGCAATGTCTGAAGCTGTCCTTTCGACCAACTCTGGTCCAAGTAGAATCTTGTCGGCGTACTCAACCCAACAAATCGGAGATCTGCATTTGTGACCATATAAAGCTTTGAACTGAGTCATCTTGACCGTAGCATGCCAGCTATTATCGTACATGAGCTCAATCAGACTTAGGCTGTCTTCCCAGCTAGTCGGATGATCGAGTACGTATGTTTCTTAGCATATCCTCCAGGGTCTAGATGGTCTTTTCAGACTGACCATCTGTCTGAGGATGAAATGCTGTTGAATCTCAATTCAGTTCCCATGGCCTTATGAAGTTCTTGCTATAAACTTGACATGAATCGGTCATCTCGATCCGATACAATGGTCTTAGGAATGCCATATAAACGGATAATCTCCTGGTGGAACACTTCTGCTGACCTCTGGGTCAACCAAGTAACCTCAGTTTCCAATGCAAACACTATTACTGCTAGTTCTAGGTCATGTGTTGGTTAGTTTGCTTCATAGGTTTTCAATTGTCTAGATGCGTATGCAATAACCTTGCCCCTCTGCATCAAAGACACATCCCAACCCATTTCTCGAAGCATTAACTATAGACCATATAGCCATCATTCTTTCCGACAACGCCAAAACTAGTGCATAAGTCAGACACTGTTTCAACTTCTTGAAAACTGGTCTTGCACTTGTCATCCCAGACAACTTCGTGTTGACCTTGTGGAACAGACTGGTCATAGGTGGAGTGATCTTAGAAAAATCCTTCCATGAACCGTCTATAATGCTCAGCAAGCTCTGGGAAACTGCGCACCTCACTTACACCCTGAGGCCGCTTCCAAACAACTACTGATTCACTCTTCTGGGGAATAACCATAACCTCATTCTTATTGATCACATGGCCTAAGAAAGCCACTTCTAGATCCAACAATCGCACTTAGCCCACTTTGCGTACAACCGACTTGGTCTAAGGACCGATAAAGCAATCCGCAGATGTTCCCTGTGAGCTTCCTTGCTCAGGAAAATATCAAAATGCCATTGATGAAGACCACTATGAACTTATTCAAGTACTGGTCTAAAACATCGATGCACTAGGTTCATGAAAACTGATGGAGCACTCGTAGATCCAAATGGCATGACTACAATCTCGTAGTGACCATCTCTCGTCCGAACGCAATTCTCGGAATATCATCCTCACGAATTCTGAGCTGATAAAAACCAGACCTCCGGTCGATCTTGGAGAAAACTTTTGCTCCATGTAGTTGATCCAACAGATCATCACTCCTTGGCAACAGATACTTGCTCTTGATCGTGACTTTATTCAACTCTCGAAAGTCAAAACAAAGTCAAAACGGTCCATCTTTCTTTTTTTGACAAATAAAACTAGGGCACTCCTACTCAAGGTGATGCATTCAGCTTTATATAACTTTTGTCAAGAAGATCCTTGAGTTGCTTCTTCAACTCTTGCATCTCAACAGGAGCCATCCGGTACGGTGCCTCAGAGATTGGCGTGGTACTCGGCTCGAGATCAATGGCAAACTCCACAACACGATTCGGGGTATCCAAGAATATCTTCTGGAAAGACACCCGGAAATCCTCTAATCACAAGAATATCAAAACTGAAGTCGATCACTGCCTTATGATGCTTCTGTCAATCCATACCGAGAATAATTATCGTATGGGACCATGGTTATTTAGGTCAAATCGCTTTGAATTTCTTACCCTTTATGGTAATCGACAATCCAACAGACGATTGGTTCCCACTAAATGGTCACCATCTTGGACCAGCCCACTACATGGTTCACAGATGACTCACTAGTGGCTCCGAGCCCAGGCCCAGCCATTACCAGCGTCCATTGTTGCCATGAGCCGTGTCCATACATCTCAACCCATCCTTGGTAGCTCCACCTACTTAATAGGCAGCCATCTCCTAAGAGGTTGTTGGTGAGTCTCGAACACGAGACCTTACCCCATACCAAGCAACGAAACATTAACTTGGTATAAACCAAATGTTCATATATAAGAAGAGTTACAACAAAAGGTTCACAACCTCGTTGCACACACAACTTAACTTACAACCATCCAAAATGAAAGTCTGGGTAGCACCCACATCAACAACACATTAACAAAAGTGTAATGCAGATACAAAGTACTCTAAGCATTAGGATCATAGGGTCCATCCGCCTCACGCATCACGTAAAGACGTTGACTCTGATTTCCAGAAGCCATTGGGGCTTTCCCCTTATCCCGCGCAGTTGTCTGCATCGAAGGATTGGAAGTCTCTGCTGGTTTAAACCTAGGTCTGTTGTTTGGATTAACATACCCATGATGAGACTCCGCTCCTTTCTGCATTCCCTGCCGACAGAACCTCTGCATATGCCCTTCCTTCCCACAACCAAAACATGCCTTCTTCTCATTCCGACATGCAAAACTTTTGTGCCCAGATGCACCACAATTGTGACACTGAATCACTCCGCTGCTCCAACCCGAGCCCCTGGCAGAGTCAGACTGAGTTGTCTCGGTCTTAGCACGACCAGACTTCTCAAACTTGGTAGGCGATACCGGTCGTTTGAATGAACCAACCTGGCGATCCTGTTGCCCACCCTTTCCCTTAACTTGATTCTCCCGCTTATGAGCGGACTCCTCCAGTGTGACTTCCAACTGGTAGGCCGCATCCACATACTGCTCTAGAGTAGAGCATGTGTGGTGCACCATCCATGGCTTAATATATGGGCTCATCCATTCATGGAAGTACCAGATCTTTTGTGCCTCACTGGATATCTGCGGTTCAGCATACTGCAGCAAATGGTTGAACTTGGTGGCGAACTCTGTCACCTTCAACCCTTCCGTCTTAGGATACAAGAACTCCTTGTGCTTCTCCTCCCTCATAGCTCGAGAGAAGAAACGATCCGTCATCTTGGTCTTAAACATTGACCAGGTCAACACCGGGCTATTAGATAAGCCGGTACTCTCCCACCATTCACTGGCTTCTTCCTTCAACTGTAGAGAAGCTATGTGCACTTTCTCCGCTTCAGTGCACTCAACATTACGAAACAACCGTTCCATATGTGAGAACCAATGAGCCACTCTGACTGGCTCTCCTTTTCCATCATAGCTGTCAGGCCTCATAGAGTTAATGGCCTTCAGCGCTCGGCCATACTCTCCTCTATCCCTGATCACGCCTCCCTGTTGCACATGATTCTCTTGCTCCTCAAACCTCGGAACTTCTGGAGGTACTGGCACTTCTTGTGCCTTAGGTGCGATTGGCCTCATTATCTCGGTGAATGCTTGCATAACAATCCCCCGAATTGTTACGACTGTTGCTGCATCGAGCACTATTGGAGCGTCGGCCTGAGCTTGGCCATTGCCTCCTGGATTATTATTGAAGACAGACTCACGCTGTCCTGATGGGTCTGCAACATTCCTCGGATTTGGTCTGGGGTCACTACTCGGCCCAGCACCAGCACGGATAACGTTCCTCGTGTTCACCATCTGTTTACCGATCAAATTCCAAGGATTTTATCACATTAATATCATTCTGATATATTTATCGTAATAAAATCAACTTAGAATAGATCAACTTGGTAATTTCTATTGATGAACTCAAACCGAGTTACTAGGTTCTACAACCTCAACTCACAACGAGCAAACTGGGAATCAAGCCTAACTGGAGATGGCGAAACCACCTCGGCTTCTCCCAAGTTCCTCTGAAGAGAACAGAATGCACCCATATCCAACGGGGCAACGGGGAAGGAATTAGTCTTTCTAGACATACAAGCAAGCTTACTATATCAGACTGTACAGAAGACATGACTATGAACGGTTGAAAATAAAAACACCGTTTTTATTTTTAAACTCAGAGCCTTTTGAAAATACCTTTCAATCGAAAATGAGTAAATGGTTTTCAAATACCCAACCCGTTTTAAAAACTTTAGCTCTGATACCACAACTGTAACACCCCCAAATCTTAACCCAATTGGAAATGTATTACCGCCAGTGACCCCAGTGTTCCTTACCGAGATCACCCAAGGCTTTACCGGTTTAAATACAATTCATGGAATACAATTGATACATAATGATCAAAGTATTCAAATCAAAACATCAATCAAATGAAACATGAGTTATAGGATTACATCTCAATCCCGAATAGGACAAATACATAGTTTAAACAAAGTACAGCGGAAGTCTTAAACAAAGATATTACAAAAAGGGTTGTGATCGTAATGATCACCTGCCCAATGATCTCAACCTGATTAAAAGAAATTATTAAAACATCCAAAAACAACTGTCGTCTTCATAGTCAATCTAGTCTCATCATATCTTCGCTCTATCTGATGTGCCGAATCGAACGGATGACACCAGCCCACATGCGGAGAACAATGTTCGTGGATTAGTCTACTTGAATAGACTAGCAAGGGTAAAAAGCAGAGTGGTTCGAATGATCGTAACCGTTTACTATCATTGTCCCTCGAATAATAACCGAAGGGACGATACATAACCCGGCACTTTCACGGAATAACAACAAGAGGTATGCACAAGAGAAGATTCTGGAAGACTTAATCTTCACAGAAATCGACCCGAAAGAAGACTCCAAAGGAAATGAGTCTTTAAGGAAATATGACAAATCTGGAATGTTTACAGAATCAAACAACAGCGATTAAAAGCTGACTGAGATGCTTCGGCTCACAACCAACCTCACCGCTTATAGCGAATCCAGATCGGAAGGAGAATGTACTACATTCAAGTCTGGATCTTACAGAACCACATAACGATGATTTAAAAACTGACTAAGATGTTTCGGTTCACGACCAACCTCATCGCTTACAGCGAATCCAGATTGGAAAGAGAACGTACTCTGATCAAAAGTCGAGACGAGCTTTCCTAGCTGCACTATTTACTTAGCTGCACTACTCGCCAAAGGTATATTAATTAAGTGCTCTCGGACACCTTATCTTATTTAATTTCAAAACGATTAACACATTAAAAGTTTTTAATATATGTCCCTGTCACGCAGGACCCATATCTAAGGAATGAACCTCACCGAGTCCAAACCTCTGAATCTATATCGAAAGAATGAACCTCACAGAGTCCAAACTTCTACTATCGCAGGGTCTTGCTCGCCCTTTAAAAGAATGAACCTCACTGAGTTCAAACTTCAACAATCGTTGGGTCTTCATCGCCTTTACATTTATAAAGGAACGCGCATGGAACTATCAGGATCCAGGCGTTCCTACAAATACTCGTGCTAACTTACAATTACAACACAACCACAGTACATGATAAATCCACATAAATGCCCGGAAGGCGACCACAGATAATAGCGTCGTTCTAACAAATATACAACCTATTATATGATTTTCCAAAACAGTTTATAAAAGCAATTCCAGACAAACACAGTAATCATTCCAAATTAATTACTCAGATAAACAACTGATAATTAATGTAAATATGAAACGATGAGCAAGAGCGAACCGCCACTTGCCTGAGTCCGCAGAGATTGAACGAAGTCTAACGACGGGATTTCGGGCTCGACACAGAGACGAATCCGCCAACTCCGGTATCTTCGGATCGACCCATACAGAAACCCTAAGTTAGATTCGACAAACAACAATACCGATCTACGAAAGAACGAAAGGAATCGAAGGAAACGAAACCCGAACGAAGGCTACGGAAGCCAACACCAACAACCACGGCCGCCAATACTTCATGGCGGGCGCCACAACAATCACGGCGGGCGCCGCCCAAATCACGGCGGGCGCTGCCTCCCACGCGGCGGGCGCCGCTCCTTGGCCCTTCTTCACGGCGACTGGCCACAACATCACGGCGGGCGCCGGGATCTTCACGGCGGGCGCCGTCTCATGCCGGCGGGTGCCATCGCGAATGAAAACAGAAATACGAGAGGAGAAAACTCACCCTCAACGATCGATTTGGCTCGTCTTTCGCCTTGCTTGGCTTCTAGGCGTCCGAGAGCCTCCAATGCTCCTCCTGGCCACCGGAAACGACACTAAACGAGCTCCGACGATCCACTAGAGCCTTCCCGAGAGAGAGCGTTTTGAGAGAGTTTTTGAGAGACGAGAGCTTGACAGCGCTTCCGCGTTTTTCAGCCCCTTTCACTCTCACCCAATGCTCTCTATTTATAGGCAAAATTAGGGTTGGAAGGGAGCTTGGGTAATAACCCTTGGTTAACCAACTTGTACTTTTGCCTCATGGATAATAGCTCTTGGACAATAACCTTTGGATAAAGAACCTTGTACTATTGCCCATTAGATAACAACTCTTGGGCAACAAACTTGTACCAATCTTAACCCGCGTTAACAAAAGTCGTACACGAACGAGTACGAACTTCCAAAATACGTCGACTGTATATTATTTCACTGAGAAAAATATTACAGAGACAGAGCACATTACAGAATGTCTTAAGCTCTCAGAATTAAATCTGACGTACCAAACAGACGTTCGGGAAAAATCCATAATTCCCAAAATAGCCTTACAAAATTACGGGGTATCACAGTCTCCTCGTTCTCTACGATCGGGTGGACTTGCTCTCGTACTTTGAGGTTGGCATGTTCTTGGGTCCCATCTGAGGATCCTGCTCCTGGCTTGAGTTCTAGCCTCATACGTAAGAGGTTCATGGTCAAGGTGATACAAGTGTGCGATTTCGACGAGAAGGTGGCCAAGATCGCGTTCATACAAGGGCTCACAAACTCATACTTCAAGTTCTCGGTCACCAAGAAGGAGTCAACAACCTACTCCAAATTGCTGGATAAGGCCAACACCCACATCTGGGCAGAGGAAATGGTAAGTTTGTAACGCGGTCCCACGAATGCACCCCAGAATGAGCCTAAGGAAAGGTACCAGGGCCCATGGGAACAAAGGAGGCCTACCACGGCCGCAGACAAAGGGAAGGCCCCGGAGCGAGCTCCGATGAACACATTATCGATGAACCCACCGCCACCGCAACACACCCCCTTTCTAAACCGCTCCAAGTCCCAAGCAGCACCCCAACAAGGACAACCTCCTCAAAAGTTCTGCTCGTACCATGAGTCCAAAACCCACAGCAACAACGAGTGCATGGGATACGGATCCCCGACTAAGAAGCCCACTTTGTGGTCTCTGTTCGCTCAAGGCTACAGAGCAATGAGTAGGGAAATGAGCAAGAACCCTGCGCCGCCCCCGCCCCCTCCGCGGAGGGATAACTTCCCTTCTCCGGATGGTTACGTGGGCACAATCGCCGGTGGCACAAGTCTGTGGGGAGAAAGCATGAGGGTCGTGCGAGGAGGAAGGCATCACCCCACAATACCAGTTCTCAGCGTTGCTAATAGTTCGCCAGTGGGGCACCAACTCTCTTTCACAGAAGCGGACACAGAGGTGGTGGAAACCCCGCACTATGACCCCTTGGTCATACATGCTCAGTTCGGAACAAAGCTTGTTAAGCGGATCCTGATCTACACAGGAATCTCCGCGGACATTTTATACTAGGACGCCTTCCTACAACTAGAGATCCCGCTCGTCGCTGTATCAGGGTAAAGATTTCCTGTATTCCACGACGTCTTCTCCTCGAGCTTTCGAAGTGTGTTAGGAATGATTCCTTCAGCTGGGGGAAGTTATCAATGCTCCCCGCCGGAAGGTTGATCATCCACGTAAGGGCTGCTCCAGTAAGCGAGCTAGGGAATAACTTGCACATGGTTGGTCCGTCCGCTCGACAGGACAACATCGCGTACTTGTAATTTGAGATGTGGTCCTGGGGGTCTCCCTCACTGACGTACTCCCCCATGGTTGGAATCGCGCTAGCGTCAATCTGAGGAATTTTCATCAGTACCTCGTTCGTAAAAGCGATGGAGCCATATAGGGCCGGGAAGTCGGCGAGGTCACTACTACAAAAATCACCTAATCATAGCAAATAACCCAAACATAAATCTGTCGAGATATAAAATTGTAAAAAAAATGTGTTATAAGTTATAACTCGGACATTTCTCAATCCGGGTTATATAAACGAATGTGACACATAAATAACCCGTAAACTATATACGCCCGGGTTATATCCATGTTTATATAGGGAGGTGCTGTATACATTTTCTAAATATACAGTGCATAGACACGTATATATAACACGTGCCCGTGCCAAGGTGGCACGTAAATATAACACGTGATCGTGCAATTTATTGTTATTTAAAAAAAAAAAACTATAGCATAGGCACGTATCCCGTGCACGTGCTACAGTGCTATAGTAATATTTTTTTTTTAAGTTTAGTCAAACTAAAAAACTATGTGTAATGCTCCTAACTTGATTGTTGTATTATTCGAATATCGATTCTACCAGGTGTAACGTAATCCTAACTTCATGATCGTATAATTCGAATATCGGTTATACTAATTATATTGTAATACTAACTTCATTATCGTATTATTTGAATAACGATTGCACTAAGTATAATGTAATTATGAATTCATTAAATTATTATTCGTTATCATTCAAATATCGGTTATACTAATTATATTTTAATCATAACTTCATTATCGTATTATTCGAATAACGATTATACTAAGTGTAATGTAATCCTAACTTCATTATCGTATTAATCGAATAATTATAATGAAGTTAGGATTACATAACACTTAGTATAACCGTTCTTTGAATAACACGATAATGAAGTTAGGATTACATTACACTTAGCGTGACTGCGTGACCGATATTCGAGTAATAGGATGATGAACTTAGGATTACAATATAGAATAATACGATATAATGTAATCTTAACTTCATTCATTACATTTTTTAGTTTGATTAAAAAAACAAAAAAAAATTACTGTAGCACGTGCACGGAATACGTGCCCGTACTATAGTTTTTTTTTTAAGAAAAAATTACAATAAGTTGTACGGGCACGTGTTATATTTACATGTCAACTTGATACGAGCACGTGTTATATATACGTGCCTATGCACTGTATATTTAGAAAATGTATTTAGCCGCGGCGTTTATATAACCCGTATAATTAGAATTCGGGTTATTGGTGAGTTAAATTTTGTTCCCATCAAACGCCTGGATTATAATCCACTTGGATTTGTGTTGCGCCACGAAACCGATACTCTTTCCTTCTCCTTCGATAGAACAATGCCCTAGCCCCAAATTCACCAAGCCAAATCCTCTGTGACTAAATTGTGTTACTAATATTTTTACCACTAATATTATTGGTACACGTGGATAGTCTTTTAACAATTAAAAAAGTTGATAAAATAAAAGATTAATATCCAAATTAAAAAGATATTGCAATCTAAATCTATCTTTCCCATGAACTAACTTTCGGTTCCTGGATACGGCTTGAGCAAATACCACTGCTGGTTCATGAAGTTTATTTGGGAGAATTACACTTTCTAATCTACAACTTACTTCAACTTCTATATATACCGACGTTTGATCATCTTTGGAACCATACATATTGTGGACTTACACCAAAAGGTTGAGGTAAGTTTGATTCCTTATTTCGCTAATTTTTGAGTTTGTATCGGTAATTCAGTGTGTATATGTATAGAACGATTTGATTGGAGCAAGATTCAAAACAGTTATATATTGGAGTGTCAGATATGATATATATGCTTTGAATTGTTCTAATTGTTTTTTCCATTCAATTCAGTGTATTATGTATATTTCAATCGTTAGTTTCTTTTCATCTATTACATTAAGCATTGCAGGTGATCAAATTAATTAAGTTGTTTTGGCCATTCAATTGATTTTTTCTCTTGCTTAAAGGTCGTGATGGATGATGATCTACAAGAAACATCACGTCGTAGACTCGATTTTGATCAAGATGAAGATTTGATAAATCCTTTTGGTGATGATGAATCGATAGAATTGCTACATTCAAAAATATCGAAGGAAAGTATTCCAAAAGTTGGTATGGAGTTTGAGACCGAAGATGCAGCGTACAAGTTTTATAATGCTTATGCTTTTGGTGTTGGTTTCTCGATTCGGAAAAGCTCGGCTCATAAAGAAAAAGGGAGAGTTCTAGATAGAATATTTGTTTGTTCATGCGAAGGTAAAAAGGGATGTGATAAACGCGATAACGTGTACAAATATCACCCGCGAGCAGAGACGAGATTCAGTTGTTTGGCGATGTTAAAAGTTAGTTCCCGCCAAACAGGTAAATTTTGTGTTGTCAACTTTGTTGTTGAGCATAATCACAATTTGGCAAGTCCGAGTAAGGCTCATCTGTTTAGATCACATCGAAAAATATCAGCGTCTCAAGCATCAGAAGTCGACTTGGCTGAAATTTCTGGTATTGCACCGAAAAATGCCTTTGAGTTCATGGCTAGGCAAGCAGGAGGTCGTGAAAATATTGGATTTGATCAAGTGGACTATAGAAATTATTTACGCAACAAGCGTAAAATGAAGGCAAGTGATACTAGTGGGGTTCTAGAGTACTTGAGGGGCATGAAAGTAGAAGATCCTAGTTTCTTTTCTGATATTCAAGTGGATGAAGATGGTTTGATAACTAACATATTTTGGGCTGATGCTAGAATGATGGTTGATTATGAGTACTTTGGTGATGTTGTTTGCTTTGATACGACATATCGCAAGCATAAGGATGGTCGACCGATTGCTTTATTTGTTGGAGTGAATCATCATAAGCAAACTACTATCTTTGGTGCTGCACTATTGTATGATGAGACAACAGAGTCATTTGTGTGGTTATTTGACACGTTTTCGAAGGCTATGGGTGGTAAATTGCCCAAGACAATGTTGACGGATCAGGATGCGGCCATGTCAAAAGCATTTACTATTCAGTGGTCGGAGACTTATCACCGACTTTGTATTTGGCACATCTTTCAAAATTCAGCAACTCATTTGGGTAGTGTATTTGCAAAGTACAAAGATTTTTCAGGAGATTTTAGTAGTTGCATATATGACCATGAGTATGAAGAAGATTTTTTGGATGCATGGAGCAAAATGGTTGATAAGTATGAGCTGCAAAATAATGATTGGTTGAAGAGGATGTTCAATAACAAAGAAAAATGGGCATTGGTTTATGGAAGAGACACATTTTGTGCTGATATGACCACTACACAACGTAGTGAAAGCATGAATAATGTTATCAAGCACTATGTAAGTCATAAGGATGACTTGAATAGTTTTTTTAGAAACTTTCAACGACTACTCGATGATCGTCGTTATAGTGAGATGGTTGCTGATTTTAAGACTAACCAGAGTAAAGTATCGTTGTCTTTTCCCATAGCAATTTTGAAGCATGCAGCTAGTATGTATACACCCGTGATTTACAAATTGTTTCAGGAAGAACTATGTAAATCATATGATGGTCGCCTTGAAGATTGTGGTGAGATGGATGGAATTCTGAAATATATAGTGTCACCGCCTATGAAGCAGTTTAGTTTTGTTATCTCTTATGATAGTAAAGAGGAAACTTTTTGCTGTACTTGTAGGAAATTTGAGTTTGCTGGCATGCTTTGTAGTCATGTGTTGAAGGTTTTCAATTTTAGAGGTATTTCAAAAGTTCCTAATAAGTACTTTTTGAGAAGGTGGACAAAAAATGCTAAAAGAGGAAGCATAAGTGCTACTAGTGTGAGTTCAAATTCTGAGGTTGATCCTAAAACGATTATGGGAAGGCGGTACAAAGAGCTATGTTGTCTATCTACTCGACTAGTCACACAAGCTGCAGAAAGTGATGATGGATATATGTTGGTTAAAGAAGGTCTTCTTAATTTGCTGAGAGAGATTGATTCAAGCTCCACAAAAAGGGCAATGCAGTCTAGCTTGCAAAATAATCATAGGGTAGCAAGTAATCACAATGTTGATACGCCTTTGGATGCCAATGGCATGATGGAGGAAGTTAGAGGCATAAAACTGAAGCCAAAATCTGGAAATCAAACAAGTAAAAGGCGCCAAAGTGCTCTTAAAATGGCAACAAAGAAAAAGAGAAAACAAAAGCAACATACAACTCCTTCCTATGTTGCACAGGTATTGATAATATTATATTTTACTTTTTGACAAAGTATTAACATTGTTAATTTTTTCACTTTAAATTCCAAATTGCAGGTGGACCAAAGTGTTCAAATGAATATAAGTCCTCCTCCACAACATCCATCTAGTTCTTCTTGTCCATGGGATCCATGTGGATACAATTACTTTACTCATACAGAGAATGGCCAATGTGACATGTATATTAATCAATTACTGGCTCAACCTACTCAAGGATCTCTGCAGCCTAGTTATATGGCATTATTGACAAGTATTGGAGTGCCTCAACCATCTGGTAAACATATATAAATCTCAACCTAGTTATTTCTGTTTTGTTCATTCTTCTAATAGCATTCTTTATTTATATATCAGATGATGGTCAATCTTCAAGAGAGTAACTGTGAACAACTATAACTCCATCAGATCACAGTCATGCGACTCATCACATAGCTTGGAGAAGAGATTTTTTGGTTAATTTTATAGACATGAAAGTCATTTTGTTGGCTGCTGAATTCCTTACAGACTATTCTTGAAGCTCGGAGATGATATTTTTTATGAGATCGTTCATTTGTCTTTTGCTGAATTTTCTGTAGACATATTTTGAGTTTGCTGGGAATATGTTTGAGCTTGTTTACTCAATATTTTAAATGTCCAGTTCAAGAGTCCCCACTGGCAAGTTCAAGAATAGTTGAGAGATTTTATGCAGTCTTAAGTTGTTCATTACAAGTACAATCTTAACCTTTTCTCATATATAATGAAAGGGAATTACAAGAAATTAGAAGTATAATATTAAAAAATATGTTTACAACATGCTAACCAGTACATAGTACACAATAACAACACCACAATATCAAACACAATGGTTTCCTACTCAGTTGGTGCCTTAAACTGATAGCTTTATTTCTTCTCTTTTTTTTGGTAGAAAGCATCATCTCTTCTCTTTGTTCGTAGTGCAAAAGCTTCAACCTTCAACTTTGTTGCTCCAGCCAAACCTTTACAATGATGATCACCAAAAGTGATAAATTCTAGATTGACAAAGAAAATATATTAGTTTGAAAGGTAGCCATAAAAACAGAACACATTATACTAGTAATTTAGTTAATCAACCAGCTATCTACACGATTTTTTTTTGTCAATTGTTGATAGTGAAAAAACAGTATGCAATATACCCAAATAGTTGACAGTGAATATAAACAAAAGATGATGCCATACACCCAATTGTATTTGCTTTTCAACTATGTTTAAAATAGAAGAAACATAAAACAACATGTAATATATTGGTCATATATAGGATTATTTTTTAGCAGCAAAACAAGCAAGCTCATATTGAATTAGCATATAAGCAAACATCAGTTCAGTTCAGGAGGAAGTTTGAAGTTCAGTAAATGAGAACTACAAGAAATTTGAGATTGGTCTTCTACAAGCAATTGCACAGACAACTTAATTTGCTTGGCAACGTGAACCCAATTGAAGGCAAGATATAAATTTTGCTTCCGATTGCGCGTCAAAATTTTTTTCTGACATACCCCAAAATTGCGAGCCCTATTTTTTACCGCCGATGTTGCTTCCGGTTCCTATCACTCCAAATTAAGCAATTACCTCCCAATTGGAACCGATCGAGTACGATGTAGGAGAAGAAGTGGAACATCAATCATGGACTGTAGATTTGTGAAGCCTAAGAGAGAGAAATTGTTGCTAATTGAAACAGTTCTCTTTCTACTAGAAAGAGGGGTATCTTTTACTGATTTTGTATATTAACTTTTTATATTTATCAACTTTTTCAAATGTTTATTAATATATCCACGTGTACCAATAATATTAGTGGCAAAAATATTAGTAACACAATTTAGTCACAGAGGATTTGGCTTGCAAATTCACCACCATCAATCTGCTCCTTCCTTCTCATTCGTTCTTCTATTGCAATCGAAAATTGATATGGTAATTCCCCACAACTATTCTTCTCAATCGAAAACCTTCCTCCGCTTTTTTTACACTCCTCTCCTTCCTCGAAACCTAATCCCCCAAAACCTCTTCCCAGTAGCGGCAGCGGTTTTCCATCTAGGTTTGGGTTCTTCCTCCGCCAGAGCAAGAGCAGTTCGAGCGGACGTGGCGGAGGAGTGGTCACTATGCAGCATCGCCCCTCCAGAAGTCGGTGGATGAGTGGCGCGCAATTCTTTCGCCGGAGCAGTTTCCGATTCTGAGGCAAAAGGGAACAAAGTATGACTTCGTTGTTAACTACATACTTGCTTTGATTATCTATCGTCTTTTTTTTCTCAAGATAGAGATTACTAGTTTCTAATAATGAATTTCTAGGGTTTGTTAGGATGGTCACTTTGCACGTGTGTTCACATCATGCTTCCTTGTTGTTGTTGCTATCTTTTGACAATCTCGTGTTTAATTCTGGTCCTCGGAATGCTTGTTCAGTTTGGTTGGTCTAATGCTTCAGGATTTTTAAGCAGGTGATGAGACATTTAAGATTGTTGGAACTTGGAAGTAATTTTTCTAAAAATACTTATGATCCTTGATTCTCACATTGTGAAACTTAAATGAAGGTCATGGAGAGCAATTGATGTGTTCATAACCCATCAAGACGTGGCCAGGCAAGAGCAAGATGACACTTCAAGAATGGATGATGATTCAAGCCAAGAAAGGGAGCTAGGCCAAGACCATGACCTTGCTTCGGACACCACCAAAGAACACGGGTATGATTCGGAGCCGGGCTGTAAAGCAGCTAAAGAAGCCAGAGGCCACTCAGATCCGGGTTATAAAGCTGATCCTGCCACCAGAGAACCTGGACAAGCCCTACATCCGGGTTATAAGCTCAAGGCTAGTTCCGAAACTAGTTGCCAAGAAGAAGCTCCACCTAGGGTCATCACTAGGGGACGAGATCGCCAACTTCACCAACTTCTAAAAGGGCTCTTAGGCCACACCATGCCATACCAAAAGGGTGAAGCCTTGGTCCATTGCCTATGTCAAGATCATGCTCTAAACTCTACTCGGCACTAGGAGAAGGTCATCCGAACAACATCTTTTTCCATGGGTTTTTAGACATTTGCTTTGGGATATTTCCAGCATTTTTATAAGTGTTAATTGTTGCTTTTATTTCCCTAAAAACAAATAGGATAATCGGATTAGTGCTAGACTAATGGCCGAAGTAGTGTCTAGAGTAGTGGGTTAATTAGGCTATTTTTAGGATTTATTTTAATTCCTTTTGTTGCTGTTAAAAGAACTCCAGTTACTCCATTTGTAGGCACGTTGAAATTATGAATGAAAAGCAGAACTAGTTTGCACCATTGTTGCTTTCTTCCTTCTACAATTGTGAGTTACATCAATTGATCGGTAGTGTGTTTGAGTGAGTCAAATCTCAAATTCATTGCCTTGTCTTCCTTGGCCTAGTGCGTCATATCTTGGCTTAGGAAGATACCTATCCATCACCAACAACATCCATCTTCATTCACCATTCGGTCATCCACATCCACAACAAACCATTTCACTGAAATTCCTTTCCGGAACTCCCAGTGACCCCTCAGTAAAATCGTCATATCTTTTGATCTAGTGATCCATTTGCGCTCAAATATTGAGGACAGAAACTAGACTTCATTATCTAACTACTGTCGCCGGAATCATCCAATTTGGAGTTCGGATCAAGGAGAACGACCCGACTGAAGTCCGGACAAATTGTGGAATCTTGCTGGGAGCTTGCTGTCCTGAGTTCTTGAGTTCCGAGGCGCCTTGTCGAGCAAACTCTTGCACTGTGGCCTTTCGATCCTTGAACACAACATGTGGTATCAGAGCTACGTAAGTTTTTGCTCAAATTCCTTGAATTAATTCATTGGAATTGCAGATTTACATGCTCTAGTTTTCGTGCCAATTGCATCTGGTTGTTAGTCTTTTTTCCCTCAAGTTGTCATTGTTTTGAGTCTTATTTCAGTCCGTGTTCTTGCGTCTTGCATCTAGGATTATAGGGTCGATTGTTAGGAGTTTAAAACTGCAGAATTTCAGTCGTTAATCCCTAGGAAAAGTCTGTTGAACAGCTGCCTAAATTGTAGGAGTTTGTTAAAAGGTTGTTGTGGCTCTTAAATTTCAAATTCTGAATCTGTAAACAGCCAGCCTACCAGAACCTTTAGACGTCCATATAGGTAGTTTGTTGAGTCTTCTATTTGTCAGTAATTTGAGCATTGTACAGCCTGATTTAATACTTGATGTTTGCTTTACCAACCGAGACCTTGGTGTGGAGGAAAGTTGAGTATCTAGGCTAGTATAACCCATCGTACTGTCTTCATTTCTGTTGCAATTCATTTTACTGTCAATTCAGTTTGTATTTCAGTTTAGCATCAAAAAAAAAGAGACGAGCTTGAACATTGAAAGACAATCTTGTAACAGTGGATGCCAACCAGAAGGACTCGGCTATATACGAAAGAGAAAGCCATAGAAAAAGTGGTGCATCATAAAGATTAAGAAGTGCATTTTCTCATTGAAATTATTGTGATAGTCGTGGAAGATACAAAAATACAAGTACTTACATCATTGCCTTGAGTTGTGAATCAAATTTGGGATTAATTCAGGTTGTAGGTGCCAAATTTTATGTCTTTAGAGTCAAGTCTTGCATCTAGGAAGCCAAGTCCTTAGCCTTACTAGTGAGTTTGTGATCTAAGATTCTTTTGATTTAATTCTGAATTTTGGCCGAACTTGCTAGCTTAGGACCATTGTTGCTTTCTAGTATTGTTGGCTGTTGTGTGGGATTTGCTTGTGTAGGAAGCCATGGTGAGATCCAAGGACAAGAATGTGGCCTCGGAAGACCCTAAGGAGGACTCGGCTATCACAATGGAGACTTTGCTCTTGGCCATCCAATCCTCCAAAGAAGAGGCCGATGAGCGTGCTCGCCAACACTTGCAAGCCATGCGGGATGAGCAAGCGACATTCATGAGGGCCATGGAGGAGAAGTGGAACCAAGCCCACAGCCCCTCATCGAGCCACGGCGCACTCCAAGGAGCCGGCGTACAAAGCACGCAAGTGACTGTGCCACTCCTCGGTATACAAGGCACGCAAGTGACCGTGCCACTCCTTTCCCAAGACTTGGCGGGTGTGTCACTACATGAAGGCTTCCACCACTCAACACCGCTAGTAGCCACTTCAAGGGAAGACCTTGGTTCAAGTTCTAACCTTCCTTCTCCATTTATCACTCCTATTATCACTAGTATGTCGCACTTGCACACTAACTTGGCAGGTCCGGGCGTGAGATTTGGAGAGGAACCGAGAGGAGCACCATATGAGTTTCCTAGATACCAAGAGCCGGGAAGAAGGATAAACGGACGTGGAGGTATGGGACGCGGATACCACCAAGGAGGGAGAATGCCCTACATGCCACAAAGAGGCGCCAGAGATTATGAAGGAGACTACACCGACGCCTATGAGCATCCATGGCCCCATGGCATAAAATTAGAGGTACAATCCTTTGGCTCTCGTTGTGATCCGAAAATCTATTCTGATTGGGAGCAAAAGACCGAGCAGATTTTGCGTTACTATAACTACTCGGAAGCTCAACGAGTAGCTATAGCGACCATCAAGTTTGAGGGCTTTGCTTACCAATGGTGGCTTGGGGATAAAGAGGAACGAGAGTACCTTGGAAACCCTCAAATCACCACTTGGCAAGAGCTCAAACAAGCTCTTCGAGATAGATTTGTCCCGGAAGATTACTCGAAAAGGGTTCATGAAAGGTTGGAGCAATTAGAACAGGGAAGTAAGACCCCAGATGAATTCTATATGGAACTAAAGACCTTGGTCTTTAGGTCTGGACTTAGAGTTCCCGAGGGCTATCTTATTTCTAAGTTTGTTAATAACCTTAGCCCTGAACTCCGAGCCACCGTGAGCAAGCAACATTTCTCTAGAGGGACACCTATGGAAGAAGTGCTTCATTGTACTAACTGTATATATAAGGCACTCCATTCAAGGCATCCCCAAACCCATAGCTCACGACCATGGCAAAATGCACCAAGTGGCTCCAAGGGGCCACAACCTATGCCAAGGCGCTTAGAACCTACTAGGAGTGACAACTCAAGTCACCCTAGAAGAGAGGTACCTACTCAAGTTCAAACCCAAGGAAAAGAGGGAGAGAATCGAGCTAGGGACCTTAAATGTTTTAAGTGCCTAGGTCGAGGTCATTTTGCCAAGGATTGCCCCTCAAAAAAGGCAAGTTCTTCTTAACACTCTAGGGGACTATGAGTCCGAGGATGAGTGTGAAGTAGAAGTTGTTGAGAATGAGGAAGAATTGGAAGAGCTTCATGTTGTGGCAGCCGAGGGTGAGTGCTTTTTGGTCAAAAGAGCACTGATAGGTGTTATTTCATACACCTTTTCTAGCATCTATTAGCATGATTTGGAGGAGTTTTGGATGTGTTTTAGTGCTAAGTCTGCGATCCAGATATTATGGAGAGAAGTAAAGAAATCCAAGGATTGACAGCTTAGTTGGAGCTTAGAGATGGAAATGGAGCTGCTGGAACATCTATGGAGAAGGCTACCAACACTTGGTAGTATTTGGAGAGCAGCTGGAGAAGAGAAGAAGATGAGAGTTGAAGTCTGGAGTTCACCGCCCCGCGTTAGCAGTGACGCCCCGCGGTGATGACTCCCAGTGATGATGAAGCCCCACGTGAGAGAAGGCCACCGCCCAGCGGTGGAGAGCAGAAGCCCCGCGGTGGATCTTTACCGCCCCGCGGTGGACGTGTTTATTGCCTCGCGCCAGATTATATTTATTTCCTTTTATTTCTATTTCAGACTTTGTTATTTTATTTGTTTCCTTTTGGATTGGTTTTGTGACCTTGGGCTTTAGGTTAACTCTATTTAACCTAATGTTCCATAGCCTCCAAGCCAGTCTGCGAACACTTAGACACATCTTGTTATCGAACTACTTTTGATCGTTATTTCATATTATAGTTTTTCATCCCCTTTGATGGAGAACTAACTTTCCTTTGTTCTGTTAGACGATTGAAGCAGTACTTTGATGTGTTTGTGAGATTTCTATTCCTTGTTCTTATCCTTATAATTGTTGGATTGATTCTCTTGCTTACCACGTCTATGATTTCTAGTTGTTCTTCTTAGCCTGATCACCTAGGTTGAATGCTTGTTATCAATTGCTAGGATTGCATATAGGGGTTCCGAGTGCATATCTAGTGGCAAACACGTTTGTGCGTATAGGGGTTCCGAGCGTACACTTGTGTGTGAGAATCAATTGCATGTTAAGTAGGGCAGTGAGTACTTGTACGTCTTTCTACTTGCATGTATCCTAAATCCTTGTATGCATCGCTATTGCTGTGTTGGTGCTAAAGTACGCTGACAACTGTGAGAATCAGTTGTACTTTATCATTGGCATAGTGATAAGTCTATTGACAACTGTGAGAATCAGTTGTACTTTATCATTGGCATAGTGATAAGTCTATTGACAACTGTGAGAATCAATAGTACTTACGATTAAGGTGGGAACGACTATAAGGATAAACAATTGAACTTGGATTGAATAGATTTCAGGGATCAAACTCTATCTTTGTACTGTGGATTTCGCTCTAACAGGACTACTTTCCCTCATATTACTCTCTCGATTTTACTCAATCTGCATGCTTGTTTGTTTCGTTCTCTTGACTACAAAACCCTCAGTTGCTTGTTACTTGTCATTCACGATTGCATATTACATCATGCCTTCTCTGTGGGATTCGACCCTTACTTGTCTGCTATACTTTGTTTAGTAGGTTTGTTAGGATAATTTATTTTGATAAGGCTAATCAACGACATTTGCTTGTGCATCTTTAGCCCCGTCAAATTTGGCACCGTTGCCGGGGAAGGTTTTTGTTTGTTGTGTGTTTTCGTGTTTGATTTTTGGGTGGAGACCTATCTTATGGTCGATACCCGTGCTACTGACTCCCCACTCTTAGCTTTTGATCCAGAGATTGAAAGATCGTTCCTTGGACGTCTGCGCGATCGAAGGGAAGAAGCCGAGATTGAGACTGTGTTGGCCGCTGAGACTGACACGACCGAGAACGTTGAGACTGAAACCGCTGAAGTTGCTACTATCCCAGCTGCTGCTATGGCTGGAAACGGAACTCTACGAGATCTTACGACACCGAATATTGGGGCTGAACCCCTAGCTGTGATCATCCCTGCGCTGGATCAAGGGGTGAACTTCGAATTGAAGACTGTAATTGTTAACTACCTGCCTAAGTTCCACGGTCTGAGTGGAGAGGATCCGATTTTTCACCTAGGCAGGTTCCACAAGGTCTGTATGACGATGAAGCCCAGGAACATGACTGAAGAGCAGTTCAAGATGAGAGCTTTTGGCTTTTCTTTACTCGACAATGCGAGCGACTGGTACTATCACTTGCCACCAGGAACCATAGATACATGGGCGAAATTGCACAAGGCGTTCCTGGATAAGTATTTTCCGACGAAGAAGGTGCCCATGAAAAACTTCCAGTGGTTTTTTAGCATCTTGGGAACGGTTGAGCTTACTCCGTGTTGGGCAACTCTTTTCCTGAGTTCCCTGCGGAGGATTCGTGAGAGCGAGCCTAGAGATATTTGTGGGGGTAGCTTGATTACTCTCCTCTGCGCTGATGTGATTGCTTGCGATCGGATTGCTCGGCCGGTTCCCTGCGTTTTATATGATGCCGCACACATGAGGGTGTGCTCTATAGTGAAGCCGCTGGGGCAGGATGGTGATGTGGCTTGGACGGCTTACGAGGGCCATATTTTGAGTGTTCCGCGAGAGTTCACTTACTCGCCTTCATACGCGGGCTGGTGGATTGATAGCGATGGCCAGACGCCTGCTGCTGATGCCGCTGCCGTTGTTTCTTCGGGTCCATATGGAGAGGGCCCTAGTGGTGGATATGCTGCTACTGATCGCGAGGAGGGGGACGACCCCAGTGCTTCACAGTTTGAGGAGTCATCATCTGTGTACGGACCTGTCGCACCATGGCAGGAGATGTACGCTAGATGGGATAACTTCTCTACGCACCATGATCAGTGGACTTCCAGAGTAGAGACCGGTCTGCAAACTTGGCAGACCCAGCTTCACGATGAGATAGATGAGCGTCTGGAAACTATAGACACTCATCTGCAGGACTACTTTGGGATGTACCCGCCACCACCTTCCGGTCCACAGTGAGTTTATTTCTCTCTTCCCCTATCATTTGACGTTCTCTTTTCACATTGAGGACAATGTTCGGTTTAAGTATGGGGGAGGGATATAGACTTGCTATTCTTGCTAGCTAGTGTACATAGCTTTATTTCTGCATTCGTTTTCTGCAGTGTTGATTCTGTTTTTCAAAAAAAAAAAAAGCCAAAAAGAAGTAAAAAGGCAATCAAAATCCTGGGATGGACTGAAAACCCGAAAGGGCGGTTCAGGTAAAAAGCAGGTAGTCCGGCTGGTATTAGACCAGGGCAAAATTGGACTAGAGTGATGCGAGCTTATGTGAGAACGTCTATTGGAAAATGAAATGAGTGCTTGGTGAAAACCCGAAAGGGCGCCTTGGCAAAATGAGTGAAAAAGAAGAAGAGTGATTTTAGGATTTCTCTTATCTTTCGGCGAGGCGTCATAAGGAGGGTGACATAGAAGGATTGTCGGGTAGGCCACTCATGGAGCGATAAGGAGATAGACGGGAGTTAGGTTAGATTGTTCTTGCATCACTTGTTTTGGTTGTCTTGGGCGTATTGTTGATGTGTTGTAGTTGTTGGAGTCACGTTTTCTTGTACTTCCTGAGTCCTTGGTATTGATTGAGAGGGTGAGCTTTTCTTTAGCTTACTCGGGACGAGTAAATGTCTAAGTATGGGGGAATTTGATAGGTGTTATTTCATACACCTTTTCTAGCATCTATTAGCATGATTTGGAGGAGTTTTGGAGTTGTTTTAGTGCTAAGTCTGCGATCCAGATATTATGGAGAGAAGTGAAGAAATCCAAGGATTGGCAGCTTAGTTGGAGCTTAGAGATGGAGATGGAGCTGTTGGAACATCTATGGAGAAGGCTACCAACACTTGGTAGTATTTGGAGAGCAGCTGGAGAAGAGAAGAAGATGAGAGTTGAAGTTTGGAGTTCACCGCCCCGCGTTAGCAGTGACGCCCCGCGGTGATGACTCCCAGTGATGATGAAGCCCCGCGTGAGAGAAGGCCACCGCCCAGCGGTGGAGAGCAGAAGCCCCGCGGTGGATCTTTACCGCCCCGCGGTGGACGTATTTATTGCCTCGCGCCAGATTATATTTATTTCCTTTTATTTCTATTTCAGACTTTGTTATTTTATTTGTTTCCTTTTGGATTGGTTTTGTGACCTTGGGCTTTAGGTTAACTCTATTTAACCTAATGTTCCATAGCCTCCAAGCCAGTCTGCGAACACTTAGACACATCTTGTTATCGAACTACTTTTGATCGTTATTTCATATTATAGTTTTTCATCCCCTTTGATAGAGAACTAACTTTCCTTTGTTCTGTTAGACGATTGAAGCAGTACTTTGATGTGTTTGTGAGATTTCTATTCCTTGTTCTTATCCTTATAATTGTTGGATTGATTCTCTTGCTTACCACGTCTACGATTTCTAGTTGTTCTTCTTAGCCTGATCACCTAGGTTGAATGCTTGTTATCAATTGCTAGGATTGCATATAGGGGTTCCGAGTGCATATCTAGTGGCAAACACGTTTGTGCGTATAGGGGTTCCGAGCGTACACTTGTGTGTGAGAATCAATTGCATGTTAAGTAGGGGAGTGAGTATTTGTACGTCTTTCTACTTGCATGTATCCTAAATCCTTGTGTGCATCACTATTGCTGTGTTGGTGCTAAAGTACGCTGACAACTGTGAGAATCAATTGTACTTTATCATTGGCATAGTGATAAGTCTATTGACAACTGTGAGAATCAGTTGTACTTTATCATTGGCATAGTGATAAGTCTATTGACAACTGTGAGAATCAATAGTACTTACGATTAAGGTGGGAACGACTACAAGGATAAATAATTGAACTTGGATTGAATAGATTTCAGGGATCAAACTCTATCTTTGTACTGTGGATTTCGCTCTAACAGGACTACTTTCCCTCATATTACTCTCTCGATTTTACTCAATCTGCATGCTTGTTTGTTTCGTTCTCTTGACTACAAAACCCCCAGTTGCTTGTTACTTGTCATTCACGATTGCATATTACATCATACCTTCTCTGTGGGATTCGACCCTTACTTGTCTGCTATACTTTGTTTAGTAGGTTTGTTAGGATAATTTATTTTGATAAGGCTAATCAACGACATTTTCTTGTGCATCTTTAGCCCCGTCAAGCACTAACCATCTCGGAGAGTCCAAGTGTACCTAGCCAACGTGAAACTATCTTTCACACTAGGTGCACCATTAAGGGAAAAGTGTGTAGTGTCATCATTGACGGTGGATCTTGTTGCAACTTGATTGATCAAGAAGTGGTGAGTCGATTCAATCTATTGACCACTTCTCATCCGCATCCCTACACACTTTGTTGGTTGAATTCCGACAAGCCCCTTAAGGTCAAGGACCAAGCCACCATCTAGTTTGCTATAGGAGAATATGTGGATGAGGTTGTGTGTGATGTTTTGCCCATGACCGCATGCCATCTCCTCTTAGGCCGCCCATGGCAGTTTGATAGGGATGTCATCCATCAAGGGGTGACAAATGAGTATTCTTTTATCATGAACGGTAAAAGAATCACCCTAAAACCTATGATGCCCCATGAAATCATAGCCGACCATGTGGCTAGAGAGCAAAGGAAGGCCAGCCAACAAGTAGAGCAAGCCAAAGGTAGGAAGATGGCTATTGGAAGCAAAGGTGGTGCTTCTAATCATATGCTCTTGGCCAAGCCTCTTATGCCTCAATTCATTACATGCCCTCAACCTTCCATTGCATCTTATGAGATTAACCCTATTAATGAAAAGGTTGTGGTGTTGCATAGAGTTTCTAGTGGTTTTATTACAGGTCAAGAAGGCACGCACATCAAGGGCTCAAAGCTGGAGTCCGGGATGGTCCCATTTGAGCCAGGAGAGGAAGGCGTCCCACATGAGGATAGCTATCGCGTGGAAGGAGATGAAGACCTTGACGAGCTGGATTCGAGGTCGAATCCCTTTCAAGAGAGGGAGGATGATGTGTTCATAACCCATCAAGACGTGGACAAGCAAGAGCAAGATGACACTTCAAGCATGGATGATGATTCAAGCCAAGAAAGGGAGCTAGGCCAAGACCATGACCTTGCTTCGGACACCACCAAAGAGCACGGGTATGATTCGGAGCCGGGCTGTAAGCAGCTAAAGAAGTCGGAGGCCACTCAGATTCGGGTTATAAAGCTGATCCTGCCACCAGAGAACCCGGACAAGCCCTACATCCGGGTTATAAGCTCAAGGCTAGTTCCGAAACTAGTTGCCAAGAAGAAGCTCCACCTAGGGTCATCACTAGGGGACGAGATCGCCAACTTCACCAGCTTCTAAAAGGGCTCTTAGGCCACACCATGCCATACCAAAAGGGTGAAGCCTTCGTCCATTGCCTATGTCAAGATCATGCTCTAAACTCTACTCGGCACTAGGAGAAGGTCATCCGAACAACATCTTTTTCCATGGGTTTTTAGACATTTGCTTTGGGATATTTCCAGCATTTTTATAAGTGTTAATTGTTGCTTTTATTTCCCTAAAAACAAATAGGATAATCGGATTAGTGCTAGACTAATGGCCGAAGTAGTGTCTAGAGTAGTGGGTTAATTAGGCTATTTTTAGGATTTATTTTAATTCCTTTTGTTGCTGTTAAAAGAACTCCAGTTACTCCATTTGCAGGCACGTTGAAATTATGAATGAAAAGCAGAACTAGTTTGCACCATTGTTGCTTTCTTCCTTCTACAATTGTGAGTTACATCAATTGATCGGTAGTGTGTTTGAGTGAGTCAAATCTCAAATTCATTGCCCTGTCTTCCTTGGCCCAGTGCGTCATATCTTGGCTTAGAAAGATACCTATCCATCACCAACAACATCCATCTTCATTCACCATTCGGTCATCCACATCCACAACAAACCATTTCACTGAAATTCCTTTCCGGAACTCCCAGTGACCCCTCAGTAAAATCGTCATGTCTTTTGATCTAGTGATCCATTTGCGCTCAAAATTTGAGGACAGAAACTAGACTTCATTATCTAACTACTGTCGCCGGAATCATCCAATTTAGAGTTCGGATCAAGGAGAACAACCCGACTGAAGTCAGGACAAATTCTGGAATGTGTTGAAGCTTTAAACGTAGAGCTCGCGACGACTTCGAGCGAACTCCACGAGTGTGCCGAAAAAGAAAAAAAATCTGATCTTTAAGGTGAAAGTGAGCCTTAGCTGACTGACCTTACCCGGAGGCGAATTCTCTCCTGCTGGGAGCTTGCTGTCCTGAGTTCTTGAGTTCCGAGGCGCCTTGTCGAGCAAACTCTTGCACTGTGGCCTTTCGATCCTTGAACACAACAGCAATGATCAATGTTTTTGGCCTCCTTAGATCTAGCTTGCTGCAATTATGAGGTCTTCGGACTTGACCCGATATTGGTGAAGGTCTTTCCATTATCTCTATTTATATCCCATGACTGTAAGTCTGGGTCAAAAAATGAATTTGCTGATTTGCGTACAACTACTAAATTAAGGATGACATAGACATTTGCCAAGACCCATTGGATTTGGAAGTACATAATCATAGTTTCTCTGCCAGCCATGTGGACCCCATCACATCATCTTTTGTCTACTTTCCTCCATGTTGATCTTAAACCCAAACTTGAAGCTCCAATACCAGTAAGTTTTAGTTAATCCTTTTATTATTTTGGAAAATGCTATCATTTTAAACATATACTCTTGTTTCAAAATAAGCTCAATCAATATATTCTTACAATTCTTTATTTCTTTATATCATTTTTCCTTTTGCTGATCAATCTTTCATGCACTAAATATTTAATTCTATTCACTTGTAGGCAGTGATTAGATATTCGATACTTCCCTTGTCTGTACATGTCCAGTAAGTACTCTACTTTGCAGCTCTTATTAATATCCCTAACTTTGTCTTGATTTCCTTTTAATGAACAAGTCTTTTGATGCTATGCAGATCCAAATCAGAAATTTCACTACCAATTGACAATTGTGAGAGAGCTTGTGCCGCATTATCTTCAAGATGCTAGAAAGGTACATTTGAGCATGCAGTTTCCTGCCTCAAATTTTTATTTCTTTTCAAGCCATTTATTGTACTGACAACTTCTAGTGGAGCTTGAGGGGAGGGGAAATCAATTGGTTTACCATCTGATATTGGGAAACTATATTCTGACTTAGATAACAAGTTGCATATAACAACCATAGCTATTTTCTGATTTAGTGGAGCTTGAGGGGGGGAAATCAATTGGTAGCCTTAAAGTTGTTGCCTATTCCCCCTCGACAACTGCTTGTTGAAATGCTTACTTTGTTCTAGTACATTATAGCATCCCTATGTGACCTTTGTTCTAGTATCCATGTTACTTGACGGGCCTTTGATCGAGAGAACATAAGGTTTTCGTTATAGATTTTTAGTTGTCCTTTACTGTGACTGTCATCGCCACTTAGTTACTGGACATACCCGCTAGTCCTGTACAAAACCTTTGTTTCTTCTTCTCTATCTTCAATGCTAGATAATCTGTTAAATTATTCAAAGATGTTGTGATTTCCTTTTCTGCTGAACTGATATGCTAAATGTTCCCTGTTAGTTGTTTCTTGATTATCTATATTCTAGAGTTTGGATCATATGCGGAGCACTCTTCCCGTGCGGACGTGCGGAGCATGCACTTTTGGGTCTTATTTGTGCACTTTAACGTCTTATTTGTGCACTTTTTCAAAAAAAAAAAAAAAAATCTTTTTCAAATTTTTTTTCAAAATTTTTGCAAAAGTGCACAAATAAGGCCCTATAGTATATGTCCGCACGTCCGCACGGGAAGAGTGCTCCGCACCGGAACCGCACTCCTATATTCTAAGGTGAGATTGTTAACAAATATCCTTCGTTGGTGCATTGAAATGCCTTGGTGCTTTCTTTGTTGAGGAAGTGGAATTATAGAATCATTTTATATCATAACATCCATGATTTCTACTGCCTTAAGGATCTATAATGGAAAATTGGACTAGTTAAATTTAGTCTTGTTGTCTTATATTGTCTTTCTTGCGGGTTCCTCACTAGTATCCTAATAAAGTTTGTTTCTTCATTTAAGGTCGGTGCATGCATGTGGGTTGCAGCTGTGATTAGTAGCTGGTGCAATTTTTTGACTGTTATCTATATTGGTAAGACTTAATTTATGTATGACACTTGGAATTGACCAGATGATACAGGTTTTTGGTTATCTCTCCTTTGTTTGAGAAATAAATCGGATATCATTGGCGTTCTATATGTTTTAGTTCGACTATGAGAAATTCTAAATCAGTAACGTGTATGGGGAAAAGTGCATTCTATATTATATTCCATCTTCATCCTTGGTTTTCCAAAGAAAGCGAAGGTTATCTATCGTCTTTTTTTCTCAACATAGAGATTACTAGTGTCTAATTTGTAATGAATTTCTAGGGTTTGTTCAGATGATCACTTTGCACGTATATTCACATCATGCTTCCTTGTTGTTGTTGTTGCTTAATTGTTAAAATCTCTGTTTGCAGTTCAGTAATTTTGATGGATGTTCCAGTCCCAACGGACACCTAAGGCCTTGCTTTAGCAGCAAATTGTTATTGATCCTCGGAAGAGCTTATTTAGTCTCAAATCTCAATAGTGGCAATTATCTCTGTCAAGAAGAGCTTATTTAGTCTTATCACAACTGCAGCATGCTACAAATGATCTTTAAATAACCCTTTTGTTATATCTTGTTGTATGACAGTGAACTTCCAGAGTTTCTAGGCGGCACCTGCACTTGTTTTGACAAAGGTGGATGCATGAACTCGGACAAGGGCCCCTGGAATGACCCTGAAATAATCAAGGTAACCTTGAATGCTATATCCTGGATAAAGTTGAAAATTGCTCAGATTCCTATATTTTTTCCTTTTGCCAACTGTTTTTTTTTTAATATTGATGATGAATAAAAGAACAAGCTTTTGAATGGTTAAGTTATGTGATGTAATGTTGAAAGATATCATCTTTTGAGCTGCATGTCCATTGATTGCAAGCATTTCGACTTTGGAAGTGGCTCATGCCCATTTGGGACTAGTTGCTTTTATATGGTAGAAACAAGGTTCACTGTCTGTTATTATTGCCTTCAACTAGAATTCTAGTTCTTTCATTTCCTTATTATTTATTGTTCTTTTGATTTATCCTATAATGCAGCATGCATTTCGTGATGGAAGTCTTGAGGAGGTGGTTTTACGTCATCTTGGAGCTGCAGATGGGAACACTGTGATTGCCAAAGATATCAGGTTTCTGTTTGACTCTTCTCATGTAAATGTTTGGTTTCCTTTATTTATCCCCTTCATGTTTTGATACCAGACTGCCGGACTTCCTTAGCAATGCACTATGATGAACTCTTATGTCAGAGGCTTTCAATGTAAGCATTCAACTGTTTGATTTTTTCAACCTTCTTTGGAAGTATTTTGATTTGCACACAATCACTTAGTTTTAGTCCTTGGCAGTATAGTAAGTCGTGCACAAAAGCATGCTGGGAATTATTCAAATTGCATATTTTGTTTACTTATATATGGGTTTTTACAAGTATATACATAAACCTGCAAAAACATTCAAGAAGATTTTTCTCTCCTCTATCTTTTTCGCTTCAATTTTTTAATATATTTTTTTGCTTAGTGAATATCTTTCTTGATATAGTAAATTAAATATCCTTTTGTTGCCATAAGAAAAAGTGTCCGGAAATACTCACTCATGCTTACTCTAAAGGCCACAAGGTGCGGTGTGATAAGAATGTTTGCACTCTACTTATATCATATTCTATCTTTTCATGTTTCAGTTTATGCCTCACTAGTTTGAACAGTTGGTAAGTACAACAATGTATGCATTGAATGAACCGCAGAAGCAATTTCATATATATTCTTGTACTGTATACATGTTTTGCTCCGTGTTATCTGACCGAAGTTCTTTTATGTGATATCCTTCTGTTAATCTACTAATTTTCTTAAGTAAATCAATATATTGAATCTATTATCAGATGTTAGGTCTCTCCTTATTCGAATTATCACCTAAATCTTATCATGAACTTCCATAATTAGTAAGTTGGTCTCAAGATATTTGAATTCTAAATTCTGAGTTATACTGCAGAAGGTGTTACTTTTTGATATGAAATCAGTCCTCAAGCTGATGAAGGAAGTTGAATTTCAAGAGAATGTTGCAGAGCAAGCCAAGAAAGAAGCAGTTGACTTAGTTATATTTCGGTTATTTTTAGTTGTGACATTGAGTTGCAATGACATATATTGTCTTCGTTATTTGTAGTTGTGACATGGAGCTAGCAATGACATATATTGTCTTAGTTATTTATAGTTGTGATATTGATTTTGTCAATGACTTGTTTGGTTAGTGACGTAGTTGGATCATGTAAAAAATGTATGGTATTTTGACGTTGAGTTTGAGAATGTTGCTAATTGTTATGTATAATCATGACAGGTGTCTAGCTATAATGTCATTTATAGAGGCTATGATGTCTCCACTAAATAACACGGATATCATAACCGGTTTATTTAACAATATAGAAATAATCCGAACCTACAAATACGGGTTATATTTGAAATCAAATAACCCGGACTTGTAAAATCCGGTGTACTTTTGGCTAGGTCAAATAACCTGGATATGTATATGTCCGGGTTATTTGGCAATTTAAATAACATGGATATGTAGGTTTTTTATATAACCAGAATGTGCTTATATCCGAATTATTTGATGTTCAAATAACCCGAATCTTGAAAAATTGTGGGAGGCAAATAACCCGGACGTGTCGATTTTAGGTTCAGGTTATTTGACCTCGAGCAAATGCGGCGTAGCTCCTTAACCAGGACCGGATCCGGGTTATATATTCTTAAACGCCCATGTTATTTGCATTGTTATGTGCAGTAGTGGGTCCTAATGTGTGTCGGGCCCGTCCGCGGTTGGGTAGGGCTCCGCGTGTGAGAAGTTGTTTCTCCTCTCATGATGGTGGTGCCTACCGGGTGCGCTGGCCGCTGGAGCTGGTCGGGTAGGGCCTGCTTGTTGTGTGGGTCAGGCATGTCTTGCTCCCCTTGGGGATGGAGGGAGGTTTGGAGTGGCTGGTTCGGGTGTCGGCATGTATCCATACTCATAGGGTGGGTATGGCTCTTGTGGAAACCCATAGTGAGGGTATGGCTCTACAGGTGCATGAGGGGGTGCTTCTTGGGGCGTGTACGGTCCCCAAAAAGCATGGCATGTGTACTGTCACCCTTGGAACCCCTAAAAGTTTTCCTCCTCCACGTTCATGAAAGGGTGTTGTGCGCTCGGGGTATGGGGTTCGTTGAACCCAGTCTGGCTGGTGGGGATGTACTAGCTGTGTGAGGAGTCCCCACGGACGGCGCCAATATGATTGCCCGATTTTCCACGAGTGAAGCAGTTGGCGGTTCACACGAAACCAACTATGGCTCGTCTCTCCCGGAGGTCTCTCTCCCCGTTCCCCGCCGGCCGTCTCCTGTCACGCCAGATGTCGTCTGGTCCCGAGCTCCGACTAGAAAAAGAAGTGATGAGTCAAAGGATCGATGAAGGCGCGGTGCAAGGCTAGCCCTTCCGGTCTCCGGAGGCTCCTAGGACAAGCGGTGCCGGTTGCGGCACGTGGGCGAGCAAGAAGGGACCTTCTCGGCGTTGGCTTGGCAAAACAGGTCCAAATGGGATGAAATTTGGTGGAGACGTCTTGGGAAAGGCCTCCTTGAGTGCCTCCATGTTGTCCAACATCGGCTGCGTAGGAGTTGTATGAAGGGCCAACGTCTTGGCTAATGTCTACACGAGCACTTCCTTGGATTAGCTCCAACTTAGAATCCATACTCCTCATGAAGGCCGCTTGGTCCTCACGCATGGCTTGAAGTTATTGATCCACCCGAGCATCCGTGTCTTCCTTGTTGGCCCGAATGGCTCGAAGAAGTGTCTCCAAAGTGAGGGGTGGATCGGCCTCAAGGCCCTCGGCAATGGCTAGACCCTTGTCCTTGTTAAGACCCTCCATGGAACCTGTTCTTGTCATAGAAACAACAAAAGGACAGCCAAGCAACAACCTTCAAAGAAACTAAGCAAATCAATGGATCCAAGCTTAGCAAGGAGCTCTCGACCCTGGGTTAGGGACAAGAGATTTCAGCAAGCAATGCTCCTAAAGTGGCTAGGCGTAGGGTCACTAGACTCAACAAAAAGAGGAAATAAACAACTCACGTCTCAAATAACTTGATGCAACCGAGCAACAATCAAAGCAAGCAACACCAAGAAGCTACTAAGTCCGTTTGCTTTACAAATGAGGCACTTGTGCAAAGTATAAGAGACAAAACTGAGTTGAATCACACGCTAACGATGCGGCAATTTGGCTATTTTTTTTTTGTCAAATGATGAACCACTTTTTCTATGGCTTTCGCTTTTGTACTAGCCGCGTTCTTCTGGTTGCATCCACTTTTTTCTTGAACAATTGCAATACTTCTCCTTTTTTTTATCAAACAGCTATACAATGCAGAATTTGAACTTAATAATGAAGAAAAATAAGTGCTCAAAAATTAGCAAAAGAATCGTTCCCGTATCTGAGTGTTGTCGTTTTAATTAGGCCTCGACTAGCATGCAATTTCTAGGAAACGAGGGCTGTTTTTGGCACGACTCAAACTGACACAACAACTGACTTTCATGGCCACAACTTAGCACCAACAATGGCCAGAATTCGGGGTTGCAACAACACAAGACTTGGCGCAACAACCAAACCCAACAAAACCCCTAAAACAAAGCAATAAGGCAACAACCTAGTCACTTTCTAGGGCCGACTTCTTCTTGGTTTTTTTTTTCTTTCTCAAACTCAATGCCAAAGGTCAGTTAAGAGACACACAAGCCTCGAAATGAAACGCAACAACAATCAACAACTCAAAACCACAAGCAACAAGATGACAACAACCTAGGCGGACACCTAGAGCTTGTGTAGCCAAAAATCTCAAGCCTTAAACCAAAATTTAGAGCTGTACCTTGCGTGGCTCTGATATCACGTGATGAGTCAAAGGACCGATGAAGGCGCGGTGCAAGGCTAGCCCTTCCGGAGGCTCCTAGGACAAGTGGTGCCGGTTGCGACGCGTGGGCGAGCAAGAAGGGACCTTCTCGGCGTTGGCTTGGCAAAACAGGTCCAAATGGGATGAAATTTGGTGGAGACGTCTTTTAGTAGGATTAGAAGATTCTGGTAAATTTTGGCCCAAAATGGAGGAGAATTGCCCGGTGGTGGCCTGAGATGACGCGAGGAAGCCCTAGTCGCGGCGATGGAGGCGAGGGTGGCGTTGGGGCTGGCACGGCATGGCTGGTGACGACTTGGGATTTATATACCTCTTCCTAGGTTGGATATGACTCACCAACGTAGATCGGGGCTGGGTTGCTTCCTTCAAGATATGACTCACTTGAAGAAAAACAATGGTGAATTCCTTGATGCTACACACAAGGATGCAAGGAAGAAGATGAAGTTGTTGAGGGAGAGAGAGAGCGTTTTTGGCTGCAGATTGTAACTGGTTTTTGTTAAAAAATAACGTGCTTAATTCAATGAGCATTCTTGCCTTAATAGGCAGCCAAGGAAATTAAAGGGGAAAATGGCATCTAATGCCCTAGCGGTCCCACAAGGCCCTACACGGCCAAACAAGGCAAAGACTTGCCAAATGCTAAATTATAGTCTTAAAAATGTCATAAAACCCAACAAAAGAAATTATATCATGTTAGCCAATCAATGGCTCGGTCGCGCCTCAAGAATGGTGATGTCCGACGGTGTGGCCGACAAGAAAGTGGCGTGGCCGAGGCCTCCAATGTGATGGCCTATTCCTCCAAAATGTGAGATGACCTCCAAGCAAATAAGGCCCTTCTTAAGCTCCTCTTGAAGGTGCTTGGCTCGAGCCCTAGTGATGGCCCCGGGAGGTGGCTCGTCTTGACGCTCTTGACCTTCACTAGGCTCGTCTTTACTTGAATCACCTTCCTTGCTTGAGTCATCTTGAGTGTCCAAACTCTCTTGCGGTTCTTGATGGGACGGTGTCACATCAAGAAGAGGGGCCCGAGGGTGACCCCGGGCTTGCCACTCCGACGCTCAAGTTAGAATTTAATCCTCGAAAAAGTGCAGTAAATGTGGTAGAGTATGGAGCGTAATAGAGCTACAATTGCGGAAAGAGTATCGAGTACGGTGAAGCTATGGTGCCAGGAAGAGTCTAAAGTACGGTGGATCTACAGTGGCAGAAAGAGTATAGAGCACGAGTTCGGTTTTAGCCGAAAGGGTGGGAGAAAGAGACCAACCAGAGAGAGGGTCGAGAATCTGTTTCTCAGTTACAGTCTCCCCCTTATATACCTGAGGTCTAATGGCCCTTTGCGTCGTGTAGCCGGCCCAGGCCGTGACGGGGTACTCGGATCGAGCAGCCGGGTGGGGCCGGGAAGAAGCCGGCAGGGTAAAGCGGGAAGGAGGGTCGTGGACGGTATAGCCGGATGGAGCCAAGATAGTGTTGCTTGGGGCCTTGCCTTGAGTTGGGCCGTATTGCTAAATGGGCTTCTCCCCTGCTTGGGCCGGCGTACTTGGGCCGGGCTAAATCCGGCTCCCACACTCCTAAAGTTGTTTCTTCAGTTCTTGCATCTCCATTGAATCCATTCGATAGGGTGCCTTAGAGATTGGCACTTATCGAGTTCCATATCAATGGTAAACTCCACGTCAAAAACCGACCATATAATTGATGTTTTTGTATATTAATCTATTTATATTTTTATTGTTGAGTAATATTTCTCTTTTTTCTGTATTAGATTGCCACACCAAAATATATTTTTTATTAAAAGGAGAAGTTCACTTTACAGTGATAAACTTTGACAACTCTACTATACATATACTAAAGCAAAATATACTAATGCGACATGTCATCTCCACATTCAATTTGCCACATGTCATTTTCTTCTTTTTTCATTTTTTTTCAATAAATTTAATTATATATTGAAGATTTATATCCTAAACTCATTACTAATCTTTTATTATTTAAATACAAATTAATTAGGAAGATTACAAATCAATTAATTATGATGATACAAATCAATTAGCAAGATTACAAATCAATTAGCAAGATTACAATAAATATCATAAATAAATTACAAAAGATTACAAATAAAAAAATTTGGACTGAACAACATGTGTCTTCTTCAATAAAATATAATCGGTAGAACTCCATATGAATTTTCTTCCTATGGAGACTCCATAGGTTCTAGATCTTTATCTGTATAAGTTGAGAATCAGAGTTAGCTTTATAAGGTACATATTATCTGATGCAAATAAGCCAAATTTGTCGAACTATAGACTGCACATTCCCTTAGATGATTAACAAGATTCATTTTTATTGATAAAAATGGACACTTAAATATGATTCCCAACATATTAAACACAACAACAAAATGGACGAAACACATATTCAACAATAGAGCAAATAACACATTGTTCTGCTAAACTTAAGAATTTATGATTGAAGAACTGTTTTTTCTCAAAATTATAAAGTATTACGTTCAGACCATTATCAAATTTTAATCTATAGATTGACTCGATTGACTCGAATACTAGGTTCATAAAAAAAATTATTGAATTGAACTAAGAAACATATCTGTCATAACAAAAATATTCCTACGATGAGAATCGAGTTTAAATGAATGATTGAAGAGAACTCAAAATGTAATTGCAAACATCTACTAAGGAATCTCTATGATAGTTTATCATACTCTAAATTTGTTATGATAATATTCCTAAAATGAGTAGTGATTTTGAAGCAGAATACTCTACACCCGAATTCAATAGTCGGTACAGCTGTTTTCACAGAACATTATACAACATGGTTGAATAACTTATTAGGAAAGAAAATATTAGGGGAATATTATCTATAATCAGCAAGATCATTTTTATACTTTTAGATAGTTTTTTATTCGGTATTATCTTTTCATTATATTGTTAGGTCTTTCATTATTATATTCTGATTATAAATGCTTTCTTCAACGTGTCAGACTCCCCAAAACCATGGACTGGAGAGAGTTTACATAGGTATTTGTCTCTTTTGTGCCGTTTAGTTTTGGCTTTTTATACATTTAGATATGATAATAATTTTGGTATTTTGGATTTTTGGCTCATCTCCCTAACATGCTCTCAAGGTTGAATAATTTTCTTCTATTTATAAATCTACTATGTATACTAAACTAGAACCTAACTACACCACATAACACCGCCTCATTAAAACTGCCACATGTAAATCCATATAAAAAATTCAAGCCTTTTTTAATTAATATAATATGCTTTTTGTCAGCACAATATCTAAATCAAAATTTATTTTTGTTTTTTTGATTTTTTTTTCTAGATTTAAAATTTAATCTAATCATAAATATATAATCTAAGTGATATATATACACTAGGATAATTTAAATGTTGCTTTAATCAATATTATTCAAAGATCTTTAAAAATTTAAGTAGATATTTATTGTTTGTGGAACAACTTTATTTTCAAATTAATTTACGTAGTTTTAAGGGATGTATGCATGGATTATACAAGTCCCGTATGAATATCTAACATGTTAGATATGAACACTTGCATTTCTATTGTTTCTAAAGTATGAAAATAAATATGAACCTTAAGGGGATATATATATATACTCGAACATGATACATGTGAACCCGACTTGAAGAGAGACTTTTCACAAGCATGTATTGTAGCCTATGATGGATTTGAACACACATCTATGTGTATCAAATACATTGCTCTACCATTTGAGTTCATAGGCTTTGACAAAATAAATTATTTGGGCATGTTACACATGAAACCCTAGTATTCTATGGTGCACAAAACATGAAAAGGGAACATGAATACTTTTCAAAAGACTAAATATAAACCTTAAATAACTATATATGAACATTCACATATGACACATGAACCCCTAGTTTTTTCTATGATGCACAAAATATGAAAAATAAACAGGAACATTTTCACATGACTAAATATGAACTTTAGAAAATTATATATGAACAATCAAACGTAAGACATGAACATTCAAAAAGGAACATGAACATGAGGGCTTGGGCTTGATATGGGCGGCCCGTTTGGCTTGTCGGCCTGGGTTCCAGGTCTGGGTTCGTTATTGGCCCATCGGACTTTATCATGGTATCAGAGCGGGTTCCGGGTCTGGGTTCGTTTCCTGGTTAATCTGAGCTTAGCCCGCCATGTGGCGTATATGGGCTAGCTCGTTTGGCTTGTCGGCCTTAAGACATTGTTTGGGCTTAGCCCGCCATGAGGGCATGATATGGGCGGCCCGTTTGGCTTGTCGGCCTTAAGGCATGTTGTCAAGTATCAACTAGGTCAGACCAGTTGCCTTTGAGGGGGCGTATGAGAAATAACATCCCACATCGGAAACTTGGGAATAATTATTCCTAGTATTTAAGCTTAGTGAAGTACTCCTCCAATTGCCAATTGGTTTTAGGATGGAACCCCGCTGGGCTTATGTGCTAGGCTTATACGCGCATGTGCGCACAAGTTGACACATCACCCCTTTATTGGCCCACTGGACTTTATCAATCTCATTCTGACAACCACTTCCACAGTTAGGGTTTACAAGTATGATCTCCCAAGGCGATACACCTATGGTTGTGATTGAGAGCTATTTTTACGCTCGCGATCTATTGTATAAGTCATCATCGTTCGGTGGCGGTGGCGGTAGCGGTGGTGATGGCTATGATGAGGTCAAGTATCCTGGAAATTAGCATTCGGCTGAGTGGTACGTGTTCGCTGACTTGATTAAAGAGGAGAAGGACCGTGTTAAGTCGCTTGTTGTTAGGGTTGTCAATCCAGAAGAGGCAGATTTCTTCTACGTTCCGTTCTTCTCGTCATTCAACTTGGTGGTAAATCCAATCAGGGCCAATGGTGTTGGTGCTGGTGGTGGAGGAAGAGTTGGTAGTCCTCAGGGGAAGGCTTACAATGATGAGGACATACAGGACAGTCTGATTGAGTGGTTGGAAGGGCAAGCGTATTAGAGAAGGAACAATGGACGGGATCTTGTTTTTATATGCCAGGATCCCAATGCCTTGTACAAAGTTGTGGATAGGATTAAGAATACAGTGTTGTTGGTTTCTGATTTCGGCAGGTTAAGGCCTGACCAGGCATCACTGGTCAAGGATTTGATCCTGCCTTATTCTCATAGGTTAAGATCATTTGATGGTGATGTTGGCATCCAACAACGCAAATCCTTGTTGTTCTTCATGGGAAATCGATACAAGAAGGAGGTAGTATTCTACATTTAGTATCTGTTAATAGTGATTATTATCATGTAGATTGATTGTCTTTGGGAGAGGTTTGATTTGGTTGATTTTACCTTTTCAGCCTTTGTGGTGATTTTGTTTTTAAATGGTAAATTAGTAGATAACATCATACATAGAACTTTGTTAGAGGCTCCTTGTCGTTGGACAAGTAGCTGTGCCAGTTAATGTGGAAATACACTCTAGTAAGAACCAGGGGCGGACCCATGTAGGGACCAGTGGGGGCACGGGCCCCCACTGAAAAAAAAGAAAAAAATTTAAATAATTCGAACCCTAAATTCCATATCACTCAGCCCGCCGCTTCTCTATCTCTCCACTCATTCCAGACTTCCAGTCGTTCGCATCTCAGACTCAGAGGTGGCAAGGAGGTCGGTTAGGCTTCGCTAGTCTCCTCCTTGGCCCTTGCTGGTCGGCTTCGGCGCTTCGCTGCTGCGGGACTCCGGGAGGGCACGTGACTTGCAGTGGTCCGGCGCTTCGCTGCTGTCTCCGGCCTCTGCCACTTCATCTCCGTCTTCGGTCGGTCGTCGGCGAGAAAGGTTTGGATTCTCCCTTGAATCTTCTCCGGCTCTATCTATGCAGCTATGCTTATCTTTGTGCTTTATCACTCGCAATCTCGCATCATCCATTCATCCTTTTCCGCTCACATTAAGAAATCATAAGTTAGGGTTTTTGTTTATACCTTTTCTTTTCACTAAAGTGATTGTGATGGATGATATTGGCCTGGAAATTTACTAGTACGAGTGCATTGTTGGATTTGTTGATAGTTGGCTTCAATTCAGTTCTCTATGAACAATGTGAAAGCCAAAATTAGAACCGTTTGAATTTTGAACCAAATAATTGTTTGATTACATTCACTGTTGTTTGTAGAATTGTAGTGTTTTATTAATATTTGTAGTGTTTTATTAATGTAGTTATTTGACTGAATTTGAAGATTATTGATAATTTGATATCGAGCAATTTCAAAGGGTTCGTGATTTGATATAACAGGTAACTATACAATCCTCATTGGTTTTATATTCAATTTAGGTAGAAAATGATTGATTATTCATGTTATATCTATATGTTGATTTAGTTTACAAAATTCCAAGTCACCAAATATAGGATCAAGTTCTAATCCCACTCCAGTGAACCCACCAAGTGTTCCTAATTTGTCTAGTTGTGATGTTGAGTTTGATCTCGATAATTTGCCTGATGACCCGGGGTTAAGGAAAGATATGTTTGAGTATAGTGATGTTGAGTTTGATCTCGATATTTATTCGATCTAATTAAATTTAATTTTAGCCATACGGGATTGTGCCCCCACAACGCGAAAATCCTGCGTCTGCCCCGGTAAGAACAGATCAACAATGCTAATTAATGCAAATTACTAGAGTTGAAAGATTAAGGTATCTTTGAAAAACGTGCTTATAATGTAAACGGTGTAGTTAGCTGATAAGGTCTAATAAGGATTAATGGTCTGATACTTTACTGATATAGAAGGCATATGCATCTAAACACGTGGTTGGAAAAAAATTGTTAATAATATGCATCTAAACACGTGGTTGGTGAAAAAAAAATTGAAACATGAATGATGTTTGCCTTTGCAAATGAGTCAATATCTGAAGGTCTGCTTCAATAATTTTGCAGGTCAAACATTACTTTGAGTACGAGGATGCTAATGGAACTGTAAACGAAATTTGGCGACAAGTTAGCTTGAAACTTCCGGTCAGACGTCTTGTCAATATAGAGTTACCTAAGCCAGATTGTTCTTGTCTTTATTCGAATCGCTTAGAGATAGCCCACCATTTGGGAATAGACACCTTGTAATACTTGAGGCAGCAGTTAACTTCTGACATTTCTCGATATGCTCATGCAACTAGCCGACTTTCCTTGCAACCGAGCAGACGTCACTTGTTGTGCTCTGCCATTGCAATGCTTAAGGTATTGTTGTTCTCTGCTTTGTCGTTAACTCGTCTCCTTAACTTAAGCAGATGAAAAATTATCGTAGTTACTGTATAGCATTATCCTTTTCATTCCTCCGGCTGCTGGAAATGAATAAAATAAGAAAAGAGGAAGGAAACAAAATATTTGTGATAGTTTTTTTCACAAAAGAGAATGAATAGGGTAGATTTTGTAGGTGGCTTAATACATCCTTGGATTATAACTTGGAGCTCGTGATAGGCTTTTTAGGATATGTTTGGCTTGTTATTATTAGGGGAATGTTTTATAGTGTACAGTGTGTTTTCTTTTGTTTGTAAAAATTAGTCAAAATAAAAGCATGAATGATGGTAAGGAAAACAATGGCTCTTATTTTTTATTTTTCACTCTTGAGCAAATCATATTTATAATGAGATTATATTATGGGTTTGGATCCCGTGAGAATGGTCAATCCCGTGCAAAATGTCAATGATACACATCTAGATAAGTTATATGTACATATATAGGCCAAAATTCATATATTTCAGAAATTCATACATATTTAGGTAATAAATTAGGGTCAGTCTACGTGAAAACATCTGGCCATGAGAGAAATAAGAACGGCCTACGACATTGGATCAAGAAAAACAGACATTCCAGATCGCGTCATCCTGAAAAGGAAATAATTCAGAAAATTTTGGGTAAAAATCGGCACTACCGAATTTTATGTGAAAAAAAGTGTATCATATGCACGTACGTTATTTCATATGCACATGTACGTTATTTCATATGCACACGTAGGTTATATTCATATGTTTTGTACATATGCACATATAACACGTAGTGTATTTCATATGCACAAATAAGAGCGCGTTTAGTTCCCATTCCTTGGAATCAGGAATGGGAATGAGAATGACTAATTCCCAACATTATGTTTAGTAAAGATAAGAATGAAATGGATTTATTCTATGGAATGGATGATTCCAAGCTTCATGAAGCATTTGATTCCATAAAAAATATTGAGGTATCATCCATTCCAACTAGATATATAAAATTCGACCGACCCGAAACACAACCCGAACTCGTACCCGAGCTTGACCGACCCCTTATTTCATATATATTATATCATTTATATTATATTATATATTATATTAAATAATATTAATTTTTATTAAATAAGTAATAATATTAATATTAATTTTTTTATTAGATAATATTAATTTTTTATTAAATAATATTATTTATTTATTTATTTTCATTGAATAATATTTTTTTAATAAATAATTAATTTTATTAACTAATATTAATTATTTTATTAAACAATTTAATAATATTAATTATTTTATTAAACAATTAAATAATATTAATTATTTTTAATATATAATTAAATAATAATCATTATTTTAATAATTAATTAATTAATATTATTTATTTATTAAACAATTAAATAATATTATTTATTTTATTAAACAATTAAATAATATTATTTATTTTTATTGAATAATATTAATTATTTTCATTGAACAACATATCAAACGACAAGCTGCAGGAATGGAAATGAATCATTTTTTATTCCGATTTCAATCCGATTCCTGGATCATACCAAATGAGTCCTAAGTTATTTCACATGTACGCGATGGTATATTTTATATGCACAAATTGTTTATTCCTATAAGTTTTTATACATGGAAGAGATGAATTTGTGGTTTGAGTTGTGAGGGCCATGACGGTTGGAAGCAGCAAAAAGGGGAAAAAGGTAGGAAAAAGGTGAGACTTTTGAGGAAGAAAGGAGGATGTTTTGAGAAGATTCATTTGGGGTAATGAGAAGGACGTTTGTCCTATTTTCTCTAATACCCTTGTAAAACCATGAAATGAGAAATCATTCTTCCTTGTCTATTGCAGAGAGCCATTACACCTTATATAGTGAGTGTTCTATGGACAGTTGTCCCACTATGAATATTCTAGAATAGCCCAATAGATAAGGATCATAAATTTACGTAACGGTCACAAATATGTAGTGCTACTAAGCACAAAGTGTACATGGGTGATTTTGTATAACTAATGTCAAATCAGTATGCTAATTACTAAATCAATTGAATTAATTTGCTACGTCATTTGCCTAGAATAGGTTACATTCTATCTTTAGGGAGTTCACAGAAAGAACTTTTTTACAGCCAAATGGGACCTTTCAAGGGCATTGCATGTTGTCAAACTGGCTGCATCTAGTAATTAAAGGCTTCATTTTAAACTACGTATTATATATGCTAAGTGTGAATTTAAGATGTGAATTGTCCAAATACGTTGCTCACAAAAGTTGCATTGTATTTGATTTTCAACTTTTAGAAAGGTTCAATATCCATGACTCACGTATCCAACTATGAAAATCTCACTTCCATGTATGTGTAACATGTTACATGATCTATTAGGTGACACATACATTAATACCTTATAATCACCTAGTAATTAATTTGTAAGTTGAACTACAAATATGGTTGGCATTACATAACATGCACAAAATGTGTGGATGAAACTGATTTTCTTCATGAACAAGCTATGTCCAACTTACTTCAGCCTACTTCCTGGAAAGGTAAATGGTGCACTATTTATTTATATGGACATCCTACCCTCTTCTCTTCTACTCCGATCCTTTTGATAATGAAGATTGGTGGAAGTCTCCCTCTTCATCTTTCTAGCTTAACTCCAAATCTCTTGTTCAATTCAGAACTTTGCTAAACACATACATCTTTCTAGACACGATTATGTGCCAAATTCGAGGGGCTTTACTTAATTTTCCCATGTTCCACAAAAAACATCCCGAGATACGTAGGCACTTTAAGAGCTTCATTCCACTTGCGGTTATCATCTTTTGCCAGCCACAACCCACGAGGGACGAGGGTGATATGTATTATGTGGGAATTGTAGCCGCGACTTTGGACACGGTGAGCGTTTTAACTTGCTTGAGGAGGAGTCCATTTGACGTACCTACATTTGTGATGATATACTTGTCTCAGATAAGTATAGCTGTCAGAAGTGTATATATATAGTGGCCAGGTTGGAATGGATACATTTTATTTCTACAAGGCTGATGAAATTCATGGCCATAACCGAAATTCCACAATACAATTTAAGATGGTATTCGAGCCTAAAGATGAGGGTGAACCTAATTATGACGAGGGTCGCCTTATGCGCGTTATGGCCGTTTCTAAGAACGACATGGGGATATACTTGCTTACCTAGTTGTTAAACAATTCTCCATATCTTTCCTAATGTCAAGACATGAAACAGCTTATGTGCGATTTGGAGATGATGCACGTCTTTGGGGAGAAACCACATGCACTAGTGGGGGAATATGGTCAGTATAAATGAAAGTTGCATTTAATGTCGAGTCGATTAGGGTTGGAGGAATTGAGCTTGCAAAATTTTCACGTGTAAAGAACAATAGAAATAAATTTAAAATTTGTTTGTAAACTTGTAAAAAGTTACAAAAGTGTCGTCCATTAATAAAAGTTTGATCGCAACCGTTTATTTGTTTTAATCTGAATAAGTCACATTGGTCGTCGTTAGTTTTTGTAAGAATTGTTTTCTTTTGATGAATAACACTTATTTTGTTTCTTTGATGAGAATATGTAACTTGAGGGTTCTTCATATTACTATGCAATATATATTTACATGCTTGATTAATATAAGGATGGATTCTACTTATTCACAAATGTATACTATTTTTGAAATCTAAAATAAAAAGATATCTTTTTAGCGATTATGAGTGCTAAAGTCATAGATCACATGCATGTAGTAATTTAATATATAATTATTAATTAATGTGTTTTCAATAACGAGTAAAGGTCCGTATTAAAGTTTGGATGAACAAGTGGGACGAAATCAAGAGCTTAGTTATCAATTAAAAGCTTCATTTGAACTCTGTATTATACTCCATGTATTCGGATTTACTTGTCCATCTAGAATTGAACACATATATTAAAAAAGTTTAACTTGTACTAAAATATTCCTAATTGAATGTGTATTTTCTTACATTAAAAATTAAAATAGTCTAATTTTAATTTCTTTTTTCATTTAATATAATGGATAAAATTAGAAAATTTTGTCAAAACATTTACAAAGACAAATGTTTATGAATAAGATTTATTGTTTAAAATGACAAATAAATCTGGTCGAAGGGAGTATATGTTTAGTGTGAACTGAGATGTGAATTGACCAAAAATCATTCATCACATAAGTTTTTTTTTTGAATTTTCAGTAAATATTGATTAAAAGAAAAAAGCGGTTACAGAGAGTTCACAGAAGAGAGCGCAATCAAAACAAAAGAGAGGAGACAAGAAGGAAAGGGGGAGGGGTAAACGATTACAAGAGCAGTCCCATATTAGAAAGAAGATGGTTGTCATTTAGACTACCGGATTTGGCCGCAATTGAGCTTCTAATATGGGTTATGATCTTGCGAGTGCAATCATTGCTAATATTCCGATTGTTGAAAACTATTTCGTTCCTAGTAAGCCAGATGTAGTAGATGAAGGTAGTGAACATCGCCATTTGTGCTTTGAAGGTTGATTTCCTTTTGTCTCTTTGCACCAAAAGCCAGTTCAGCCAGCTATGGAGGGAGTCATGTTGAGTTCTGATTTTCATCCAAATAAGAAGATTTCCCAGGACAGCTTTGACGAAGTGACAATCGTTCCAAAGATGGTTACCAGTTTCATGAACTCTATGGCATAAAGCGCAGTTTGGGTCTTCAATATGGAGCCAGCTTTGAAGGCAATCCTTAGTAGGAAGATGGTTGAGGATTGCAAGCCAACTAATGAAAGAGCATTTTGGAGTATTGAGTCCATTCTAGAGAAGTTTGCCCCAGGGGTTGATGAAATTTTTTGTTCATAATAAGATCATAAATTGCACAAGTTTTGAACTTGCCATGAGCATTAGTCATTAGTGGGCCAATTTGGGAGAACGAGGCATGAGTGAGGAGCAGGTCCTTGATCTTGAGGAGATATTTCTAGCTCCAACTGTCTTGGTCTCTCTTTTGCAGTTCCCAAATGGTTGGGGAATTTAACTTAAGGGACAAGGTCCACCTTGTCCATATGTTTTGGTTCCCTCCTTCCATCTCATAAATCGCCCTTGACATACAAGCCTTATTCCAAGCCAGTAATTCTTTGAAGCCAGTTCCACCTTCATCAAGAGGTTTGTAGACATAATCCCAAGAAACAAGGCAACGCTTAGAGGAGGTTTTACCTTACCAGAGGAAGGATCAGATGATTGATGTCACTTTTTTGAGCACTTTCTTTGGAAAGAGGATGACATTGCACCAGTAGGATTGGATCCCATACATCACCGATTTGATGAGCTCCATTCGACCTGCATAAGACAAATTTTTGGTTGCCCAGCCATGAATTTTAGAGGTCATTTTGTGGGTGACAGTGGAGAAGGCATCAGCATGAAATTTTTTAGACCCAGTGGGGACACCAAGATAGTTAATGGGGAGGGAGGCAGTGGAGAAATCAGTAATTTGCAGAATTTGGTTTTGGAGATGGGTAGAGGTTCCACCAAAGATAATGCTGGTTTTATCAATATTGATTTCATACCGTAAAAAACACCAAAGAGGGAAATGGTGTTCATAACAGCCTGGATTGATTTCAGATCAGGTTTGCAAAAAAATCATGAGGTCGTTAGCATAGCTGAAGTGAGTGAGCTTGGTTCTTTTGCAGTGGGGGTGGAGTTTGAAGTTTCTGTTGGAGTTAAGGTTATTGAGCATACGGTATAGGTATTCTATCACCGGGACAAAAAGATAAGGGGATAAGGGGTCTCCTTGACAAAGCCCTTTTTTTCCATGGAAGAAACCTTTGAATTCACCATTAATAATGATGGAATATGAGGTGGTGGTGACACAGGACATGATTCAAGATATGAGGGGAGGAGGGATATGGAAGAAGAGAAGAACATTGTGGAGGAAGGACCATTCAATAGAGTCGAAAGCCTTTCTAAAATCAACCTTGGTGGTACATCTAGGGGAGATATAAGCATGGTCATAATGCTTAAGGATGTCTTGGCAGATGAGGATGTTGTGATTGATGGAGCGATTTTGGATGAAGGCACTGTTAGTTAATGGCAATTTTATATATTGGTTCTATTGATTACCAATATTAGTTAGCAGTTGACTAATTCTTCCATATTAGTCTAGCATTAGTTTAGTGCTGTTAGTGGAGAGAATTCTTATGATCTTGTTAGCTGATTCTCTCCTATTCTGTTTTCATTATCTTGTATAAATATGGTTATTCTCAATGAATATAAATCAATCTTTTCCTTATCTATCTATATGGTATCAGCCTATTTCTGATCCTCTCTTTCTTTCTTTTCTACAAAACCAACGTCTTTAATTTTTTTCCCTGCTTCCACATACAACACTCTCATGGCTGCAGAATACAGCTCTCTGCTCCCCAATCCCTACGAAATAACAAAACCCTTCACAAACATTCATCTCACCAATGTCATCAAACTCACCTCTACAAACTATATAACTTGAAAGCTCCAAATTCAGGCCACCCTTGAGGGCCACGATCTCTTTGGATTCTTGGATGGCTCCCATCCGATGCCTCCCGAGATGATCCCGAACACTGCCACACCACCCACACAAATCCCCAATCTGGCGTTTCTCACCTAGAGACGCCAAGATTGGCTCATATATGGTGTTGTACTGAGCACCCTGTCTCCGTCCGTCGCATCTCCTGTGACACAGACGAAGCATGCCCATGACATATGGGATCTCCTGCAGCGCACTTTCGGCAAGGCCTCTTGGGGCCATGTGAAACAACTCAAGGAGTGCCTCCGGTCGGCCACAAAGGGTCAGCAGTCCGTCACCGACTACCTTCACTTAATGAAAGGGACGGTTGATCTCCTTGCTTCCATAGGCAGTCCCGTTCACCCTGAAGATTTCACTGATTACATTCTCCGGGGTCTTGATGAGGCATATAAACCGGTGATCGATGGTGTCAACGCCCGCGACACGCCAATCTCATATGATGACCTTCTTGAGAAGCTGATCACCCGGGAACTCACAATCAAGGCTGGGCAGCTGATGCGACCCTGCCATCCATGACAGCCACAAAGGAAGAAGAAGGGGCCGTGACAAGTTCGAGTGCCAACGACGCGCAATGCTTCATCGCGTGTGTCAGCGCTAGCCAATGCAAGCCAGAGAACGCGTTCTCCGTCAAGCGCCTCCAGCCAAGTCCAGAGATCGCGTTCTCTCTCATGATCCTCTCCACCATCATTGATCGCGATCTTTGAGGTTGTTTTGTCAATTTAGAACATTAATATTTTGTTAGTTTTCTTTTTGGGCGTGTGTTCCACGCGTGTCGCGTGGCCCATTAAGCGAGACTCGGCCCATCAGAGTCCTGCTATCTCTTATAAAAGGTCAACTCGACCTTCTGTACTAGGTTACGTCTAATTTGAATCAAAGCTTAAGTTTGAGAGCCTATCGCCTCCTTCCTTTGATTGGACGTCAAACACTTATCTCTGTCTTCTCATCTCCTTCACTCCGCCGCCGACGCTACGGCATCCACTCGATCTCCATCGAGTTTATCCAACCTTGCCGCCGACGCTACAGCCACTCACTCGATCTTCTCGAGTATATCCCCTTTGCTGCCGACGCTACGGCTTCGCTCACCTCTCGAGCCACCATTCATCATCTCGAGCCACAAACACCGCGTTCCATCCAAAAAAATCTCAGATTTGACACGCGCGACTCACCACCAAGATCACGATCCGGCATTCACAAGCCGGAACGCATCAACTGGCATCAGAGCCTTTGATCTTGTAAGTCGCTTGTCAAGTCTCATTTGTTCACACTTTTTTTTTCTCCATCATCTTGCTTCCGCCATTGTCACAAATTTTTTTGTTCTTTTCTTCCTTGCTAGTCCTTTCGGTTTCTACAAGAGAATCTCTTGGCCGATAATTGCTTGATCCCCGCGCAAAAATTGTGTGGTTTGTTTGCATGAAATCTGCGTAATTAATTGATTGATTTTCTTAATTAATTGCGTGAATCTCGCTAACATATCTTGCCATATTTTCTTGTGTTGACCGTTATAAATCTGCATCAAATCTTATCTCTCCTATCGTGTAAATCTCGCGATTTCTTTCCTTAAGTTACTTAGCCATTTATTTTTATTTTAATTGTGTAATCTTATCCGATCTTAAACCAAAAGCCAAAGACTAAGATTCGGATTTGAAACTCAAATTTCAAAAGTCTACGCATTTAAAAAAAAAGCGACAATTCAAAAAAAAAAAAAAAAGGGAAAGCCAAACTAAGGCAACCTTCTTCCCTCACCGGCTAGGCTCATCTCTTATGCCTCCACCGTCTAGTGTCACACTTGAAGGTTTGTCTTGTGTGTGCGCGTTGTTTACGCAAAAGATTAGGACTTCATTCTTTTGGTTTCGTTTGCTTTTGTGCTTGCATATCACACTTGCTTAGCCGCCCTCACGGCCAAAAGAATGCGCCCTCCTACGTGAACACTTGTTACTTGTTAAGTGCTTACTTGTTCTTTGGTTTTGTATTGTCTTTGGTTCGTTTTTACTCGCGATGTCTGGTCATATTGTGATAGGTAGCCTCACGGCACCCACCGGTGGAAATGTCCAAGGAGATGGCAACAACCAACCATCACAGCAAAACATTGTGCAACATGAAGTGGTCCCTCTCGCCAATCCTCCCCAACCAGACCCCATTCTGGAACTCTCGGAGGAGCAACGCGAGATACAAGAACTTAGGCGCCAAGTTGCCCAATTGCAAGCCATGCAACGCGTTGCGCCGGCCCAACCCACACCAAATTTGATGGTCCCTATGGACACCCTGGGCGCGCCGCGTCACACTGAAGCCGGGCCAAGTCAACAACGCGTGGACAAGGGCAAATGAGTCATGTCCTCCACCTCAAACTTGCAACCGCGACTTCAACAAATCCAATCCGTGATCGAAAGCCGCCAAGGCTATGTGTCACATCGCGAACGCTACACACCGCGAGCAACACCAGCCGGCTACGACAGCTGCTCCGACCGCGACGATGATTCCCCTGGTGAGTACTCTGAACCCTTTGACTCCCATGACATGTATGACGCCAGAGGAACAAGACGCCGCCACGAGGCTGCTTCAACACCTCTAGCCGGCCGCACAAGACGAGAGGAACGCGACTAAGGTTTGCCGCATAGATCATATCTTGTCACAGACAGTGAGCCGCGTCAGCGTCGCCATGTTCCCACTCCCGTGCCATTCGACGTCAACGACCACCTTGGCCATCAAAGCGCGTGTACACCGCGTTATGGCTCCGATGGCTATGCATCGACGACGCCGACTATCCAAGATGACTTCAATGAGTTTGACGACGAGGAGATGGAGGACGCGGGGATGATCAATCCAGGCTCCTTCCATCCCCCCCTTGGTGATCCCATTGAACTCCAAAAAAGGCCCGCAGATTGGATTCCGCCTCCACTACAGCCAGTAGGACCACAACATCGCGTTCACAACGACAATAGGCGTGACACTCGTGGGCAACAACGCGAGGACATGACATGTGACTTTCGTCGCCGTCACGATGCCTCTGTTCCAAGACGACGAGAACAACGCGCTGAGTACAACGCGCCACCTACGGACTTCGCCGCTGCAGATGTCCAAGATGGCCGTGCTTACCGCCAACTTCGACGCGTTCAAGCCCATGCACAACGCGCTTATGCGCCACAACATGCTCAGCACGCACCAAGGCTTAGCCGCCACGAGGTAAAAATCAAAATTGAGCATTTCCTTGGTGAATATGATCTTGCTGCTTTTCTTGAGTGGGTGCAGGCTACAGAGTACACTTTGCGATATTGCCACATTCCCACAGAAGAGCATGTTGACGCGGCAACGCTACACTCTGAGGCGTTGCACGCGTTTGGTGGCACAGGTTCGTGGACGACCGAGTTCGTCGACACCTTGTCCCCATCACGGAGTGGCACCAGCTTGTCTATGTCATGACACAAAAGTACGTGCCCATGGACTACAGAAACCAGATGACAAAGTTTATGAGTGGCTTGAATGTGTCAATCCGTGATCAACTCGAGATATTGCCCATCAAGGATCTCAACACCTTGACTCACACCGCGATGCCAATTCATAACCAATTCTCGCGTCGCCGGCAATCCTCTTGGCAAAATCAAGGACAACGAAGGTATGATCCTAACCCTAGTCCATCCCTTACTACTGATGTGCATGCTCTAATCTCAGGGTCCACCGCGTACAACCAAGGCCGTGACGCCAAGATCGCGATGCCCAATTCCACGTCCTCTCGCAAGATCGTGCCGAAGGCCCCCTCCCGGGGCAATGACCGCACACGTGACATTGAATGCTTCAAGTGTGGAGGGCGCGACCACTACCAAAGGGATTCTCCAAACAACAAGAAGGTCCTCTTCTCCACCATTGTCGCAGGATATGAGTCTTACGAGGAGGATGAGACCCAGCTTGTGACAATTGAAGAAGGATTCGAAGATGACACTGAGGAGGCCTACACTTGTGAGGCTGTCGTGCTCCATGCAGGCACATCATTGAGCCTAGTCACGCGGCGCATCCTCACCGTCAAGGAAGGCAGCCTTGTCGACCAGCGTGATAACCTCTTCCACACGCGTTGCCTGGTCAAGATGGCATCCCTGAGTGTCATCATCGATGGCGGAAGCTGCTGCAACATCATTAATGCAAAGGTGGTCAACCATCTGACCCTTCCAACAATGCCTCACCCACAACCCTATGGCCTATAGTGGATTTCTTAGAGTTCTGGTAACACTGTAACTCGACAATGTCTTATCTCTTTTTCCATTGGCCAATATTCAGACTCAGTCCTTTGTGATGTCATGGCAATGGATGCTACACATCTTTTGTTGGGGCGCCCATGGCAATTCGACAAGCGCGTTCTTCACGATGGCTATTTAAACACTTATGTGTTTACTTACCACGGGAAGCGCGTCACCCTCTTACCCATGTTCCCCCAAGAGATTTTACAGGATCAGGTCGAGCGTGATCGACAAAAGGCTTTGGCAGCAGCAAAGAGCGCATCAACACCGACGCGATCAACACCAGATCCCGGAGCTTCTTCCACCACCCAAGTCCCTAGCAGCAGGACATCGCGTACTTCCTTAGGACAAGAAAGCGCTTCCAACCACAACGCGGACAAGGATATAACGCGTTGTAGGGACATTGTAAGTTCCGCGTTGAAAAGATGTTGTGCGCACCGTGTGTTTCTCACGCGGCCAAACAGTCATCCTTTCACCGGTCTGACATCTCTGAGGATGATCGACAACCTGTCGTACACTTTGAAGGACCATGAGCACACAACCGCGGCCAAACATGCAGAGCAAGTCCACGAGATTCGTCGCTCAACGCATTACGCGTCGATACACACCAGCGGCCGCCGTTGCATCGTGTTTGAACCCGGGGACCACATGTGGCTGCACTTGCGCGCGTTGCGCTTTCACTCGAGGGGCACCCATAAGCTGGCCTCACGCGGAGATCGATCATTCCGCGTTGTACAAACAATTGCAGATACAACTTCCCCTCTTGAATTCGATGATGGTGAAGCGGGGACGCTTCACAGCCAAGTGGGAGAGGGTGATGCGACCCTGCCATCCATGACAGCCACAGAGGAAGAAGAAGAAGGGGTTGTGACAAGTTCGAGTGCCAACGACGCGCAATGCTTCATCGCGTGCGTCAGCACTAGCCAATGCAAGCCAGAGAACGCGTTCTCCCTCAAGCGCCTCCAGCCAAGGCCAGAGATCGGGTTCTCTCTCAAGATCCTCTCCACCATCATTGATCGCGATCTTTGAGGTTGTTTTGTCAATTTAGAACATTAATATTTTGTTAGTTTTCTTTTTGGGCGTGTGTTCCACGCGTATCGCGTGGGCTAGCCCATTGACTTGGCCCATCCGAGTCCCGCTATCTCTTATAAAAGGTGAACTCGACCTTCTGTACTAGGTTACGTCTAATTTGAATCAAAGCTTAAGTTTGAGAGCCTATCGCCTCCTTCCTTTGATTGGACGTCAAACACTTATCTCTGTCTTCTCATCTCCTTCACTCTGCCGCCGATACTACGACATCCACTCGATCTCCATCGAGTTTATCCAACCCTGCCGCCAACGCTACGGCCACTCACTCGATTTTCTCGAGTCTATCCCCTCCGCTGCCGACGCTACAGCTTCGCTCACCTCTCGAGCCACCATCCATCATCTTGAGCCACAAACACCGCGTTCCATCCAAAAAAAACCTTAGATTCGACATGCGCGACTCACCACCAAGATCACGATCCGGCATTCACAAGCAGGAACGCATCAGCAGCGGACCATCCCAGGACCCGCTACTGCCCTGAATGCCCAAACTCGGCCCTCCAAGCCTCGCTCTCGCCCCTCCGGTCCCCAGCAGCAATGGCCTCGCCCTCCTCCTCTGGCTCCCTAGAACCCTCCTACAGCCCTCTGGTTCTCTCTGGTGCCACCACGCCACAACCAACCACCACCCCTACCAAAACCCTTCCTCGGTAAGTGCCAGTGGTGTAAAATCTCTGGCCATGTCTTAACTCACTGCCCTTCCTTCCGCGCCCAACACCCCTCTGTTCCCCTCCCTGACTCGTCTCGATTCCCGGTGAACCCAAACCCCAACCCGCAGGCCAATAACCTCACCGTCCAGCAGCCTGTCAACCCATGGCTAATCGATTACGGCGCCTCTCATCATGTTACGAATGACCTCGCCAATCTTGCCCTTCATCAACCATACACAGGACCAAACTCTTTATTCATGGGTAACGGCTCAGGTTTGCGAATTCTAAACACTGGATCTCTTACTCTTCATGGTTTTCCTATGTCTGATGTACTATATGTTCCTTCCATCTCAAAAAACATTCTATCCGTTTCTCAATTCACCAAACAAAATAAACTTGCTATTGTTTTCTTAGCTCACTGCTTTGTTGTGAAGGATCTCAAATCGGGCCAAACAATCCTTGAAGGACCGTGTGTCGATGGCGTCTATGTGTGGCCTACTTCCTCTCCCACAGTCAATCATCTCCACCTCACCCCCACGGCTACATGGCACTACAAGCTCGGCCATCCGTCTACTGCTATTTTCCAATTTATCCAGAAGCGGTTTTCTTTAGGTGTTTCGAATTTTGTTCAGTCGAATTGTACTTCTTGTCACATTACCAAAAGCCATAAACTTCCCTTTCATTCATCTAGTCTTGTGTCTACACATCCATTGGAAATTATTTTCTCAGATGTATGGACATCCCCTGTTCTTTCTATTGATGGTCTTCGTTATTACTGTATATTCGTTGATCATTATACTCGTTATATTTGGTTTTATCCATTAAAGAGAAAATCAGACACACAATCCGTCTTTATTAAATTTCGAAGTCTTGTTGAAATTCTCTTCAAACACAAAATAAAAATTCTTTATACGGATAATGGCGGCGAGTACATTGCCCTTCGCTCGTTCCTAAGCTCATTTGGAATCAGCCACCACACATCACCCCCACATACACTCGAGCACAATGGCCTATCTGAACGTCGCCATCGACACATCGTTGAAACCGGCCTCTCGCTCCTCACCTACTCGGGTATGCCCCTCACATATTGGCCTCATGCTATGACCACAGCGGTATATCTCATAAACCGCCTACCCACACTCATCCTTAACTATGAGTCCCCGTACTCCAAACTCGTTCATCAGACTCCGGAATATCATAAGTTTAAGAGTTTTGGATGTTTATGTTTTCCATGGCTTCGACCGTATGCTCCTAATAAATTGTCTCCAAGGTCTATTATGTGTGTGTTTATAGGTTACTCCACCGATCAACATGCCTACTGTTGGGCCTGACGTCCCCTGGGAAGGTGGATCGAGCAAGACAAGCCCAGGCCCACGACGGATCGGAAGAAGAGAAGAGAAACCCAGAGAAGACGATGAGGCTTCTCCAGTCGAACGTCCTCCGACAAGATCGCGAAGATCCCGCCAAGCATTAAATGCCAGGATTGATCAACGGCCACAACATTTACACAACACCATAATAGCAGCAATTAGTGATAGAATCTTCGTAATTAAATCCCGGCGTTGAAGATAAGGATGGGATCGAAATATAACGGTCAGAGGCACGAAGAACTTACCATATATGGACAAAGAGGAAGATAAGAGGGGGACGGATACAAGCACGTTACACACTCAAGCATTCTCGTTCAGAAACAAAACAGAACAACACTTTCAGTGCCCGTCTAGCTCTCCAGCAATCACCCCCGCTTATTCGCCACCGGTCGCAACCTAAGAATTACCGGTCGAATCCAATAAGATCACTCTGCCTTATTACGATAAGTTGTATCTCGATTCAATCCGATCAATATATTATCTAATAAAGTCATTTCGCTATTCTGCATTTGCTCTTTGCTTGTCTATTATCTATTTGGTTTGGATTGTTTTCTATCACCCGATCGACTAGTTACCCCGTCTAAGGCGATTTAGGTCGTCCGATCTTTTTGCACCAAAACAATTTGGCGCCCACCGTGGGGCAACTTGCCGATCACCCTTCCGAAACTTTCCAACCATGACTATCGACCCATCTACCAACACCGAAGAACCACATCTCGAAGACGGAACCCAAACTCCAGGGGACCCAACCGAAAACCCTACTCCAACCCAGTTCCAAGAACTTTCTCAAAAAATGGCCGCCCTCCAAGAGGAACTAGCCCAGCAGCGCCAAAAAACCGAATCTCTCGCCGCCTTGTCAACCCAATCCAAAGCCGAGATCGCACAACTAACTCATGAAAATGAGTCTCTTAAGTCGCATGTACAATCAATGGCTTCGGGATCTAGGAGTATGCCCATCCACAGCAACGTCCGAACACGCCTCGACATGGACAACGTCGAGCCAACGCCCCTGAGCGTGCGACGATCCGGATACGCAGAGGGTACATCTCGAACTCCTATTACCAATCCGTTTTTGACTAACCATGTCACTTTTTCCACACCGATCGGGTCGGCAGGGGCCCGAATCGACGAACCACAGGTTACCAATCCACCAGACGTCCTGGCTCTCTTCCAGCAGACGCTCGACCAACACATGAAGACGATCGACGATCGCTTCAACAAGCTTCCAAGAGTCCCGCAGCCAATCGAGAGGGAAGCGACTGGCGGATTCGAAGAATCCCCGTTCATTGAAGAAATCGCTAGGGTCAAGATCCCCAAGAAGTTTCATCTTCCCAGCATGGCGACATTCGACGGCACCAGCGACCCAGATGACCATATTTCTATATATAAACAAAAGTTAATGGCTGCATCTGTTTCAAGGGAGAACCGCGAGGCCGTCATGTGCAAAAGCTTTGGCACGACCCTTGCAGGTTCCGCACTAACTTGGTTTATGCGTTTGCCTCAGGGAACGATTGCATCGTTTGTGGATCTGGTCAACTCCTTCAAAAGTCAATTTGCCAGTAGTCGGAGGCTCGAAAAGCAGTCGAGTGACCTCTACCGAGTCACACAAAGGTATAACGAACCTCTCATGAATTATCTCAACAGGTACAATAAGGAGAAAGTGGCGATCCCCCACTACGACGTCACAACCTCCATCGAAGCCTTCAGACAAGGTCTGATCAAAGACAGCAACCTTTACGACGAGATTACCAAGTACCCATGCAAAAGCTTCGAAGACGTCCTGGCCAAGACCATGGCCGAGGTAAGATTAGAAGAGGACCGTGAGTCGTGAAAAGCCTCACGCGGGCCCGATCCGTCTGATCGTAAAAATCTCTCCGACAACCGTAGAGACAGACGTCCACATCCCTACTCTCGTAATCGAAATGAGTTGAGTCAGGTAAACTCTTTCCAAGACAGGTCCCAGGACTAGAGAGACGTTCCGGTGTTGCCTCCCAGGATCCAATCTTACAACTTCAACGTTTCTGTGTCGGAGCTTGTCAAGAGTTTCGACAAATATGGAAAGGAGGTAAGATGGCCCCGAAAGAGCGACCGACCGGATGTCAAGAAAGACATGAGCCGATGGTGCGAATTCCATGGCGATCATGGTCATTCGACCGACGAATGCATCGCCCTGCGAAAGGAAGTCGCAAGACTGCTCGCACAGGGGCTCCTGCGCGACGTAATCTCGGAGCGGGCAAAAACCACCATGGAACGACGAGACCAGGTAAAACAAAACAAACCTCCATCCCCCGTCCATACAAAAGTTGTCAATACTATTTCAGGTGGATCGGACGTATGTGGGAACACATACTCCGCGGCTAAGCGACACGCAAAGGAAAGCAAGGGCAACAAGCCCGAGGCGTCAGAATTAAGGCCAAGGAAGATCTCCAACCTTCCAACAGTCACGTTCGACGAGTTCGATTCCGACGGATCGGACGGTCACCACGATGGTCTGGTAATCTCTTTGTCTATTGGTAATTTCTTAATACGAAGGGTACTAATCGATACAGGGAGTTCAACCAATCTTTTGACCCTCGACGCTCTTAAAGAAATGGGTCTAGCTGAAAACGACCTAATCAAAAAGTCGACCCCACTGGTCGGGTTCAGCGGTGAGGTTAAACATACGACTGGTGAAATCATTCTAACCACATACGCTGGAGGAATCAACCAACAGGTGAAATTCTTGATCCTAGATTGTCCATCTCCCTACAATTGTATTCTTGGCAGGCTATGGATACACGCTATGAGAGCGGTACCCTCGACGTATCATCAAGTCATCAAGTTTCCCACTGAATGGGGAGTACAAGAAATCCGAGGAGACTAAAGGACCGCTAAAGAGTGCTACGTCGCTTCCATGAAGAACGCAATCGAACATCAGACCGCATAGCAATCACAGAGCGGCGAAGGATCCAGTCGGTACATTGAACCAGAAATGGAAAAACTCGACGAGATCGTACTGGACCCTTCAAAGCCAAACCAAACGGTAAGGGTCGGGTCGGACTTGGACCACTCGACCAGACAACAACTTCTTGATTTTCTTAGGATCAATGCCGATTGCTTCGCATGGTCGCATGAGGATATGGCCGGAATATCTCAAAACATTATTACGCATAAATTGAATGTAGATCCATCTCATCCCCCTGTTAAGCAAAAACCCAGGAAGTTTGCCCCTGAGCGGAACAAGATAATTGACGACGAAGTCAAGAGCTTATTGGAAACAGGGAAAATAAGAGAAGTCCATTATCTTGAGTGGCTAGCCAACGTGGTCGTAGTCTAGAAAAAGAACGGCAAGTGGAGAGTCTGTATCGACTTCACAGATCTCAACAAGGCTTGTCCCAAAGACTCGTTCCCACTACCCCACATCGACGCCATGGTCGACGCCACAGCAGGGCACTTCATGGACGCTTTCAGTGGCTACAATCAAATCCTCATGGAACTCGACGATCAGGAAAAAATAGCATTCGTCACTAGTCAAGGTATCTACTGTTACAAAGTAATGCCCTTTGGCCTAAAAAATGCAGGGGCTACCTATCAGCGACTAGTCAACAAGATGTTCAAAGATCAGATCGGAGACACGATGAAAGTCTACATAGACGACATGTTGGTCAAGTCCAAAAAGAAAGAAGATCACATAGACCACCTACGCGACATCTTCGAGGTGCTCAAAAGGTACAATATGAAACTAAACCCTACTAAATGTTCCTTCGGAGTGTCATCAGGGAAGTTCTTGGGGTACATGGTGACACAAAGAGGAATAGAAGCCAGCCCAAAACAGATCAAGGCTCTCGTCAATCTTCGATCCCCCCGATACATCAAAGACGTACAAAAGCTCACGGGTCGGATAACAGCTCTGAACAGATTCATCTCCAAATCATCCGACAAGTGCAAACCCTTCCACGACGCTCTCAGGAAAAACAAGTCCTTTCAATGGACGGAAGAACACGAAGCAGCGTTCCAGAACTTGAAAGAGTACCTGGCCAGTCCCATGTTACTGACCAAACCTAAAGGCGACGAGCCCTTATTTCTATATCTTGCAGTGTCAGAATCAGCCGTAAGCGCAGTACTGATCAGGGAAGAGGATGCCAAGCAGTCACCGATATACTACGTCAGTCGAACGTTGTTGCCAGCAGAAACAAGGTATTCGTCACTCGAGAAGCTCGTACTATCGTTGGTAATGGCCTCGAACAAACTCAAACCCTATTTTGAATCACATACTATTATTGTCCGCATTAATCATCCCATGAGAGCAATCATGAGGAAACCCGAGTTTACAGGACGAATGACCAAATGGGCTATACACCTCAGTGGTTACGACATCGAGTACGAGCCCAGGACAGCGATCAAGTCGCAAGCCTTAGTCGACTTTATGGCCGATTTCAGTCCGACCCTAGAGCAAGAAGCCACAAGAGAAGCAACACAACTGCTCGCGACGGAAGAAACAGGTACATGGGAGCTCCACACAGATGGAGCGTCGAACTCCAGAGGATCGGGGCTAGGGGTCGTGCTGAAATCGCCACAAGGGGACAAGATAGCTCAGGCCGTCAGATGCGAGTGGGATGCGACTAACAACGAAGCTGAATACGAAGCACTCATATTCAGACTCATCTTGGCTCGCGACTTAGGGATCCGGGAGATCGAAGTCATTTGCGACTCCTTGATGGTCGTAAACCAAATACAAGGATCGTACAGTGCTAAAGACGTCAGGATGATAGCCTACCTGGAGGTAGCCAAGAAGCTGATCGGACAATTCCAAGCATTCAACATTAGACAGGTACCCATAGATTTTAACTCCCAAGCTGACGCACTTGCCAATCTAGGATCCGTCCTAGACCCGAAGGAATTTCCGCACATACCATTGGCCCACATCATGACGACAGCCGTCCCCAGGACGTCCGTCGAGTCAACGACACCGCTTGAAGAACTCGTCGCCATGGAAGTCGGTGGCCGACCAGAAGAAGACATCATCGACAACAATGACGATTGGATGCTACCTTACATCAGATGGTTGAAAGACGGCATTCTGCCCGACGACAAAACAGAAGCAAAGCGGCTCAAGGTACAAGCACTCTCTTTCGATATCATAGATAACATCTTGTACAAAAGATCTGTCATATGGCTACTCCTACGATGCCTCAAGACCTCCGAGGTCGGACGCATCCTACAATCGCTACACGAAGGAGAGTGTGGGAATCATACTGGAGGACGAAGCCTCTCGGGAAAAGCCCTACGAAACGGGTACTACTGGCCGACGATAAACAAGGACACTATGGACTATACCAAAAAGTGTGACGCATGTCAGCGGCATGCACCCGTCCATCACCAACCTTTAGAGCTCCTCCATCCGACTCTGGCTCCATAGCCCTTTATGAGATGGGGGATGGACATCGTCGGGAAGCTCTCTCCCGCGTCAGGTCAAAGAGTCTTCTTCCTCGCCATGATAGACTACTTCTCTAAATGGATCGAAGCCGAAGCCTACAGAGAGGTAAAAGATCAACACGTCATTTCATTCATAAAACGCAATATCTTGTGCAGATTTGGCATCCCATCAGAAATCGTGTGCGACAACGGTTCCCAATTCATCAGTCATAAGACTCGAGCCTTCTGCGACCAATGGAACATCAAGTTGGTCACGTCCACACCTCGGTATCCGCAATTCAACGGACAGGCCGAGTCTAGCAACAAAATCATTATCATCAATCTCAAGAAATGCCTCATTGGGGCTAAGGGAAAATGGGCCGACGAACTCTCATACATTCTCTGGTCCGACAGAACTACTCCAAAAAATGCGACCGGGCAATCGCCTTTTTCCCTCGTCTACGGGAGTGAGGCAGTCATTCCGGCCGAGTTACTGGTTCCGACCGCCCGTTGCAACCTCCAAACGAGCAAGCAAAACGATATTGAATTGGCTCATAGCCTAGACACAGTGGACGAGATCAGAGAAAAAGCTCGAATCAGGATGGTCAGATTTCAACAATAGGTCGCAAGGAGCTACAACAAGAACGTCAGGATCAAGGCATTCACAGTCGGAGATTGGGTCCTTAGGAAAACCTTCCAAAACACCAAGAATCCATTCGACGGAAAACTCGCACCACAATGGGAAGGACCCTACTTGATCACCAAAGTGGTCGGACATGGAGCGTATCAATTAGAAGACAAAGACGGACAACCAATTCCAAGAAGTTGGAACGCGGCACATCTAAAGCTATACCATTTCTGAACTGACAAGGTAAGACACTACAAAAACTCGCACATCGCTTATTATTACATGCACATCTCTATCTTCCTTTACAAACTATCATTTGACACTAAGTGAGGACCTCATCCTTACAAAAACACGAATGCAGAACTGCATTGACACATACATTGGATCCAGTCATGGGAAGGACCCTACTTGATCACGAAGAAATAGTTGTACCACAAAGCATCAAAATCAAAACCAGCCCCAGATCGGATGTTCACAAGGTCCAAGACCCTGAGAACCCTCCACGCTTGTGGCATCACCTGACACGGCGCCAACGCCAGAGCAGCCAAGAAATCCCTAACGAGGGGAGAGAAAGGAAACTTATGTCCTATCCGAAATGGATATGCATAGAAACAAACCCATCCTTCATATCGAGCATCGGCCCTCTCATCCGGGTGAGGCAGCCTGGCGACCGCCTCCGGCGGAAAGCCTCCAACTTGAAGAATTTGCTCCAACTCCGCCTGGGACATGGTGCTTGTCAGAGCGTCCGACTCTTTCAGAATGAAGAGGGGAGGAGCTTCACCCTCGCGCGAATCAGAGAGAGTCTTCGACGACTCGGAAGCTTCGCTAGAAACCATTTCAAGAACGGAAAAAGAAGGAAATCGAAAAGCTATGGCTAAAGAGGCTGGAAGACTTACCAAAGAAGCTTGCGAGAGAAGATGAAGTGAAGTCTAATCGCTCCCCTCTGCTCCGAATTTATGGAGGGAAATGATGGTCTGCAGAGGAGTCGCATCATGCTCCAATCTTGCGCCACGTAGCCCTGGGCAACTGCGTCAAAAAAGGATGGTGAAGATCGTGTATGGAGAAGTTGCCTCGGATTCCGCTTACTTGCCTAAACCGCAAGCCCAAGGCAACTTGGGGCTATTGTTGGGCCTGACGTCCCCTGGGAAGGTGGATCGAGCAAGACAAGCCCAGGCTCACGACGGATCGGAAGAACAGAAGAGAAACCCAGAGAAGGCGACGAGGCTTCTCCAGTCGAACGTCCTCCGACAAGATCGCGAAGAACCCGCCAAGCGTTAAATGCCAGGATTGATCAACGGCCACAACATTTACACAACACCATAATAGCAGCAATTAGTGACAGAATCTCCGTAATTAAATCCCGGCGTTGAAGATAAGGATGGGATCGAAATATAACGGTCAGAGGCACGAAGAACTTACCATATATGGACGAAGAGGGAGATAAGAGGGGGACGGATACAAGCACGTTACACACTCAAGCATTCTCGTTCAGAAACAAAACAGAACAACACTTTCACTGCCCGTCTAGCTCTCCAGCAATCACCCCCGCTTATTTGCCACCGGTCGTAACCTAAGAATTACCGGTCGAATCCAATAAGATCACTTTGCCTTATTACGATAAGTTGTATCTCGATTCAATCCGATCAATATATTATCTAATAAAGTCATTTCGCTATTCTGCATTTGCTCTTTGCTTGTCTATTATCTATTTGGTTTGGATTGTTTTCTATCACTCGATCGACTAGTTACCCCGTCTAAGGCGATTTAGGTCGTCCGATCTTTTCGCCCCAAAACACCTACCAGTGTTTGGATCCAAAAACGGGTCGAATTTATACATCCCGGCATGTTCGTTTCCTTGAAACGGAGTACCCGTACCGCCAGCTTGTTGCCCCTACCACCACGACCCCACCTGTAGATGAATGGGTCAACTTTGGCCTTCCCATTATCACTCCAACTACCCAACAACCAAATTCCACTACCACCGATAATCCCTCCTAATTTCCTTCAGTAAATCCCTCCCCAACAACCTCCCATAATTCATTTAACAACCCCCCTTCCACTCTTGGGCCCGGTCCATCATCTCCCTCTCTTACTAGCCCAATCCCATCTCACCTACCATTACCCCATCCAATCCATACTACAACTCAACCTGACGGCCCATCTCATCCACCAAACCAATCCCAACCTACTCCAACCCCCTCTTTCACCATACCTGCGACCGTCCATCCATACAAGCGACAGAAGACGACAGGCGGGGTCGTCACCCGATCGCAAAACAACATCACCAAACCAGTTACCAAACTCAACCTTCATGTCCATGCCTCGCCACCGACTGAACCCCGAACCATCACCCAAGCTCTTAGGGACCCGGAATGGCGTGTAGTGATGCAAGCCGAGTACGATGCTTTGTGTCCAAACGAAACGTGGGATTTGGTGCCGTCCTCCGCCGATCACAATCTCGTCGGGTGCAAGTTGGTCTACCGCATCAAACATCTTTCTGATGGCTCGATTGATCGTTACAAGGCGCGTTTGGTGGCAAAGGGGTTTCATCAACGCCCCGGGTGGGACTACACGAAAATGTTTAGCCCCGTGGTGAAATCGGTTACGGTTCGCGTTGTTCTATCGCTTGTTGTCCGCCATGGGTGGTCCCTCCGTCAGCTCGATATCAACAATGCGTTCCTCCAAGGAACACTCCATGAAGAGGTATATATGCTTCAGCCACCTGGGTTCGTCAACGCCGATTACCCGGACAACATATGTCGCCTTAAAAAGGCGTTGTACGGACTCAAATAGGCCCCGCGGGCCTGGTACAATGAGCTGCGTAGTTTCCTACTCTCACTTGGCTTCGTAAATTCCACAGCAGATGCATCACTTTTTATCTATCACCAAGGACTAATCACAATCTACTTGCTAGTCTACGTTGATGATATAATTGTAACAGGAAGTTCCCAAGCTGCATTGGCCAAGTTGATTCAAAATCTTGCCAACAAGTTCTCGTTGAAGGATCTTGGCACCTTAAACTACGTTGATGATATAATTGTAACAGTACCTCAACAATCTCCTTCAGAAAGCAGGCATGGCCGACACCAAACCGGTGACAACCCCACTGTCGGCACCTGTTTCTCTGTTGCGCGATAGCGGAACACCCCTGCCCTCTCCGACTGAGTATCGTGCCCTTGTCGGTAGCCTCCAGTACCTTAGCCTCACCAGACCCGACGCCGCCTTCAGCACCAATAAGCTCTCACAATTCATGCACGCGCCCACATCTGATCACTGGTCCGCCTTGAAACGGGTTCTCCGCTACCTCGCCGGAACAAGTAATCGAGGTATACACATCTCAGCGATGTCGCCACTTACCTTTCATGCCTTCTCGGACGCCGATTGGGCCGGTGACAAAGACGATTATGTCTCCACCACCGGCTACTTGCTCTACCTCGGCAACACACCGATCGCCTGGAGTTCGCGCAAGCAACGTTCAGTCACGCGTTCATCAACGGAGGCGGAGTACAAGGCTTTGGCCGACACGGCGTCTGAAATCCTATGGGTAATTTCTCTGTTCAATGAGCTTGATCACAAGTTGCAGCAACCTCCTATCATATATTGTGACAACCTCGATGCAACTAGCTTGAGTTCGAATCCATTATTTCATTCGAGGATGAAGCATATAGCCTTGGCCTATCACTTTGTTCGGGAGCAGGTTCAAAATGGTACTATTAGAGTGTCCTATGTCTCCACGGATGCTCAGCTCGTCGACGTGCTAACCAAGCCTCTACTCCGGCCTCGGTTTGATACGCTACTGTCCAAGTTGAATCTGTCCTACCGGTCGTTCAACTTGCGGGGGAATGTTTGTAATAAATAGCAATTTCTTACATTGGTTCTACTGATTACCAATATTAGTTAGCAGTTGACTAATTCTTCCATATTAGTCTAGCATTAGTTTAGTGCTGTTAGTGGAGAGAATTCTTAGGATCTTGTTAGCTGATTCTCTCCTATTTTATTTTCATTATCGTGTATAAATATGGTTATTCTCAATGAATAGAAATCAATCTTTTCCTTATCTATCTATAGGCACTTTGATTGTCACTTATGATATTTGGGAGTAGAGGTTTAAGGCGGTCAACAATGATTTTTGAGATGATTTTGTAGGTGGTATTACAACACGAGATGGGTCAAAAATCTTTGATTTGGGTGGCAGAATTGGATTTAGGGATGAGGTGGATGATGGAGTGGTTGATTTGCTTGAGGAGAAGGGAATTCATGAAGAAATCCTAAACAACTTTGATGATGTCTTGGCCCAGGATAGGCCAAGCCTTCTTGAAAATAAAGCTTCATAGCCATCAGGCCCTAGCATTTTCAAGTTATCAATATTGAAGAGAGCTTGTCTGAGTTCAGCTCCACTGACATGTTTGATGCATTGCTTATGTGATCATGTTGAGGTGCTGCATTACTTTCAATCAAGAGAGGATCAAAAGCTTGTGTTGGAGAGCTGGTTCCCAGAAGATTAGTAAAGTATTGGACGATGTGTCTGGAGATGTCATCCTCATCAGTGAGAAGGTTATCAGCCTGTCATAGAGAGTGGCAATGCTATTGTGAGGCTTCCTGGCTTTGAGACTTGCAAAGAAGGTGTAGGAGAAGTGGTCACCCCCTTTCAGCCAAGCCAACTTTGTTTGTTGCCTGAGCATCCCATCAAAAGTGTCAGAATCAGCAAGCAGTTCTTGGATACAGTTGGACTCATCCATCATAAGCTCATGATTTAGTGGCCTATTCTGCAACTTAGCTTGAATGAGTGCAAGCTTGTTTTGCCTGATCTAAATTTTTTGAGTTTGTGCTTCAGCAGTTTCAGCTTACAGACAATTTGATACATTGTGTTCCCCTGATCTGGTTGATTCTAGTGATCAGTAACAGTTCGGAAAAAGAGCCCGTGATTCGTCCATACATTATTGAATCTAAAGGGTCGTTTCCTCATATTTGGTTGGCTTCCCAGAGAGATGATTACATGAGAATGATCAGAAATATCAGGATTCCCAAAGAATGTGATGGCATTAGGAAAAGCAGTGAGCCAGTGGTTGTTGATGATAACTCGGTCAAGCTTGCACCAAGTCCTGTTGCCAAAGTTTTGTTTGTTGTTCCATGTGAACAGAGCACCATTAAAATTCCTATATTGCAGGCTCGAATTATCAAAGAAATTGATGAGTTCCTTAGGAGAAGCAGAATTGCCATTTGGGTTTTCAGTGCTTTTTTCCCCATTATGCAAGAAGGTATTAAGATTTCCATATATCATCCAAGATGTATTGGTAGTATGGTTGAGGAGGAGGATATCATATGAGTAAAAGAATGTTAATTTCATATGAGTAAATGAATGTTAAGATAGACATCATATGAGTAAAAGAATGTTTAAGTTTCATGGAAGTTAAAAATTCATCAGCTTATCATACCAAACACACCCGACCTCTGAGAAGTCTAGTGATGCTCAAGTGTGTAATATGGAGAAATCAACAGACAGAACGTCTAAAGCAACTCTAAAGACATGTTGAGCTAAGATGTCAAATTGTCTCCCCAAGTGTATGAAATGACCAGCTAGCCTTTCTTCTATATGCTAGCTGACCAGCGATTTTAGACCAGATTATCAATGTAAAACATTGAACACATCTATAATACAATTAAAACAAACCCCTTCCCCTTCCCCCATATTCCGCCACATGGCACCTCTTCAGCCTTTTTCTTTCTTTCTTTCTTTTCTAAGTTATAACGCACTCTTTGAATTTGAAACTAATAACCATGATCTGAAACAGCTCCCAACCGCAACTTCTTTCATCTTCACTCTCTCTCTTCTACTCCCATTTCTTTCTGATTCAACTTTCTTCCATTTCTCCCTCTTAAACCGCGATCTTGTACTCGTCCTCATCTTACTCTGATTCATCTTCAAACGCCAGAGTAGTAAAAGCTAGAAGAGCAACCAAAAGAGGAGCAAACCCTAGAAAGCATCCTCTTCACTGCTTTGAAACTCAATCAGATGTGTCGAGAGAAATCACGGAAATCTGCATCGAAGATCACCAGAAGTCGAATCGAGCGGCCTTGTAACCTACCCACTTTACCCTCATTGATTTCTCTCCTTATCATCTTCTGCTTCACAGCTAATTTCAAAAGTGAGTAGTCAATGTTACTGAATCTGCGGTTTCCCGTGGGGTTTGGATTGTTATTGGTGTAGAGGTTGGTGGACGATTGTTGTTGCTTGGGAATCTGCTGCAACTCAAGGAGAAGAAACCCTTCAAGACTTTTTGTCGTTGGGCAGAGATTTATGGGCCTATTTACTCCATCCAACTTGATTCTCCCTCTTCGTCACTGCCGCCTCTTTCAATGGCGATCGATGGTTATGCAACCCCCTATTCAACTTCCGTCGTCTTTTTACTCGTCGCATTCATCGTAAGAGGTCGTCGGCGTTAAATCGGGAGACTGTCTCTTCTCAACTCCAGCTTGTTCCAAGTAATTAGTACTCTACTGTTTTGTTTTGTTTTTCAAATTCTTGGCTATAGTGTTTGAATTGTTGTTTCCAAGTCGGAAATTGATCTAGATTAGTTTTTGTGAGACTGATTTCATTTCGTGCAATAGTGTTTGCCTCCTATTTACTCTCCCCCCTTTATCTTGCAGACTTTAATCGAACAAAACCCTGAACAAGCGAGGCAGATTTTGATTCAAAACCCTCCATTGACCAGGGCTCTCTTTCAGGTACCAATTTTTAGGTTTTGTTGCTCTTTCAGACCCCAAAAAGCAATCTTTATAGCCAGGGATTTATGGGTGTTAACTGCCATTTATATGAAATTGTGCCAAAATTGTTGAATTTTGATGCAGCGATTGATTTTTTTGGATGTTACCGGTGAATTTTGAGTTCACTAGATGCTTGGAAAGTTCCAAATTTTAGGGTATTATTGTCCTTCAAATCCAACACTGTATTCTTATTTTTGACTTTTGTTAGCTAGGGATTTCTTGAGATTAGTGATTTATGCTGAAAGGATCTGTCTTTAAAGGTTACAGGTGAATTTTGAGATCGTTAGCTGCTTGGTTAGTTACAATTTTAGGGTTTCGTTGTAAACCTAAATTTTTTTGAACTTCTGTGAGCTACTTAGCTTAGGATTATCGGTGTTGACTACAATTTATAAGAGTTTGTGTCAAGATTGAAGATTTTTGTTGCAACGACTTATTACATTTAACCTATGAATTTTGATTGTTTTTTGAGTTTGCTAATTGCTTGGTTAGTTCCTTGCTAACTTTGTGTCATTTTTAAATTGCACATATTGATACCTTTTATGTAAAGTATCTTCATTAATTGGCTAAAAATGATGTGAGAAATTATTAAATTATAGAAATAAAGGGGAAAAAATTGTAGTATTTTAGCTTACTTTTTAGTTTTTTAATAGTTATGTCAAAAACTTACAGATTTTTTAATAGTTGTGTCAAAAACTTAAATGACACATATAGCATATTGTTTAACGCATGAGTAATTCAAATCAATCTATTTTGTCAAATTTTGAGTTGGCCCTCTTTCCCAAGGGCCCAATATGTATGCCATCTGTGACATTTTGGATTGAGGAAGAGATGATCATGATCTACACCTCGAAACTTTTACATTAAAAGAGTCTATTACATAATGCCCCCTATATACACAATTATTGATGTCACATGTGAAAATTTTCTCTAAGAACATGGCAGAAGGCCCAACAAGAGAAAACGAAAGGGAATGTGGCAGGTTTTTCCCACCCCTGGATCCCACATCATTATTATCTCAAAACTAGAAAGTTTCTAACCCAAACACTTATCTTTATGTAATAGAGAGAACAAGAGATAAAAATAAGAAATTTCCTTCTGCCAAGATCAATAAATTTACCTCATATTTACAAAATTGGTAACATTTTAAACTCTCCCCATCTTACCTGTCTCTGGTTTCTTTGAATTTTAGTCCTATCTTATAATTCCTCTTTCTCGAATGGCATGTCCTCCCTCCGTTTGCTTGGGCTCATGCTACTGCAAAGATGCTACTATTTTGGGTGTTTTTGGCAAGGCATTTGAACCCTTCAATTCTCACGAGTGTAGGCTTCTGGCCAAATTCTCACGAGTGCAGGGTTAATAGCAGTAATGTATTTTGCAGGAAGCCAGGAAGGGTTGTGGGCAACAAATTTGTACGTTTATATGTTGTAGATCCAGTTCTTCTATTCTCAGAAGTGCATTGCTTATTGAATTAAAGGTGCTGTGAATTGATAAGTAGTATGTCAAGATGTATTCAGAAACCAAGGGTGACAAGAAAGCAACTCTGGATGTTGCAGCTTGGGCGTTTAATATTGTCAGTTCTGTGGAGATCATTATGGTCAACAAAGCCTTGATGACAAGATATGGTTTTACATTTGGTGAGTTCTTTTTTATTGTCTAGCATTTGCATTTTGATGCACTTCTGGAATTAGTCAGTTGTATCAATTTGTTCTTCCAAAGTAATACAAGTTCATGCTTTATGTTATATCCGTTAGTTTAAAAGATTTGCAGTTGAGATTACACTTTTTTTGGAGAACTAAGTTCATGATGAAAGGCACTTTTCCTAAGCACATTTGGCATCTGATTTTCTACCTTCATATCAATGTCCTGAATTGTCTGTTGTCATGCTGTCTGCAGCTACGACATTAATTGGTCTGCACTTTTTGGCTACTACTTCAATGACATATGTTTTGAAGTGGTTGGGTTATATCCAGCCAACTCATCTGCCAACAGCAGAAGTTGTGAAATTTGTTCTATTTGCTAACTTCTCCATTGTTGGAATGAATGTGAGCTTAATGTGGAACTCTATAGGATTTTATCAGGTCAGCAATAGCAACAAGTGCATTTTTACAAGATTTATTATATGTTGATTGATTACATGTAACATACTAACATCAATCTCTTCTGATTTGTCTTTCAGATTGCAAAGCTGAGTATGATCCCAGTATATTGCTTTTTGGAAGTCGCCTTGGAAAAAATGCGATACTCCAGAGACACCAAGTTTAGTATAATGTTAGTTCTCATGGGTGTTGGAGTATGCACTGTGACTGATGTCAGTGTCAATGCCAAGGGCTTCATAGCTGCTTTTATCTCTATCTGGAGTACCGTGCTGCAGCAATATGTAAGTCGTTTTTCATCTGAGTAGATATATATCTTGAGGTGGATCTCTTTTCAGTGACTCCTTACCCTCGACCTACGTTTCTGATTGAGGTTCCTAGCCTGTATTTTTTCTTATAAATTAATATTTGATGTCCACCTCATCATGTTATATATACACGATTTCTATTTCACGCACCGACAAAATTGCTATTTCACGCACCGATTCGTACGTGACGTACCAAATGAATCCGCCTGTGACGAACGAAAGCACTTTGTCCGTGACGGACCACAGTAAACCGTCTGTGACGCACCAACCCCATCCGTGCGTCACAGATGAACATTCTGATCCGCGACACGATTTTGGAATCGCCATAACTTTTGATTCCCTAGTCCAAACGCGCTGAAATTTGGAGTAGTTATAGTTGACATCTTGATCTTTAATATGACGTTGGAATCACTCAATTCGGAGTTACGTAGAAAAAGTTAATACTTTTCCAAAGACATGACAAAGAAATAGAGATCTCTTAAGCGCCAAGGCGAGTAGAGATACTTCTCCATTCGCTTCTCAGCTGATGGCGTTCGAACCTTCTTCTACAAGAAAGAGACGAGGTCGCAAGGCGACTTAAATTTTATTGTACTCGCACATTATAATACTATTGTGATCCATGATTGCAATGCTATTGTAATCCGACTTAAATGTTATTGTACTCGCCTTGGCGCTTAAGAGATCTCTATTTCTTTGTCTCGTCTTTGGATAAGTATAACATTTTCTACGTAACTCCGAATTGAGTGATTACAACGTTAGATTAAAGATCAAAATGTCAACTATAACTCCTCCAAATTTCAGCGCGTTTGGACTAGGTAATCAAAAGTTATGACGATTCCAAAATCGTGTCGCGGATCAGCATGTTCATCCGTGACGGACGAAACATGTTCATCCGTCATGGATGAAAATGCTTCGTCCGTCAAGGATGAACCAAGGCGTTAAATTAAGTTTCTTTTATTGATGTTAACATTAATAAAGTAATTGTTTATAAACTTATTCTGATTATGTTCAGTTTTTAAATTATATGACTTGATAGATTTTGCATTGTAATTCAAAACAAAGACCTAGATAAATCGGTTTTTGAAAAGAAAAACATTTATTAGAGTCTGTTAATAGTACATAACTACTATATGTCCATGTGTCATGTACAAGTTTGGATAAATATAAACTATATATTTAACGGTATATCAATTGATAATATAAGATGCTATATCAAGTAAATCATATGTTAAACAAATTAAGTTTATTTTATAAATATGCATGAGAATGATTTATTCCATAGAGGTAACAAAACTTTAAGTAATATATTCATTAAACAATATAAAATATATTTTATTTTATATATTTTATGTATATATGTGACAGTTTAATTAGTGGCTTAATAAATCTAAAAGTATAATGCAAGTAATATACACACCGACATTAAAATGAACTATGTTTGACCAAATTAGAGTCTTAATAATGCTTATAATTTCAATAAGATTGGTCATACATAAAGATAATAGAAAGCTTCTTTCATCTCGATTGTCAAATGTTTTCCATTTGTTTTTAAGCAATCGTATCCCTTCTTTCTAATGGTTTGAGATATCTCTACTCGCCTTGGCGCTTAAGAGATCTCTATTTCTTTGTCCCGTCTTTGAAAAAGTATAACTTTTTCTACGTAACTCCGAATTGAGTGATTCCAACGTCAGATTAAAGATCAAGATGTCAACTATACCTCCTCCAAATTTCAGCGCGTTTGGACTAGGAAATCAAAAGTTATGGCGATTCCAAAATCGTGTCGCAGATCAGAATGTTCATCCGTGACGCACGGATGGGGTTGGTGCGTCACGAACGGTTTACTGTGGTCCGTCACAGACGGAGTGCTTTCGTTCGTCACGGGCGGTTTCATTTGGTACGTCACGTACGAAACAATGCATGAAATAGAAATTTTACCCGTGCGTAAAATAGCAATGGCCTATATATATTCCCAATTTAAGAGATTCGCACAGCCTTTGTTCGATTATTTTCATGAATAATGCCCTTGCAACTATATATAGCTATGCATGTTTTTCTGTAATGAACAAGTTATTTCGATCTTATTCTTTTTCCTCCCTGAACCATTTTAGTTTTCGTTTTCGTTTCTCTTAAACGACCATCATAATTCTGATATAAATGTTACTTACTAAATATTTATTAATTTATCAAACATACAAGTTTGATTTATTTTACCCTCAAAAGACAATATAATGTACAAAATGTATACATTTTTTTCTAAAACAAAATCCAATCTAACTACTTTTTCCCGTCAAAAGATTGACATTAAGAATTCATATATTTATTTATTTATTGTAAAAAAAGCTTTATAAATACATGTGCCAATAAATTATCAATGAAAGTCTACCAATGAATCCAATCTAACTACAATTAACTCATTATACATGTTTCTCTTATATATTTTTATTTTTATTTACTTCATTATGCTGATAATTACATATCGATACGTACTTTATATGATACAATGATCTTATCTTAGGTTTAAGTGGTATATATGTATATTAAATTATATATAACCTTATCGTTATTAAAGCATAAAATTTTAAAATAAAATTTAAGTCTTAAACGGCGCAGGCACTCACACTAGTTATTATGGGGATAAAAATGCTTTAGGAAGTTATTTTCCAAGGAACATGGAATATCATCCGAATGAGTGATGAGATTTTTGTCTGCAAAATATCAAATTATACCGTTTTAAGTGATTCAATTATTACATATAGAATATGGTTTCCACACTCGAATTATTAAACGAAAAACTAATCCAGAGAGCCACTGCTACGTTGTTCAGAAAGGAAGAGCTAAGCAGCGAGTTGTGCTGAATCCTGCTGACAGGAATATGCCTAGTACAAAGAAGCAGAAATGTTCAGTATAATGTACAACAAAATAGTTTATGAATTGAAATCTTGACATTGTTTCATATGAATCTGAATTTAGTCTACAATCAACCCAATTAAAAGCATAATCATCAGCTAGAAAGTAACACTGCGAACAACACTAACCTCTCTTCCCTACCCAACTCTTTTTACAGCCAGCCATTGAGCGACTACACTACCTTCATATTACCCAATCCACACTCACACCTTACACTGCCAACTCTACCACTAACAACACTGTGGACACAGCTTTTCTTGTATTCTCCTTGACCACCTTGGGAGAGAAGTTCCCTCTTACGCTAAACTTAAGCATTTCCACAATGTTCTTTATATGATCATCAATTTAGTCAATGTGATGTTAAAGATTAGTAGTTCCTTTATACCGCTTCCTCCCCAAACTACAAACAGGCATGTATAGAGTACATTAAATATCTATTTCACATGCAACACAGAAAAAGTTAGTAGTGTTGATTTATCTGTTAGCTGATAAATTACCTTTGAGTTGCAAAATGATTGTAGTAGATGGATTTATCCAATTGATTGGAATGGTCATTGTTGAAAGTTGTTTGGTAGAATTAGTTGTTAATCATCAGATTTTAGTTGTGTGAAGATAAAAGTTTCATTCTAAATCTACTATTTATCAAGCTATTGGTTTTTTTAAGATCAGCTATTAAGTATTAACTGTGTAGAACTTTATATTAAACAAAATATAAATTTATTATTAGTAACACATTATTTTACAAGTAAACTAATTGTTTCCAGTTTAACCAAAGAAAACTATTTTATTGGCAAAAAGTATACTCTACTGGTCTGCAAGTTTCAACTAGAATCACATAGAGGTCTGCAAGTTTTTTTTACAATCAGCTATTAACTGTGTAGAACTTTATATCAAACAAAATATAAATTTATTATTAGTAACACATTATTTTACAAGTAAACTATTTTTTTCCAATTTAACAACAAACAACAATTATTGCCAAAAACAATACTACTAATCGGCAAGTTTCAACTAGAATCACATTAGAGGTCGACCCCCCCCCCCCCCCCCCCCAAACACACACCCCACACTTCCACAACAATGACACTACTCTCACAACCTCACCACCATAGCACCTTCCACACCAATGACACTACCGTTGACCAAATAAGCCATACCTCTTCATCCCTCCTGTTGTATGGAAAAAAAAAAAAAAACAGATTCAAAGTGAGCCCAGTCAGAGGTCAACTTCTGTCCATCCAGAATTGTTAATATCAATCTAGAAAGAGCTAGGAAAAAAATAATATCTGGTAATTTTTCTTGTTGAAAAATATAATCTCAACCAAGTCTCAAGAGAGTCTTTTAAGCCTCCAGCAATAAGGTAGGATGATTTGGTTGATAATACAATGCCGCAGACACCAAGTCAAGAAAAACAACTTTGACAGCTATAGTTACAAGCTGGGAAGCACGGAAACTCCTACGGGAGGCGCGTCCCCGTGTCGGAAACTGGGAAACACCAGGAAGCGGCAGGGAAGCGGCGGGAAACGTGGGGAAACGGTCAACGGGGCGGAAACTTCTCGGAAACGGTCAATAGGGGTCGGAAACTCCGTGGAAACACAGTGCTGCGTTTTGCTTCCAGAAATTTTATTTTTATTTTTTTTAATTAAAAACCCTTACCCTAAAGCTCCCTCCGTCCCTCGACTCCAGCCTCTGCCTCCCTCGACTGCCTCCTCCTCTCCACTCTCCAGCCTCCCTCGATTTCCACCGCTGCACTCAGTCGCCTGCCGTCCACCACTGCTGTGCCACACCTGCCGCCGCCGACCCTCTTCCCAGCCGCGTCTACCGTTGCGCTCAGTCAGCCTCTCCTCTCAGGTACTGCGCGCGCCTCCTCTACATTCTTCAGTCTTCAGTTCTTCACTTCAGCACTTCTTCGCTTCTTCAATCTTCGAACTTTGTTAGGGACTTAGGGTATATAAGCCTGTGGCCAGTTTGAACTTTGAACAGCTTTTTGACTTGTGAGTTGTGGCCTTGTGGTGTGGCCCTGTGGAACTGTGGTTGTGGCAGATATAATGTGGCCGATTGTGGGGCTGTGGGCATGAGGCATGTGGCCAATTGTTTGATTTAATTAATTAGGATTTTATATTTTTACGTATGCAGTATGATTCATTGATTTGTATGAAACTATGAATGTATGATTGATTGTATATTTGTATGATATTTCAGGAGGTGTTTTTTTTAATAAACCATTTCTATGCCACTTGATTATCATTTATGTCTCTCTTATTAATGTCATTGTATTCATCTTTACAAGAGCTTTAAAATCATATATAATGTATATCGACGTTTCCCCGCCGTTTCCATTTTCTATATTTTTGGGTTTGCCGCTTCCCGGTGTCCTGCCGTTTCCCGTTTCCGTTTCCGTGCTACATTGGTTACAAGCTATAAGAAGCCAGGGTCAAAGCTTATTTCAGATGTGGAAAAAAATGTATCATTAAGAGGTTTAATCAGATACAAGACTATCTCCACATTCTATATGTGATAAGTCACCTCAGAGTCAACAAAATCCCCCACTATACCATTTTCCGCTTCCTAGTTCCTCCCTGTAGGAATAAAAATATGAATCTAACTTATGTCACAAATTTACACTATTTATTGCAGCAATAAGGTTTACACTAAGGCCAAGTATAGGGGAAAATTAAATTAAACAAATAAGAAACTAGATTTCAAAAAAGTCACTCTTTGGCAAATCTTGCATTCAGATTATCAGAATCCTACAGATGACTTGAATCATATGTATTCACTATTCAAATAACCAACTAATTCAAGCTTTTCATAAACCATGCACAAGTTATACAAGTGAATGCCACTAAGAAAGAAACAAAAAGGTCCATGTTATCACAAACACAATTTGCAAAACCAGTCAAAGCTCATATGATTGAAAATCTATATCCACATCATACCCTTTCCCTAGTTACCTCAGTTTTAAATACAGATAAATCAATTAGGTTGCAATTGGTTGAATTTCATGAATGAATTTGGACTGAGGAATCGGATTTTATAGGGATTAGGTTTCATAGTCAATTCTTACTGAGGATGTGATTAGGTTTAGGAATGCACTAAGGGTTTTGGTGGATACGGCTGCAGCAGCAGCCACACCACCACCTAATCAACTAATAAAAACATAACGATTAAGATTTTCAGTAAGCTAGCCATATCTATGGAGTTGCAACTGTAAACAATCTTAAAATCAAGTGGTAATGACAAATCCCGACCACTTTGATTCACAAATCCTTTATCAAAGTTCTTGAAATCCAACTCAGATAGCATAACTCGCTATTCAATGTAGGGGAAAAGCCAAACAGATAGAGGAAGCACTTAATTCAGTCGAAACCCTAATTTCTCAAATATCAAAACCAAAAACAACCAATACGAATTCCAAACCCTAGAGTGAGAGATGGAATCTGACCTCATTACTGGTAGCCGCCACCGCAAGCATTGTAATCCTCCTCAACGATCGCAGTCAAATAAGGAATGGGTAAATCGGAGGGTTCGAAACTCCTCTCCTTGGCCATCTTGTCGACATCGGCCTTCTTGAGGATGGTGCGGCGGATGGGGGGACGGTTACGGCGCTGGTCGCGCGCGTAGTACTTGATGTCGAAAACCGTCTCGGGGTTGGAGGTTGGGATGATCGCCCTCTGAGGCACCGTGGCGGGGCAAAAAACTCTGTACTCCGTCGCCTTGGGAACCGACGGGAGGTACTCAGGGGAGGCGCAGGGGCCGGTGAACTCCCACGGCGCCTTCACATAGCGTTTCAGCGATTGGAACCACGACTTGGCGGCGCCGGCACCCGACATTGTTGATTCCGATTTCAGAACGAGAGAGAGAGAGAGTCTTGTGCTCGGTGCGGTCAACACTGATTCCTGGTTAGATATGTAGAGCGGGCAAACCGCAAACGGAGGATTAAATCGCACGATTATTTTTTGGAGCAAAGGCATTTTTGCCTTTCAGCGCATAGGGCCCAGACGTTACGCGTGGAGTGTTTCGTCACGTAACGTTTGGAAGCAGACCATTTCAGCGTCTTATGCGTTACGGGCTGCGCTCTACCATACGTTACGTGTGGGTATATATCACACGTAACGTATGGTATTTTAGGGTATTATAATGTTGTGGTATGTGTATATGTGTATTTATTTGTGGTTCAATGTTAAAATAATGATTATTGTATATTTGTAGTATTTATTTGTTGTTCAATGTTGAATTATTGATTATTTTACATATATTATAATGTTGTGTATGAATGTTGTATCATATTATTGTGTATTTTTAGTATTTATTTGATTATCTAGAATTAATAAAAGAAATACCCCAAAATAATCAACATAGAAGATGAAATAGAATTGTTCATTATGCTGGATGACTACAACCACATTTAGCTCACAATAAAAGAAATAATACATGTTCTTCATAAACTAAGAAACCCTAACACAAAATAAATGACATCGTCTAGTTGCGTTTGAAAAAATTAGGATAGTCTCTGGTAAAAGTTCGCTTCCTGCAAGTGGGGCCCACCACCACTAAGAAGAAGAAGAGCAATTGGGGAAATTGGTCACGACGGAGGGCGGCGGCAGGAAAGAGAGCCGCCGGCGAGGAAAGGAGAGGGGTTTGGGAGAGTGGAAATTGGGGAAATTGGCAACTGAGCTCGGGAGAGATGGTTTTGGGGATGTGGCTGGGATTGCGAGAGAGAGAGAGGACCGCTCCCACCGTGTCGCCGCCGACCAAGTGGCTCTCCCTCTGCGCCGCCGTCCAAGGCCTCTCCCACCGTGCCACCACCGACCAAGGCTTCTCCCTTCGCACCGCCGCCCAAATGCCTCTCCCACCGCGCCGCCACAAGCACCTCTCTCAGAGAAGCCATTGGAGAGGAGGCTCGCAACCTTCGAAAACCTTCGAGCGGTGGCTGGGTCGTCGCATTGGCTGGGCTCGCTAACTGCGGTGGGTGGCCCCTATACCAAATTCAACCCAGATCCAACAATGAACTCAAATTCCAAAATTATTCCCTGAGGGAGAGGCGCTTGCGGCGGCGCGGTGGGAGAGGCATTTGGGCGGCGTCGCCATTGTTGGGCAGAGAGAGCTCGTAATTCGCCAGCGGAGAGAGCTCACAACCTCGAGCGCGCTAACCATTAGCAAGATCTCCTATTTCCTCTTCCTCTCCGCCGCCTTCTTCTACATCGGCCTTCACTGGTCCGACTCCTACCCTCAGCTGCCTCTTCCTCCTCTGTCTCCCTCTCCCCCAATTTCCACCGCCAATTCAACCTCTCCCTTCTCCTCCCCAAATCCTCCTCCCTCGATCCAATCGAATCTCCCTCCGTCACACCTCCTCCGGCTCTCGTTCCTCCCCCTCTGCCGCCTCTGTCGCCGCCGGAGTTGAAGAGGTTCGGAATCGTCGACGAGAATGGGGTGATGACTGACAATTTCGAGATTGGGACGTTCGATCCGGATTTGGGGGAGAATTGGGGTAATTGTTGGTAATGTTTTCTATTTTTTTTTTAATTAACGGTGTTACTAACTGAGCATATCAATGAGGGTATTTGGCAAAAATTTTAATAAGCTTAAGGGTATCACACGAAATATACCATACCTTTGGGTATTTTGCGAATTACGCAAAACCTCGAGGGTACCGGGCAAAATTTCCGTTAATAAATAGAGGATGTGTCTGTTGCGAAGGTGGATTAAAGTCTGAACGGATCTAAGTAAATAGTAGGTGTCATATGAGAATATCTAATGAGAATAAATTCTAGTTTTTTTATGATAAATAAATTAAAGGCTAGGATTACACTCTTATTAAAAGGTAATGTTTCATACATATTTTAGAGTTTGATCGGTCAATATGACTAAACAAACCAGTCATGACCGCCGGAGCTACGGTGTTAACCACCGGAACTACGACGTTGACCGATTAAAGTTTTTTTTTGTCCGTGTTTTTTTCTGGCATATGTTTTGGCTTGCGATGGCATGTGCGATTTTGGCTTGTATGTGCATCGATATTGACTTGTATGTGCATTGATATTGCACAAAATCTGTATAGGATTTTTTACTATATGTGTGACTTTGTGTATGTGGAAACTTATGCACTTCTCATCATGTGCATATGTTTTGGTTTGTGCGGATAGATTTTGACCTATATGTGCATCCAAATTCTACTTGTGTGCATTATTTTCTTGGGTTGAAATATACATGAGTTTTGGCTTGTATGTGCATATATTTTGAAGTGCATGTCTTTTTTGATGTATGTGCATCTAAATTCCATAAAATCTTCATAGGGTTTTGACTATATGTGTGACTTTGTGTATGTGGAAACTCATACACATACATACAAAAACTTATGCATTTCACAAAATGTGCATAGGTTTTGGCTTGTGTGTGCATAAATTTTGACATGTATGTGTATCTAAGTTCTACTTGTGTGCGTTGTTTTCTTGGGTTGAAATGTACAAGATTATTGGTTTATATGTGCATATATTTTGAAGTGCATGTCTTTTTTTGGCTTGTATGTGCATACCATTTGAAGTGCATGTCTTGTTGCTTGTATGTGTATGTAAATTGAACTAGGCGTGCATATGATTTGACTATATGTGTGACTTTTTATAAGTGGAAACTTATGCACATACATGTAAAATCTTATATACTTTTCAGAATTTGCATAGGTTTTGGTTTGTATGTGCATGAATTTTGACTTGTATGTGCATCCAAATTTTACTTTTATGCATCGTTTTCTTGGTTTGAAATGTGCATGATTTTTTGGCTTGTATGTGCATATCCTTTAAAACACATGTCTCTTTGCTTGAATGTGCACATGCCAAAACTTATGCACATACAGTGTACAACTAATGCACATTTTGTATAATTTTTAAATGCACATACATGTCAATATTGATACACATACAAGCCAAAATGTATGCACATGCCATCTCAAAAAAAAAAAGTTTTGGAAAAAAATTGGGCTGAAAAAAAATTGAATGGAAAAAATGGTCGACAACACCTTATAAAATTTAATGCACATATAAGTCAATATTGATGCACACACAATCCAAAAATGGTGGACATGTCAGCGCAAGCAAAAAGTGTCTAAAAAAATATTATTGCCGGAAAAAAAAAAAAAAATTTGGTCGGACAACGCCTTATAAAATTTTGATGCACATATAAGTCAATATAGATGCACACACAAGCCAAAATGTATACACATACTAGCTTAAGTAAAAAAGTGGCCCTAAAAAAAACGTTGATTGGCTGGTGACCGGTTAATTATCCACTTAAGTGGTTATGTGCATGATGATAGTCTAATCCTAGCCTTTGGATTTAAAAAATTCAAAGGCTAGGAGATATTCTTATTTCTCACCCTCATGTTCATTCTCACCGGATCCGCACTCATCAAATAAAATGCTAAAATAATTGTTACGGTCGAATTTAATTCGTCCTATTCGTGTATAATATTTACTGGAAATAAAATAATTCTTCTGCATCAAGTTGTACCATTTTGTACATCAAAATCAGTTGAAATGTGCATCATAATATGTTAAATTGTGCATCAGAATTCTATTGAATTGTGCACTTGTATCTTTAACTATATATTAAAGATAAACCATTCAAAGTCACCAGCACATTTTTAGGAAAAAGTTGTTAGCATGTTATTTTTTTAATTTATCATTATATTAAATAATCAACAATATATATATATATATATATTAAAGCTCACCTATTTTGATTCATGAGAGTGTTTTAGGCATATATTGTTGAGGTGTTTTTTTCATTTATTATATTATATTAATAATTTAACAAAATATACATCATAGTTCTTAAACAAATCTCAGCATATAGACACTGTAGATTTGAATTATTATTTCTAATTCAAACTTCAAACTTACGTAAATTTCTTTTGCGCAACCAAACTTATGTAATTTTAGTATATCTATATCTTCTATAAATATATAAAGTAGACTAATGGTGCAATTAATGCCCAATAAATATGAGAAATAATCTCTTATTTTTTGTTGATCTTTCATTATAAACTACATCTTCTAATGTAGCTCAATGGTTAAAGGCACTCTCATAATACAAGAGGTCTAGGGTTCAATTCCCCTTCTTAACAATTTTTGTTTTACTACTTTATCTTTTATTATTTTTTTGTTTATATTAATTAGTTACTCAAATCTTTATATCTATCTATTTATCTATCTATCTATAAATATATAAAATAGACTTTTGTCCATTAATGCCCTACAACTAATTAATATACTTTTCCCCTAATTTTTTACTTTCATCCCATCTTAATCTATATACTCCGTATAAGATAAAATATAGTATAGACAATAAATGACAATCCCCTAAAAATCACATTCTAAACATACAAAAAAATTAACACATACCCAAACGACAGCTTAAAGATTAAGACTCTTCCATTTCCTAAATATAGGATACAACCATGGAACTTAATGCCCATATGAGTAATTCTAGGTAAACTTACATTCAAGACAATCAACAGTCAAAAAAATTAAAACACGAGGAACCGATATTTTAAAATACAGACTTGGCAGTAAGTGCACACCTCCATAATCCATACTGAAACTCACATTCATTAAAACAAAAAAAGAATAAAAAAGGAAAACATACTATGACTGTTTCAATTGTGAGATTGAACAGATTTAAATGACCATGGCTAGAGAAAACACATAACATTTAAAAGTTGTCTCTCATAACTCAAAAGATATCACATATATAATTTGCACTCAAACGACTGTTGAAAATAAGGCAATCAATTAGGCTTAAAAAGATGCACAAACGGTTTTCTCTCTTAACTCAAATATACCAATAAATAATGGCTCTTCTCATCTATTCACTTAGTGTGCCACACTACAATTGATCTCTCTTATGTTCCTCGCTTCTCCTTGCACAATCATTGAAATCATGGCTGGAAATACAACATGAGAAAGAAGATGCATTACACTTAACTAATTGCTTGAAGATGTAAGCTCCCAGATTAAAGTCGTGATTTTTCGCAAATGAGATGTTTTCGATTGGCTCGGGACATACAAGTCCACATATCTCCTTCTAGCAAATTATATGGTACATCAATAATTTTAATTCTCAAGTATTTCTTATTTTAATATTGATTTGTATATGTATATGTTTAATAATACAATGAAAATATTTCATTTATTAACTTACACAAGACCTCTAGAAACAAAGCAGGCTGTTGGACTATATAAATAAATTTTAGATTTCAATGTTATTCTCCAAATTTCAGACATATAAGGTACATAGTTTTTTTTTGGAGTCTCTGTTTCGGACACTAATGTTCTATTTGATTTGTTTGGGAGTGGCATTCAAGTTTGTACGAGTTAGTTTCTGTGCTTTTCTGTTTATCTGTTTATATTCATACTTGCAAATATATATGGGATAATTCCATAATTTGAGGCCTCCAAACACCAAACATTTAAAAATATGTAAATTTACAAGAATTGTATGTTTAGTGTTATCATCTCAGTTAATATGGTAAAGACTTTTACCATTTTGGTTATTTACATCTTATTTATCATATTTTTATATTCTTGGTCATTAGATGAGGAAATACATAAATTATTAATCTCAGTAAAATAGAGTATATGGTTAATACCTTAAACTTCAGGATATATAGTTCTGGTTACAAAATCTTCTAGAATTTTTGGTGTTTAGTGTTTTTATATTTGACTTTTTAGGCTATGTGTTTCAGACTTTCACACAAAAAATTTAAGTACAAACAAAATGAAAAAAATACATTATAGTCCAAGAATTTTGTATATACTAAATTATATAGGATTCTAACATTCTTTTGAAGTATAAAGAGTGCATTGTTAATTAATAATGAAGATTTTCGTGAGGTATTTAAGTTTGATATTTCATCCACATTCAATTTCATACAAACAAATTTATAAATTCTCAATGTAGGAATATTTCAACCAGTATCTCTTCAATAATATGGTTTGTATATTATAAGTTTTCAATATTATCAGCCAAATGCAAGTCCAGTTCCCACTATGACCAAGACAGGATTATTGGAAATCAACTCTAACGGTTAACAAAAAACCATTGTGAATCCAGCCAATAATAGATGAATGAATAAATTTTAGTTAACAAAAAATTATTGAAATGATAACATAGTATCAAAGTCGGATTCACTGTGTAATTATAGGATAAACTGCAGAAAATTACACATTAAAGGGCAAGTTTTACAAAAAAAAAATAAAAGAAAATGAAAAAAAAACTGCTTCTAAAATGCCAAGTTTACAGAGAAACATCCCATGTTTGTTTTTGGTAACTAAGAATCACCCATGTACGTTAGGAAAATAATTAATCTTCTGTTAAATACATAATTGGAAATAAATTGACTTTTTTAATAAGTCATTCTAAAACAACTACTCCAAATTGGAAATTTTTAGTTATCTGTTCAAGAATATGGTTTGCATATTACAAGACTTATGGGTGATAAATTTAACTTCCAATTCATATCTACTTTGGTTGCTTAACAGATGGATATAAAAAAATCACCAAGAACAACCAAAGATATGGAGTTACAAAAATTGATAAGTTAGATAAAAATTAGGGTCAATAGTTGTACCATAGATGTTCAATTCATAACAGAGTTAAGAAAGGGCTTCAGGAAAGTTACATGTCGAGTTAATTGAGACTTAAATCAAGTAAAATGAGGTGAGTACTGGAACTATCGTCCATCTTCCAACCATAAAACCTCGCCATTTTTGGATTTCCCCCCAAATTACGATGAGATTTAGTTGATTAACAACCGTATAACCTAATTTAACCCTCAAAGAAGATAAAACGTTTGAAAATTTGTCAATATGATTAAAAGATTAAAAAAAGTTATACAACCCTACTCTCCTAACATAATTATAATTAATTATACCTTATATTATATATTAGAAAATATAATCCTCAATGTGAAAAGTGTAATGAAATAAAATCATGTGTAAGGAGTATAAATAATGAATAGTCTTGACAATAGAGTATGTATAGTAGTTGCGCATAATTACTATACATAATCGAATGTGAAAGTTATTAACGCATTAAAACGTTTGTTTTCGGGAATGAAACTATAAAATTAAGCACTTTCTACTAAGTACTAACATTGAAATGATTTTTTTGACAAAAAAACACTGCAATAATTTTAACAAAATAATAATGTAGTATCGATATATAATATCATAATATATTTTTGTTTAGTTCTAATAAAAGAACATATAATCATAAAGGATAAATATTATTTCATAGTATAAAAGAGTAACCCATATTTATATTTAAACATTTAAGACATAATAAATATATAATACTATTAATAAAAATAATAAAAATTGTAATAGTGTACCTTATAGGTGAGTAAGAAAAATAAAACCAAAATCACGTCTGTTAAATTTAAATTGTTAAGGGATGGCAAAAAATACTAATTAAATTGGTTAAGTTGGTTAATCATTGCTTCTCCATAATTCCTTATAACTATTAGTTTCTAAAAGGAAATTATGTGATAATTCTGTAGTATACAATATTTAAATATATAAAATATAAATGTAAAAGAACGCACATGATAAATTGCAATAAAAAATTATTCTCATCTAATGTTGTAAACAAGGGCAAACAAATAAAGCATTACGTATATTAATAATTTAACCAATCACCAATGGGATGAACGAAACATAGTACCAAATTACAAATTTGCATGATAAAATCAAAATATAAATGCACAATGTTGATTACATGGTATAAATATGCATACATAAATTACAAATTCAAATCAAAATAAACTCATATTAAAATAAATATTTTAAACAATAAATATTGAACACAATTTATTAATTTATCACTAGTTTCACTACAATTCATCAACCAAATTCAAAACATATCCCGTGCGTAGCACGAGTATGCCTACTAGTATAATATAAAATAGAGTCTTGACAATTAATGACCATTCCATTTAATGTAGGTTTAAATTAATTTTGATAACAAAACTCTATTATGCATTTTATCTATCTAATAATATACATCTATCTATATCTACTCTCTATATATAATAAAGTAAACAAATTTAATTATTTATAATTGATAATAATATGTATAGAATTTATAATCAAGTATACAAACTAACTAAATAAGCACTCTCTTTCAATTCACGTATATTTCAATAACTGTTCCATTATTTAAATACACATATACGGGAACATGAATTACTCATTTTATTTCAAAATTAAATACATTATATATATATATATATATATATTCTCTTAAATTTCATGATGAACAATATAAATTACAATGTACAAAGCCTTAAAGTAAATTCATATGATATTTAATTTAGGGTGGTGCTAAACACACCCACAACTTTTTGTTATTCTCACCCAGTATATGTACACAAAATGCATATGCATATGCATCAATAAGGCACACATTGCTCATGCATATACGTATGTATGCCCATTGCGACTGCGCGTGTGTATACGCATGCGTACACTAACATGAATTACATTTTTTTTACGAAAATAAAATTATCTTAAGCTTTTTTTTCTCTCATCTCATCTAAAAATGTAATTTCAGCCGACCCTAACAGATTTATGCCACAAAAATAAAATTAACTTAAGTTTTTTTCCCATCATCTTATTTGAAAATGTAACTCCAACCGGCCCTAACAGGCAAAAGCTTCATGAAAATTAAAATTATTTTTTGCGAAACAAAATTTAAGCCACACGAAACATTAGTCACACGGGATTTTAGCCCCACCGGGGTAAATACCTGGTTTCGCCCCTACGTATACGTATGTACGCGCATTGCGCATGCGTAGTCATATGAAAGAATTAAAAATATTGAACGTTAAATGTATATGCACAATAAATACGAATGTGTAGCTAAACGTATAAATTTATGAATGATTTTACTATTGTGATGTCTTGCTATATATTTACGCATCAATTATACATATCAAAATTTCTCAAAAATTTTCTTCATCATACATGCCACTATGAACCCTAGCTAGTGATTATTCTGGATTTTTTAATTCGAACGAGTTAAGTTTACTATGCTTATACTATTACACAACTTTATGATAAAATTAATTACTTAAATTACAATAATATAGATAGCTTGATAGATTGTTATATATTTAATGATTTTTTAGTATGTTATATTGTAATTGTAACAAGATCAACATTTTTAAACTTCATTAATATTTTTAGGTAAGTTTACTAA